>CM040758.1:19571074-20171074 GCA_022829145.1 Albula goreensis | reverse complement strand
GTGTGTTTTTTTTCTCCAATTCCACTTTTCCCCCATTTAATACATTTCATTCCATCACCTCCTCTCATCCCTCCCCTCAAACCTAATAAAGTTGACAGCCGGCGGATTCACTTTCCATGGAAATGTAATGCCACGTGTCCTTCAGGGGTAGAAGATAAGGAATAGAATTTTTCACGACTTCCTTTTCAGCGGTTAGCATTTGTTTGTTGTTCTGCCAGTGGCTAAGTTCCCACTTGTAATGGGTGAGAAATTCAAAAACTACGGCCCTGTATCTTTCCACTATATTTAGAGATACGGTTGTTGGAATACGGATTAATCATCGTCAGGCGCAGCATATTGTTTATTTTTAATTCGTGAGCTTAAGTTATTTTTTTTCCCCATAGACTCAATATGATCCTGACTACATAAATGTTTACCTAGACTCTAATTAACAGTGGAAATGAGCAGTGCGTTTGCTCATTAGCCTGACAGCTGATGCTCACCATTGCAGAGAGCTGAGCAGGTAGAGCCAAGCCTGGTGGGAGTCCTGGATAGGACAGCTTATCTGCCAGTCACGCGTCAACAATGGCCCAGGCAAGGGAATGAGTGCAGGGACCATCCGGACACAGGAGCGGTGCATTATGGGTAGGGGTGAGGGATGTTCTTCAGGGGAATGTAAACGGGTGGAGACAGGGAGGCAGCAGTGATTTTAGGGGTTGTGCTAGAGGCGGGGGGGTCTGGGGGCAGCGAGATAGATGGCAAAGGGGGAGAAACTCATCGAGAGTGGAGGGGAGGTCTTCTGCTCCCACGGGAGACCTCCCTGGGTTGTCTTGGGGCTGCGGAGCTGCGATGTCCATCATACGCCATGAGCACCATCTGTTCAGTATTACAGCAGCAGTTGCCAGGCTACCTGCTCTTCCGCCGTCACACTCCAGTGCCGAGGCCCAGCCTCAGACACATTATCCAAGAGGAAGAGGGAGACATATATTACATTGGTCATGATTAAGCCATCTGCTGGGAAAAGGCCTGGAGAGTGGCAAGCTGGTGAGGCAGCACAATGTCACCACCTTCTGGCAGGAGGATGCCATTGCATGCTTTCTCTCTGATTGGCTCCAGCTGAGAGGTTTCTTCTGTGTTCTCAAGCCATGTGCCCTTCTGTCTTTCCTTTTCCTCTGTGTTGCATTGTGCTTATAATGTAATATTGTGTGCCAAATTAATTTGTAAGGAAACGGTTCTTTCTTTTTCTCTCTTGCTAGATTCAAAATGATTTTGATTAAACAAAAATGGCCAAAGTATTTGTCATATGATATTGTAGAGATACTAAATTGTGTGTCTTTTGTAGATAAAATTCTGTGGACTTGTGCAAGGGACACAATCTTCTTACACAATCTTGTAAATCTATTTTTTAGCGCATCCTCTCCAAGACTCTAGACCTTGCAGCTACGCAAACACTTCCCCTTCTCTGAGTCAGTTGACCAGTTTTAACTCTGAAATGCTGTCATATCTTCATCAAGCACAACACAATGAGCAGCGAAAAGGCTGATGAATCAGCCCCCGATCCTCATCGCCCGACAATAAGTCACTCTGCCACTTAGTGTGGCGCTGAAGGAGAAGTGTTGGGGCGGGTCAGCTGCAGACATGTAATCGGCGGCGGGAGCACGCGGGCCGGTCGCTGTCGCCAAAGGAACCGCGCAGGATCACAGCTGCATGCGTGCGTTTGTCACGCTCTTGCGGTGTGTGTGTATGTGCGCGTGTGTGTGCACGCCTGTGTCTCTGTGGGGAAGGTGGGAGGGTAGCGGACACACATCACAGCTGCTAGCGGCCACCGTGGATGTGTAATTTCAGCTCAGCCCCCGAGGGGGGAGGGGCAGCTCCTCTCCATCTTAGCCGGTGGAGAAACGCCAGATCCTTTTCATTTCGCGGCCGCTTGTAATTTAAACACCTGCTTCTGCAGTTGCGGGCAGGCATGGCATCTCTAAGTTTTCCCCCCGCAGCTGGCACTCGGAGAGTGAAAATCAAGTTTGGGGCCTCGTTCCGAGCATCATGGAGATTGGATGCGGGTCTCCTCACCCCTGCACATTGTAGGTCTTCTCCAAGGTACAGGTGCCTGGTCCTGTCAGGTCAACTGTCAAGACCTTTCAGAGTGGGGCCGTGGAATTGGCACAGACAGCTCCCTATTAAACCACACATTCAAACAAATGGGCACCTCCCCCGGTACTGTGCATTGACTCAGACTACATTCGCTCAGCTCTACCTGATGGGAGTGTTGAGGACACTGTTATAAATAATGCGGCCCGAGGGGTCCACATGCTACTGAAATGAGCTGGGCTTAGTGGTTGGGGGTGGGGGGTCACTGGGGGTCACTTTACTGTACTGTGAAAGCTCACATGCAGATGGCTTTTAGATTGGCCAGGGAGGGTGTATAGTGAGAGCACCCTCTGCTGGAAGGAGGATTCATTGCATAGGGGGTGGGGTGTTGGGGGCTGAGTGCATCATATAGCCTGCCATTCTGATGCCCTCATGGTGCAGCTTCATTTTCTAAGGCTTACTATTTATTCAGACATTCTGATATGATACAGTATTGGCATTTTTCTCAACTCAGAAGAGATGTATAGATATCCAGCTGCTTATCAGCAAGATAAACAGCTGCTTTCTGTTCTTATTCAGGGATATTATCATGATTACTCCTGAATTATGAATGTTGAAGGCCTTGAATTAAATAGGTTGAAAATCTCATGCTGTGTCAATGAAACATATGCACGACTCTCTGTACTGTAGAAAATGGTACAGACTCTTTCCTAGAATTGTGCTGGACATAACAAGTTCTCAACCATATTGTCTTTACAACAACAAAGCTAATGGAGTTTGGTAATTATTCCTATGATTAATTTGCATGGTGGGTTTTGTTCTTTCTAGATATGTCTGATGTACAACAGCACTCAAAGTGTGCTTTGTGTAAGCCACTCAGTGAAATGGACACTCTACACAATGGGCATCTTACAGGGAATGCATCGGATATATCAGTCGATGTGTTCATCTTTACAGATTGATTGCAGCTTTGTTAAGTGTTGGTCTGTGGAAATGGTCATTGGAAATAACAAGTGAGCATGTGAGAGCGTGCACTCCAGCGCTGGGAAACCTGGAGGTGTGGGACAGCGGCCAGTGCTTCCACACTGTCAGTGTGTGCCTCTGCGGGCTGAGGAGTTTGGTTTGTCTGGACCGAAACGAAGCCTGGATCAGTATGTCAGGATAAGGGGAAAGAGCCAGCAACCGCTCTTGAAAATTGCATCCACAAAGCATGTCTTCTCCTTTTGCCCCATCTCAAGGCACCAAAGCACGCAGCTTAATTTCACAGCTGCAGCGACTCACTCTCTGTCCATATTGACAGCTATGAGTGCTTTTGCAGTGACTGATCCCCCACTCTCTCTCTCTCTCTCCCTCTCTCTCTCTCTCTCTCTCTCTCTCTCTCTCTCTCTCCTGCACACAGGAACAGGGCGTAGTTGGCATCTCGCGGCAACCCGGCGGGGTCCAGCCCCCGCTCCCGGGCCCAGGGGGCGTGGCCCCGGGGCCCAACGCCAACCCGGGGGCTCCCGGTTACCTGGGCAACCAGCAGCAGGCGGCCATGATGAAGCAGATGATGCAGATGGAGCAGGAGAAGCGGGTGCAGCTGCACCTGATGGAGCAGCAGCAGATCCTGCGTGAGCAGCGGCAGCAGCAGCAGCAGCAGCAGCTGCTGGCCGAGCAGGTAAGGCGAGCGTCGCACGGCTCCGTCCCTGCTATTGTTTCCCAGCTAATTTAACAGCGAAGCCCAGCGGTCCTCGCATCGTCGGCAGTGGTGGCGGAGCGGCCCAGTAGTGATTTGGTATGCATGATTGCCTTCTGCATGCACGCCGCCCCCCCCCTTCTCCCCGTTCCCCTCTCTCCTTGGCTCCTCCCAACTCACTTTGCTGCCTGTGATCTCTGAGATTACAAACAGAACACCTTTGTGTTGGCAACGTATATGCCATTCACCCCCCGCGGCGCGCTAATGGGAGACATCCCAGTCATTTCCCCATATATAAAACGCTGTATAATTTAACACCGAACTGGAATGAGCAGTGCATTTCTCTCTTCCTCACACTCAGGTGTTGGTTGACTGCGATGTAAGTCGTTTTGAATAAGAGCGTCTGTCAAGTGCCTGTAATGTAAAGTCTCCACAGCTCAGGTCTGTTCAAAATGGCGGCCTGCATTGCTGCAGAATATCCTCTGGTATACCTCACACCAGACTGATTCCAGCAGCATCAGAGGTCAACTGTAGCTTCATTCCACCATTATGAGCCATCTGTTATACTCAGTGACAGACTTGTGCCTAAGGATTTGTGTGTGTGCGTGTGTGTGTGTGTGTGCACATGCACCCATATTTTACAGCAAGCTCAGAAAACACAACATAGAAACTGGAAATACATTATGCATCCACAAAATTTTGCTGTATGTTTTATCTTGAGAAATGCTGCCATATACAAATTATGCTGAAATTTCATAAAGATATGGTGGTAATTAAATCAGTATTGGAGTGTATTTCAACAATACAAAGTGATTGAAATAGATCTAAATATGCTCACTTGAGAAAATTAATTGTTTTTGTTGGATAATTAGCTGCATGAGCACTTCAATGAATTATGATTCTCCAACTGCAGGAGAATGTACACTGCTCCATGAGTGAGTGTCGAGGCACTCTGAGGGTCTGTGCACCCGCACACAGCTCAGGCTCCACATACATACAGCAAAGCCCTTCACCTGCAGCGCCCCCAGCATTCACTCACACCAGAAACCCCTCCAACCTTCTGTATTTTATTGATTATGGGTTATTTATTTGTGCTCCCTAATGTTCATTTTAGTCAGCACTGATATTAGTTAAAGAAAGGAGATCCATTCAACAGTGAAATACATGCAAAAATGAATCATTTATCATAGCTTTTGGATCGATAGACTTTTGTCAGAGCTTTATAATAGACCGAACTGACTGAAAGCTCATTAATTACATTTTTGCAACTATTTCAGTGTTGCATGAGTCTCTCTTTCCTTATTGTTATCCTCTCACACCTGAACATATGCAGTTTCTGGATCTGTGAATACCCCTTTTCTTATTGTCAGCACTTGCATTAAAATCATTTATTTTTATATGTATTAATATACTGGTAACATTTCTTCAAATGGTGGTGATAATGCTGAAAAGGGTATTCTGCACCACAATTATTTTCATAATTAAGACTTTTTGGGGCCTTTATAATGGTAATGGAATGTGAATGAAATTTTTACAAGCTTTTCTTTATCTTTTAGTAGTTTAATACTAACTGTCCATTATACAGCCTGTCAAGCAAAGATGCCGGAGAGTTTTTGTTGTCCCTAATGAAAACCCTCAGAAATGCTAGAAATGAAAGCAGCTTGAATAGATGGTGGCATTATGCTCTGGATTTGTCTGTTGGTACTGTAATGAATTTTTAGGGCTGTTGCAGAGGCAAGTGGAGCACTTTGAATTCACTGACAGGTTTATTAGTGCTAAAAGGCTGTCTTTTTCTGTTGCCCTAGACCCATGCATTATTTAAAATGCATTCCACCAAGGTGTTAGTGGAATACCCTGCTTTTAATTGAAAGGGTTATATTTTCTGTGACACTCAGATCTTTTCTTTTTAAGCAGTAGTGGGCACATTCCTTTTTTGAAGAATATCTTTTGAGCAGTGGGTAGGCATTGGTAGTAATCACTGTCCAGTTTTAGTCTGCTGCCGTGTTTTGCTCACTGGTGATTCACTGGGGTCAGGTTTGCTCATGAATCAGGAAGTGGGCCTTTGTATGGTGAGGCTTGATTCAGAAACCTCCTTCATAACACCTGCCATTTTGTTTCCTCTGGTTTCCTCACAGCTACAGCAGCAGCAGCACCTGCCTCGGCAACTACCCCAGCAGCAAAGGAACCCCTACCCGGTTCAACAGGTTAACCAGTTCCAGGGTAAGAGGGGTAATTCTTTGTTTTCTTTTGTTTTTTTCCACATTATCATATGAAAGATCTTGTACACTGTACAGCTGATACACTGTATTTATATTGCAACTGAAATCTGAACTGCTGATAGGATTGGAGGTGATCCCCACAGCTGAAAGCACTGATTGGCTCATCAGGGCTGTGATAATTTTATCATTATGACAGCGCACCACCACTATCTTCTACTCTACATTACAGTTCTTTCAGAAACAAGGATGTGGTGAGGAACGTTTTGAATGTCCTGATTTATTCTGTGGCAATGATAACACACTCTCCTGGGGTCAGGGAAAACTCTCTATCCACAAGGGCACAAAGGAGATCGATCGTGCATCGCCAGTCATTCAATAATTTGTGGGCCTTGTCACCTACTGAATTCAGCCTTGCGGAAGTCATTACTGCATTCTCAAAAAAGGCTCGCAGACAGGCGCTAGCCTTCAATCGGAACGAATTAAAAGGGACATAATCTAAGTTTGGAAGCAGCTGAAGAGGGTTTGTAAATCGCAATATTTACCTTGACGTCGTCAATGGCCGTAATTAGCCCTGCCCCTTCATCTTGGACGAGCCCCTCAAGTGTCGTCGTCGTAAGGATCTTGGGGGGGTGCTTCGCTGCACAGAAAATGAAAATTGCGTGCCGCCAGCTGAAGTGCCATCTCATGACTGCGGGAGAAAGGGAAATACTTGTGGATTAGGCCCTTAGTGTGATTACATCTCCATTGTAATCAAGCCCCATTCCTCAATGAAGAGAGGGACTCTGCACCCGCTGTGGGTAGTCTCACAGTCCCTCTGCCCCTGCACCCCATATATGAAGAGAGGGACTCTGCACCCGCTGAAGAGGGTCTGCACCCGCTGTGGGTAGTCTCACAGTCCCTCTGCCCCTGCACCCCATATATGAAGAGAGGGACTCTGCACCCGCTGTGGGTAGTCTCACAGTCCCTCTGCCCCTGCACCCCATATATGAAGAGAGGGACTCTGCACCCGCTGTGGGTAGTCTCTGCCCCTGCACCCCATATATGAAGTCCCTCTGCCCCTGCACCCCATATATGAAGAGAGGGACTCTGCACCCGCTGTGGGTAGTCTCACAGTCCCTCTGCCCCTGCACCCCATATATGAAGAGAGGGACTCTGCACCCGCTGTGGGTAGTCTCACAGTCCCTCTGCCCCCTGCCCCCATATATGAAGAGAGGGACTCTGCACCCGCTGTGGGTAGTCTCACAGTCCCTCTGCCCCTGCACCCCATATATGAAGAGAGGGACTCTGCACCCGCTGTGGGTAGTCTCACAGTCCCTCTGCCCCTGCACCCCATATATGAAGAGGGACTCTGCACCCGCTGGGACTCTGCACCCCATATATGAAGAGAGGGACTCTGCACCCGCTGTGGGTAGTCTCACAGTCCCTCTGCCCCTGCACCCCATATATCCACATAAGGTAAACTGCCTGACCGCTGTCATGGGTGATATGATTCATGTTTATATATTAAAAGGTAATCAAGGTTAATTTCCTGCAATATGCTGCCAGATGGTTTTCATTTGACACGTGCATCTAATTGGAACTTCATATTTTAGGTTTTCTGGGGTCTAGCTTTTTCTTGGGTTGTGTTTCCTGGTACACTACCCTTGTTTCTGTTTTGGTGCTCTACTTACTCCCGCATTGTGTTTGTATGTATTTCACAACCTCCTGGTGTAAACCAGATTACTGCAGTGGCTTTTGACCTCAGAATGGTCAGGGTAGGGTTTTGGTGCAGTTAAGTCCCTAACAGTCACTGTCACACCATTTTATTCACCTCCCAGTACAGCAGGACAAGCTTTGACATCCCAGATTATTGGTGGTCCATGAGGGGCAACTGCCAACACCCCCACTGCTCTCCTGGAGGGGAGATGTGTCTCTTCCTATCGATTCTTTTGTCATGTTTCCATGGATACCATATTAGATTCAATCTGGGCAGGGTGAATCTGTTTTTGTCAAACCCATCAGTGCTTGAATTATATCAGCGCCACCCCAATGTATTACATAAGGTCATCTTTAACCTACCAGTAGCATTTCTGCACTCCTCACAAGTGCCTGATGTGTCCGTCTGAAATGTATCACTTTTTTCCCCCCTCTCTCTGGCTGCGCTTGTTGCCACGGCAACCTGCCCCAGATCTCAAGTGTTCCGTCGAGTCAACTCGGATCACTGACAAGCAGAGCTTCTCTCAGCTAATGGAGAGGAGTAACTGGCCACTGTTATACTGCAGGCAATGATTTAGTTTACTCTGATATAGAGTAAGAAGCAGGGGAATGCATCATGGAAAGGGTTTTGATAGAAATAGGCTTGGATGCGGCTATTTCCGATTTCTCTTTCACCTTTACATTCCGGTAGCTGAGGGAATGTAATTGGAACGCTGCATTTGAAAAGTTGAGAACAGACAGTGGCTGGAGACACTGGCCATCTGAGATCTCACATGTGAAAAAGGAATTCCTGTTACAGATTGGTCTCACTTTGTCTGTGGAGGAATGATTGGAGTGTGCAGTTCAGTTCATTTTATCAACAGGTTCACAGAAGAATACCAACATGAAGCCTGTGCACTAAAGCAGCCTCCGGTGCCAGTAGCCACAAACGCCTGGCAACCTATAGCAATGGACGCATGAAAGCAAAGTCGATTAATCAGTCATTCCCATGGCTCATTGGTATAAGAGACTATGATCCCTGCTTCAGAAGCCATTAGAGAACTTTAAAAAGGTTTATCTAATTTTTTGAGAGACAAAGAACTCACCCGTCAAATGAAAACAGTTTGCCTGGATAATTGTTAGAAGTGTGAAACTGAATGCCATGGCAAGAACAAGGAAGTTCATACATTTTTTGGTACAGTACAAAGCCTAACATAAATATCTCCAGTTTCCAGCTATGTAAGTCACCCTGAGTAAGAGGAACACGCTAAATGGAAATTAAAAGCAGGAGTTCTAATCAGTCATGACTTTTCTTATTTGTTTATTTATGTTGATATGTTCTGCTTCTTCTCCAGGAACACCGCAAGAATTGGCGAGGAACCAGGCTCTCCAGAACATCCGTAACGCCCGACTCCTTCAGCAGCAGCAGCAGCAGCAGAACCAGGGCATGCTGCCCATGGCACCGGTCCAGAACTCGGCCTCCATGCCGGCGCCGGCGGCCCAGTCCGACATGGGGATGGCGTACAGCAGTCCGCAGGGCCAGCAGGGCATGTACGCCCTCAACCCGGGCATGAACCAGATGCTGCAGCACCCCAACCAAAGCGGCATGGGCATGGCCCACAACCCCGGGCAAGCCCAGAGGCAGGGCGGGGCAGCGCAGGGGGTGGGGATGGTGGGCGGGTACGGCCAGGGGATGATGATGAACCCTGCCATGTCCCAGCAGCAGATGAAGGGGCCCCCCGTGGGCCAGCCCATGGCCAAAGCCCAGGCACAGAGACTGCAGAGCATGATGGGCGCGGGCGGCCACCAGGGGGCGCCGGGCTGGGCGCAGGCCCAGCAACAGCAGCAGCAGCAGAACCTGCAGGCCATGGGTGGCCGGACTAGCGGGGAAATGGTGGCCTTCAGCAACAGCGGCCCGGCCTACGGCATGCAGGCAGGCCAGCCCCGCATGGCCAAGCAGCACTTTCCCCAAGGGATGAACCAGAGCATGGTGGACCCCAGAGCCATGAACCCCGCCATGGCCAGCCAAATGGTGCCCCACATGTCGGGCCAGCCAAGGACCAACCAGCCCCGGCCCATGGTAATGACTGGCATGGCGCAGGGGGTGCCCAACATGACTCCTTTCAGCCAGGGCCCCGGGCAGCCAATGGCGGGCACAGGGGGGTCGTACGTGCAGGGCGGGCAGCCGCAGGGCTACCAGCGGACACCCAGTCAGGACCTAACGTACAGTTACAGCAGCCAGCCCACGAGCGCAGGCTCCTTTAACTTACCCGACGGAACGGACTTGGACTCGACAGACGGGTGGATGGACGAGTTTTTCCCTAGCCAATAGCGGACGGAAACACAGGAAATATGCGTCACATTGGCCGAGGTTGAACACAAAAAGAGGGATTTAAAAAAACAGAGAAAAGACTATATGTTTTGTTTTGTAAAACATTAATGAGCTGAAAAATACAACCTGTTTTGTGTCTCTTGTGTGTGCTGTCATGGTAATTTAAAAAGCACCTCCTCTTTGTGAAGGAGGTTCGGGTGGTCATCACTCCGGGGGGGGCTGTGGGGTGTCATTTTCTCTTTGTTTAAAAACAAAAATGGCAAAGTTATATAGGTTCTAAGTCTACTCTTCTATTCTCTGTTTGTCATCTTCCAGTGGATTTGAAGTGGCATGATGTGGGGGGAGGCAGTGCAAGGTACATTTTGAAGAGTCAACCATACCATAAAATTTCATCTTTCAATATCTGGGTCATTGAATTGTTCTGGCCATGGCGATATATCTTTCAGCTAGCCATAAACATATCAGATGTTTATGGACTTCATATAGCGAGTCTGCACACTTGGCTCCCCACCAACACATAGGATTTTAAGCCTATTTTCTGTGCTATACTTCTTAGCCAAGAGCGGAAGGAGCCGAGCAATTCAGTCCCTGACATTTGTTTCATTTCTTTCCAAAATTATTTTAATATCTCTTTTTGTCCTCTGGAGGCTCACATTTCATCTGCATTTGTCTGGTGTTTTATACTGTGAAAGACAACAACAAAAACAATCACATTTCTTTGTGTGGTACCAGCGCACGCGCTGTCGGGGTGGGCGGTCGCTAAGCAACCGGTGCGAGGCATCGACTTGGCTGAATCTCTGCATCACACTGTGAGGGGCCTGGCAGCCTCCCATAGCTCACAGGGAGCAGCAGTGGAAAAAAACAAGTCTAATGGCAGCTAGGGGAGTAACATTACAAAGCTTATCTGTCAGAGGCAAGGGGAGGAAATGGTAGGAACTGAATGTATCAGCCACCACAAGTGACTTCCTTTTCTTATAAAAGCAAACCATTTCAGACACCTTGAAACATCTAGGTCTGTTTGAAATGTGAGCATTCAAATGTATTCCTTACCATTCAGAATTGATTTTTTTTTTGTTTGTTCCTGGTACAGATAAAATAATTTGGTTAGCTTTTCTGGCAAAACAAGGGTTTTTTTTTCTTTTTTTTTTAACAAAAATGTTATGTTCATGAGGGATACATCGTTTTTATGTAACTTATGAAAATGTATATTCCACAGCTGTGTTCTCTTGTGCTCTTTTGTGAAGTGCAGACATCTGCTGCTGCTTGAATCTAAGAAACCGCTGTTGGTTGAAAATCCACAGTTTGGAGTACTGTGAGCTGGCTAGCACAAGGGACAGACCCTGCGTGGATGGTCACATGATCACATGCGCAGAAGACTTGGTCTGTACTGCAATGTTAAGAAAAGGTCAAACGCTGAAGCCTGTTTTCACTAAGCTACTTCTCCCACATTGTTCATGTGTAGACTTTAACGTGTTTAACGCATCTGCAAAAAAAAAAAAAAAAGAAAAAAATGGGAGAAGGACAGGCAGTAATTGAGTGGGGTGGCCTTTGAGTGCTTCCAGTGCGTGAATGGTGTCGTTGTCTCACCCCCCTCTGAAAGAGGGTGTGGATAAGTGAATTCCCCACCCCCCAAGTTCTGCAGGCCTTTGTCACAACGGAGCACATTGTAGGCAGGATTTGTCAGAGCTTTGTTCCCCTCCACAATCGGCCTGTTGTCTGCCTAGTTTCCAGCCCCCCTGCAAGACTGTAGGGTCACCCTGTCGAGTTACTTTGGCAGTATTCACCCCAACATCAAATTCAGTGTGATTCCTCAGATTTTTAGTAGTAGAAGTGGGAAACTAATGACCCGTATTCGTTACACTACTTCTGTGTTCAATTTCATGTGGAGATTTTGTTACCATAGAGTTTGTCATGTACCTGAACAAATTTTGCCTTTGTTGCACAAATGAAATTATATAATTTTAGACCCATTTTAGCTGAAGAAATGTAGGGCCATAAATGTTCAGTGTTAATTAAATAAGAAGGTTGACCACATATTCTCCATATATATATATTCACACACAAGAGAGAAAAGTTTGAAATGATTAGAATTATTTTACAGTTGGTTTAAAAGTTTTATGGTTTTTCGAGCTAAATTTGAAATAACTGAATTTCACAGTTACGATTTTTATAGTTGAAGAGATCACACAATTCTCCAACTACTAAACCAAAAAGCCTTCACTTTGCCATGTCACTCTTCTATTCCAAATCACATGTCAATGAATGTTTACTGTTATCCCTTTACCTTCTGTTTTGTTTTCTTGTAATAATATCCAAATGCAAATGGGCATTCACAGTTTTAGATATTATTCCCTGGTCAAAGCCTGTCTTATTCTCTAGAGCTCTCCTTTGTGTGTGTCAGGCCATGTACCCATCATGCTTCAGTTCTACAGGAGCGGGGGTTGGGGGGGGGTTGCATATCTCCAGCTGCAGATGAAATCCATGTATCAGAAACGAAAGAGAAGAGAACCACTTCAGTATGTGATGGTATTTTTGGATGGACATCTCACAGTTTAGTCCTTGAAAAAATGGTTGTGCTGTCTTTCAAAGCTTCCTCCAAATATTGTGGATCTGGGACCAAGTCAAATGTAGACATTATATTTCTTTTTCTTTTTAATTGTTGTTGTTGTTTTATTTTTATTTTGGGTTTTATTTTGTACTGGTGCTGACGTACATGTGATAATGAAAAATATATATGAAAACATGGTTATTTGTAAATATGTTTTTACAGGTTTAAATACATCAGATAATTCTTGCTCTACTCTGTAAAGAAATTACTGTTTGTTTAAAATAGAGAAGTATTTTTATTTCATTTTTTTCCACTTTTAAACTCATCCAAGATATGCCATTGCACTTCAGACAATGTCTTACTACTAATTTGTATTGTAAACCTCTTCTAATTTTTATTTTGAAGTTTTTTTCTAGGTTGAGATTCTACTCTGTACCTTCAGCAGTGCTTAATTCTTTTTATCTTGTACAGAATTCTGAAATGTTATTGCGAGAGGATTACAAAAACTTTTTTGTTTTTCAGAAAAAAATAAAAATAAAGAGAATGTTATCTCTACGATCATATTAAATGAACTCTACTGCAACCAATGTTTTTTTTTTATTATGTCAGTGAATTGGTGATAGTACCGCTAAAGAACAATTGATTTTTTTTTTCAATGATGGGGCAAATTTAAGTCCTGTCCTGTCTGGTTTATCAGTTACTCTGTCTGGATACTTGAAAATCAGGCATGTGTGTACATGTAGTTTTTTGAGGTTTATTTCACCGTGCAGCAGCAGTGGATCTTCTGAGCAGAATATTCCATGTTGTGCTCTGTGCTGTTTGATTGAGGCATATGTTACGCAGGGCCCGTCTGTGATACCCACTTTCAGCCCATTCCACAAAATTAAGATGTATAATCTACATGTCAAACAAAATGCAAATGACCCGCACATAGACTGCACAGGGCTTGAAGTTACAGTTAGAATTTCTGTCTCCACTCTTGAAAATGGACCGAGCCAGTAACCTCAGAAATACACACTGTAGGTCATGTTAACCCTCGGAAGAAAGGTTTGAACAGAGCACAGCCTTCATTTGCATGCAACTCTGAAAGGAAGCTAAGGGCGTGGGTCAATAGGTTATTCCTGCATTTCTCTGAAAGAAATGAAAACTTAAAGCGTGATTGGTTGACAGTGTAATTGACATGACATTTTTTTTTTATGACCAAAAAAAGGCTTTATTGAGGCCCTCTGTGAAGTATCACAACAATGTATGAAACAAGCTGAGATTTATGCTGTTTATGCACCAGTATACGGTTTTGGTTCTATGGGGTTCTGTGATGTAGGCCACTGCCAGTTAATGACAACCTTGACATGATAACTCCACTGCACTGTAAAAGGGAAGATGGTTTGTAGTAGCTGACTGTTTTTCCACATTTCCCACTTCCCAGAGACCCCAGTTCAGGACAAGTGTATGCCATCCCTATTACCATGGCCTGTCTAGGGCACAGGGTATACACAGCATATGTATTTTGTACAATCATCCAGGTGTTACTCTTACTCGATTAAAATGAGTCATTATGGGATTCTGGCTTGAAGATCTGAAAAAAATGTTTTCATGCATTTTTATTTTGAAACAAGGTATTTCTGAGCAAAAAGGGGAACGTGACGTGCTGGAGTGTAAAAGCACAGTCCAATCAATGTGTAGCTTAAAACAAGCGTTCAAATTCAAGCTCAAGGTCGTTAGATCTTTGCTGCCTCAACACTTCAAACACCCTGTTTTTCACGTGTGTTGTAAGTATACAGTGTAGCTTTTATGTGTGATTCACAGCTGCCAGGAGGAAAGTGATTGTTCTTCGACAGTCCAGTAATTACACTTGCCTAATTTTTGGACCGTAAATCAGCTATAAGAGCAATCAACTACCATTTTCCATCTGATTTGCGTCTTACAAGAGTCATTGATAAATGCGTGGTAAATATCGCCTGCCACCCATATGTATGCATTTTCTGAGCACTACTCATTATTTCTAATTAATCGAGCCAATTGGACATGTATTTTGCTAGCATAACAGATTTAACTGAAGTGATTGCTTAGAATTGCTTACCACTATATTACAGACATTTGCCACTATCACTGTTAGATGCAGTGTCAAATGAAGTTAACACTTCCCATTGACTGAACGAAAGTGTACGGGTTTACTGGACTGCAATTAAGTTATGATTTGCGGTATACTTCGCTTCGACGGTACCTTTGTGTTTATTTGTGCTGCAAGGAGTATCAAATAACCGTATGCGTTCTCAGGAAGAGACGAGAGCTGGTTATCATCACAAAGCAAGTGTTTGTTTGCATCTCATCAAAGTGATTTAGAACCGTGCACTGAGCCGCACTGCCGTGTCTCTGGGAGACGACACCCGATTTCCATAATTAAGAGCACATATGTTAAAGAGCGTCGCTTAATTTCTTCTTGCAATGAATCATTTCATATCCACTCATTTACGCGCTGCCATCTTCTACAGTCACGCGCGCATTCCTGACTATGATGAATGGAGAAGGTGTTGGGTGACGACGACATTATTCACGAGAGAGGATGACACAATTGATAGCGAGATGCGGATGAAGGAGAAGGTTTTATTCGGGATATTTTGTATGGGGAAGGAGGGGTATCCAAACCCTCCCTTGGGATGCTATGGAGTAGAGCACATTATCTCCTGCTAGTCTCCCGTAGTTAAATATGGTTTAATACAGACAGTCTTAATCAAGCGCTTTGAATGCTAATAGACTCCGACTGAAGCCGTCGAGGTAGACTTCCCACATTTTAATCACGGTAATGAATGATCTGTCACCTGCATATAGGGTCGCCGGGCCCGTTAGACTTACTTGCCGTCTACCTCTTACGCGGGCCCGAGCCTCGGTCGGTCTGCGCCTCCATCTCACGATTAGCGGCGCTCTCCCAGGGCCCCTTTGTCCGCCCCTAGTTCTCATTATGCAGATCAGATGCCCATTCTCTGGTGGATAATGCTTTATTGAGGCCACCGGGGGTTAATGGAGCTCTCATTTCATTTCTACATTCACATTCTATTGTTTCTCTTCTACAAGAACCTACTCCTTTTCCCTATTAGAAAATGGTGGCATTTCATTAAAAGTGTTCATCTACCATACGTAGGCTTCTGTACATCTCGGATTCTACCCCTCAATGGCCAGGTTCCTGTTTTTGGCATGGATAAACATAATTTTTTTAAATCATGACCTTAATAGCTCCATTTTTTCATGATTTTTACTTTTTCTTGTCGCTTGGTTTTGGACCATCAATCATAACTGGATGCCAGAGGGATTCCTTTGTATTGCTGAGTTGATGATCTCCTCATTTAAGAGGGGGTTGTACACAGCGTTTTATATATAATACGTTGAGGTGGCTGGAAATTTCCTCTCTCACAGGTATAAGAAGGTTCTGATCCAGTTCCAAAAACTTTTCTGCTGCCCAAAAAATGTGCACCTTTGAAAATAATGTTCCCTTCATCTGATGCACGAATAACTTCAGACCCACAAATAAAATGAGCCGACATAAATGGCACACAATCCATGCCATCTTTGCTTGCCAGGTTCCTGCCAAATCACAGTTGGATTTATGAAATGTGCCACTCGGATTGTCCTTTGTACTGGGGAGACGTACCTACCTACCACTCTTTACCCATTCTTATTTTTATTCCAACGAGTGAAGAAAAAAAAACATGTACTTATCATACTCTGATAGTATAGTCTGTTATCTCTGACAATGAGTCAGTATCCGTAATTAAAATTAATAAAGAACATATTTTTGATCTGTGCTGTTTTGATTTAACAGTCATATATGCAAAATAAAGAAAACAATCTGTGGTTTGGCAAGCAAAATGTTTCATCTTGCATGTTTCCAGGTCATAAGAAACAGATGGTACATAATGTTTTAAGAATCTACAATGAATGTCATTTAGCTACACTAATTGACGTGATTGAATAATTGCTTACCTTACAGTTGACACATAGTATTTTTTTTTTGGAATACATATGGCAGTATGGTTACAGGATTATGTCATATGATAACTTATGGCTGACTCCATATATCAAGTTGCCAACAATGTATTAACTTTTATGCTACTACCTTACATTTCATTGCATCCCTGTCTTTTATTTAGGAAGAAAACAGCTCCACTGTAGGGTTCACTCCATCATACCTGCCCACAGCTGTGAGGAGCAGAGAGGAATGGAGCTCTGTCTTGCCTGATTAATGCGCCTGAGACTCGGGCCCTCTTTAGGAGTCAGAGAGGGAGAACAGCAACAGATAACAGCTCACCCTCTGCGCATCAACACTGGCTGCGCCACACTGGAGTTTCAGTGCATCTGTGGAGCATCTTATCCACTAACATCAACATACACATGCGCCTACAAACAGAGCAGCGATCCCAGGATGCTTACAACTACTTACAAAATGAAGTACCTTTTTAACTGCTACTGAAGTACGTGCAGGGCGGAGGAGTACCACACGAGAGAGAGAGAGATGAACAGTTAAGGAACCATTTTAAAATGTATTGGTATTTTTCACATTCAATGTGTGCATTAATCTGTGCTTAGCCTTTGGATGTATACATTCTAAAAGCAGTGAGGTAGTCTTAAAATCAATGCATGTCATGTTTAAAGATACAAACCAGTACATTCTTCAGTTTTTTTAAGAAAGAGACATGATATGTCACAGGTGGCTTTGTGTCTTGTGGCCTATAAGGCCACTAAAAAGCTAGCACCTCATTTTCTAAATCCTTTATTTATCCCATATGAATATACAGCATTATACAAACAATTCAAACAAATGGAAATCAACTGATTGTATGACCCATCTTAAAATGAATCCTCATATACTAGTTGTTTTCATGTTGTTACAGTGCTGCAGAATTAGTATTTCTGCACATTTTAATTATCATTACCATGGGCTGGGAAATGGTTTGTAAGCTCACTCTAAAGGCAATAAGAGCCACAGTACTCCATTTGTGCTCTTAACCTCGCAGTAACCCTAATCACAACCCAGCTTTACTTGTCCCCAAAGAAATCTCTTAATTCCAACTTTAATTAAATGTTGCACTGGAGTTTATCTAAAGACTATAAGCAAACATTTTTGTAAGTTAGCTGGTCTGTCAAAGTTTTCTGAACTACCATCAACATTAACTTTAATTGTGTCGTACAAGCTGCTGTTCCAGTATGATATTTGTTCACAGTGACTTAACCAAAATTAAAAGACAACATCTCAGCTATATTACAAGATGTATATATTCTTTGTAGAATTTATTTTAAAAAATATATAATCTCATTTGTCAAATACAATCGCCACTTGTGTTTATATTTTCAAACCTTCTATCGTAACAGGCAAACTACAATTTGAAATATAAATATTTCTTATATGGCATATTTTAAATTCCAGGTTCCATGGGGGTTCATAGGTGTCTTGGATGTTCCAGAAATGTGACCTAGCCAGCATCAGTCTCCAATATTCTGGTCTCAAAATTTTGTGAACACCAAAGCAGTATTGGTCATTCCATTTGCTGGAGGACAAAAGAGTAACAGCCATGTTAGTACTATTTCATTATCCATCTTTAATTGCTAGTATTAAACTTTTAAATGTTTCCAGCTCTGTTGAGAAACCAATAACGTGTTCATTAAAAACAGGTTAGCTGTGTAATGTGAGGCGGGGGGAAGCCACAGAGTAGTGATGAATGTTTTAAGTACAGTTTAGGCCATTTTGGTACCAGGCTAAACAGGGAAAGCGATGCAGAGATAGATGAAGACCTGTTTGAGGGCTTTATTAGTCCCTTTCTCCTGCAGCTGAAGGCTGCTGCACCCGCGTTAGCATGGAGAGCTTCAGCAGAGGGTTAGGCCATTCTCCTGCCAGGCCAAAACCCACAGGAGTGACTCAGCACCTGGCAACCGTACGTCATGGGACTCACCCAATGACAGAAAATCTCATTTCCCGTTGCTCTGGGAATACACTGCATGACACTTACTGAGAAGTTCTATAATATTTTTTGCCAACAGAAGGTGAAATACAGATGACCAGCTGCAGCCCAATCTCCCTCACTACCCACACCCAACCTCACCCTCCAGTGGAGTCTGCCAATCACACGGGGGTTTGATGACTGCTTGAGAAACATAAACTTTAGAGTAGCTATGGGTATGGTTTCTAATTGCACCATTTTTAATATTTTTCTTTTTGTAGGGGAAAGTACAGTCTACATTGATGACAGATGTTTTGAAAGGTCTTTGAAAGGTGAAAACTATGACTGACCCTGTGTGTTACCACTATCCAACCACCACTGTCATTGGCAATCTGGTGAAAGCACAAGACATGGTATTTCTCAGGATGTTGAGTTGTTGACTCGGTCACCGCTCCTGTCCTTAGAGGAGTACTGTCTCTTAATTCCCAGTATCCAGCCCTCTTCCCTTGTCTCAAATTGTGAGCAGCCAACAAGAACTGTCCTGTCAGTTATGTGCTGTCCCGTAGCTAATACAGAGAAAAGGGCAATTCCTCTTCCTGCAGGTGAGACAGGTCCCACGGTGAATGGTCCAATGAAAATATGCAAAACAGTTATTGATGTAGTCGGGTGACATTGTACCCTTTACCAAGGAGGAACTTTTTTATGAGTAAATATTCATATGTGGGAAAAGAAATATGTAAGATTAATACAAATAAATATGCAAGCCATTCCTGTTTAGAAGCAACTCCTGAGGACATTTAATATAAAAATATCTATAATTTTATAATGTATACAAAAGATAATTTTCCCTGAAATTATTCAAGAAATACAACCAACTGATAGTTGGTTTAAAGATTTAGGTTTTATGTAATGCATAAATTCGTAGGCAAAGGAGGAAATCAGATCAAATCATCTCATGAAACTAAGCAATACTTTTTGTAATGAATTTCCATGCTGATCTGACGCACTCTTGTGGTCATTTTTGTAACTGCATTTTTGCAACTCTTCTGCTTTTACTGATCAACTCTGGCAACCTGTATTGTTTGAGGAAATTGTAAATCTAATTTGGAGACCATCAGAGCACACATCAGTGAAGCATCTAAGATAGCAGAGTGGAGACCTGAATGTCAGGAAGTAGCCTTTGGTAAGTGTGCTCAGTCTATGAAAAAGGGTGGGGAAATGAGGCAGAACATTGTAGTTCCTACCAGAGGTTTGGACTTTTTTCAGGAGCATAAACATGCAAGACATAAGAGGGGTGAAGTGAACATGACCAGTGGAATGAAAGAGGCTGAAGAGTAGCAATAAGGGCACACAGCCCAAAGGTGATAATATGTAGTGTTTCCTTCATAATGCGTGATAAAATACAGCAAAAACAAGCCATTTTGCAAGAGGCAGCATTGAAGCTATGTCTGTGGGTGATACCACAGTGAACCCCGGAATAGTCTCAAAATAGATTACCATTTGATTACAATGCAGAGGGGTAAAATGACTGGATGCAATTGAAGAGATCAGATATAGTGTGATAAACGTGAAGAAAAGGAGACTCACCTCAGAGGTTCCTGACTGTTGATGGATGGGGGGGAGGAGCAGTGCGGGAATGGGGCACAAACAGGAAGTAAGTTAGATAAAGTGTAAAACAAAACTGCAGATGTCATCAACTTTGGAGGAGATGAGGAGGTCGGATCTGCCAGCAGTAAGGCACATAACATTGAAACTGTATTTTTAAACACCTGCTTTATCTTTTAAAATCTTTATATAATTTTTTTGCTGTATGTGTTCTCTGATTTATAGTATATGCCCATATAAATGATGCCACTGTTCTTCCTCACCCTTCCCTGCTGCACTTTTTCTTTTTCTTGCTCTGAAGGTCTAGTGCAGCCTGCCTGAAGGTGCTTTCCAGAAAACTGATTGACAGGTCATTTCACGGAGGTCTGTTGCTGGGAATGACTGTAACTTGGCTGCAGCGATCTGTATAGTACCTGCACCACAGAATCACATCTTACTGGTAACATAGTAATGCCCTGATTCACTTGTTTAATGGATTGTAGTCGATATTATATTATCGTTAGCATTACTATTTACTAGTTTCGCGAACACTTTTCTCTGTCCAATTTTTAAATTTATCTGGGTTTCTCGATTTCTCTGTTAACTCTTTAGTCATTCTTGAATTGCATTCAATACATGTGCAAATCCCTGGGCAAAGGGCATATTAAATTTGCATGTTATTTCCTTATCAAGAGGGATTATGTCAGGTTTTGAGACATGGAAGCACCATTATATTTCAAAAGCTTTTTCATGAGTATGAAATAATCAGTGGCAAGGGCAGCATTTATTAGATCACTGCATTAACATTATAAAATCTGTTTATGAAACAATGTCATGGATTTTCAATAGGAAACCTTCAAAACAAACATGAGACAGTGTTATGTCTGTTTGTCTCCAGCAGATGGCGTCAATAGACTATGGCCACGGATCTCAGCAAGTATCACCAAGGCCAGAATCAGCAGATACACACTTCAAGGTGGGGCCACCTGCCAGGACCTAGGCTGTATGTTTAATTAACAGTTTGAATAATGGGATTTTATCATAACTAAAGGTGTGTCTCAATGATCCAGACTACCTTGACAGTTCAGAGTGTTTAACACAACACTAGAAAAACTTTTGTACTGCTAGCCAGCAGCTCTAAGATCTTGGGTCTCAAAAAGTCCAGGTCTGTTATTAATAGTGATTTGTCCTATTTTTTCTAATAGTTCATATCCACTTTTCTGGTTAAACACTATCTTCCGGCATTTCACATCAGTAATTGCTCATCGTGTCCCAAATTTTCAACATATATATATTTTGTGAAGTGCCACATAACTCAAGGACCATGTTTGTGCTCCTGTATTTGCATCTGCTTAAAACATTTTAAAGGCATAGTTTTCAAAACACAGTAACCTACATTTTGTCCACCATGCCATTTTAAAATCCAGTATTTATTTCCTCTGAAAATCTAATCAATCCATCCATATTTGGTTCTCAATATTATAATAACTAAGGCATGCCGAGGCTTGCATATCTCAGAATAGCTTTCATTTCCTGCTTTACAGCTCAATATCAGAGGTTATAGTAATAAGATATTCCAGTTACACGTTACCTTCCCGAAGGCATTTCCACAGAAGGACACGAGACAGAGCTGAAATGGTCCTGGTGCTTTATTGCACATTTTCAACAGCAGGGTCATACAGTTCCAAGCACACATTAAACACATTAAAACGGCGTAGGGGACATTACCAATGCCACTGATGGAGTTAACAACATCATATCCCATATATTATTCACCCCTATGTATAGTATGAACCCGCTTATGGTCGGGCCATATCCCGCTCACCAGTAAATGATTGTCCTGATCCTAAACACTTTTTTTGTTTTTTTTTTTCTCCTTATAAAAAGGACCATTTGCAAGTATTCATTTTATGATTCTCTCATTACATTAAGCTGTTGCCGTCCCTGGACAATGTGGCCTGTTGCAACTGGTTTCAAAACAAACGTGTTCAAGACACATCCATGATCCATTAGCATTAACGGCTGGTATCTGTCCCAGGAAAATACAGAGGAAACATATTTTGATTCATGTTTTTAAATACTGTTTGGTTAATTGAAATAAATATGACAGGCTATGGCACTTTTCTGGAAACTATATTCCAAGCCTGGTCTCCTCCTCACTAACCTGATTTTCGGTTGATATAGATTGGACTCTACTATATGGGGGGGGTTCTAATGTCTGTCAAATGCTGCTGAAAACACTGGGAGAGCATGTGCTCATCTGAGACCATGTCAACATTCCCAACTCAATTCAAATAAAAATCAGCATTGCCAGCGCAGGCCCTGAGGCGCTTGTGTTCGGTCATTCTGAATCCCCCAGGGCCCTGTTACTGTGAAAAGGCTTCAGCTTTTCTGCAGCAGGCCAGAAGGGTTTTTCACAGTGCTCCATCCTTGAGATTAGCAGAAGCGTGGTCCAGTCACACTCCATTTAACGTCTCTTCACAAACTTAACTGCGTTTGGATCCACCTGCTTTGGCCAACATTGATTTAAGGCTAATTTAACACGTATCCCACAGAACTGGCGCTCTTAATTATATATTTAGGCTAAGTTTCCCTTTGGAATGATATTTTAACACAGTACAGCACTCAAACAACTTGAAAAGCATGTATGATAAAGGGACAGAAGGATCACTGATCAGCTGCCCTTTTATAATAGATTTTATTTCTTCTGCCTTTTTAAATAAAACATACTCTGAAGAAGATTGATAACTACTTTTGATATTACCTATTGTCATTTCTTAGCATAGCTGTAACTGGTCATGCACGTTTGACACACATAAAACTGTTTATACTTTATAGAGTAGTGGATTCTGACATCGATGTATTTCAAAGCAACGTTCCTTTACCGCTCTTACTGACTACTGACACATATTGAACATATTCCTTTGACCCTGTACATATGCTTATCTCCGTTCAAAGTTTTTTTTTTCTCTTGTAATACCTGTCTTTTATGAATGGAAAGAATAGCTCTGTAGTGCTTTAGTGCATGTAAAACCCTTTTTGTTATTATTTTTCCCAGCATGCAAATCAGCTCTACCCTGACGTCCTAATGCCTAGACAGACCAACAAAACATTCAGGAAACACTCAGATCCGGTCTTAAGAAGGACATTTATCATTTAAACATTTTGCATTGGTTTATACTGGGGGATTGCATAGGGGGAGGGGAGCAAACAATAACTTCTGTCTAAAAGCCTTTTCATTTTGTTGAGATCAACGTTATTATGCCCCATAATAGAAATGTTATGTAGCATTCACCGACCGTAAATTAGTACACTGACTTATGATGGCACTCCACTCAAGCAGTGTTTCCTAAAAAGCTTTGTGCGTAAGGGAACTGGATTTGAGTTCACACACAGGACATGTAAACACTTGAGCTGACCTGTTCTCCTCTTTGAAAACACCATTTGACACATGTACGGTTAGTTTAACATGACAGTTCACAAAATGTCCTCCTACATAGGCACAGTCTGTTATAGGTAGTCTGCGATGGGTACCTCTCATGTCTCATGGAGGCCTCCCTTTCGCGGTCAATGACAGGAACATTTGTACAACATCTTCGGCCACACAAAACAATGTCGTCCCTATGTTACCACAGGACCAGCTGTGAGTGGACTGCTCCAAACATGGAGAATGTTTTTGCATGATCAGAGGAGGATAGTATGTAGGTGTTACAGTAAAGTAGCTGCATTACAGTCCACTGCTTTGCAGCTTTTGTTGCATCAGAGAGCATATTAATTAAATTCCTATATTTGCATTGAGACAGGCAAAATGGTATACAACATTAAGATTGTTAGGTTTAAGACACAAAATATAACACCAAAGAGGCACAAATGATTATGTAAATATTAGACCCCACACCCTACTGTAGCCTTCCCAACAAAAACTATTAACAAGTCCTACAGAGGGTAGTTTTGTTTGAACTTACAGACCACGGAATGCCTTCAGAAATCCTGTATTTATTCCAAGAAGGAAGTTTAAGATTTGCGTGCTTATCTCTACTGCATCACCTGACCGCATAGCCTATTACAAGTGCCCCAATGTAAATTTAGTCTGTGGCCACAGTAATGTGTTAAGAGTGAGAATTTAGTAGCACATGTGATTTTGGGGGCTGGTCTCCATGGAATGGTTTGTGAAGCCACGAATGGATTCCAATCACTGGCTACCATCAGTAAAACACCAGTGGCAACAGTGAAATTACAATATAGGGTTTGTTTTTAAATTTGTGCAATAATCATCCGTTAGCATTAATGGCATGTTCGCCTTCGCTCCCTCACACACCTGTGGGCTAAACCTCTTGCAGAAGAAAACACACCGCAGCAAAATGACATGAATTGTCAGGTCAGGTGTGTTGCCTCCTTTTCAGCTGTGATGTAGGAGAATGAGCTGGATCGCAGGGGTTTTCCCGATGGGCCTGACCAGCCTGGAATCTCACCAGCTGTGCGAGACCCTCAGAAATGCTGACAGCACAGAACTTGACTCTGAAATAAACACGCACTATACGGAGCATGTGGCCAACGGTGACCGCTCACTTCCACGAGACAGTCACAGGAAAGAATGAGACACAAGCCCTGTCCAGTTGCTCAATAGGTTCCCTGTTTCTCGGCCCCACTTGAAATGCAAGAAAAAGAACAACAGAGGACACCATGACAAATACTACAATGTACCATTCAGCATACTGTCCACCATCTTTTCCCACTGCCGCACTGGATTCGATGCACTCTGAACATTCAATGGGTCATGAATAATGATACACTTAGAAACTGAAAACTCTGAAAATGGAGATGGAACAGGAACTATGCCCATGGGAGTGTGGTGAGGGAGCCAGGCTGGTGCTGGACCTGACCCAGTTGCACTGGCCCACAGCTAGGACACAATAACCACAGTGTCCCTTCAGCAATGAAGCCTGTATGATCTTCTCATCTTTGCATGTCCAAATATCCCAGAAGCTAGAGGCTAGAGTGTGCTCAGTCCCCCTAGGACAGCTAGAGTAAGTGCGGACAATATCTGAACTCACCGTGGTTCCTTTTTTTTTTTTAAAGAAAAACACGATTAAGGAGAGGGAGTACTCAAAGTAAGGTTGACAGGGGAGGTGGGGATGGAGGTGAAGGGACAGTGGTTTCCCAGCAGCCTCAGCAGCTGCAGGCCCAGGCATTCCTCTCTTCCTCTTCCTCGCTCTTCCTCATGGGCATGGTGCCTTCCATGCCTGGGGGCGGCTGGCTCAGCACCAGGGGCTTCTGGCTCTTCAGCTTGTGGGCCACAGTCATGAAGATGGCCTCCACGTGGTCGTTGTCGTTAGGATTCTTGGCGGACGTCTCGAAGAGCGGCATGCTGTGTGAGTCTGCAAACTTCTGCGCAGTGTCGGTGCTCACCTGGACGGCATCACGCAGGTCACACTTGTTTCCCACCAGAATGCGGGGCACCTCCTGGCCCAGCGAGTGCTGCCGGCACTCCTCAATCCAGGCCGGCAGGCTGCGGAAGCTGGCAGCGTTGGTGACGTCATAGACGAAGACCACGGCATGGACGTTACGGTAGTAGTGCTGCACCATGCTCTTGCGGAAACGCTCCTGACCAGCCGTGTCCCACAGCTGCACCTGCATTGAGAAAGGCCATATACACACACCTGAGAGATACAACACCATGTATTTGCGCATGTGAACACAAACGCCCACGCCCAACCGAGATAGACCAAAACACACACACAGAGGGGGAGAGAGGGACAACCTACACATATACAGACAGTATTAGTCACAGTTTATCAGCATAGATACTTGGTATGCCAGCACTGACCTACAGGTCAAACTTTGCGTGTGTCTGAATTTCAGCACGCAAAAAAGGTACCCATCAGCGTATAGCCATGTGCTAGATTTAGCATGCACATGATCCACACCTTATATTATAAACGGCTCTCTCGCACTCAAAAAACACCTCTGACCACACTCCAGGACCCAGGCCAGAAATAGCCATGCGGGTCTCAGTTGTATATCAGAAAGCGCTGAGAAAGAGAATTCACAAGATGGCTCACAGGATGGGTTTACAGCTCTGTGCTGGTGAGTCAAAACCCAGGAGAGAATACACACAGCAGTGGGGGAATGCATCTTTCAAAACCAAACAGGGAATACATACATCACTTCCCACTAATGCTCACTTTGCACTTCAGTCTGGTGCCAATTTTCCCATTTGATCGGGCCGGGTGTAAGTGCGCTCTCTCCCCTTCTCTGGAATGCGTGGAGAGGCTCTTAACGTTTGCAAAAGAATCTGTTTACTGCACATCTGACTTTACCAACAAATCAAAATGTCGAGCATTCACACCGGAAAAGGCCCAGATTTTCAGATTTGTTTTAATTGGAACAAACTAATTTACTGCAATATGACTTTTGTGAAATCGCTGTCTTTGTTATTTGCCTGTTAAAGTCATCATGTTGAATGTGGCACAGCTACTCATGAAAGTACTGTACACAGTTGCACAAACTGCAGATACTGCATACATATTTTCTGAGGCAAATATAAACCACTTCCACTCTTCCTAAGAGATCTGTTAAGATTTACTCTTCTGTGAAAATCTTTTTCATTTTTCTAAGGCATATATGTTTTAGCCCACTTACAGAATTACAATATAAGGGTGAGTTTTCTTTTAAAAATCTGAAGTTCATTATCTCATCCTCATAGTGAAAGTAACGGTTGGTCTCTGTTTGGCTGCAGCTTCTCCAAGGTCATGAAGGGCACATGAAGAATGCAAAAAGAATTCCATTCATGCACCGTCCACAGCCTGGTTCTGTGGAATAGGGATGCCTAACACTAAGGCTCAGAGGCATAGAGGCCTGTCTGCTGCAACACAAATCACTACAGAGGGAAATGCTAATTCAGTGTGCATGAGCTGGCACTGTTTCAGAGTTACAGGACAGATTTCTGTCTGCCACTTTTCAAAACTATTTACGGGGTGAATGGAGCTAGCTGCAGCACCAGCATGAAAAATACTAAGAATTTATTAGCTACCTGACATGAGAGTTGAAAGACTTAAAACAAGCATACACATACAATTTCAAGTTGTTACTTTACTGCATTTATTTCTCTGGGACTATATGACATTGCCAATAAAACATCTAAAATATAGAATCTGGTTTATTACAGCAAGAGTTATGCAGCAGCTCATTTCTACCTACACTTTTCAGGCAAATATAAAATACAGCAGGATACTGTTACAATATACAACACAAGACAAACAGAATATTAAAGAGACAACAACAAATACTATCACAGGAATAATTAATAACAGCAAAAACTTTAATTAATAAATGATTTAGGCCTAGTATTTTTGCAGAAAGTGTGGCTGCCTTCTTTCTTTAAATTTAATGATGCCATTTAGGCAGTGCCTTGATATGAAATTATTCAAGTTGCACCTTTTTCTCACAAACTTTTTTTCTTCTCTAGAGCAGAGATGATCTTGGTATCTTACAAAATATCTGCATTTTGAGCCAGTATGTTCTATTCAGACTACCAATGACTTCACCGCAAAACTGCAATAGGTTGTAAGGGATCACTAAGCTCTACCACTCAGCCAGGCAAAGGTGTGGAACAGCAGGTGAGGAGCCTGGGCTTGTAGTGAGAACATCAAAGTTCCCAGGTGAGGCATTTTACTTAATACTAAATCATATTATGTAACCTGGCTTGCTTCAGGCTATAACCAGCTGTACAAATGAATCATGGCCAAAAACTTAAACCATATCATGACAATGATGCATGTTTATGTCAGCTGTATCATAAGAGGAGAATGAGGAGGAAGAGCACACTAATTGAGGGAAGAACACATTCACTCTCACCTCATTAGTAAGCCAAAAGTCGTCCGCACTTGATGGTAATAAAGAAGAAATACATGTGGAGTGTTACGGTTAGGCATGCCCTACTAGTTTGAAAATGAGCTATGAAACAAGCATGTTCAATACAGCACTGAATGGGTTTGAAAGATAAAGAGTGTTGAGGATATGGTTAAGCACACGGTTAAGATGGTTAATTTTCCTTTCTCCACAGTAATGACTAATCTGTGAAGTAACAGTGTCTACTGTGAGCAATGTGACTATTACATCACGCCACAGTCAGAGTGTGGCCGGAGTGAACCATAATGCATTTAGTTACACCAATTCTGCAGCTTGCATAATACAAAGAGCCTGACTGTGATTCACTTACTTAAGTTAATTCTCTGTTTATCTAGCATGTCAAAACAGCCTCTCTGACAAATTACTAAATTCCCTTGGACAACCCTGTACAGTTCAGATTAAAAATAAAGACATACTAGCCTTTTGCATGAAAGTAAACTGAACTAATTTCATACTGTAACTAAGCAGCTTATACAGTTTTTTAATCTCTCTGCAGCATTTAGTACTGTGCACAGTAGGGCTGTACTAAACATATAAAAAAGGCAATACATTTATCACAACTTATTCCAAGTGATACGGTGATGCCTGTATACATGTATTTTGAGGTACATACCAATGTCCTTGTTGCCATTGGTAATTTTAAACTAATAAATGACAGTTTTTTTTTTTTAATTAGTAATATGACCAACATATAGCCAATATACATCTTTCACTTATTGATTTTTAAACTGTTGGACCAACAGTTCCTTCAGAAAACAGCTCTTTCCCCATGATTCCTTTAAAAGAAACCTACAAAGGCTCTGAAGCGACTCCCACAGAAGTGGAGCGCCAGCAGTAGAAGCCACACCATTAATCAGACACTTGATATGTATTAGATTTTTGTACACAATCTCAGAGTGACGCAACCACAAAAGCATACAGCCATCAGCAAGCAAGCTACAAAGATGAGCAAAGAGCCTTATAAAATTCCACTCTTTGGCAGTGGAGTTCCGACTCCACATAATGTAAAGATTGGTTTGCCATAATCTAAGCCCAGTGATATGTACGACTGGCTGCATATATACATCCCCTACAACCCCTATGGCTGCCTTTTTATGCAGTCAATGCAATTGCATGTATCAGTTACTTGAGCTCTTCCTTGATTCTCCTATACTGTCAAGACTATATTGGGCTTTTTAGTGACTAATTATAATTATGATGTGGAATATACACTTTTGAGGTATTCTAAATCAGTACTGACAACAGACTGAAAGAAGATATTCTTTGATAGAGACCAATATTTTATAAGCTGTTGTTTACACAGATCTGTACACAATTTATGTTTAAAAATCCAATCTGACAATGGATTTCCATTAGATGTTAGTTCATTTATCCATCTCTGAAATACTGGCAAGAGGTGGCTGTCACTCTCGGTTACATTAATCCATTTAGCTAATCTCTTTTAGCTACTGGAAGAGTGTCAGTTAAAACGAGCTGATGTCAAATGAATCCGGATCGAAGGATGGCAGAGTAGGCAAGTGCATTGGGAAAGAAACGACAGCCGACGTTATCTCATTTCTCGTGTGCATTTCTGTTTGACAGACTCTTTGCAAACTCAATGCTGTATGACATTTACGAAATTGGTGCAAATCACACAAATATACATGTTAAACACTCTGAAATTACACCAATTTGACTGTCTGCTGCGAAGTCTCCAGTGATTTTCCTGAACGTGAAATAGCACTGATAATCCTTATGGACAGGTATTCTCGTTCCCAGATTGCTACTCTATGATAAATCTGAGTCAGCTTTCTATGATACAGAGGCATCGATGTAATTACTGTACCTTGAGGGCGTTCTAAAAGTGCAAGCAGAAGTAACGTTCACGTCACCCAGGCCATGGTTGACCGCAAGAATCAAAGTGACTCACGTTACGTCTATACTATTAACAACTTGGATTTCAAGAGGTGGACCCCTTTCCTCTTTTCCTAGCAATATTGTCATTAAAACATCATTAATAATGAGGAAAAAAATGTAACGTTTGCTAACTGTTACCTATCATGTCTTACTTGGTAACACTGTGGCTGCGTTAACGTTAGCTAATACTGAAATTTGACATTTGTATGCAGACCAAGAAGGAACTGCCCTGATATCTGTGATCGCTGCCTAATTTAACAACTATTTTGATTAGAAAATTGAGAAGCAACGACGACCAATATTCGTAACATTACCTAATGTTATCTTTCATGAGAATTCTCACAACTGTAACTGACGTTAGCTATTTGCTATAAAGCTAATGTTAGCTGCAAATCAACTAGCCAAGTAGCTATGTGACATATGATATACATAGATAGTAAGCCAACGTTAACGTCAGCTATCTTAGCTACCTAGAAAGCTAACATTTGTTTTGCAGCTAGCAGACTATGCTTGGTAACCGAATGCAAACACAATCTATTTATGACACATCGTTTCTGTGTAATCCGAAGCTATAACTTAGATATCAAATTATCTGGGTGGTTGTTGAACGTTATGTTGCAGAGGTGATTGAAGGAAAAAGTTAGGTAGCAAACCAAACAACATCCTGTTTTTACCTTGATTTTTTCGCCGTCAATTTCGATAACTTTCTCCCGAAAGTCAACCCCAATGGTGGCCTCCGTTTTGTCGGGGAACTTTCCCGCACAGAATCTGTAGGTCAAGCATGTCTTGCCCACCCCGGAGTCTCCTATAACTATAATTTTGAAGATTCGAGAGCGCAGTGGTGGCAGAGACGTACCAGGCAGGGAAGTGGTCAATTCAAGAGATGACTCCATTTCTTCCTAAAGGGAATGTTTGGACGTCTACACAACAGCTAAAAAGTCAAATAAAAACACGTCATATGAAACTGATCACAACGTCCGTCCATTCAACGGCTAATCTATAATTTCATATAAGTTTTCTCGAGTTATGTCAGATATGCAAACTCATTGCTATTGCCCTGCTGCAATTTAGCTTACGTTACCAAGCTATCAATGTTAGCAACACTCCAGCCAACAACCCCAGATGTGGTTTGGTGTAACGTTAGCTAGCTAGCTAATTCCTCTGGATCGATGTTTCAAAGCGAGAAACTGAAAGCTGCGCGCGCAGCTTCTGCGACCGCCAACATGGCGGCCACCACATTGAGCAGAGCATTCAGAGGGTTGCCCAAGACCACAAACTTGATGCTGAATTGAAGTGCTATAACTTAAAGAGGAATTACATGGTAAACGAAACCATTCCTGTGTTTGTTTAAAAATGTTAAGAATTTAAAGTATATTTTCCTTATAAACGTTTGAGACCACAATTAAGTAGTGTCATAAAGATACTCCTGTGTTGATAAGAATGCCAGTTCCATATAAACAGTAGCATTTAGTGAAAATAGACTGCAACATTGCATACTTAATGCAATTTTGGCTGGATTTCCAAAATGGTAATGCCTAATCCTCAAACAGCTGTTCTCATGAATAAAACAATTTGGGCTATTTTGGTGAATCGTTGACCACATCTGGTGAATGTAAGAGTATATGGCATCCTGTGTGATTAGTAGAATTTAGCCTACCTTGAAGATAAAAATGGAATACTTCCTCCACTTTATTGGGTAGGGCCCACTGATGGGCACATGAGGAGTACAGATTGTGAGGTACATAAAAGCAATCAGTTTGCTCTGCATTGTTGTACAGTATACACCTGTAGAAATTCATACTGGTCAGATTGAATACTGAGGACAAAACTGACCATGCAGCATTACAGATTTGAGAAGAACTGTAAATCTGAAATATTTCACCTTTATATAGAGACATATAGCTATAAAATGTGCATACCTTGCAAAATATCACAGACATACGTACATTTGGATGGGCCTGATGTCAGTTGCTCTCAATCAACCGACCCTTCTTAGATTTATCCCAGACCCCTTCTGGTAGTACATTTCATAGCTGCCATAAAGAATTTACTGTAGTTGATGAAGTGGCCTTTTGGAAATGATCCAGGACTGAGGATCCATTTATTCACCCCAGGACAGATCTGACAGATGATGCTAGGTGAATGGGGGAGCTGAAAAGCTCATGTCTGCAGATTATTTATTTTTATTTTGTCTTATTGATTTATTAATTTGACAGACACTTTCATCCAGACTGACTAAAAGTGATATTAAAAGATACTTTACTAAGAACAGAAGCAGGGTCCACAATAAAAACATAAACCTTTTCTTCACCCTTTTTGTACAGTGTTAACTCACACCTGGATGAAGCACTCCGCCAGGAGGAGGATAGACACATTTCCATCAGGCCATTATCTGTGTGGTGTGGTATCATATGGTAAGGCAAGATGGATGCCATGAGCAGCAACAAAAAGGCCTTTGGTACAGATTTGCAAGAAACACACAAGTGATTGGGTATCCAGCCAAAAAACTGCGCTAAGATCTAAGCATAAAACAAAGCTGTGTATACACAGTGCTTAAAATATAGGTATGAATACGAGCAGCTCAAAGCCTACATGTTGCCAAAATTATAATGATACATAATGAGCCACACGACCAGCTTAACTTTACAAAATTCTGGATATCACACAGTGTCTGACAGTGATTTCTGACAGCACATCAGGCTTTATATAGGTCACCTCATCAGAGTGTGCTCCCCTGTTACAGAGGCTAAGGCAACCGCTCAACAAGAAACACTAACAGCACAGACATGAAAAAAATCACTCATCCACATGGTGTTCCCACCACTTCACATTTTATGAAGAGCTGCTGATAAAACACATACAAAAATGCAAAACCATATAAACTTTTGTGAGCTCAGGGAGGGTATGATAGAGAACCATAGCAGTGAGCACAATTTGACACACCATTGTGATTTTAAAGTATGCCCTTACCAGAAAATGCATGATGGTTATCAGATACCATCCAAGGTTAAATAATACTTACATAAAGCTAATAATCACATTCATTGATATTTAAATAATTCTTACTAGAACTTCATTATGGCTTTGGTCAAAATAAATCTGGGGCAGTTAAACTGAATGATAGCTCAGAAACAAATATGATGCCAACCTTAATGCGTTGTCCTTCTGTACATTGGCAGAGACCATACTTTCTATTCATCTGGTAATCTGGTGGATAATATTCTCTACAAACATGAAGGCAGCTATTTTTGTATTTTGCTCTCATTCAGTATAACTCATGTTTATTCCTTCTTGCACAATGGTTAATTGTAGGGGCAGATTGAGAAAGTAATCCCAAACTGTCAGCATTACTTGTGAATCAGAAAAATGCCCAACACTTCCAAAAAAAAAAATGTTTTATAATTATGATTCCTTGTGGTGTCACCTTCTGTCCACTTCTTAGATTCCCGGCTCAAATCTCAGCCTGTCGCTCCTACTCCCGTTGTATCTAGAACATGGCACAAAGTACACACGGCACAGAAGTACTGACACATCCCTCCCGACTCATCATCAATGCATCTCATGCTCAGCTGGCCACTCCAACACACTGTGACCCCCTGGTTCCTCACTGAAGCTCACACAAGCTTTTCTTTCTTTCACCATTTTATATAAGCACTGCACTATAACAAAAAAACAAACAAAACAAAAAAACAGCCACACTCTGCAAAAAACGACTGCAATATTCCTCTAAACTGACTTGTTTGAGACCTCATCTTTTCTGATGTCAGCCTTCATTTGTATTTTACAATATCTGGCGAACTACAATATACTCTTTAATAATATAGCTTGACAGCGTAAGGAAAAGAAACATCAAGTCTTTTTTATTCCTTTATCCAGTAACATGGCCACAGGCCCATACTTTTTTCATTACAGTTTGACAATTTACAATGTGCATTTAGTGGCACACCCACCTCATGATAAAAACCTCTTTGCAGGTTACTGTGGCCACAAGATTAATGGAGAATATAACAATAATACTAGAGGAGAGGTCAGGTTGCAGGATCCACCTGTTGACTAAACTCCAGCATCCAGAATCTTCACATACAGTCCATCTTCAACAAAGCCAGTGAGGAAACTACAGGGACCTTTTCAATAACACAAAATTAATCTGGCCAGCTTTTAATCTTAACCATCCTGCTGTGTGACACATTTCAGTCTCTTAACATGACCCAGATGATTTTTCTTGCCTAAGATGTGTGAACCATCATCCAAGATGAAAATAAGCTGGAAATCAGGACTACACTGGCATGAATTCCAGCAGACAAAGATGCACACACACACACACACACACACACACACACACACACACACACACACACACACACACACACACACACACACACACACACACACACACACACAATACAGAAAATTGTACTGCATTGCTGTGTTTGTGAAGTTATATAAAGGATTTGTACTAGCTCCAGCTTGTGTCCCAGTTACAGTGTGTATATGCATATGTGATTGACAGGTCCCTGGCGTCTGTGCTCTCAGCTGTGCCAGATGGTCCACTCCAGAATGAGAACCAGCCAGTCAGGCTCCAGAGGTTGCTGGCATTGGCCCTGCAGGCCTGCTCACTATGCTAGCAGTCAGTCACTTTCTCAGTCACAGCATTGCAAGACAGTGGCTCTCTGCTCAATTAAATTGTGGTTCAGATTGGCAGATACGCCTTGGTTACAGAAAGAAAAAAATACAGCACAATTAAAACTTGATTAAATGTCTCAACCCTGTACTTAAATTAGTACAATTGAAGACATATTTGGGAATTGATCTGTTAATGAATCTCCATATTTCAACAGTCTCCTGGAAAGCTACATTTCAAATACTTTAAAACTGGCAGGGCTCTTTTAGACAGTTAGCAGACACTCTTATCCAGAGTGAGTTGAAAATCTTGAAGCAATGCGGACTCTTCTGTTAATCAGTGGTTAAAGTAATCCTTTAAGTGCTGAAACACACAGGAAACCCACCGCAGCCCTCCAGGACGGTCTCTGACACCAGTTTCTTGTTGTTGAACAGTTTCAAAGGCAAGTCCACCCACCAAACTGATGCATATTTCCCCGTTCACTTCAAAGCAATCAGTCCTCAGTGGCACCAAAGTTCACCAAAAATGTCTGCAAGTTCAACTGTGCCACCAAGTGGACTTTGTCGGAAAATATTAAGAATTTAAACAAGAACTGAACAAACCTTCTTTAGTGCCTCAAGTGGCAAGATATCCTTACAGCTGCCATTTACACAGTGAGGGAAAAGTGAATGGGAGACGTTACGTACAGGAAGGACACTGGAGAAAACCAGGGTTGTTGAACTTTCTTGGGGGCCAGATTAATCATGAATGGTTTGCCAAACATTTTCCATGTACTTCATGTACTAAGTACTAAAAGATGTCCTTATACATTACAATTTAAAAGGGAGACAATATCAGATTGCAGACAAAGTCTGCTGTGACAACACCACAGCTCTGAGGCATTAACACTGTTAACATGCTCTTGGCGATGACATCTTCAATCATTCCAATTCTTTAATAACACATGGAAAACATCTGGTAAACTTTGTTTGACAATACAGCACAAGTACAGTTCGACCACTTTCTAGTTGTACCTAACCCCACACCATAACTTGTCCTTTTGACAGATATTTACATTAGCTCAGACGTACTGAAGTTGTAAAGTTAACATGACACCATTCAGACAAGGCATGGTTCAGCCACCCTCAAACATGGCCATACAGCGCTATCTGGCCATAGCATTACTGCTTACAGCTGACAGGCAGAACATACTGTCCTCGCACTTTTTTTTTTCCTTCCAGTGAACTGCTCAATCGAGCCTCTTTCCACTCTGCTGCAAAAGTTAATGCACAACCAGAATACAGGGGACTTTTTCAAAACAGTTTATTGCATTGTATATTTGGTACCTCTTATGTGTTTGACAACAAGGGTAGTAGTAACATTACAACTGAAAAGAACGATGGAGCTGATCTGGTACTTGGGACAAAATATCTATGGATGTGTGTGTGTTTTTTGTGTTTATATATTTAAATATATTTATTAACTGGCCCCTGATCTTAAAATGTACAAAGTCTGGGGCTTTCCTCAAAACTGCAGAATGAGAGTTCTTTTTTCTATTTAGAAAGATAGGGCTTAAAGTATTACAAAACCAAAAATAACCTTGGCTTGTGAAAAAGGTCCAGAGGTATCACTGGGTGAGAATGCAGGTCCAGTCCTGCAAGTTACCAGAGAAGAGCCCATGCACAAATCTTACTGCTCGACGGTCTTCTCTTTGACTGTAAAAACAAACGGGATAAAACCCAGGAAAAACGAGGTCACCTCCAGAGCAGTACAGATCGTTTTTTTTGTAATGACGTGTGCTGTGTGATCGCGTGGGTAGGGTGGGTCAGTATTTAAGAATCCAGTATGACTGACAAATGCCTGCTTTATTTTTTAGAAACTAAGATATTATGTCAGGACTATAAACACTTAATAATAATAATAAAAAAAACTCATTCAAGTTCTGACAGAGAAAAGGAAACCGTAATATACTATCACACCAGAGCTGGGATGGGGGAGAAAAAAAAAAATTTCCATGAAGATACAGCTTTGTACACCACCATTCAACTTTCACATTGCAACCTATTAGGAAATAGGAAGAGACAGCTAATCATTGCATTTGCCATTCATACTGCACCCTCTGTAACCTTTGACCCCTGCCTCTGTGGAGGGGGAAAAATAAGTCTTCCGTTGCTCTTAATGGCCATTTGTCAAGTTCTGCTATTGGACAGCTTGCCAGCAGGCTGGACCGAGATCCTGCCACCATGATCACCACCTTGTGCTAAGGGTACGAACCAAGTGCTGAACAGTGTGGACCCCTTCAATTTACTTTTTACATTTCCTTAAGGAGTGGTTTTTGGCACACACCAAACCCTCCATCCCCCGCCTCCCACTCCCACACCCATCCTCCTACTCCATTGTGTGTCGCAGCCTCTATGATTTTCATATTTTTATTTTTTATAAATTACTTTAAAAACATGGGAAGAAGATAGTATGTGGTTGACATTTATCAGATCTGCTATCACACCTCCATCAGAATAAACCCATTGCTGTTCATTGTCTCCAGAGACTTTCACCTTTTTTTGTTTACTGTTTATTTTCAGTTAGAGAGTAGTCGTCAGCAAGATTAAAAAACGTAAAATGGCCATTTTTATTCTCTTCTCTTTTTTTATCATCTCTCTTCTCAAATACAATGCCATCGTATTCAGTCCTGGTCTCAGAAGACCTTTGCGGGGGCGTAACGAAGAACCTTGGCGACGGTGTTCCGTAATGGCAACGGGCTCCCCGAGTCTCTCCTACACCCCTCCCCCCCGCCCCGGCTCCATCACATGTCATTGGCCAGTTCTTCGGGCTCAGCGGACACATCGCCATTGACGGTGATCTTCATGTTCTCCTCGTAGCCGGGGGGCATGAAGGCCAGCGTGTAGGGGAAGATCTTGTGACAGTCCGCCCGGTATGCCTCGGCAGTCGCCTGCCCATTGCCAAGGCTGCCATCGCGAAGGCTCTCCAACACTTCTGAGCAGATCTGGTGGGGGGAGAGACAATTGGTATTCTGGGTAAAGCACAAAGCGAATATGGCTTTTCAACAGTGAAAGATGGACCATGAACCAGACACTAAATCCAGAGACATTCTTTGAAAACAGCTGGCAGTTTTGCTCCTAATTGTCATGTTATTTAAAAATATTACTTGAAGGATGTCTAATTAAAGTAATATGCATTAAGAGTATGCTTAAGTACATTGCTGAACTTATAAAGCACATATTCTACTGACTATCCTTTATATTCAGATTTAACGTTTAAACAGCCAACAATACACTTTGTCTGTATACTATTTTTCCCAAATAGCCTTTGGGTGACTTAAGCATGACTTGGGTTCCAGGCTGACTGTAACACTCTCCCTAACTCTGCATAGCAAAGCTAACGGCAGATCATTGCTCTGAGTGCGGGTGAGGGTACAAGCTCGGTGGTCAGAGCTCCGTATTGCCGAAAGAGGTCTACACCTTCTCTTGACAGGGGACGGACTGCAGCCCTACCTGAATGCTCCTGTTGTCGAGAGACTCGTCCAGCGCTGTGGCCAGTTCCACGGCCTTCTTTTCCGTGCTGGGGTCCAGGTAGAACATCATTCTGGCAGCTGCGGGAGCAGAGAGAAGGTGGGAGGGTGAAGGTCACCAACATAAAACAAAATATCTGAAAAGAATGTTTTGCGCTCCAGGGCACGAGCACCAGTGAGGTACCTCCTCCCACTCACCTGCGACTCTGTGCGGGATGGAGTTGGAGTGCTTGGTGAGGAAAGCCTCGTTGAAGCTCTTGGCATCGCTCTCCCCGAACAGCCGGGTGATTTCCTGCTTCAGCACGGTGCGCACGGCCTCGGCCAGATCTTTGCTCTCCAACACTGCCGACGAAAGCGTGAAGCAAGAGGTGATTCATGGTTACCATTAGAGGAACCTCATGGAGTAAATCCTCATCTTGCTCCTTTCATGAGCACTACTGGTTGGCGAAAGCACTGAACTTTGCCAAAGCTTGTCTAAATTGATTTAAAAAAAATAAATTAAAAAAAGATGCTGTGCTCTTAAGAAGTCCTAGTCAATGAAATGTGCTCACACAAAGCAGCATTAACCGCTCTTTATGCCAAAGAATCATCATTGCCAGTTCCATTAGTATGGAGCAGACACGGGTGTTCATGTATAACAAGGTGAGGGGGTGACTGGCAATCAGCTGCATTCTTAGTACATATGTGTATTAACAAGTATTTCTGTGCACTGAGGTTTCATGGCCTTTTGTGGCGAAAAAGACCCGGGGGTTTGTCTCACCTCCTTTTAGGAATCGCACTACACACTGGTGGAGCCAAGGATGGTCTGGGTCAATGGAGAAGGCCCTCTTCACTGACTGCAACATCAGCAAAAACTTCTCTGCAAAGCATAGGCAAAAACGTTAAGGTAAGCACAGCTTATGCTGTGCTACGAGGACATAAAACCCCCCTGGGAAATGCTGTGTCCCGAGCTATGCTAGGCATGCTGACTTAGTGTGCCGTCGATATGTCATGCTACACTATTTTCTCTGTCTCACTTCCCCAAATAAAAAAAAAAAAATCACACTTTTCTTACACAAAAGGTAAAATCTATTAGAAATTCAGGCTGTGTGACCACTACGTCTGATAAACCTCTGAGATGAGACCAAGATGCCCTTTTGGTGAGGTAATCCCTCCCCCCTTTATCCACTGGTTATCTGATCCTGAAGTGCTACAGACTGTATTTCCCACAGCTCAAACACACTTTGACATTAAGGATGCTTACCTTTCCTAAAGTAGATCTCAAATGCCAGAAGATGAGTGTCTATCTTATTTTTCACTAGGTTTTTCAAAGGAGTCAAGAACTTAACCGCTTCTTCCAGTGGATTTTCTACCTGTAGAGATGAAATGAATGGCACAATAGAGCAATGTTACGACAAACACCGTTTTTGCTGTGAGAACAGTATGCATACGATGGGAAGATTCTTACATTTCATTATGAAGTATTATTATATATATCTCCTTTCTAACTGCTTGTACAAGGAGTGTTTATGTTAGTTACCATAGTAACTCAGCATTGCTCTACACAGTAGAGGTACATCTCTTGAACGGTTTCCATTTACCCTGAAATGTAATGTCCCTAGTACCGTCCCTACAGTAGTGTCAGATGTGGTGTCTCTTTCAGTCAGACAACACTACCAAATCTGATGAGCTAAGCAGAAAGGGAGGACTAATTCAGGATGGGACAAATTCAGAGACGATGGAGGAAAAAACTGTTAGTTGTGGTGTGGTGCTCAGAGCTGAACCCAGTCCAAATATACTCGTTTGGTAACTCATAGTCACTCAGGTTTTTTTTAAGCTCAGGCCACGCCCTTTATCCCACCTTGGCGAGTTTCTCAGGGATGAGCTCTTCCTTGGGTCCGCCAATCTCCTCATCGTCATCCTCCTTCTTCTTCTTCTGGTTCTTCAGCTGCTTCTCCTTCTCAGCGTTCTTCTTCTCCTCCTCCAGTTGGGCCTTCTTCTGCGCTCGCCGCTGCTTGTTCCTCAGTTTCTTCAGCTCTTTGTCCGAGAGGTTTGCTGCATGGAGAGCACACAGTAATCACTTATGTTTTCTGAGTTTGCTTCAAGCTGTGCATTTAAAAACTAGGGAACACATTTCACCAGGCATTCTCAAATGGGTTACATTTTGTTTTTGACAGGGAAAATATTCTGAGGATAAATGGACCAAGATGTCACAAACAACCAAAACTGAGTGAAAAGTTTGCCTGTGAGATTTCAATCTGGTTAATGGAGGTCTCTGGATAACGCTATGCAGAGCGGAGGTCAGCTTGCTGACAATGACTGGTAGTAATGACTGTAAGTGACCTCAAAATGCCTCTATATCAGTCGCTCACCTGTGTCGGCCTCCAGCTCCTTGTTCTCATTGGTCAATGGGTTGTCGTGCAGGGCGAGGTAAATCTCGATGGCCGTCCGGGACGCCTTGTAATAGAACGGGTGCATGCGCAAGACGTCCTCCAGCTTCAGCAGGTCCACGTACGACCGCAGCGTCATCTTCCTCATGCAGTATGTGTGGAAGTCAAACTGGTCATCCGTGATCTCCACAAAATGCTGGGGGACGGAAGGGAGCATGCACAGCGGTCAGTGGGGTCGGAGAAGGGAAACGGCAGATGGCCAGTCAAAGTCGGGTTTATAGAATAGACCTACCCTCTCGATCTCGTGGCACTTCTTGAGTGCTTCCCCATACTTGTTCATAGACTTGTAGGCCAGTGCACACTCGGTCTGGAACCACATGCACTGCATCTCGTTCAGGTTCTCCACCGCTGACGCTCCCTCCTGCAGAGACAAGCAAAACAGCGTCAAAGAACTGTTTGCTTACTGGCGTGATATGCTTAGGCCAACTCACTCAAGGCCAAATGTTTCACAGGTTGCCATGAGTCTTTTGAGGTCATTCATAAACTAACCAAGAAATTCAGATAAAATATCAGATCACAACTTATTAGGGCTTATTACATAAGAGCGGAGGTTGACATGAAATCCAGGAACAGATATGGCCCTCAATGCCCACCCATGATGTACACACCAACAAAAAAAAATGTTTTATTTGCCCTCTTCAGTTCACCATACAAAACAGTTTTTCAGGATAAAGACACAAAGCAAGCTTTATGTGCTTGCTTCATGCCACTTGAACCTGTGCTACAGCCGACAAAGCAACTCCCACGCACGAGTATGAAAGATTCATTCACCCATTTCACACAGCACCAGAACCCAGGTCAAGGAGCTCACTTGTGTCTCTGAGATGAGATCAAAGTTTACACATGAATGCGATACGAGGGAACCCCCACTTCTGATGTCGTTTCTTGAACTGAATACGCTCAACATGCACATTCCTTTTTTATTGTATAATATACCAAGTCAAATAGCTCCAAGGGCATATCTTTGAAAAATGTGACACCTGAAAAGTTCAGCCAGTTATTGCACTGATATTTCAGAATGAGCTTTAAACGCCCCCTCTGGTCAAATCTCTGTATGGTGCGTACGTGGTATATCGAACCAAAAATGTTCCCTGAGTCAAGAAGAACCTGCGTTTCCATCAACGTAACTGCAATCGCGAGAACAACTATGCTCCACTTCATTAGTAAAGTGAACACAACCAGAACAAAGTACACCTGTGCGCTTCCTAGCTCTCCCAGTCACACGAGTCCCCTCCCCTCTCACCCGAGTGAACTTGGAGCACATGTCCTCTGCCTCTTTCACCATGCCTGCCTTCAGCATGTACTTGGCGCATTTGGAGTTGATGAAGCGGTCGGCTGTGTCTAGCGCCTGAGCCTCATCCATCCACCGCGCTGCCTCCTTGATGTTTCCTGCGTGCTGCATGAGTGGGGGGGGGGGGTGGGGGTAGGGGAGACAGCGGAGGTCATCTCTCAGGTTTGGCATCACTGTGTTGTGTACATCATGCCATCAAATTTGTATGTGGAACATATGACAGGGAGAGAACACTCAAAGTTTTACTGTTTGCCTGGTTCCCTTAGCAGCTTATCACATTTACAGAAAAGCAGGGATTGAAATTTAATTTTCTTAAAGTCAACAATCATTTAAAAATCTAAATGAATGGCCACATTAGAAGAAAAGCTGCCTGATTGGCTTGTACAGTACCACTAAACACTCTCCATCCTATGGGTATACCTTGTATATTTTGGCTTTAATGAGGAAGAGTTCAATGAGGGTGGGCGTGCTCTCGATGGCCGCGTTGATGTACTCCAGGGCTAAGGACTGCTGGCCGATCTGATCATAGTGCTGCGCCAGAAAGTACTGCACCCACAGCAGGGTGGTGGGTGGCTCCTCTTTCCCGTCATCTGAAAGACATCCTCACAACGTCAGCTGACCAATCTCAGCCTTGGAAATGCACGTGAACCAGGCAGGCTGGTGTATGCCTGCAGCCACACCCATTTTACTTCCAGCTCTATGTCCACTTACAGAATAACTATGGTTTGCGCAATTCCTGGAAACATATTTATGAGTACATCATCAGTATCTGTTACGAGGCATCAGCATGTCTCTGAATTTTATACATCCTGCATATAAAAATGCATATCACTGTAAATTGTAGATGCATAAATATATTAATGATATTCAAGTTGTGCACACTCACCATTTTGATTGAACATTCGGCAGACATTTAAAGACGTTTCATAGCCAACTACCAACTCTTCAATTATTGACACCTGCCAAAAAAAAGTTGGAGGAAAAAAGTGTAATTAGTGAATTTTAAGACAAAATGAAAATATGCAAACCACAGTACCACAAAATAAAGACAAACCAGAAGATTCATCATGATTCAGAATGACTTGCTTGTCTTAGTAAACACACATTATCATTTAGTTGCAGTCTGTACTGGGAGGATCCTGCAATTCTTAATCATGGGTGAGAATGAAATGGACATCTGTGGATACACGAAGCCTGGATAACAGAACTGGATGTCTCCTCACCTTCTCCTTGTCGTGATACAAAGACTTCAGGGTGGTAAAAACAGGTGGACAACCTTTGCTGAAGTTCATTCTTAAATATTTGTCAAGACACTCCCGAAACTTCTCACCTGTGCAGACAGAAATGTGAAGGACATAACCGGTTACCTTCACATACAGAACTTTAACTTGGAACATGTCGCAGCACAATGGTTATGGAACCAGGCTTCAACTCAGAGCTTGCAGGTTAAACCCCAAAATGGAGCACTGCCATTCTACCTTTGAGCAAGATGCCTTCAGCAGGCCTGTAGCCTTCAAGAAGGTACTGAACTTGAATTGCTTCAGTAAATATCCAGCTGTACAAATGGATTGTGAATGTAAGTTATGCAACTCACCCTGGAAAAGAGCGTCTGCCAAATATATTACATGTAAATGCAGTAGAAGGTGCAGTTAATTTCTTCTCCATTTATACATCCATCACTGAGGCACTGCAGCATTTAACCTGGTATTTAATATCAGTGCCAATTTAAGACTCTTTAATATTTTAAGGAAAGACACACTTGTGGTTGGATGATGCTGAGCTATATGAGAGTGGGAACCTGGTGTGTGATGCGTACCAGGCTGGCAAAACAAGCCTCTGACTGCATTAGCCAATTTCCTGCTGTCCTGTTTGTGTGTTGCACTGACAAAGAGGTTACGTAAAATTGAAGGAGATAAACAATTTCCTGTCTCTAGAGCAAATATATATATTAAATATATATTTTAACTGCACAGAAATATGATCATAAGCATGGTTTTAAGAAACTGTGGGCACTGTCCACAACAGCCAGCAGTGTACAAAACATTATGATCAACTTCCACTACTCCTGAATTAATATAACAATACATTTATTATTAAATTGATGGTTCAATTATTTATTTTACAGAACAAAACAGTCGTGGATTCTCTTGGGACAGGCTTATGCCTTAAATTTCAAAGAAAAGAAAATTAAAGTTTAAGTAATCAAATTTTAAGAATACAAGACAGTGTAGGGAAACTCGTCTGAAAAGAACAGACAAAGACTTACCGGAGAGGAAGTTTAGAGGCAGTCTCCTAGGCACCAGCCCTTTAGGATATTTTACCCAGGCCTCTTCATAGATTTTCTGCTTTTCTTCTATGCTGGCTGCAACACAGACAGAAGTTTTCCATCAGAAATTGTAGTTTTCAGCTAAGCTTAAACAGAGGGCTGGCTGTAAGATGATGGACACACTGGAGAATATTTTAAATTCATAACAGAATTTCAAAGAATACAGTAAAATCATATATAAGGACAGTACTGTACTGAATAAGATGATTGTTCCCAATTTTAAATTCTCAACTGATGAAGATTCCACTGGGGTTGAAATGCTGTCAATTTTTTGCAAAAAGGCACGAGACAGAGCTTAGCAGTGCTACAAAATATACTGTCCTTATGCCCCAATTTTATCTATATCTTACAAAATTGCAGGGCTCATAGCGACTACAGTGAAATTCATACAATAAACCAAATAGATTTCCTCTCACTTTCCAAAAACGATTCCACAATCTCTCTGCTGTTGTGCGCCAAAACAGCACTGGGTGTTCCTTAGTGCTGCAAGGACAAGGCCTCTACGTTGGGTAATGAACCAAAAACAGTAAAGAGGGTGTCTGGTCTTACTGGCTGTTAGGGTGAGTTCGGAAGTACTTCCAGTTCCCTGGCACTCTGTAAGAGCCTGCAAAATCTCCCAGGAGCCTCTGGACGAGCGCGATGCCCGGCTGCCGCTGACAGAGGCTCAGCTAAGCCAGAGCAGGGTGTGAATGGGAATGACTGCCGCCGCAGCACTAATGAATGATGAGCGGCCATTCAGAACCTGCGGCACGGACGGCCCCCCTAACAGACCCGTCAAAACACAAAAGCCCCCTTCTACTGGGCGGATTAAGACAGTGTGCGCGTGGAGCGAGACAGGCTACAAATGTGTGACTGAGGGCTCCACACCAGTCTTTTCAGGATTAGCCTGCAATTCGGAGGCGACTGAAGCAGACGGCACAATATGATGTAAGAAAATGCTCCAGAAGTGTTTTTCCCCCTAGTGTTTGGGTTTTATGGGCATTTTCACTATGCAACTCCAAAACCCACTTCATATTTTGCAATATAAAACGCATAAGTTTGAAGGGCTGTGCTGATCTCTAGGGAGCAAACAAAACATGATATGGCCTCACAAAGCTTATAAACAGAGCCCTTACAACTGCAACTAAAAGCAGTGATACAGGCCAATGACAGAAAAGCCTGCACCAAAAAGCACTCTACTCAATCACATTTCATGGAAAAAACAAACAGCAATAAGTTTGGAGATCAAGGCTGGCATATTTATAGAAGTTCTGTGTCCCATTTTGGCTACTTTCAAGGAAAGTCAACTGTTGAATTAGTTTAAAACATAACTTTTGTTTTCAAACTAACAGCAATAGATTCAAGTTTGAGCCACACGAGATTTTACATGAAATGTTGTAAATGTTGACCCCTGTGGGACACTGGGTACTGCGGGAAGAACCAGCGGTATTTCAGACCACAATATGTAGGTTAAAATAACATGTAAAAGTTCACTGGAAGGCATTCAGATGAAGCATGCTTGGCACTCTCATGTGTTTTCAATGTGTCTGAAAACACACAAGTGCTAACCGCTTCTCCCAGCTCTTTTTTTCCCCTCCCAAAATAATGCCACTCCACACTATATGGGAAAAGACTGTTCCCACTCAGAAAGTGTGTGTGGAGCGGTCCCAGACTGTTGCCAGGGCTTGGGTTACTCCATACCAGGTTTTAGGGCTTTCTCCAGGCCGTGGTAGTAGGACCAGTTCTCGGGGTTGCGCTCCTGTAGCCGGCGGTACACCTCCGAGGCCTCATCCAGACGCTCCAGCTGCAGCAGTAGCTCACCTGTGGACACGAGCGCACCGTCAACGTCAAACACATCATCTTACTGTGACGCAGCTTCATCATGCGCATGATGAACACATTTCCCAGGAGATGAATGCTAATTGCTAATCCATTATCCCTTATGCAAGAAAAAAAAACATGTACAATGGATCTGAAACTCAGAGAAATTTCATGCCTGGATGCATCATTAGCCATGTAAATCAGAAATACAAGGAACAACTGGCTAGCTGTGAATTGGCTGCTTTACTTGTCAAACCTGGAAAAGCTTACCAACTTTTCACCAAGATACATGAAACATTAAAAAAGCAGAAGGGTAAACTACTTTTTCACAAAGATCAACCAGAGGACGCTCGAGAAGGTACAACAAGAGCTAGAAGGCAAGCTGATGCAGTGCGGATGGCATGAGCTAGCTTTCGCGGGCAGTGATGTTTCCATACCTCTGGTCTCTTCCACTGCCAGCTTGTCACAGATTTGCTTCTCATAAGTGATGAGGTGCTCTAGAGCTTCTTTATAAAGGCCTGCTTCTCGTAGAACCTGGTTCTGATAGAGCAGCAGCTCGCTGTACTCGTAGTCCACTTTGTCTGGAGAAGTCTGAAACGTACAGTGGCACCGGTGAGAAGTCCAGCATGCTGTGCTTGTTTAATGCTAGACCAGGTCCCAAACATACACAACGGCTGTCATCCAGCATGATTCACCATACTTACAAATTTACCAGTCATTTCACCTGCTGTCTTATTGCACATCTTTGGACCTCCCAAGAGTTTTAAAATCAGTTTCTCTGTACTTAGTGATGATTCACTGCAATACTTTCCATGCTGAAGCAGTTTAGTTAAATGCCATTTACCAAAACAGCTTGCAAACAGCTTACAATCAACAAACAGCTTGAGAGGTATGCAGAAATAACTCCAAATTCTAAAATAAACGCGAAGTAAGAGAAAATCGAGAAAAACACTAAAGTGCGCCACACACAGATTGTTCTCAATGTAATTAATTGAATCAATGCACATTCCAATGAAGCAATTACATTGGTTATGAACTCCTACCCTGACTGAATGTTAAGTTGAGAAACACACTGTGTAAACTTCAGTGTGTAAGCATAAGAATGAATCACTCATGTATAATGGAAGTAGGGCACTGAATTCGTCACCACAGTCATGACCACATGAGTGGAGTTAATCCAGGATGAGAGATTGCAACTAGATTGGGATTGGAACTGTACTGGGAGACAGGAGGAAAACCAGACTTTTCTGTTCAAGAGCACAGGGGTTTTAACTTGGACACTGTGTGCTTTGAGGAAAACATTGTTCAAAGCATGTAGGCAATTTGTTTAAAACACAAAGTGAAATAAAGAAAGGTGAACAGGATATAAACTGCTTAAAGTCTGGAAGCCTTTTATATCACAGGATGCATTCCAATTTGACAAAACGAAATGCTATTCACAGTGCTGGCAATCTTAATATATGCAGCTTCTGTGATATGGTCAAGACAAAGGAGAGTATCAACATTTTTTTGACACAACTGAAAACGTTTACTGTTTGATGGGAGATCTGGCTTTTCACAATGCTATCCAATGTCACAGAAATTTGAGAGCTCCTTTGGGGCTGTGCTGGAAAACTGTGCACAAGTTTTACCACCTGAATGTAGTTATTTAGTCAGAAAGAAATGAGGATTCTATTACACTCTTTTTGCAAGGCTCAAATCCTTCAGACCCGGCAGCACCAGGGACCATAGAGGACGGACTGGCTAGCCTGTGTGGCGATGCTTGTTGGAACTGCTGAAAAACAACAGATATAGGTGCCAACCTGTCTCAGTACTGATGTCGTGGATGTAATGACCTGAACTGAGACCATGGAGAAAAATGAAGGGAGGAGACAATTTGTGGAAACTGTGGGCGTTATCAGATAAAGAACAGTGGGGCACACCATTGTGCGCCTCTGGCGTGTCCTGCCAGGGCCCGTATATTACAGTACATATCCTACCTACGGTGCTTTCTCCAGCCACCATCTCGCCAGAACAGCCTGTGCTTTAACAAAAAAAGGGTGGGACTTTGCAAAGAAAAACTGACCTGGAATAGAAAGTGGAAAGGAGCTATAAATAACTGGGGGGGACTTCTCAAAGTGAAGCAAATACATGGTAATTAAAGGAGGGTGTTGGTGAGTCATGGTGTTTTCAAGTTTGATACATTGGGCTGGATAATTTGCCTCCCTTCTCCGGCTCCCATCCTCTACTATCTCCAGACTCAATATGGACACAAAGTCTGTGACACCTGCCCCTAATGATTAAAGACAATGTAAACCTTTCATACAAAAAGCCTACGAGAATTAAAACGGATGTCAATAAATTCCACACCAGCTTTGTGATAAAAGTATAGTTATGTGAAATGTACCTGTTGTGTTTTCCTAAATTCCTCTATGATTTTTGCAGCCATTTCATAGTCTTCCAACAGGTGATATGCTATTGCATAGCCAATCCACGAGGCTCTCTGTGCTGGCCTCAGCTGGAGCAACTGGTACCTGGTCTCCTGCAAAGGAAGCAGATGAAGCCATGAGCTCAATTAGACCTGTCACCAAAGGCAGAGCCGAAATGATGCGCGGCTGAATCCGGGTCAAGTCAAAAACCCCTGAACTTAAAGCACTTAAGACTAACCAGCTTCAGTAAATATAAAACCTGTGAAAACAATTCAGATGCATGCGGTGGGCTGAGAAAATAAATTACATAAAACCAACATCGATATCTATGCCAATTACATGAATAGAAGAAAAGAAATTTCCATTTATAAAAAAAAAAAAAAAAGATCCAGGGACTGGCATCAGAAATGAAATGATGAAATGATGGTCTTGAGCTAGTAAAAAGCTGAGAGGGGAAAAACAAAAAACTAATCTAAGCAGCAATATAAATGTCTGCAGGGTTGAGAATACCAGGGAGAGTACTGAATCCCTCCATATTTTAAGTAACAGGGATGAAGGGCTCTGAGAGTGTCTGCGGAGTCTTCTGGACTCCAGAGCCCTGCACTAGTCTGGCCCAGGTCCAGCTCCTGCTCCCGCTCCTGCACTACCCCACTTAAGTGGAAGCAGAAGCAGAGCGCGCAAAGACGGAGGTCTGACGATCGAACGATGAGGGGGTGTGTGAGAGAGAGGGAGAGAGAATGAAGGAGTGCAACAGTGAGAAGGGACAAAGAGAGGGAAGGGGGTGAAAGGGACGGGGGGGAGGAAGGGAAAGGGAGAAAGACAGAGGAAGGGAAGCAGCAGAAAGAAAGAGAAATGAGAAGGGGGGACTGGCACGAGCAGCACAATGCTGACTCATAGGGCCAGGCCTGGCTTCGCGAGCAGAGCTGGAGAGAGCCGCCAAGCTGGACACGCACTCTGCTGCTGCTGCTGCAGCACACGGACCCTCCACATCCCCGCGCAGCCCTGCTCTGTGCCACCACAGATTCCTCTGTTCCACTTGGCAGACACCGAGCCCAGGCCTGAAGACGTCTGTTTCTAATCTTTTTCATACATTTTAAACTGCTGATGGCATCCAACGAGAAGAAAAGGCCCTGCAGATATGACCTTTTTTTTTTTTTTTAAATGTATAATTTGTGACAGATGATTGCTGGTAACCATCCATCGCAGAAGAGGAAGGATATTTTTGTGTGTCTACTTACATAACTACTGAACACATTAAAGCTTCTGCTGCCAGCAATAAAATATTTCATAACCCATATCAAAGAATTGCCAGATATTGAACTAAGCAATGGGTGCTAGTCCCTAGAATCCATTACTAAACACAATAATTAAATTATTGAATAAAACCACTGAGGTTTAACAGTGATGGGGGCATTGATAGTAAACCATGCTGCTGAACTGAAGGGAAAACACTGGCCCAATCTCAGAGTTAAGATCCAGGTCCACCCTCTTCCGATTACCTGCCCGACAGGTTCTCGATTCCTTGTCACAATACTCAATACTCAGCTTTTCCCAGGGGAGCTGCTTTGACAGCAACACTTCAGTTAAAGAGTTCCCCTTCAGTCCCTGACTGTACGGTATTAGACAAGCTACACATTTGAGGCACTCCCCATAAGACAGGGATGGGCAAGAAGGCCTACATCATTCTCTGGATTTCTGTGTACTTATAATTATTCTATTGGGCCAATCATTTGTGTGATCTGAAATTTCAGCCAAATGTCTTGCTTTTCTCAGGATCGGCAGCTGAAGACTATTCTCTTATGTCCTTGTATGACACATTTTACAGTGGCATAATCTCTGAGCAACCCGAACTTCGAATTAGCCAGCTGAGCTGTAGCAACCGGTAGAAACAAAAACCTGGAATGGGCAAACATATCAGCCTCTCAGGAACGGAGCTACACACTCCAGCCTTACGAGGACACGGCAGAAGTGGGGAGAGGTGTCGGGCACTGTTCCCATACGAACACAGCAGCGGGCGGACTCACCCTGTACCCTTCCAGATCCCGCATCTGGATCTGCAGGAGCGAGAGGTCCCTCAGGATCTGAAGATTGTCTTTGTCCCACTTCAGTGCATTTCTGTAACATTTGATGGCTTCGTCGTACTTCTTATCCGACCTTTGCAGCAGGCCGTAGACGTGCCAGCCTGAGGGCGAGGGGTGTGGTTAAGGAGAACTTGCCCGATCCTGACCCTGAAAACCCTGCCTGACAGTTACAAAGCCACCAAACATCAAACACTCTGACAGGGCATCCAACTGAAGGACACGAGTACCTCTGTTCCTTAGCACAGCATGAAATGGCTATACTATGAAATCATGCAGGCAATACAAAATATGAGTTTCTCGCACTAATTCACCAAAAAACAAATGAATGCCAGGCTTTTCTCTTTTTCTTGGAAAACTCTAGACTCTGTGTATTCTGAGTCAGAATTAAAATGGTTTACAGCCAGGCATTCCTATATAGCAATATCCAATTATACCTGAATCAGCAATCAGCAAGTTACCCAACAGAGCAAGCTAAAGTTCTATATGGACCGAGGCAATATTGTGTTTTAATTACCTGAACATACTGAGAACCCTTGATGGTGAACTGTGAAACGTGTTAAGGCATGCTTGCTCAATGTGTAAACGCTGTACTACATTTTCTGGTCCACAATCGGGTGTTGTGCATTGTATTTGGGGAACATTACCCCCTGTGCTCTGGCTAATAAGTGAAGCAGCAGAGCCCACTGGGTCTGATATGAGATAACACTCTGTTTTCACCTTATCAGCATTAAAACACAGAGCAGATTTCATTCACGCGCCTGAATGACGGGACCAAATCTTGGCAAGACTCCCCGTATTTTCACACCTCCTGTTTAGGTGTCTTCCAACGCTGCTATGCTGCCACCACCCAACCCCCACCCTTCTGTACCGCTTCTCCTGTGCAGAGGGAGTAAGCGGGCGGGCCTGTCACACAGAAGGATACAGACGTGACTCTTGAGATCGTTGCGGAGGCCTCGCCGGACCAGGTCATAGGCCTCCTCCTTCTTGCCCAGGCAGTTCAGGGTCAGTCCCTTCATGGCCAGTGTCTCTGAAAGAGGAGAGAGGGTAAGCTGAAGGTCGCTCCTGAGAGGCACCAGAAAGTTACCTTGCCCTGCTGCTGTGAACAAAGCAGGAACGAGCAAACAAACGCTGGTGATATAACTACGTTTGAACAGGCTCGCTTTATACCCTCTTTTCAGCTGAGCACTTATTTCCGAATATTCCATCCTTCTGACAAAATAAAGCGAGCTGCAGACTTCTGTGAAAAGCCACACACCGGTAATGGCATATAATGGTGCTCTAACTGCTTTATCACATTCCCCGGAGAACAGCTTATGTCACAAAAAAAACAGAGGATAATGGGGGGGATCTATTCATAAGAAATTGACAATTATACACTGCACAGGAAAGCGTAAATTATTAACAATAAAAAGATTTCCTCTTGGCCCATTTGGTGGACACAGGTGTATTGTGACAGTGTACAGACATTGCTCCTTGGGCCAGAGGGCCATCTTGTTTAGGTGACACAAAACAGATACCTGCCTTGATATAGTTGAGTCTTATTAATGCAAGCCTGATTAATTTGATAAAGCAAACCTTCTATTCGACTGCCATATCAAATCATTTTATAGCAAAACAATGTTACTAGGTACAGTCACCGTTATGGGGATACTAATGCTATTCTGTACTCAAAAACGTCAAAACAAATTTCTCATTTTATTCCTCGAGAGCCAACAAACATCACAAAGAAAACTAATATTTTATTGTATAATTCATTTTTCCTCAGGCCAGCAAGTTCCAATGCCAGCTACCTGTCAGTAGGGAGCCATTTAACATGGTCTTTTATACAATGCTTTAAGTTGCATTTCTAGTATCCCCAAAGGCGTCAAATGAAAAAAAGGAATGTAAACTTATATTGTACACAAGGTTCTGCTTCAGGGCACGGACTTTCAGTTACAGCCGAAAAACTAACTAGAAGCTGCTGTGGCCAGTGGATGAGGTCTGCCAGTCCTGAAATGAGCTTAAACATACTGAACCACATCTGCAGAGTGCTGTGGACTTAATGTAAATACAGTAGTGAGGAATAGGCCAGGACAGTTTCATGGATTTGGTTTAAGTGGATGGTGTTCAGGTGGTTTTTGGACTATATGCCATGCCCAAACATAGCATCTGCCACCAGTATCCTGACATAGACCACGTCCCCTCAGTGTGTACGGTCCATCCCGTCAAAGATACATTACCTCCATGCTCGGCAAACTTGGGGTTGGAGAGGATCTGTTTGCAAAATTTCAGGCCATTTCTGTACTGCTTGTGTTCGTAGCATCTCTGTGGAAACAAAGCACAACACCAAATCACCAACATGCAGATGCTGTTGAGTGCTGATTTAATACAGGCTAGGAAGACCAAAAACAGAAGAGAACGTCATCAGCGATTTACATGGTTTTCGTTAACTGTGGTTGTACGCAAGAGCTGCTGTTCATGGCCCAGATGAGTCAATGCTTCCATTTGTTTCTGCATCACAGATCACCTGTGAGCTTTTCTTAAAAAAGGTGTTCAGCTGGCCCCAGCCTGCCTGAGCATGTACACCAACACCATGGCAATTACCTTCATTTTCTTCTGGAGTTATATTTGGATTACATTACACAACTACCACAGTGCTTTCTTTCAGGTTTAAGCGGATTGTGGAATGCTAGCAGATGGCATTTTGTTAGTAAAGGTATATGGTGGACAGTCAAACCTGGCTAGTGTGCCTATGGTGTCTAATTTTAAGCTGAAAAGGAAATATGTATCGCACTGTGCCTCACCATGACAAGTAGCTGGAGATAGAAGACACAAAACAGGTCCATTTTTGGAAATTTCACTTTTAATTGTACCACTGACAGATCTTTATCTGACAGATTGGTTGTCATTAATTGATCTTTAGCTCTGAATGGTGAGAAGTGAGCTTTTCAGCTTAGCAGAATAGACAACCAGACAGAAAAAGAGAAACTCTCCACCTTCTGATCGACTCAAAACTGGAATTAAAATAAAAAAAGACAGGACCACACAAATAAAATGCAGGATGGAAAGGAGTAAATATTTACCTTATGTTCAAATGCAATAATAATCACAACAATAACACCACCACTTGTGAGGTCAGTGGCAGCAAATTCCTTCCGACAGCGATAGCAAATTCATGATTTTAACATCTTTGTGACAGTGCAGAGGAAAACATGAATATATTTGGGCTAATAAACAGATGCTGACAAAGCAAAAATGCGCTTATAATGATTTCATCTAGTATGCAGTTCAATTGGGCTGGCACAATATTTTATTGCGGAAAGCTTTCACTGGTTTGTAGAGACAAAGTCAATCAGTCTCATCCTTCAGAAGGTCTGACTTCCAGATTAAGGTGACACTCCTATAGACAATGGAATAAAAGCGGTCAAAAAATGCACTTTACCAGAGGGGAGAGACCTTAATCTCAATCCATCTGGTTTCATCCAGGGTGAGGGGAGATATCACTTTTAGATTGCAATGTTCAAAATGAGACAAGACTCACGCTAAGGATTAATCTATTGACAATTATCATGACAGAGAAGTCCATTAAATCCCACTGCCACATCACTTACAGAGACTCATTTGACAATTTACAGCATGTTAAAATCTAACATATTTCTCACATCTCTGAAATGATGAGGAATTCAAGGCAATTCCCCACAACGAAAGATAAACTTGCAACTTACTCTGCATTCATTTAACTTATTCTCAGATGTATAATGCAAATGATGGTCTAAGTGGGAAAAGACAGGCCTAGCCTAGTGAGAAGCCTGGGTCTTGCCTGCTGACTCCGCGGGGACATGGTGGCAGCTGGCGTGGTGTATGTGAAGGGAGCAGTCTGGGGATTCCAGGCCTGCCCCAAGTCCCACCACAGACCAGAGCTACCTTGATGGACTTTAGGAGGTGATGTCAGTTGGTGGATGTGTCAGTTGTTTCTGACTCTGTGCTATTCACATTCCTTCCCTTGAGTACTCACTCCAACATGCAGCAGTGTCAGGTCAGATAGCAGGCAGCTGGAAGTGCTAGGCTACCACTGGCTACTTCAAATCAAATCTAATGGAGAAGAATTATGTAGAGAGATTCAGTGCATGCCTGAATAAGAGAAAATGTTCACAGCTCTACACTCACAGACACTTACAAACAGCAAAGGTTTCACTTTCCTTTGAGATTGTTTCCATACAGTGAGAGCCAATGGTACAGGAAACTCCTGAAAATAGCATGAAAAATGCTAAACTGTACCCAGAGCAAAATAAGTAGAGAAACACCACTTCTTCCTGAGTAACACTGAGGACACCAGATTTAGATACAGCTACTTAGCTTGTCACTTATGGTGCTACTCAGCAGGGCACTGCCTCAGACATTAGCAGATTTATTTCATCCCATATTGATCGGAAATTAACCAAGGTCAAGGAAAAAGCTGCAACAGGGGATGGCATTGGACAGTACACAGAGGCAAAAAAAAGCTTTGGTAAAATTCAAGGACCTTAATATCGGCAATATCATGACCAGGTCTAAGAAAAGCATCTACTGTATTCACATTTTATCAAGAATCTGTTCAATTTTCAAGGCAAAACATTACATGCATATATACATGTATATACACACCAACCTTTCTTAAAAGGCTGATTTTCTTGTATGTTCCAAACTAAAATATAATTTGCTCCATGTTTTTACTAAAAATACTGGCCATAAATAAAAATCTATGTCTTCTACAACAATATAATAAGGTTGCTGACTATGCATTTCAGAACAAAACCACAGAACACAGCTCAGCTGCTGCACAGCAATCAATAATAGTTCTGAAATCCTCAAAATATATAACTTTATGGGTTGAAAGTATAGTGCAGTGCCTGCACAAAGAAGAATCAATGTGGCAGGTTAGTGGAAATGGGTGCACTGACAATTTAATCAAATCCACAAAGAATTATTTTCTACTGCATGCTTTATGTTATGAGCCAAATCCATTTAAAAAGGAAATCACTGTGGAAAGGTTAGTGGTCATTCTAAATCCTAAACAACCTATACTGGCTACATCACTGAAATACAGATGTTTACCATGTCACATAATGATAGAGTTAAATCAACCTCAAATGCAGCTATTTCCAATTGCTCACGTTAAACAATTCAGAATTCAGTTTGAGAGGGACATGGCTCAAGGCATGCTCATTAACATGACTTAAGGCAGCAAATAGATACAGCGATGCCAAACCATGAAGTGGCTGGCAAAAAGGCCAAATGTCTGCCAGCATTGTGGGATGTCCAAGAACATTCGTGGCCAGCTCGTGCTGACCTCTTGGAGGATTCGTAGGTTGAAGTGGTGAAGGTAATTAAGAGAGCAAAATTACTTCTGCCAAAAGACTTGATAAAACATGTCATGCTTTATCAGGGAAGCGTACCATGACCTGATCAACAAACATGCAGGAAAGCACAACTTCATGGAGACACACATGTGAACGTCTTTTACAACTACAACTATTAGCAGCTAGTCTGCAACAGGCCTATATGTCATTTAGTTGCACCTATCTCTGTTCATAAATAGATTCAAATCCCATCAATCCATGCTAATTTAACAGAGCAAATGTGTGTGCTGCCCTGGCCATCGTGCTGCTTGCTACACATATAGTAAGGCTGTATATTGCAGTGCAAAATGTAGAACCCATAGTTGAGGCATTTTTGATAAGTCCAATGTTGTGACCTACATCTCCAAATAAACCTAGACTGTGGCAGTGCAGGCTGTGACTGGTTATCCCACATGGTGGTGCATAATTACCTATAGCATCAACCTAAGAGGGTACAGTTTCAGTTACAATTTACATTTCCAGCTGCCGTCCCCACCTCAGTGCTGAGTGGCAGGTCAGGTCAATGCCTGGGGTTTTCAGCTGCATGAAAGCTTTTCAGCTGCTGCTGTACCTACGCCTGGGCTATCGAGACCAGTTTAAGCACAACAATCAGTAAAATGGGGTAGACTGATCACAGAAACGGCCTTGCATCAAAATAAAGGCCAGTATTATTTAAAGCCTGCAAATGTTCAAATGGAAGAAAAGGAAAAAGTGAACGAACAGACATGGATGTGTGTGTGTTAAGAGCCTGGCCTTACGTTTGCAACACAGACAAATAGAAGGGAACACTGCACCGTCCAGGAGGATTTGTTTGTGAGGCCGGTGAGTCCACACTTATTGAAATCCAGATCCCACCATGCAATAACTCAATGCTGGATGATGAAATTACTTATGCAGAACAAAATCTGGATACAACTTATATTACTACATTCATTTTCAAACCCAGACTTGGTTGCCTCATTCATCTCTTTTCTTACTACTGAAATCAAATAAAAGACTACAGTAACATCATAACTGTACATTTTAGTAATGCCCAACATATGCTAGCCAGTATTACATTTATAATACAACACTAGTCACAGATGCAATCAATGCAGCTTGTAAAAACAAAGTCAGCATTTTCTCTCCTCAAAACATTTTGTAGAGTATCAGAATTACAGCTGCTGACCAAATGCCATTTAAATAACTACAGGACTCTTCGGAGACTTATTAAGCAGGCTTATTATTCCGTATTGCATTCTTTCACTCATAAATGTGTGATACATGCTTTACTTGAACATGTGTTAAGTAGAGCAGATGTGGGCAATCAGACATTGATTTAAAGGGAAGGTTTTTAAGCCTATGGTTTTGGCCTGGAGCTGGTGCTTTCAGCAGATGAAAGTGGGAAGTCATTACTGAAAAACTTCTCAAAACTGGTATGGGACAGATGATGAAGGTTTAGGACCTCGCCTGAAAGAAGGGCACTATTCTCCAGAGGCTTCCAACCACGGCCATCTGTGGCAAATGAAAAGCCACAACTGATACCATGCCCTTCTACATCTCCCCTTCAAAGGGCACCTAAGAATGGCTCTTTGAGACCAGACAGGCACAGGGAATGAAATAGAACTTTCAGTTTTCAAATCAACACTGTTCACATCATTAAGGGTATTATGCATGGTGTTGATACACCAAGCTCAACACTTTCTCTGAGGTCAACTTTCAAACATGTCTTTATTTTCATCAGAAAACAAGCTCTATTCAAGCTTTAAGGACACTAAATAGTAACATACCAAAAGCCTTGAGGATCTAATACCAAAGACAAGTTGGTGAGGTTGCGGATGAGCTGCTTTCCAGTTATCACACTGATAAACCTATATGACACCTCTTCCTAGAAGTGTGAAGTGAAGGCCTTAAAAATGACAACATAGGACTGTTTAACAAGTTAGCCTGTGCAGCTGATAATAACACATAATGGACACATTTCAATCTGAATCTGATTATTCTCTCCTGTGCCATTTCCCCTCTCCAACAAACTGAGATAAATTCTTCCTTTGATGGAAAAACATACATTTTAAAAAAAAAAAAAAATTAGTCATGAGACTAAATGCACCTGGAACAGTGCAGCCACAAATGTTGAAATATGGAGACAAATGGCATGCCTACATTTTCCTTCTTGTTTCTTTTTGAACAACAAATTTGGGTTCAGTGAGTTCAATCTCTGTGCAAGACTAAGATGCAGTCAGGCAGTCAATTTGTCTCAGTTTTCCTCCATGGATGTCATTGCTCAGTAGCTAAAATAACTTGTGCATTCAAGCTTATCCACCTCCAAATCTCATTTCTACCTCTTGTTGGATGAAAATACAGATTCACTTGTAATTCCACCCTCGGTGACAGTGATATGAAAAAGCTCTGTACTTAATGCAGTTTCATTAACTACTGGCTGCGAAGGGCCAAATAATTCTCACTCATATGCTTAAGAGGATCTCAAGTGCCATCATTTTATGCTCCATGGTGGTGAAAAAGTTGGAACTGTCTTCAGCTTTAATACAGATTTATAATGACACATTTCTGTCTATAATTTTTCATTATCTTAATCTGTATGCTGTTTGGAAACAAGCATGTTTATTTACAGCCATTCATAAAGTCCAAATATTTTCTTGACACTGACCACCTTTTCACATTCTGGAGCCCATCTCCTCATTGCTTTGTATGTGGGAAATATCTAAAAACATTATTTGCTTATAACTTATTTTTTTGTTATTTCCTTAAATGATAAATTCCACAGCACTGGCACAAAACCGACATTTGATTGAATTGTTTTTTGCGTACTATTTGTTTTCATAGTGGTCAGGAGGAAAATGAGTGATTAGCCTAAATTTAGGCTGACAGAGATCTGCATCTGCAGTCATTAGTGATGTGTTAGGAGCCTACTGCCATGCCTGCCAAGTGTAAACAATGTTAATGCATAAAAATCCCCTGGCAGGGCTGCCTGTGTTGTCGACTAGCTCTACAAATCCCAGTAAGACCATTAAAAAGGGGGTTTTCAGAGCTTTGTTCAGTACAAATGCACAAATAAATAGGATGCCATGACATTATTTCACTGATTCAGATATTTCAATACAGAAATATAATTCCTCCAAATTGTCTATGCAGTGTTTATGGCACCTAACAGTAAAATCAAATCAAAAGGTTGCAGAAATTAAGAGTACATTTTTTTTTTTTTTTTATATATATATATCCAAAGCTGAACTGTAAAACCTGAGCTGGTCTCATTAACTAAGCTTGCATAGCTGTAGGACAGTATTATGCAAATCCACTACAGATAATTCCATTGTATCATTAAAAAAAAGCAAAAAAGCTGCAGTTATAACCTAAAGATATGTTTTGTTGTATTTGTGGAGTCTCTGTCAAAATCTGATATCCGTCAAATAATTCAATTTAAAAAAATGTTCAAGTCAGCTGTCACAAATCACAAACAGGAAACACTAATTAATGCAAATACTGGACAAAAAAAGGCCAACAGTACAACCATAAGGTGAAATCTACCTATAGCATGTTAACTCAGTTTTTTCTACTTGTGTATATAAAGTAAATTTATCATTATGAATGCACTACACCATATTACATATGACACTTATTACACATTATATTAGATCTGCAAAGCACTATCTTAATATATGCACAAAATAAACAAGTTTACCAATTGAGTGTCATCAGGAAATGAATTTATCATCAGGGAAGTGAATACACTTAACACACACACACACAAAAAAAAAAAAAAAAAAAAAAAAAACTAATTCTAGGCCCTTTAACAGTGTACAGGATACCTATCTGCAAACCATAGGAAAGCACGACTGGGGGCAACACTGGTTCCTCTTCACTTCCTGGTCAGCACACGTGCTCCGCTACCTTCAGATGGCTCAACCAAATTAGTGGAAAACTTGCTGCCACGAGGGAACAGTAAGTGGACACGGACACATTTTCACCCTTACCTGATAGACATTAACAGAACAACTCCTACAACTCATTATCACACTTTGTTTACACCTTGCGAAATGCACCTGCACAGCGACACAAGTGTACAACTTGTAAGTAACAACTTGTAAAACATAACAACCTGCTAAGTGGATAATATTTCAGAGGCGTGAACTGAGCTTTCAAAATACACTGGATGAAAGGTTAACTATAGAAAGCCGTGTTCAGTATTCAGCTAGTCACCCTGCACCACCATGAAACATAACACTTTGAGTTCTCAATAAGATACAATGATTACAGAGTAAACTGTATCACTGTGTCACAGTTACACGCGGATGAAGGAGAGGGGACGGAATACTACAACTCCAGGTGGACTCTTACTTTATCTTGTTACCAACATGTTACTTTGCTAGGATGAGTTGTGACAGTTGCGTTGTCCGTCATTCATGTTAAAACATGCGCGGGGGCAAGCTAGCATAGATAGCAAACGTTATGAACTTTCCTGCACTACAATCAAAGGCATTGGTACTGAAAAACATTTACTGAACAGGTACAGATTGAAACTATTTCACTGAAGCGCACACTACAAAGTTTGATGAAGCTACCTTTGCCGTAACAGTGCCAGAACTTTCAATGGGTATATTGGTTAGCTAGATATCCCCGTTTCTAACACAGGTCTGGGTAAGCGGTATATATCAATAAAATAGCGTGCACAAACTGGTTCAATTAGCGACGTAAAAACTTCAGATGTCAGTAGCTTGGAAACTTTACACAAACTGGTAGCATCTGCATGAGACTAAGAGCATGCCAGCTAACGAATTAGTTAGCGAGTGACATTCCCAGAGCAGGCCTCGCTAACTCAGCTAGCCGTCAATCTCGGAAGTGGCGTTTCTTGGACATGTCAAGTAGCAAGCTAACTATGGCTAACAACCATCTCGGGGTTAGTTTGCTGACTAGCCACCTCTTATGCTTATTCCTTGAAAGGGAAATGCCAGCTAACGAGGTTGGCCCCCTCGAAATGTGCGGATATACAGCCATAACCTTGTTAGCTGCAAATATAAGTTTCATTTAAGCAAGCTGGATTTGACGCTATCCGCGGCGTGATTTAGCATCCGTGGCTAACGTTTGCTAGTTAGCAGGCCTGGAAATGTCTTTCCATCGCTTCAATATATTTTTCAGATGCACTACTAAAAATAAACGGAAATACAAATTTTGCTAGGATATACAATGGTACAAAACTTTGACAGATATCCGATTACGGCTTAGAAACTAGCTAACTCCTACCATGAACATTTAAAATTAGAACCTACGGTAAAGTAGACAGCCATGTAGCTGGCTAGTATCAGTACTGACAACGAACCCAGTAGTTAGCCGGCTAGTTGTATGGATCGCAATCAAAAGTGTACAGGAACGAGTGTTTCGAAGTATGTTGTGACAGCTACCTCACTAGAAAGCTAACATAGATAGCTATGTCGATCCCTTGAACTCCCAGCCTATCGGCATTACTAACGTTGCCACTACACCGGTGTGGGCACCTGACACAGCAACAAAGCAAATATGCAATGTACGCAATTTAAATTCAATGGAGAACTGCTGAGGAGTAATGCAGGCAGCTAAATAGCCACCGGGCCAGCATCAAAATGTTGATATTAATAAAAGCCGCACATTAAAAGTGACCACTTTCTAAATCCTGTGATAGGCACTGAACTCATTAGCCTACCAAAGCATTAAGCTACATAGTGCGACAACATGCACAATGTAGACAGTTTAGCTTGTTAGCTTGCTGGCCCCTGCACTATCCTCATGCTCTCAGCAAGACTGAACATTTATGACTGTTAGCTTTCACTGGGATTTACATGAATGCTACTTCTACCAACGGTAGCTAGGTAGCTACCCATCGAACCACCCATCTAGTACCAAACTAGGCCGACCGTTGCACATTGACTGTATTTTTGCTAAGAGGAAAGGCTCAGGATCGTGCAATGAGCGCCGGTGGGGCAATCTCCAAAAAGGTGGCCACCAAGCTAGCTAGTTAGCCAGCTAACAAGGTACAGCTAGAAAATATACTCACCAGAATCCTCTTAAAGAGAGCGTTCTCCTTAGGCGGCAAAGTGACTGTCGGCATTGTTCAGGTCACAATATTTCCTTGAGCTCAGCACATGTGAATTACCACTGTGTAAATCTCTCTCTCTCTCTCCCCCCTTGTTCTCCGAGTCTTCGCTCTAGCTCGATCGCTCCCTTTCGGGCTCTCCTCTCTCACGTGGTGACTGAAAGCCCCCTTCAGCCCAAAATGGCCGATTCGCTTCTCCTCCGGGTCAGGCTTCTCTCTGCGTCTGCGTAGGGTACCCCTGCGCTGAAGCACGCACTCATCAACCCTGATCTAACACGCTAGAGGGCGCTGGTAAGTCTTCAAAGAATTTTTGATGTAACGTCGATTTGATGTTTACATGCATTTCAACTTATTTCGTCAGTAAAACAGGGATCAGTGTCAAATGATAAATGACTAACATCTATATATTAGCAAAGAAAATCACAGGGCATGCACATTTGAATGTTTTACATTCAAAAGTTTTACTCAGGAACATTTCACTGAAAGTTAGAGAGTGAGATGCTTTTATTTTGTCACAATCGATTTCCAATGAGCGATGTCTAATGAAGCAACTTTGAACTGACAGTTCATTCTTTCATTACAAGGACTCTGGGCTGTCATTAATCAGTTTGGTGAATTGAATACAATATTTCTCTTTTATACTTTCTAAATAAGAGAAGCTGTGACTGTAAATATCTTGCTCATTGTTGTATTTTCAATTTGCAAGAATTAATTCAACAACCTTTAAGAACTATTAATACGGAACTGTAATATAGAACTATACGGTATTAATATAGAAATATTATAATGAAATGCCTGAGATAGTTCAGGTAGACAAAATGTGATGATGGATAATGACTGCTTGATGACAGGCATCTTGATGAGAGGATATATCAGAATCTTACTGCTGGAGGAATGAGTTACATGTTATAAAAATAGCTGCTAAAAGGTCTACCCCTCTCATTATCCCTCATAGTATGTTTATATATTGTGTTCATCTAGGTACAGCCATGTTAGATAGGGTCATCTAAACTGGCACAACATTAAGAATATATTCATGTTAATGTTCTCTGTTATCTTCACATCATTTACTGATAGTAAAACCAATATTTATTGTAGCTGTGGTGTTTTAGTCTCCATACAACACATTTTTATTAATATGCCTAGCAGTATAAAGAAATCTTATTTATAAATTGCATTCAATATCATGACTTGTAGAGAACAGAAAACTATGAAATGATAGGCAGGTAGACAGGTAATAGACATGAAGATAGATAGGTAATCTTTACAGATAATGTCATAAAGAAGTTTATAAAAATATACCCTTTGCAGTTCCATTACCAAAAGGCACGACAATGCTGCCAAATTGACTCAGCTTTCCTGTTATTTGGACTAAGGACTCTGTTTTCCTGTTTATGATCCTCCACCAAACTGAAATTCCAGTTTCCATCTGAAATGTTTACTTCTGGAATGTTCTGCTGTGTTTGATTCCAAGAGCTTGCGAGCCCAGAGGGCAGGGTGCAGCTTCCAACTTCAATGTGTCTGACAGCAGTGGCAAAGCATCAGTAATTCAAGGCTCTTCATTCTGGTCTTCGGAGTATCTTCAGTAAAATTATATTTTCCATGGCTACATGTTAGAAATACATGGCCTAGGAACATTCTGGGGCTATATGATGCATTGTGAGTCACCCTGGATAAGGGTGTCTACTAAATGAATGTAATGTTATTGCATATTTTTTGTTTTGTACTTGAGGCAGATTAGGTACTTTTTACATTGACATAAACTATTTATTTTACAAATAACTTATTTTTGTTTTCAGCCCAAATGCCACTGAAAACTTCTGCATAGACACAGAGCTTTTAAAATGCATTAAATGGCACAATGGCAGGCTTGTCCACTGGACCAGGTGCTGAGTGTAAGAAAGGGAAAACAGAAAGAATTGATGAACCAAAAATTGACAATGACTGTTATTTTCCCAATTTGGAAATGAAGGAAAATGAAACAACTCTGCCAACAATGAAAAGACATGAACAGACAAAAAAAAAAACATCTGTATCACTGTAACATTGAAATGCTTGATTATACACAGCCAATGTTAGCTATCTTGAACTAACCTGGGTAGCAACTCAACATGAATGAAATAAAATTTCTGTATTGCTCGGCATACTGACATTTTATTGCTTTTTCGTGGTAACTTACCGGCAACATTTTGCCAGAAAGGTACCACCATAATTACCAATTAACAGTAACCTTAGTGTATTATTTGTATTGGACAGTAAGGTGTTTATACTGTAACTGCTATTGTGGTGAATTACAGTATGTTTTATACTATATAGTAACACACTGTAAAGCTATATTGCACTAGATTGCAGCAAAACATGTTTATGTATATATAAGATTAAGCTGAAATTTGACCTTTCATACAACTAATTATAACTACTTGGATAAAACAAGATGACCACAAAATTAAAACAATTGATGTAACTGACAAATAACCAACTTATGTGACAATTCTAGACTGGTAATTTGACAAAGGGGGTCCAGACCTGTACATGATACTCATGGCCTCATGCCTAATAAACTGCACTTTGACAGAGCTGTAGCTCCTTCTGTTGATGTACACAAATAAATCCCTGGATGGAACCGTACTGCAATCATGAGTGCAGTCCACAGTACTATTTATGTTGGGTGGGCAGGAAACATTGAAGAACCCCTGCGTGATGCCACTTGGTTTTGACAAGTGCACGGAAACTGAATATACTTGAACAAAATTTCAATAATCCCAATTAATAAAATATTGAGTGCATTACATGATACAAGAAAAAGCAGACTTAACTCGTTTATTCGTTTTCTTACACGTTACTAACAATTAAACATACCTGTAAAATCTGTTCTGGTCAATGAGGCATATCAGCTATTTTAGATATTTAGTATTTTATTGACAGGAAATAAGGATTATGTAATTTAACGAAAGCCTTTTGTTCTGATGCGTTCTGTGACTCTGTGATCATCGTCAATCCTGGTGAACAGTGCAGTCTAACTAATCAAACGCCGAATGCTATAGAGTGGGACCAGGCAAGGAGCAAGAAAATACCGACGACGAGAGTTGTAATTATGCCTCTGACCCGGTTATTGTTGAAGGCAGCATCAGTCAATAGGAGTAAGTATTGAACATGTTATGATGAATTTACCATAGTCAAGATTAGTGTAAGTTTGTCCGATATTCGAAGAACCCAAGGTGTATTAGGATGGACATTGCATAGCTAGCTACTAGGCCCAGCCAATCCTGACCTTCCCTCAATATCAGAGTGTAATTGAAATAGGCAAATGTAGCTAGTATCGTAATTTAGATAGCTAAATTGAGTTGTAATCAATCCAGCAGCATTTGTGCTAAGATTTTTTTTCAACCCGTCGCACAAGCAGGTCGTGAGAGACATTGCAATTACCCATGAACAAAGCAAATAATGTTTTTAAAAGCTGGCTAGCAGCTAGATGGCTAGCTAGCTAGATTCGGTGGTTAGGAATACATAATATCACATTGGCTGGCTATCTTTTAGCTAAATGGCTCTGAAACTAGCATTTTCATTTGACCCTAAAAATTAAATTATTTACTTTTCTCTTAATTGCTCGTCTATTTTATTGACGTTTTAAAGTGTCCCGACTTACAGAAGGTGACATTGTGTGGTGGTCGCTCACTAGCTGACTGGGTCAGTTGAAATGGTTGTGTAGCTGGGCTAGCTAGATGTCTACCGTAGCCACAATCAATGTGTATTTTAGGTTACTTTCACAGAAATATGAATATACAGTGACTGTGTGCAAGCGAACATAATGAAATTTATTTGTCTTTGTTTCATGTCACAGCTGTTACCCGTTCAGCTTTCACCGCTAGAAAGCCTGCTCCCAACGAAGTCAACTGGTTGCGTGTGGGCCTGGCACTCGGGACTTCCGCTGCGCTTTGGGGACTGGTAATGCCACTCTGCTCAAGACATGTTAAACACAGTCACCTATAAGCTGTTCTCCTTCAGCCCGCCTCATCAGAGTAACTTTCCAGTAATGTTTATTGAAGTTCAACTGTGACAGTATTGAACAGACTCATGACTTGAGACCTCAATGACCGGATTTTATTTGCCATGTATTTTTGCGTAGTTTGGCCCTTGTGCTGAGAACATTTAATTTTTTTTTAATATTCAGTTCGGTTTCTGTATTTAGGTAGAACTGTGTGCTTTTCTTCCAAAAGGTTCAATATTGATGATTACCAGTAATATTGCATCACAAAGTTGGTCTGATAAATTAAGCTTCTCAATTCTCAACAATATGCATTCATGTCATTTCCCTGTTATATTGTCTTTAACAGTAAATTATACTTTTATAATTGTTTTCTTTTCTTTTTTTTTTTTTTTTAGCTTTTCCAGCAGCACAGTGAAGATGTGCATGAGTATAAAGTGCGGAATGGACTTGAATAACAGTATGTGGCAGGCAAGTGTTGTTCCAGTGAATGTGTTAACCAAAACATTATGAAGCCTAAATGATGCTTGAAGGGTATTGTCTTAATTTTTTTTCTTTTCTTTAACAGGACAAAGACACAGGAGCCATGAGGTGAAGATGCAAGCATTGCTCCTGTGAATTCTTGTGATCTTTTCCATTGTATATTTTCTGACTCTGTGAATGGTCTTGATGCATCTGTTATGTATTAAATAAATTTTGTACATAGAATCTGTGTTAAAAGGTTAGTTCTTCTTATTCTTTGAAGAGGACTTTTTTCATCCCTACTTTGGACTGCTACGTGATAACTGTCGTCCCATCACAGCAGTGTTCTCAATTCAGGAGAGTATGCTCTTCCACTAAAAGTGCATGCAGTCCGCAAAATATGCACACCCTACCACTGTTCATGTTTACTACAGCCCATCAGCTGAGCTGCACTGTTCACAATCCAGAGGTCTGCACAGCTAGTGCAGCTGGCACAGAAAAGTTGCAGATGCTTGACTTATCAGAATTGCTGCTGAAGAGTGAGTTGGATATACCTTATGACCGAATCCCCCGTCCCAGGGTTTAACCATTGGACAGTTAATTATTACTTCATGGAAATCACAGCCAGAGTCAGATTTGGCATGCTCAGGGTTTCACATCACAACTTTTTAATCCTGATCATCCAAATGTCACAATGCACCTGACAATTTACATTGCCAGTTTATAGCAATGTCATTCTACCATCTATGATTCTGAACAGAATATATTTGCATACACTTATGCCCTCTATAAGATTTGCTTAAAAATATAAAATTGGTAACAAACATATTGATAGGTATCACCATTCTGATAATATAATTTCAGCTGGGATATATACATATCAAAATAAACTACTAAACATTGTTGTTCTTTGAGGCTGTGTATGAAACATTTTTAAATGAATGCCTGCTTATAATGAAGCTATATATGCAGTCACTAATGCCCAGTGCTGTTTAAATAGAATATAACACTTCATTGTAAAAGTGAAGGTTTGTCTTTGACAAGATATGTAATTAGGATGTTATTGCATGGATTGGTCACCAGACTAGATCGCATATGTACCAAGACAGACATCAGAGGTCACCAAACAATCCACCTACTTTCCTAGCTCATACATAACAATCGACTGAGCATTAGATGAAAGAAAATTTAAAAAGGTAGGAATTTGGGTTCTTGCAAATTTCATTAATGTATAAGCTAAGGGGGCTAATTGCATTTGGAACAGAGGACATTCTGTATCAATATTTTATTCTATCCTAAGACGGCAACACAAGAGAGCTCTTTAAACTGTGAGGACTGGGGATGAGATTTTTCTTGCATAATTTTATCTTTGTTCCTCAGGCTGTGCATTGTATACAAAATTGTGTGGTGGTTTTGGTTTCTATCCACAGTTATGCTACCCATGTTAATCACTCTCAGAAGTTTGGCCTGGCTCTCACTGTTCAAATCACCTAACCAGACATTACTATTGTGACACAGGACACATTGACAGACTCTTGTATACCATCTCAACAATTTCTTGGCTCACCTTGAAACCAGAAATTTTCTAATTAAGTGAGCATTTTAAGTAAAATCACATTGCTCATCAGAGCTTAACTGTCTACAATTGTTCTGACATATTCCACAATGGTTATCCTTTCAACACCTTCGTGAGATATTTAAAACGAGTTACCTTTTCAACAGTTACAAATGCAAAACATGTCCAGGCTAAACAATTCGAATTGTGGGTCTTTTAGAATATTTATTTTACCATCTGTAGTTTGATTCATTCTTACAATTTCTGTGGAGGACTGTTCTGATAAGATTACTTACTTAAATATCGAAAATGTGCTGATATAATTTCAGAAAAAAGTTTTGCATAAAATGTGGTGCAAACCTTTCCATAGATGCACTTACAGTTTGAATAAAAAGAAAAAATAATACATAAAAATGTCGCAAGCTCGGAGGCGACATCTTGCACAGAACGCATGTGGGTATGTTTTTCAAGATGTTAAGAGCTGTTAAATCAAGCTCACCGCTCGAGTGGTGTTACATTGGCTCCAACATTCCGAGTCACCTTAATCTAGTAAACATCACCAGTCGTTAAAGAAGTCTTATGTAATTAAAATGCAATTTACACGCCATCGCTCGGTTTTACGCAGAGCCATAATCCCTTTAAATATAGCAGGGGGCGTGTCTTTGTTGTTGGTAATAGACACAATGGAAAAGTAACAATCGTCAAGTATCTGACACAAAGAAAACCGTCAAGTGCATCTGATGTCTGAAATAATAGAAATATGTAAAAAAAAAAAAAAAAAAAAAAAAGTACCTTAATGTTATTTGCTATACAACTGCATGAAATCGCAAAATATTAACGACAGTTTTCACACAAGAGATGTCTTGTAATTTCTTTTCGAGATTCAGAGGGCGATTGTCACTTAAAAATATGTCTGTGATCATATGATAAGCAAAAATGTGGAAGTACGATGAAAGAAAAGAATAACCCGAAAAATTATTGGAAAGAATGCCACGCCCCCTAATGTGTGTAAACCTTGATACATTTTTGAATAGAGGTTTATGGTTAAGCATACAAGCAGAAGACTGCCTTCGGCGTGCAATATCAACATAAAATAAAACATGGTATTTGATTAAATAAATTGATGTAGTTATACATTTTTGGTCTCTCGGTGTTCGCTAATCACGTGTTTATTTGACCTTTTCCCTGTGATGTGTGACGTTTTAAGAGGGGGAGTTGGCGATCTTACAGCTAGTCAGCAAGCCCAAGCTGGATTTTGTTCCAAACGGCAACCATTCATTGAGCCTCTACCGAAGCGCACGGTGCAGTTTCAGCCACTGGATTGAGCAGCGATGTTTCTCTGCAGAACGGCCTGGCAAAGGCTTGGGCCTTTGGCACGGAAGACAGTCACACCATTATCCAGAAATGGTAAAAGTTATTATTTTGATTTTGTCGTGAGTCAGTGCATCTTAATTTGAATTTAAACTCAGTTTTGTTAAAATAGTGATTTTTTGGATTTATCAAAGTGTCAAAGGAAAGAATTTGAAGGTCATTCGTATACCTTGCTGTAAACAGTACATGTATGGACAAATGATGTTTATTTTTTTGAGATGGGGCTTTACAATAATGTGATTGAATGTTACACAACACGTTTAAAGGGGAAGTACCATAATTTTTTTTTATACGCCAGTCCTGATTGGAGATGCGCAGTAAACTGCAACAAAGGAGAGACAAGTCCGAGGAAAACTAATCATCAGACGAAACATTCTGTTATCTTAGCGTTGCACATTAATGCCTCGAGTTCCTTATTGTAACTAAATGCAGTAAAGTTAATAACAGGTTGACAATGTGTAATTGGGGGAAGGGGGGGAGAAGAGGCGTACCCATGAATTTCTTTGGGTGTATTGTACCGCGACGAAGGCACCATTTTATAAAATAAAATCCAAGTGTAAGTGGGTTTTAAAAAGGCGTTTTAACAACCAAAAAACGTTGGAGATCTATGACCTTTGTTAAGGGTGGTGGGTAAGATGGTGGTGTCTCCTGTTGCTCACGTGTGAGAAAACGAGTTGGCCGAGCTCTATGTATAGAGAGCATAAAGAATGCACAGGCCTGTGTGCAGGACAAAGACACTTCAAATGCACTCAACTTGAATTCAATATTTTACCCCGCATGGTGCGGAGCGAACAAAGAGCGCTTGCCCAAATTCCAATATTATCTCGCATGAAACGAACATAGAATTAATTAATCTTGGGTCGTACAATTGTTCATATAATTATCCATGATCATCCATTATCATCTTTCATTAAGCTCTACCAAGAAGTTAACATTGCATATAAAAAAAGTCCCCTGAGTGTGTTGCCTATCGTAAAATTGTCTGTAAAACTAAAGAACTCGATACCTTTGGTTTTACCCAAGACTAATAGCATTAATCCAAATGTTATTAAATAAAACCATTGCCATTTGTGCGTCTCCTCAAAACGGGACACTTATACACATTCCTGAATCTGCCTAAACAGACGGTCAATATAAATTCATTGCAAGTTGGGGGTGGGAAATCAAATTTGGCTGGCTTGCGTACTTTAAACTTTTGGCAACCGGGTTTAAATTTGAAATGTTTCACAAATTGATTGGTTTTAAGTGGTTTTGAAGGATTTGGGTAATCGCTTGTTGACCAGACTTCAAATTTAGGTCTGAGACCAGCAAGGTGAATATGACAGTGGCCTGCTTACGAGCTGGGAACCATCTTTGAGGAGATTACGTAACTGGAAAATGGGAGGAGGGGTCAGTTCCCCACATACATTTTCCTGTGCAAACAGCCTATATTGCATGCACACTTGTGTTCAGCCATGTTGCAGTCATGAGCTGCCGAGATGAAAGGTGTCATGCTGTAATCCACTGCCACAGCACATGAATACCCAGTCTACTTCTGACCTCTGAGGCTGCTTAACTGATTACCAATATAAATAACAGCACAGTGTGTAGATCTCACCAGTAGGAATGCGATTAAGCGACAGAATTAATTTGCGTGAGAAAACCGGACGAGTTCTCTATCTACCCCTATAGCATTGTCAAGCGGCACGTTGTGTGGTGGGCGTGTCTCCTGCGCACGATTCTACGACTTGCACAGTCAAAGATAATGGGATTATGAAACTTGTTTTATCAGAACATTTTTCTCTTGTCGATAAAGCGTAGATGAGATTTAGTCTTACTGTTTAAAACAATTTCGTTCAAATATTTGCATTTGCAGTTTGTTTTTGCACAATTTACTCCCCCGAGTATGCGCAAATCCAACAGTGGGTAGCCTAGATATTATATTTTCGGTTACAAAACGCGCGTTAACGCTTGCCTTTACCATTTTTACACATTAAAGAATACTGGTAAAGTATTTCGGCAACTGAATATTGAATTCCGTTTCGACGATAATGCTAGCGCTGTAGGATTGTCAGCGAAAGATTTTGGTTTTTTTTTCCTCCTTCTCCCCCCTTCCTTCGAGCAAGCTGATCGCGTGGGTTCTTCGCGGGTCTAAATGTATTCAAGAATCTAAATTCGTTGTGCATTTGTTGGAAGCATGGAATTGTATCAAATTTGTCAGATAAAAACTAAATTTGTATGGGAAAAAAGCATTTTTGTGATGGACGTATTTGTAATGAAATGTGTTATCTTCTACAACATGTCTTTTGGTTGGTACAGCTTACTATGTTGTGTTCCTCCTTCCGCGTTTGTCTGGCTGCTTTGCCACCATGAAGCTTCCAAATTTGTCTTTACTTAACGTTAAAGCTTGATCTTGTTTGTCAGCTCCACTCTGTTGAAATCGATCTAAGTAATATGCCATGGACTTGAACCTGACACTTTTTGTTGTTGTTGTCCCGAAAGAGAAGTGCTCCACAGTTGGAGTGTACTTGAGCAGAAGCTGATGAGCTTTGGCAGTTGTATTTATGGATGCCTTAATGCACTCCTCACAATCCAATAAACCCAGAGAACCCTTGCAGGGTAAAGAGGATCAATTGTACAGCACTATTTTTCTCAACCCTCTTAAGCCTCACAAGCTTGTTCAGGTACTTCTGTCATTATTGCCCATTTAAGTAGGGTGTGTCTGAATGTATTAACCACCCCTTTGAGACAAAGTTGACTACTTCAGTGTATGGAGGACACTGTGATGTAATAATGTTTGTTTTTGAATCATTTAAAATGTGAAACTGCAATAAAATGACCCCTTCAGGTTTCAAATTTAGGTCAAAAAGCATGCATGCTTAGTCATGCTATTTTACAAAATAAAGTACTTGAGGCAAGTATCAGTGACCAGATCTGAAGTTACATTGTAACAAGTTGCACATTTTGTACATGAAAAATGTTTTAGTCTGGTTTGCTTTATATTTACCCTTGGATACAATTCTAAAAAACTGTCCTGAAATTAAATCCTTAAATCATTTGTGTGCACAAGCCTTTTGCTGTTAGTTTGTAGGAATTCCAGGAAATTGTGTATGTGCTGCTGTGACACCAAATCAATTGAATCAGACTTTGCGTAATGTGTAATAACTGCCCTCGCTTGCCTTTATCATATCTGAGGTGTTTTTAAGCTGCCATTTTCTGTCTGCGTGTGTCCATCCCTGCAGTGGTTCCAGCACGGCCCATGTCCTTCGGGATTCCAGGGGGTTCTGGGTCGAACGTTTGTATTTGCTCATCGGTGGAGGTTCCCTCACTGCTGCTGCCATCTATGTAAGTTTCTCCCCAAGCTCTTAGAATTTGGATGGTCTTGACGTCCTGACAGAATTGCGTTTTCAGTCTTACAGGCCCACTTTGAAAGGCATTCTTCTGTATGGCTGCTTTCAACCTTGTAAAAGCAGGCTGTCCTAGTTATGCAATACCTGACATGCCAGCAGAGGAAAACTGGTTTGGTTTTGGTGTACCAGTTAATGAAAATGTCAGTTGAAACATTGGTAGAGAGTGCAGGGCATGCTTCTGGAAAGTTCTGATATATTTTCCTTCCTTCCCTAACAGGCTTACAGGACTGTAGGCTCTGACAAAGCAGCAGAGATCAGTGTCCCGGCTGAGAAGAGTAAGTCCGCACTCCATGATCTGGGTGGGGTGGGTCGGTTGGTTTATTCCCACCAACAGTTTTCCCCATGTCAGAGCGGTATATCCTGTCTCCCATAACTGTCCACGAAACACTGATCAGCCTTTTGCTCCATGTGCGCGATCAGAGTAGGTATTGCAAAGCTGAAAGTTGCAGTTGGGCGAGGGTAATGAGTTGGGAAAAGAGCCACTGAAAGTCAGCAAGATGGAATGAACTGGCTGAATGGGGATAGTCCTGCCTTAATCAGGCCTGTCGGGTTTGATTACTGTCAAGTATTAATTGAACTAACAAGACTTGGAAACTAAAGGGATTCGGTGTCATGCACCAGCTACTTGTACATTATTTTAATGCAACTGCAGAACAATTAGGTTTTTTTCTCTGTTTTCTCTGGTTACAAATGCCCAACAGCCGTAAGTGTCAATGCATACCTTTACAAGACACCTTTTTACAAAACATTGGTTGCAAACATACTTGTCTTGAAACGATTAACTCTGGGCTTTGGCACATGTAGATTAAACATGCCTGCTTGAGAGTGATTGCAGCAGGATTGGAGGTTTGAGGAGGAGTTGTAGTGTGCATAGTACCTAAAAGGGAGACTGTCAGCTCTGGAATATGCCCACCACCACCACCCCTCAAACATGCAAACATCTGCACTTCTTTACCCTCATCAGGCAGAAAGCTATATAGAGTAACTGCAGGCTGGAATGTCAGCCAGGGGATAGGCAAGTCTACTCAGACGTCCAGACACTTCAGCCGGATAAGTGGATGACAAGGATACAACATTAACCAGGACTCCCTGCTAGGTCTCAAGGCTCACATTTTGTCTGGTCTGAAGACCAGAATAACAGATTAATCTTTTTTTTATCTTGATAATTACAAATGCATCTACATGCATGTTCTTGTATGAGTCTCATGGAAGGTTAGCCCGGACTGCTTAAGTTAAAGTGATAAAGAATAAAAGCAAATTCCAGGACTTGTATTTTGCACAAGTTAAAGGACTACAACAGAAGACACAGCAGTGTATGCCTTGGTCTGTTAGAGGAATACTGATCTGTGTGAAGCTGCACAGAAATGGAAAGGCACATTGATTTGATTTTGGGGGGAAAATACCAGAAGTGATTTATCTTTTTAAAATTTGCAATATAGAGGTTGCATTTATGTGGGAAATTTCTAATGCTAGTAGAAAATTCACCAAGCAGTGTACTGAAATGGAACAATAAGTCTTATGCTTGCAACCTTTTTTCTTCTCTTTCAGGTGCAGAAGGTGAGTAATAGTGGATTTTTTTTTTTGCATTCTCTAACTTGATACTCTTAAGATTATGAATATGGACACTTGACAATGGCATGGTCTGTTTGTTTTTTCCTCTTAAATTTCTGTTCACACAACTAATTCAGCTTGATGTAGGGTTTACATCACTCTGTCTCACCGCATAACTTGGAGGAAGCCCTGTCCCGATTAATGCAATTAAAAGATGTACACATTGACTGGTGTACCATGACATACTTGGATGTGAAATGGAGAAAACCAACTAAATCAAAACCCAGGCAGTTATGTTTGCTGTAAATGGATAGCTGTAAAGGTTGAACTCAACATGGATATTGCTGCTCATTTCCTTCCTGCAGTCTTCTGTTGAGTTCTGTGGACTGTTTAGAATTCTACAATTGATGATGGAGAGCTCTGGAGGGCTGCAGTTTGGTGGTGTTTGGGGTTTCCTAAGCAACCAAGTGTTTTAATTTTCAACCATTTTTAGACTATATTTAGAGACTTGGCAGATTTTGTAATGCTTATAATGGTTAAGAAAAATCCCAGTTACCAGGAATGATGAGAGGATACTACACCTGTGGGGAAATGCAGGAAAGTGACAAACAGTTGTTATTTGCTAACTTTTTAAATATGCTGGTGTGAATATAGCATGTAAGGGATATCAGGGATGCCTCCTGTGTAGTAAGGAATGGCAAGACTTCTGAGTCTTAATAATATTTTCAAAGGGTAAACTGCATGGGGATTCAGATTCCTCCAAACCCAATATCCTGCTGTGGGAACCCATTAGTCAGAGTGGGGCCAAATCCTCCTCCACATTTACTGTCTGAGTCCTCACTTGTCAAAGCACCAACCTCTTCCTGTACTCATCCTGTCTGTCTCTTTCCCTGTAACCTGGGCCACTCCCATCCATCCTGCACTCCAAAATTCCCCATTGATGCAAATCACCATCTAAAATAGATTAGACCTGTACATGAGCCGTTTTGCTTTGTTAACGACTACATTTAAATTGCGTCTTTTGCTTAATTGTTGCACACGCGGCTAGAGACACAAAAATGCTTAAAAAGCATGTCAGTTCAGCAAGAAGCATTTGCAGTACTTGGAACTTTGAGAACCATGCATTTTCTTCAAAGTTCTTACCTGACCAGTAATGGCTAACTCTCTCTCTTTTTGTTCCTTTCAGAGTCTCCCTTTGTGAGACTGCTTTCGTAGACTTCGTGGACTTTAGAGATGTCCTTTTGGAGGAGGAGCTTCTCCTCTATGACCAAACCCAACACTGTAAAGTTATCTGTCGGAATTTTTTTTTTCTTTTTCATGAAAAAGGACATGTTAAACTCCCAATTTGGAATTAGACAATGCGTAATCCTGCCGGGTTATTCTCTTCACTGTTAATGGACTTTGGAATTCCAGGTACTAGTAGCTAAGTGGTGATGGTAAGGTAGATCATTTCTCTACTCTTACTTTCTTCTTTCTATTCCTCCATGGGTTTAATTTGCCCTCCCTGGGTCTGTCCTTTTTCCTCCTTGGAAATCTGCATGCAGTCTGTAGAAATGTGCTAAATTGTTTCCACCTGTGTTGCTTGCTTAAGTTTCACTCCTATAGGGTGAAGCATGATCAGAGGGTGTCGTTGATGTGTGTTCAAAGTGTTAAAATGTTATTGGTGGCTACATGACTGTGTAATGCAGGAAGGCTAGGCTAGACCATATTAATAAATTAAATGCATTGGAGATGATGCAAGATTCTGGGTAAGTATTATGGAAATTAAAAATGCCTTTAAATGTGGCCCTGTTAGTGTATTCATAGACCAGTCAGTTTGGCCCTGTTAACCATTTGCTCTTCTAATCACAGCTGATTACTTGTGGGGGGGAAAAACCGCTTGTCGGTCCCCCCCCCTTCTCGCCCTGCTAAAGCTAATCCCTCAAGCATCAAGCTTCATGGCTAGCCACAACCAAGGCCTGTGACTACTCATTTCTGTTTGGGGGTTTGTCACTTACTTGTAGTGGTGTTTTGGTTACAGTAGCTGCCCCAGTGGAGGTTGCTGCACCAGCTGAGCCTGTGGCTGCCGAGGCGGCTCCCGTGGAAACTGTCGCTGCTGAAGCGGCCCCTGTGGAACCAGCCCCTGCGGTACCAGCGGCTGCCGAGGCTGCACCTGCGGAGACTGTCGTTGCTGAGGCGGCCGCCCCTGCCGAGGCCGCCCCTGTCGAGGCTGCGCCGGCCGAGGCTGCACCTGTGGTTGCCGAGGTAGCTGCTGCAGTTGCCGAGGCCGCGCCGGCCGCTGTGGAGGCGGCCCCCGCGGAGGCTGCGCCTGCAGCTGCTGAGGCCGCTCCCGCTGTAGAATCTGTGGCAGTAGCAGAAGCTCCAGCGGCGGAGGTAGCTGCGGTGGCAGCAGAGGCGGCACCAGCCGAAGCCCCGGCAGCGCCCGCTGAAGCGGCAGCACCTGCCCCAGCAGAGAGCACCGGTACGGCCCCAGAAACCGCCCCCGCAGCCCCTGAGGCTGCACCTGAGGCTGCTGCAGAGGCTCCCGCTGCTTAGGCCTGAGGTTCAAAGGTTCACAGCGCTACAGAAAAGGCACACCAACTCCTTTTCCAACCAGCCCAACCCAATCCAGCCCATGTAACATTTTACAATAAGCTGCAGAGGTTATTCAGTACTATGCACATGTAGTTTTGGGCTCAAATCTCATTCCTGTTTCGATCAGACCTCGTTGTGGATCATCTACTTTACATTTCTACAGTTGTTTGTAAGTAGGGTATTAGAAACCGCTGGAAGCATGGTTTAGTGCAATGCAGTGTAGGCGAATATGTATGGATATTTTCCCAAACTGGTTGTTTGAAGTACAGAGCAAAATGGTTTTACTAAAATGATTACTCAAGTGCCCCTTATGAGCTCATAAAATTCTGAATGCAATGATGAGCTCTTGAATTCTTGAAATTTGGAAAGATGGCCTTTCTAGAGGTTCTACTATTTGGGGATAGGATTTCCATGTTAGCCGAATGCACAACCTTGACCTCAGTCTTTTCAGAGGTGCGTTTGCACACCTCCTCAGCATGTTGAACATGCTCCAACCTCATTTTAATGAACACAAAAAAGTCAAAGATCCTCAGGCTTTGTCACAGGTTATGGTTGGAAATTCATGACCTTTTTAGATACAGTGAGAACAGGAGATTGTTCCTTTGCTCCTCTGCTGCATCTTATTGTGAAATGTGACCAAAACCTGTTAGATTCCTCCTCCTGCTGTTCTCTTCTAATGCACACTGCTTCTCAGTCCTCAACTGTTTACAAACCTGAGCCAATCTACCTTCACATGAATCTGATAGTAGTGAACACTTACTTTACCTGCCTTACCTCCTCAGAAGCAAAATGCAGCACGATCAAGCATTGAAGTACTGCTGCCTCTTCTGCTCAGTTTGTCTGTCTACTACCAGCCACTAATACACACCACCAGCCACCTATCATGTGCTTATCCATTGTAATAAGAGTTAGGCCTTAAAAATTGTGCTTCTTTGCCGTACCATAAGCCAACTGCATCCAGTATCTTGTAGAGCAATGTGATTTCTGTCATTTTCACAAAATCTGTAGAATTTTAGCTGAGGTTAAATTTTTTTCCAAGCGCTAAGAACTGTTACCGTGTAGTTTTACTTGTAACTGTGAAACTCATGCAAGGGAACATTTGCATTACATCCACAGCGTATCACTTTAATGTATTTTGTATCATAATTCACGTTGCTACCTTGACCAGCCAAAAACATTTAATGTGAAAACCTTTTCAAAATTTAACAAGGGAATTTAAGCCGTTCAATAAAGGCTTTGATGATGATTTGCTGTGTTTAATTTTTCTATAATTGTGGGTTTCTTTGGCTGTGTAAATGCATTCCCAGTTTGGAAATATGCATTTGAAAGATTGGGTGACAGAACTGAAGCGTTCCAGTTTGGAATTCTGCATTAAAAGCTGATTGTATGAGAAGCTGATATTAATTTCTTCAATGTTTGTTTGAGATGTAATCATGAAATGGTATGGTTCAACAAACTGAAATTAAAAACACTGTCTCAGCTATGTTGATTGTATTTAAATGAGTGCATGCATGGTACCACCTATGTGAGCTAGCTGGTATTCTACTCATTCACTTATTGCATTTCAGTTGCATCTCATAATTGATATAAAAAGGGAAAAACTGAGGAGTCTTGACATTTTTATTTTGTTGTCCTGCCCCTAGTTCCCCTCCTTCCCCCATTCCACACAGTGCTTATAGAGCCACCCCCCCAATGTTCTCTTTGCACATCACTGAAGTGAATTCCCATTTGCACCTGCTGTTAAACCCAAAATAAGTATAAACTCTGTAGGAGTTTCAAAACTTTTTTTAAAAAAAAATCTCATTTATCAATATTTCTGTGCGGACTCTTGATGAAATCTTTAAATCGGGGTACAAAATGTCCAGTTTAAATTTGGTTGTATTTTAAAAATGGGTGAAATTGATATGACCTTTTTCAAAGCAGGTGTCATAAACTGAAAAGGTACAAGTGAATTTTACATTTTTGAAAGGGGCTTTTGAGATTCATATGTGCTTGGACACCATGGATGAAGTCACAAATGTACTTCTCTGCAGTTTTGGGGGGGATTTTGGCTGGCTGACTGAGTAAACATTAGCTGGTCAGACCCACATACCCCACCAGGTGGTTCTGACAGGCCCCACTCAAGATTTTAAAATCATGCTGAAATAAGAGGGCACATGGTTGTGAACTCCTAATTCTGAATATTATTGGTGCCCCACCTCCGCTAATACATACGATGGTGTTTGCCTGCCGTGAGGTGCATCCTTCACCTGAGTCTTTGATGTAGCGGCTGGCCAGTCAACCTTCAGCTCTGCTCCATTGATGGACCTTGGGGAAACCTGTGGACAAGCTTCTCCCTCCCTAGGTAGCTCCTGCCTTGCTGTAGACACCTTGCTGTTATGCATACTCCCCTTCTGTGCACCCACTGTGACAACATTCAACACCTAAATGTAGCAGTGCTTACTGTATGAGGTACAATTTTAGCCGAGTGAGAAGGCATTCTGTTCAAGAGAATTGCAGCTAATTGTATTCTTGCTTCTGGTTTTATTAGTGTTCACTTATTCCATGCTGACTGAAACATAATATTGAAATGGCCTAAGTTATTTATACAATTGTTATATTTTAAAAAAATCATGAAGTCCCACAAAAAGAAACATATTGTCAACACATACATACTGTTAATGTTAAAAGTGACTGGCTCTTAATTATCCTCACCAAACTTGACTAATTATCTTATAATGCACTGTTCCACTGTTGAAGGCAATATGACTATTTTCCATGAAATAATTTCAGCCCGAGGAAAGTTGTATGATTTGCACAGGTATTAAAGGCTTATTGTATATTCATGTGGATGGCGGACACTGGGGATGGGGGGGCCATTGACATGTAGGTGACCAATTGTTTTTGCAGCGGTGGTGCCGGACATGGTTGGTGCGCTGAAAATGATGGCAGTGGCTACAGTGGAAATAGCCGCTGCCTCCGTTGGGGAGAGTGGACTGGTGGCTCCAGTCAGGGAGCTGGAAGCCATGCCACAGATGGTGGGAGAGCTGGAGACCAGTGGGGGAAGGAGGCTGTCGTGGTGGACGAACCTGATGAGAGCTCTGTTGAGGTGGAGGATGAGACAGTGGAAGCCACTCTCACGGAAGAGGAAATTGGCATGGTAGCCAATGTTGCCATGGAAGTGGAGACAAAGGTGGAGGCAGAAACAGTGGATGCAGCAGAAGGAGGAGAGGAAGTTGCCCTGGCTCAATTGGAGGCTGCTACCCCAAGCACTGAACAGGAACCAGGTGAGGAGATTCTAGCAGAGCTGGTAGATGCAGCTGAGCTAGCACAGGGCACCCCAGACCCAGCTGAGGAGGAACCGTATGTGAAGCTTGCCCCAGCCTTCCAGGAGGCAGAGGAGAGTTTGGCAGCAGAGGGGGCACACCATGGCTCGGCATGTCACTATGAGGATGTGGCTGTTCCCTCAGAGGCTGTTGCGGAGGAGATGGCAGCCGTTACGTTGACAGAAGAACCTGAGTCTGTGGCTGCAACAGAAACTGAGCAGGCTGCTCTGGAAACACTTGGAGAAGAAGCTTCCACTGGTGAGGAGCTGGAGGCAACAGAGGAAGCAACGGCCATGGAGACGCCTGTCATCACACATGCACTTGCAGCTGCATCAACCTCCTCAACTCTGGAGGAGCTAGACCTGGAGCCTGCCACAGGCTCAGTGGTAGAAGCGATGAGCGAAGTGCCACTGTGTCATACTTCTGACATGGAATCTGCTGCAGAGGCCATGCCAGAAACAGATTTAGTGTCAGAGGAAGTTGCAGCACCCTCTTCTGGGCTGGAGGCTGTAGTGGCAGAGGAAACAATGGGAGAGACCGAGAGCACAGAGGAACCCAACCCACCAGCAGAGGAGCTTGAGACAACCGTCCAGGAAGAGGTCCCAAAGCCTGAGCTTTTGTCAGAGGAAGGAGAACCAGTTCCAATGCTAGAGGAAACTAAGACCCAGGATTCAACAGCTCAGGAAAAAATTGGTAAGGGGGTTAGATGTAATGATTACTGAACTGCAACTGACTGTTTAAGGACAATTCAAAGTCAAAAGGAAACTTGCAGTAAAACGCTTTCATCAATTTAAGTAAAAACATAATTTTTCATTTGAGTATTTTCATTGGGTTTTGCCCCTTCTTTAGTTATCTTTTTCCTGCTTTTGCAAGCAACATTGAAACTTAGTGTTGTTTGAGTACAAATTGTGCCCAATATATGAACAAAAGAGGCACAATACATTGTACTGTGATACACATATGATGCCTAAAACCAAGATATACTATCAAACTGAGAAATTCTTTTCATAACAGTTCATTGGCAATTTTCAGAGATTTGTGATAGCCAACACTGAGGTGTGTTCATGTTGTCTTTTCATTGATTCTGTCATGCTAAGTTGACAAAACACAATGGCTGTACTTCAGATAAGCAACTTTCAACTTGACATTGTTTGCTTTTATTGGATTCAGAAAAAAACAAAGCAAGCATTTTTTCTTACTCTCAGTCAGTTTCTTTTCCTTAAAATCATTTCAACCATAGAATGTAGAATGTTTTCAAATTTTGACAGATACTTATTTCAGCTCAGCTTTTTATTCATGTGAAACTGGATACAAAATATCAACTCATCTAACCTGTCTTAAAACTTATTTATGCCTCCATTTTGTTTCTGTCAATGGAACCAGAACAGCCTGGTAAACCTGAGAAGACTGGATGTCAGCTGATGTAGAAATAAAGGTAAAATAATTTACATTATTTTCATATAGCTAAAATTATCTATGCAACTTCTTAATGAACATCTGTTTATCTTTAAATTGTAGCTTAAATTCAATTAAAAGTTGAAGCTTTTTTGGCTGCTGCATACAAACAAGCTGCAAAATCTGCATGTAGGAGACTTAAATGTAGGTCAGACTTTTCTAGAGGTAAATAGAGACTTCATGCTAATGTGTATTTCTGTATGTATTTCCCTCAGTCAGATGTAGGAGCTCCAGAATGGTGAAAATTTCATTCCGAAGAGACAGAAAATGTGCCTTCTGCTGCAAATTCCCTGGGACACAATAATAATACACAACATCTCTGATAACGCCCATTTCAGGGACCCACTTTCTCTTTATTAATTACAATAACCTCAAAACAAAGATGCTGTCTCACAGAGCAGATATGATATCTCACAAAGCACCATTTACCATAATTTCCAAAAAATGTAGAGGTCTTATACTAGTACACAAATCCCTCCAGTAGTTATTCATTTAAATTAGCTAAAAATGTGCTGTCCAACATTAAAAATAATGTATTTTTACAACTTTAAAAATGACTTTGGTTTATGAAAGCCTTTCTTAGAAGAGATGAATATATGTATTACTATTTATCACAGAATGTAATAAATGTATTATGTAATTTGCCCATTGCTACACCAAATGAACAGGTGTGCACCTATTTATAGGAAAATATCGCTACTGAAGTAATTTACAGCTATCAAATCCTCATAGGATTTCTGTATTTCCTACCTCTCATCATGAAGAGAAAGATCTCTGCTGTTCTGAAATCTCAAAAGCAACATTTAATGCAAAACCATTAATATAACCATGTTATCTCTGGTTTGATAAAAAAAAATATATATATCTTACATCATCTCATAAAGATTACAAAGAAATAATGTACTGATTTCCTACCTCAGCTGTTCATCCTCCACATGTCCCATGTTTTTAATCTACACACATAACAACACAGAAATACTGTAAACTTGTAAATAACACTGATAAAAAATATATTCCACATTATTTTGTGAGCCATATCTTAGAACACTAAGCAGCAGTCCAATTTAATAGTGTTAATTACAGGGGAATTTAATAAGGATTACCTTTAACGTGTGCTTTCTGGATACAGAGGCAGCACTTTGCAAGGCAGATGTGTATTCCTGTAAGCTGTCTCCTGCCCAGACCCTATAATACAGATAACCCTGCTACATCGATATGAACAGAAATAGCTAAATTCTTGAGGTTAAAAGACAATTCCCCATCCTCCACTTTTTTTTTCTGAAGTAGGTCCAGTAACCAGGGGAATAGCTCTTATGTAGGACTGTACTGCAATAAGATGTTTTTTTTTTTCTTTACAGATTCTGTTAAAACTCGTATGAGTCACCGCAAAACAAATTAGCAGTAAGCACCTTAAGTACAACAAGTGGTTCGCAGTTTAAATTAAGTACTTTGATGTAGATGTGAGGGCTAAATATCATTTTCAGTTTTAAAAATGATTAGCTTTAATAACATTTGTGATTAAAAAGTAGTCTATAATTACTGTGAATTTTGTAGTTATATTTGGAGGGCCTAATGAAATGTGTTTAGTCATAGTTGGAAGGTTTAATGAAATGTGTTTCGAGCTATAAATGTGCTACAGATATACTCCTTGCAACAATCATTCCCATATCAGTTTTCTCTCTTAAGCATATTTGAATAATGGTCTCCTCCTTTTCATATTTAAAAGTACAGCTGTTGTAGAACGAGTATACAGAATTGTGAATTTTTTAACCACCCTCTACATGAGTTTATGTAAATTATATAGAATGATAGCGGCAATTATATTATGTTAATATGAACATGTGTCATTTAAAAATAAAAACCCCTGAAAATTAATGTGTTGACTGTTAGTTGTGCAGTTTCAATCCTATCAGAGTCATGTGTGTGGGTTTGTAGGAGGCTATGTATGGAAGGGCAGAATGAGCAAAGGTAGCAGTTATGATAGTTATGACTAAACTGTGATGTGGTAATGCCAGCCCTTTCAATACATTTAATCATCCAGTCACATAATGAAATAACATTGTTAGAATACATACTAACTGATTCCATCTCTAGATGACGGCCAAACATGAATCATCAGCTTTAAGTAAAAATTGTTAAGATAAAAGAGCTCCTCAATAGGGGAATAGAACAACAAATCCCATCCTTCCTGCATTTGTGTAAAATAAAAGCTGATATCAACAGTGACTTTCAAAGTTCACGTTTAGGATTCACTTCATATATCAGTTGTATAAACTGATATTTACTGATGTATTCAGGTTAACAGAAGTTCAAAAAAGTTCCCTTTAACTTTTGATCTCGTTACTGTTGTTTCAACCGCAGTTCCTTAGCCATGCATTATTAATTTACATGTTTTAAAGAACAACAACCAATAAGATGAGTAAAATACTGGTACCTATTTTTAAAATAAAGTGAAATTTAATTACATCTTCTCTTTGCCGGTAGATGGTGCTAAGTCAATTTAGTTTAGCGGCACATGCAGTTTAAACTTTCAAACTGCCTACTTTACATACATGTTCCTTGGAAATATGCATCACTATTGATGTCTTTATTGAATTATTTATGTAAACATACGATTATAAAAAACAAGAATTCAACCCCACGGTGTTTTCCGAATGCTTTTCAGTACCAAATTGTTAATCACAAGATTGGTTCAGTCTGCTAAACTTCCACTAAAACTGTTTACGATCGGTACGGTCTTCAAAATATCCTTGGACGTATTTGTGAAACAGACAATGAAATGCAATTATAAACACAATCTACTGCTTATTAACGAGATGCACGGGGAAGCTAAAGGAAGAACGAAACCCTCCTCTGTAATTTCTGGGAAAAGGGGTAGTCGCTGGGTGATGTGACGTCACGGCTTCTGTGTCACTCTCTGGCAGGCTACGAAAGACTGACCTGGATCCCCAGCTAAGAAACAGAGACAGCTCATATCAAAACACAATCAAATTGTAGTCTAAAAGCTTAAAGCAGACCATCAGTTGCCTACCGTTTTATATTTGAAGCATACAAACTGCTTGTTTCAAGACGAACGCTGAAGAGTGATGCGAAGCTGAGCTACGGCTAATTTAAACGCTTAGCTTAGCTGAATACTTCTCAGATCTCGGAGAGGTTAGCCAGCTAGCAAGCTACTGTCAGTACAGCCTGCATTGAGAAAATAACTGCATAGCAGTAACCATTGTACGGTGTTACATTGACTAGGCCTGACACCGTCCTTTGACTGAGCAGTAGCAACTCAGGAAGGTAAGCCACTGCCCGTTTGTTTTTGGTTATCTAGCTAGCGAACAAGCTTGCTTGCTCTGAATGTTGGTGGCGTTTTTTTGCATCGAAGCAACGTTAGTTGGCTATGGCGATCGTCATCTCGATGAGCTCACTGAGTGGCTAGCTAGCGAGCCCGCTGTCGTTAGTTAGCTAGCTGGCTAGCTTACCTGCTACATCGGGTGTTCTGTTTAGCATACCAGTCGTGGAACTAACATTTCAATTTGCAGCCTAGCAATTGTTGTGTTTCAATCGAACATGTTTAGTTGTCTTCTTACTTTCACATTTGCACAAATCAAAGAAAGTGCATATGAACTCTAGATAGCTAAGAAGCTAGCTAGCAACCCAGAAGAGAAAGCTACCCACTACTGCAAACTGGTTGTTGACTATCGTTCGCTGTTTAACTACAGTAGATAGCTGGCTAGCTAGTTGTTTGAGAATTGTCTACCGTGGTTTGAGATCAATTTGCTCCAGTATCATCCCCAGACCACTGAATGTGAACACTGACTGGCAGTGTCGATACAGAGGAAATGGTTCTAGTTTTGTCTCATTCCGCTTATGTTTGTGATAGCTAACTAACTAGTATTAGTGTCTGTAGAAGTCAGATCACCCGTGTAATGTTTGCTTGTTAGATATTTGATGACAAATATAGTACTAGCTAGCCAAACGTTAGCTGTGCAAACACCGTATATACTTATCCTGCTCACTCATCTCCATACGTAACTATGTAGTGAGCTGGATTGTTTGCTAAATGTTAGCTAGCATACTTTGATATTTTTCCTATTGTTTGATCTTGGCAGGGGGAGGTCGTAAACATGACAGCAAGGCCTGACATTTTAAGTATTGCAAGCTAGTTAGCCTGTACTGTTGCCAACTCATTTGGTAGCAATGCCTCGTTAACCAATAACATAAAATCTGAAAGAGAATGACATACGTGTGTTACTATTATGGTCACACTGACACAATTGTACGGACAACAAACGTTACGTTAATCACATAAGGTTTGGTCGTTGTAGGAGCGATATTGTTCGTATCGCTGTACTTTAACTTGAGCTAGCTATAGCAATGGCTAGCTAAACCTATTCACTTGGATTTCTGTACGACACTATTTAGTAAGCTATTAGCCTTACAAATAAGAAAAAATACAGGCAACCAATAATGCTAAGAGAATATTCCACAATTTCACATTGACACGAAATTATGTATTCCGGCCTCGGCGACACACATACTGGTCTTTCCAAGCAGTACTGATTATCATTAGAGATTTATCCGTGGGCACAGCCACCTCTCGAGTCTCATGCACTTTATGCATCATGAAAGACTTATCAAGAGTACAATCGTGCAGTTGTTTTCGAATGTACCTTGTTTTACTATTTTCAGAAAATGAGTGGCGTTGTTATAACGAAATCCATATTGCACGCTTTGTAATCCTATGGATTCGTTATGCACGGTGGGCGGGCAGTAGTATGTTCCACGATGTAACACTCTGAAAGCGTTTGTTCCAAATGAATCCTAAAATAGCGTGCAATTGACATTCACATAGTCACGTCCTAAATCCATTTTCGCACGTTAAAGGAAGGTGAAGAAGTAATTCATAATATACCTCTACTCCAATCATAAAGGGGTCGTCCAGTAGTAATCTGTTTTGTACATTGTCAAATTGGATGTCTCATCAGTTATTACTCACATACGTCACTTATCATAAGGAAGAGGCATCATTAAATATTCTCGATTAAATATGGAAATCTGAAGGGATAGCGCATTTAATTGTTTCCAAAAACAAGAAATCTGTTGCAGTGAAACAATGACACCTGCTCCTTTTATAATTGGGGTCGTCAGGAGGGAGCTGTAGGCCTACACACTCATTGCTGGCAACTGTCATTCAAATAGAGGTGGGGTTTGGTGTGCTTGGGCGGGCCATATCGCCTTATGGCGGATTGTGCTGTAGTGATAACATACATTTTATAGCTCCATGGGAGTGGGTGTAGTGATAATTGGGTGGAGTTAGAGGGCTGAAATAACCACGAGGGGCATTTTGTGCAGACCTCCACAGTTCCGTGTAACAATTCCCAAAGTCCTAACAAACAAGCAAGTGACTTTGATTTTGTACCTATCACTGTTGTACAGCTGATCCTGGCAAGGAGACATTGCCTCTCTTGCTATAAAACCTTTGGTGATGCAAGATTTTTTTTTTACTTATTTCCAAATGTTTTTTTAAATAATATTGTTAACACTATTTGCAATATGTTTTGCAAAAACTATGTTAATTTATACTGTAGATTTTGTGTACACAAGCAATTTCCTTTACATGTACATAATAGATGACTGGTTAACTTGTTAGTTTTACAGATTAACTTATTTATTGGTGATGTTTGTTATTAGTTTGCAACAGAAAAATACCAGAAGCGACAATTTAAAATAATAATGAGCTAACTTGTAGCTTAATGCAGATAGTGAGATCTGTTTAACAGCCAACATGTAACAACAACACAACAAAAAATTACTGCCTCAAAAATTGTCACGTGTCCTCTAAATTATTTCCTGTGCTTAGTTGCTGTCAGTATTTTTTCCGTTTACTCAAATTTCTTTTGCAGTTTCTTTTGTATTCTTTCAGTTCGCTTAGTTTCTGTAGGTAATGATTACTTTGAGTGAATAAGTGAATGACAGAGTAAATTGCGACAATGAAACAGTCATCGTTCACATTTCCCTGAAGATTAAGTTGCCAAACTGTTGATTTCTGTAGAAAGCTTTTTTTGCAGCAAAGATATTTGCTCACAGCTAGGCACTGCAGGATGCTTGCTTTCTGGATGCTACCACAGCAAGTAGTTGAGATGGACCTTCCAGGCTCTCCAGGTTGCAGCCAGCCTTAGTTTGCATGACGTTGACAAGTTGAAGTCGCAGTGCATGGATTCAGCTGATATACTAAGCAACTCAGATGTGAAAGGTCACATCAATGGTAAAGTGTTGTAGAAGTAATAAAAATAATTTCCTATCATTTTAACATGTCTAAACGTTGCTGTTGTATTCTGAAAGGCACATGAGAGAAGCTCACTAGGTCAGATAACATTAACTATCATGAGCTCATTAAGGGAGTTCCATCCCTTCTGAAATTCACAGTAGACCTTTCCACTGACAGAGCTTCCTCTCTCTTTCTTGAAGTGCTGCAGTGTGAGAGGTTAATTAGAATGGAAACAGCAAGAGAACGTGTGAAATGTCAGTCGCCTTACATCCTTTAGAGGAGGGAGTGTTAATTTTACACTGACTCCTAATCATCAGTTCTCCTATGTAATTAAACCTGTGATTAGCACAGTGGTGGCCAGAGAGACTTGTTATGATTAGTGCGTCCACTTTGATGTCCTCACAAGATTAGCAGAATGTCCATAGTTTTAGGGGCCTCACGATGTCCGTGCCTAATTGCTCCTGAGAGGTGTGTGCTTACATATGCAATGGCTGACCAAGTTTCTTAGGGCTGCTGTGAAAACAAATAGTTCGGCCTAGTGGCAAGGTTCAGCCATTCAGAAGAAATGAGTCTCTTGTGTTTGGGAGGTTGGTGAACACGCTCTGTCGGTTTTTTTTTTTTTTTTTGGTGGAGAGTCATGGTGGTGTGGGATTGCTGTGAAGCAATCGCACAGGAATGGCCTGGCAGTCAGAGGAAGGGTGTGGAAGGCTGGAGGAGTTCAGGTCAGCGTACCGCCAACACAGCCTGGCCCCTACCCACACTGCATCTGGTCCTCACCGGCCACAAGCTGTGGGATTTAACAGTTTCCCACGGGTTAGGCCTTTCAGTATCTTATTTCAAAGTATTGGCGGGCAATTCCAGCATTGTGGGTATGACTTTTGCACTCAGGTTTGACTTTAGTTTTTCTACAGAGTTCTGCTCATGCAAAGAAGCCTTTGTACCAAATTCTCTTTCTACCGTGATAAAGAACCCACTGATGGCTAGCAGGAAGCCTATGCACTGGCTGGTAACATGCTTGAAATTGCATGACAAAATTACGTTTATTTATTTATTTTTATCAGACAACTCAGGGGCCATACAGGGAAGTTTACTGCATATAAATTATGCGGTATTTTCATTGTAGAATGCTGACTGCTTCAGATAAGACACGCTACTGCAACTTGCAAAGTTTCTGAACTATTTGCTCACAAATGCAAAATTTTAAAGTAAAAAATAATTATTGCTGTACTCTGACAAAGCAGTTCGTATTGTATTGATGATATACCTTCAAAATAATGTGACATAGTAATTTAGAAATTGCACTAGTAAATAACACCTTACCAGAAGACAAAAAAAAATGTATTACCTGTATCTGAAGGCCAATTGGCTGTCTCTTTTTGGAACACAACACACTGGCTTTCTGGGTGAAGCAAACAATGATTTAAATCATTTTGGAAGAAATTTAGAGAGTCCTGACAACACAGAGATTATCTTACAGCTTGATCATCGCACAGCCGTACAGTGTTACTTGCCGGCATAGCTGTGCCCAAGCAGAGAGTGGGGGTCTTGCCACAGGGAGGGTTCGGGAAAGGGGCCAGCAGCAGAGGCAGAAGTGGGTTGCCGTTGTGATGAGGAGGCGGCAGGGATCAGAGAAAGAACCTGGAGTGTACCATTAGTCCTGGAACAGAGGCCCGGTTGTTACTGTGTCCTGGGTGCGGCCATGCCCGTATGACGTACCACACCTCTGACCGGCCCTGTGAGTCCAAACTAGGCACAGGACCGCCAGAGATTGCCATGTGCTATGAGTGTTCACCGCTCTCACTAACAACGGCTCTTACCTGAACATGTCATGATTCTCTAAACTTCTCTGTAATGACAGAACTCAGTGGCTGTGCCTGGTTTTTCCTGCTTTTTCCGGTAAAAAAGTATACTTAAAAATTTTAAAAAAGTGAAAATTGTGATGAGAATTAACATACACAGTCTCAGTTGACCAAACAAACGTGTTGCTCTGAAGACACTGGTCTATTTAATCTGCTCTCCTCGCAGTTGCTGAATTTAATTAGAGATCAGCTATAGACGAGTCAGGGTTTCATGGTTATACATTCACTCTTACTTCTGTTTAGTCAATCAGCAGTGTCCCTTTTCTGTGCCAAAGTAAAACCCAACACTGGATTGTGAGTGCCAGACTTGAGGTAAGGCTAACAGTGAGCAGTTACAGACTGTTGGTTTCATATTGTGAGTGACTCTCGGCTCAAGTGGATTGAGGCTTTCTGTGACCCTTCACTAAGATTCTCCTGCAAGCCTCGTAGTTGCACTGCTTGGCAGAAAAACAATCAACTGTTGGCTTAATTGTATCTAATGGTTCTCAAATAGGAGTAATTCTATACCTATGGCTACTCATGATGTCTGCAGAGGGTATGTGAGATATTACTTGTATAATTCTGGATTTAATTCAGCTCTTTATTTTGACATGCCCATTTGTTGTTTTTGTATCTGTCATGTTTTTTTTCTGCTGTGCTAAGCCATGTTTATTCCCATATATAAGTGTAAAATAATAAAAAAATAATAATTGTATGTCTGTCGCTTAAATGAAATCCATTGCAATCAGTCACCTCACTTTGGATTGAAAATAAGGTGGGAGATAAAGCTATGGAAAATGCTGTGAAATATAAAAGGGAATAGTGGTATAAAAAGAGGAATTGAGATATTTCAGCACTGTACATTCTGTTTGGATGAACACGGTCCTGCTGCTTTCTATGGGCAGATCAGCATGGGTTCAGCTGCATGAGAAGAATCAGATAATGATGCTTCCCACTGTACCTGCGAGACAACGTATTTTAGCAGAAACTTTTAGGCTCTGTCAAGGTAGTCTTCATATGATACATCTACTTTTTCTGCATATTCTGACAACTTTATAAATATTTTCACCTACTTTAATACCCCTAATGTCTGTCAAACAGGAGGGATTAACTACTTGTTGGTAACGCTGTGCAACATTATGAGGTATTTTGTACAAAATGTGAATCGTTACTGACAGATTGTTATTGATGCAGCCAGCTAGCACATACCAAGCTGCTCTTTGTCTGATGAGGAATGATGATTAGAGCAGGGTTTGGAGACCAGTTGATAGACTGGGGTCCTTCCACAGGAGACTGCTTTGGAGCCACCTAATGGGTGCATTTCTACTCAGGCACTTTGCTAATGAACACTTTTATTAATTTCACTGAAAAGTTTGCAGCAAGTCCCTCAAATTAACAAGAAATGTTGCACTTAAATTTGTTATCCAGAGTTCATGGCAAAGTGCAGTGTGGTCATATCAAATGGTTGACTCCAATTAACGTGACACAGAAATATTTCTCTTAAGCACTCCTGCATGGCACGATGCCCGGCATTTTTTATTTCCCCTCTCTGAGTTCAGCCCGTAATCCACACAGCGAACCTGAGGCTGTGCATGAATAAGTGATATTTTCCAGTGAGAAGAGCAGCTCTGCTCTCTCCTTGGGGTGAGGAGGTCCAGAGAGAAGAGCAGCTATCCTCTCTCCTTAGGGTGGGGAGGTGGTGAGGGGCATGAGACCCGTTTTGCCCTCAGGTTCAGCTCGGGACAGAGGAGTCTCCATCACAGGTCCACGGTTAACTTGCTAATTTTCCAAGATGTGCTGTTTGCCTCTTGTTAGCATATGTCAAAAAGCTTAACTCAGTAACTACAAAATTACAGAAACAGTAAATTTCTTCTGAAATTGTAAGTCCTAGTTAAAATATTGCAAGGATATATAATTACAAATTCTTTGTGACTTTTGCCATCTTGTCTTAGGCAGTGCACTTAGCCTTTTCCTACTATCCATTTAAGGTTAACACAACATTACAAAGGTGCAGCAGTTATTTTGTAACCGGCTCAAATGTAAATAAATGTTGTTCCTTATGACATGTCCACATAGGGCAGAAACGGAACAACCTCCTACCCCCCCAAACCCCCACTGCAGCTCTGGTTTAGCTCCATGTCAGAGGCAGAGCCAGGGGAAGCGCCGTTTTGTTTCCTTTTCAGCTGTAATCTAAGGCCTGCTACGCCCCATGAGCGAACAGGCATTGTCCCTTTCCGCAGGAGGTACATGTGCGCGTGAGAGCGAAACAAAGCGCATCGTGCTAGCGTGGCCCTCCGCGGGTCACCGCTGAAGTGTGTCGGGCCTCCTCTGCGTGCCTTTTCTGGCCGCGGCAGAGAGGGACTGCAGCCAAAAGCCTCTGACTCTTTCTCTGTGGCTTTTGTGTGAGCTCACAAATGGCGCGCTCCGTACCACCGCTAACAGCACACACTGATGAGTCCCTGGGCGGAGGGAGGGAACCCACTGACCTGTCAGGCTGTAAAAGGCAGCGCTGAAAGGCAGTTTGATTTATCATTATGTTATATTTATTACATTTCATGATTCTGGGTAGTTGAAGTATATCTGATTCGTCAGGATTAATTGGCAATGAAGTTATTGTACAGTTATTATTTAAGGACCTTGACTCTTAAATTCCTTCAGAATTCCAGCTCCTTCCTCAGCAACTGAATTGAGGACTTCAGTCTCTCCTGGTCATAACAGCGCCTGAATGCCAGTGTTGTGAAGGTCTTTGCACAGCTACCATCTAAGACATTTCTCCAACTGCTCTCACTGTGCTCACACATAACCTTGTCCTGCAAATGACCCCTGATTTGTTTAGAGAACAAGCACTTATTGAGAACACATGTGAAATGATTAACATGGAGACTTGGGGTGTACCTTGTGGGGTGTAATTTGTATTAGAGGCTGTAAAATATGGAGAGAGTCATGACTCTGTTGGCTCCCATTGACTACACTATCTCAGTGCAAATAAAATAATTTGTAAACATCCAATCCTTTGTGTACTCATGGGCAAAGCTGTATTCCTTTAGCAGATCAATTTCTCAAACAGCTACCTTAGATATTTGTCAAAACTTACAAGAGCCTTGGATATGGATTTTAGTGTTTTTGGAGTCAGTGTTGTTAAATCCCACAAAAATATACCCTTGATAAAGCCGGTGTCTTTCTCCTTGAATGAATAGTTTATTTTTGAGTTTAGGGCAGGAACAGTAAGGTGATGTTAGTTCACTGGGTGAAAAGGGGATAGACTGGTTTTTGTTTCCAAGGCTCAGTTTCCTCCAAATGTTTTGGCAAGTGGGGGATCTTACAGAAATTTGTTGGTGGGTATGTGTACAAGCAGCGTATCTGCTAACCTGTTTGCATGTATTTCTTGTGTGTGTGGTCCGTCTCTAGCACCTCAGATTGAACAAAAGAGCTGTTGTTCTCCAGCATGTGACACTGTCTCAGCTGTCCCTCCCTGACCATGTGACCATGTGACCCAGCCCCGTTCTGAAAGTGCTGAGTCGCCCGCAGGAACGCTGCTTCTCCAGGGTGAGGGGAGGGCCCGTCTGTCCTCTGCCGGGGGAGAGGAGGGTGAGAGTCAGATGGAGAGAGGGAGGGAGGGAGGGAGGGAAGGAAGGAAAGAGAGAGATGAAACAGAAAAGAGGCTGAAAAAACAGGGACATAGGCAGAGAGAAAGAGAAAGAGGGATATAGGCAGGGCGTGAGTGAGCGAGAGAAAAAAGAGGAATGGAGGGAGGGAGTCAAGGAGAGAGAGAAAAACTGGGTGGGATAATTGATAGAGAGAGGGGAAGAGAGAAATAGAAACAGCGTGGGATCTGCGTTAGTGAGTGAGTGAGTGAGAGAGAGAAAGACAGAGAGACGCTGACTTGTCCAGGCACAGCCCTCATTGAGCCCAGCGCAGTGTTGCAGTGCAGCAGGGCTCTGCTGTCCTCACCTCCAGTCCCTGGCTCTGGCAGCCTGAGAGTGCAGGGCTGGGACGGGATGGAGCCAGCGGGACGGGGCGGCCCTGCCACCAGCCCCAGCGCACCCCTGCTGCTGGCCGGTAGGTGGATGGGACGTCTTGGAACCGAATTTCTTTGGGGAACATTGGAGAGTAGCAGGGGACTTCTGGATTAATGAGAGCATGATCGTGGAGCACCATATGGCAGCAGGCCGTGTGACATGAGACTCGCTGACTCACACTGGTCAGATGAGTATTGCGTTGCGGGAGAAGCAGGCCTTTTTAAGTGAGCTACAAACATTTGTTGGGTGGTGTTCAGCTGGCATGTAGCATAGATTTTTTATTTTCATTTGTATTTCTCATGGGCCGTTTTGTCATATAACAAAACTGTGCTGGGGGAATCAGATGCTCTGATGAAAATGCTAAATGCAAGGCTGTGACTGCAGAGGTTTCAAGAGCTTTAGCAATGTTGGTTTTAATTTAATATACACAGACTGAGCATTTTTAACCAATAGATGAGAAATGAGGAAAAAGTAAAGTAAAAGCAAGTGAGTACTTTAAAAGTCAATTTAAAAATGGTCTTCTGTGCTAACCTGGATAAATGAAATGTTTGTGCTTTCTCTGCTTGCCCAAGGCCTGTTTTTATTCTGCATTGCAACCCACTTTATTTTCAGCTTGGGTAAGCAAGAATAGCTTAATTCTATTTGTCTTTCTCTTATGGCTTTTTTTTTGATGTTGCTGAACTTTAGGATATATAAATGTCTAACCTGACAAGAATGAGTTAGGAGCACAAGTAATGTTTCTAATTCCCATTGCTTGGAGTTGAGGGCAGATTGTGCTGCTGGCAGATTGATTATAGGCTGGGCTGTAGTTTTACATTGTTTGGATACACATTGTATTAAGTTTGGGATGGAGCTCACTGCCTTCAGTTTGAGTCCAAGCTGTAGTTCCACTGTGTTTGGTTACTGTTACTGGAGGCTACATGCTACCATGACAGGCTTGTTCTAGTGCTCATATGTAAGGTGTGTTTGCAGAGCTGGCGCAGAACATTAGAAAAGTCTTACCCTCTCTGTTCAGAGCAGTATGTTTTTTTCTTTTTGTGAACTGCAATGAAAAGACTGTCCTCCAGCTTGGCCAGGAAACTATGACCTCATGATTAGTTCCCTGTCGTCTCACGCTCTGCTCCTCCCCAGTCATGTGACGCCGCCCATCCCCCCAGCCCCCAACACCAGCTCGGAGTTGAGGGGGTCACCTCCTTCTTACTGGAAGATTTGCCTCGTCAGAACTTTGTCACCCTTTCTCTCATAAACTTGTAAGGAAGGGAATTATGCTTTCAGTCAGCCAGTTTGGACCTCTTGGTTCTGTATCACATGTTCAGTTGTGTTGCTTATAATGTCCAGGTTCAGATATTTCAAATAGCTTCTAGCAAAGTCCCTCAAGTTAATGTTATCCTCAATAAATGAACCAGGCATTTCTTATGCCGTACTGTTTTCATGTACAAGGCACATAAAGGCAATTGAAGAGGAAGATAAAGAACATCTCTGAGAACTGTGGGATGAAGCGTATGACAAATATGTTGGTAGTTTAAAGGTCTTTCTGAAAGCTTTATATTTCCTGCTTGCTACTGATGCTGTGGTCATGGGTAAGCATTATATTCAGTGACCGGCCCAGAGTCTTGCCCAAAAGAATGGCTGCCCATGTCCTGTTGAGGATCCAGATTTAACCAAACGGGATGCCCTCTTAAACCTGACAACAGCGCTGTTGAAAATGCATATTGGAGACTGATCAAAGTTGCAGCCTTACTGTATGAGAACACAGAGAATTGCGTACCTGTGTCATGGTGGAGCACAGCCTCAGTCCTGCACTGCCCACACTATGGAGCAGAGCATCCTGCTAGCGCAGAGGCTGCCTGTGCTGGGAGGCACTTCATGGTCTGGTGCTGAATCCTGACCATGCTGGTGGGCACCCCACAGGGCTCCACGTAATTGGCTCTGGCTCAGTCTGTGGGCCGAGTGACCAGCTGCCTCCGCTCTGCCTGCCCCACCTGCTCATGAACTACACTCCTCCAATGCAGGGACTGTGCAGCTCAGCTGATAGACAGAGCAGGTTTCAGAGGAGATGGTTTTGTCTGTGCTCTCCCTGATTGGTTGAGAAGATTACTCTGATGAGATATGCCAATGTGCAATACTGAATGATTTCAAATTTTAAGAAAGGGAATTAGAGGAATAACAATATGTTTTTACCTTAAAATGTGTATATCAGTTTACTATTTCCCCTGAATGTGAATGTCAGGCTGTAACGATGGATAGCGTCTCAGATGTAAGATGTGTTCGTAACTGTACTGAAGCAAAATGGGGGTACAGAAAATGTAGTGGAATTCAGATGGGTGGTTAAATAATGCTGTGTTGTTGAATGTTGGCTGTGCACCAGCTGGTATTGTTTGGTATTCCATTCCAGTGGTGTGGAGGTCATACAACAGACTAGGTTGCCATGGCAAAGGATCTGTGCAGCATTTGATAGCACACACCTTTGTTATAGATTCAGAGTCCACGCATTCAGTCTTATCTGCGCAGCAAATATCACCTGAGTGAAAGGGTATCTGCGAAATCCGTTGGAGGGTTTTCAAAAACCAGAAGCTTTTCGGTGTTGCAGGTTGTGTTTGAACCTTGTGCGTGTGTGTTTTGGCCCACCTTTGCGCAGTTCATTCCGGTGCCAGAACCTCCTCTGCCTTGGGGGGTTTCTGTGTATGACTTCACAGCCGTATTATATATCCTGCTGTTTGTGAAATCTCTGCTTCACTTTGATTTCATGAGATGTAAAGGGTTTGTGCACTCGGCCTTCTGTCCTTCATTTGTCCAACAATGCCTGAACACCTTTGGTTTTGGATATTTTAGACTGTATGCAGTGCACACAATGGAGCCTAATTTGGAGAAAAAGGCCCCTCTCATACTGTAGACAAGTGTAATATTGTTGTCAGTTAAGTTTATTCGTGATGGGGTTGTCTATGTGTGTGGCTGTTGTGATTATGTACGTGGTCTCCTCATGCTATGCACTTTCACAGGGCATGGGTGGGCTGAAACAATGCATTTTGTCAGTTCTCCACAGATGAACCAATATAGGCCTTTTTTACTGCTGATCTGGGATCGTTGTGGCTCATTTAACTGCTTTCCCACTGTAGAGCTGGAATTAAGCTTGGTCCCGTTAGCCCTTTGTTCCACTGCAAAGCTGGAACCAGGCTGGCTTTAGTCAGTTCAGATTACAGGCACTTTTCACTTTTCTATATTGCAGTATTGTCCCATGCCAGCTCAGCAAAAGGATGTTACTAATATTGGTCTTTCACAGACAGCCACATTCAGTGTGGTTGTGGGACATCCAGTGGAAAGCAGCTGCCTTGTGCTAGTAATCGCTCTGTCGATTCAATTTTGTTGTATTTTGAGAGTAAAAGGCCATTTTAGAATATCATATCTTTGATTCCTACTTTGGCATCATTATGGCTTCCTCACTGTTTGCTGTTATGAGGCAGGTTTTGCAGAACTCTGCACAGTCTGTGAATCTGGATTGCCTCCTTAGCCCCCTTCACTACAGCTGGACGGTACAGCGCTGCATCCCACTCACAGTAAGGCCTGATTACAGTATATCTTGGAGACAACTGTGCTTTACTCTGATGTGCATGTGCAGACTGTTCCTGATTTCAGGAAGAAGCATTGTCTCTCATGTGAACGCCTGGCTGTTTTTCATTGTTTGGCCTTTGAGGAGAAGTTCTCTGGTTTTAGCGTGCATGTTACCAGTTGTGTTATCAGGCATACCTACTAAAGAAGTCAGTGCTCTGTTGTGATTTGGCCTTCAGCTGCACACCTGTTCATTCACAAGGTTAGTATGCTTTTGGAATAATGCAGAATGGGACCCAGCTAAGCATTGGTGCCAAACTGTAGTTTACGAGTTGCCCTGTCTGCTTCTGTGTGGGACAAGGACATGTTCGTTTTCTGCTCCCTGTGTAGCCTCATCATCATGCACAGCTCCATACAAATTGTTTTCATTGGTTAGCTTATTAGTAATTAGGGTAGGTATTTTTTCTGCTGCAGAAATGCTCTAGAATGTGCCCCTTTGTGTCTCTTGTTTCATACTGGTTTGATTGGCAGTGGGGAAATAGTGGGTAACAAACCTGAGACTGTTGGCTGTACACTGCTGCTGTACTTGGTAACGCCTTTAGTGAGCAGCAGTGGAGGCGATGTAGCTTGCCCTGGCTAAGGGTGTGTGCTTAGTGAATAAATAATGTCATGAGCCCATTGTACATGGTGGGGCAGCCTTTCAGATGAAAACAATGCCTGATCCTGGACATGTTATTGTCTTTTGTCAGCTCAAGCCCACGGCTTTTTGAAAGCCCTGCTCCTCCTGTCATTGACACACACACACACACACACACACACACACATGCATGCCTGCCTGCCTGCCTGTCTGTCTGCCTGCCTGCCTGCTTGCAGTCAGGCACAGAAGCATACTCACTCACACACAGAGTATTCACACACTTGGGTACATTCACCTGCACTTGCACGCTCAAACACACACTCTGCCAACTTTGTGCAAGTGCATGCACACACGGGGTCAGAACAAGTGCTTAGAGCTTTATTGTCGTCGAGGTCCCTTCAACATTTCCTGTTTGCGTGCAGCTGGCATTGAGAAGTGCTGTTTTGTACCCAGCCTTTCACTCTCGCCCTTCTGCAGTGCCTCTCTTTCCCTTTTTGTTTTCTGCTCCTCCCTCGGTGCCGGTGCCTCCAGTGTGCAAGCCATAGAGAACGCTTCTAATGGCAACCAGCTCATTAAATACAGCTTTCCACGGGCTGTCATGGTGATTGTGCGAGCGTGTCCGTATCACTGCGCTTAATTGTAATTGAGCCGGACGCTCCATCCGGGATGTGCCCAGCTGACCCCCGGTGTCTGCCTCTTTCAGGAAGTGCAGCCTTAATGATGGCGCGTGGAGCCCCTCTCCATCCCTCTCACAGGAGAGGTGTTACCGAGTTCTGCAAGAGAAGCAGTGCTAGTTTCCGTCTGTCCTGTGGCCTCTTTGAAGCGAAAGGCAATCAAATTCTCTGACGTATTAATTTCCAGACTTACACATTTCTGCTCTGTGGTTAAACTGACTGAGTACCAGGGGCTCTGGCTGGCAGCTCTCTCAGCTGTCTGAAATGTGCACCACTCAGCCTGGCCTGCAATCACGCCTCCATCTATCATCCAGGCCTTGATTTGATAGAGATGAAGCATACAAAGTCGGCATTCTTTCCACTGCCTCAAAGCGGCACTGAATTTCCCCCGAGGTATGGACTCCTGCAAAGTCGAAAACAATGTTTTTATTTCTATATTACCCCATTAAGTCAGTGATAAATGACAGTCGTGCCATTTCAAATGCCTGATGCCACTGAGCTGGCCTTCTCATCGCTGGTTTCAAAGCACTCCAGCTCAGTGAACTCTGATTTTGGAACTGTTTGAACTAGCTGCTCAATTGTCTTTGTATGCCTTGTTTATAGTGTTGATATTGGTGCTATTATTTTTTAATGACCCCAGTACTTTAAACAAACTCTCTTGAACTCTGCTTAAAGTTCATTGCAAGTGCTGTGGTTGCAGAAGTCCTCAGCTCATTCTTCATACGGCGTTGTCTGTGGGAGCTGTGCGTTCTGAGAAGGGCGTATGTGTGTGCGCGCGCTCATATAAGGGAGGGAGAGAGTCGGTATGAGTCAGGCCCCTTTTTTCCTGATCAGGGGCCATGTTTACCCACTGGGCCTGTGCAGCGGAGTAGCCCCTGTTGCATCTTGCCCACTGGGTGTGGCCATTCCTTCCATTATCGTGCGTTCGACGGTCCTAAAACCCGCCGGCCCCAAGGTACTGCAAACCCCTCCACGTCTGGCCTTTCTGTGGAACTGCCGCCAGGCTGTAGCCCAGATGCACAGGCTGTAGGCGCCACAATAGGACAGCGCTGCCCACCAGACTCAAGGCAGAGCACCCTTAATTTGTCTGTAATTAAATTAGGACGGTACCGCTTGGCTGGTCGCTCAGCGTCTGGTCCGTAATGAAGGACTGAGCTTTTTGGAATTCAGTTGAGTGCGCGAGAGGAAACCTGACAGGATCTGAGTAGCAAAGTGTTTCCGAATTCCACCCCCGCCACCCCCATCTCCCATCTCCCACCAGCAAACGATTAATGATAGGGCTGGCTGTCCAGTCGGTCCAGACCTCTCTGGACCTATTTTGAGAACGGACATGGTTGGAAATGTATGGGGTGGGGAAGTTGGGGGGGTGGCAGAGTAGTTTGGGCGGCCCCCACTGACGGTTGCTATAGGAACAGCCGTCACAGCTGGGCAGCGATGTAACCAGATCTCTTCCTGTTTTGTTTCTCAGTTCCTCTCTGTGCCTGGAGAATGCATGGTGTGGCCCTGGATCCTTACAGGAGGGGCAGGAGTGGGAGGTGGCTTCCTGCTCTCTCCAGCCTCCCCTCACTGCTGTTTCTAAACGGCCCGATCAAGGCCATCTTCCTGGGACGCATTAGGCATCCATTGCATGGAAGATGGCCAGTCAAAGGCCGTCTTAAGCCAGGCAGACAAATGACTGGCTGATTACTCAAGATCCCATCATAGGCTAACTGCACCGATGGATTTAAAGTTGACCCAGCTGTCATGGATGAAATGTACCCAACTGGACCTTCTCCAGGTCAATGTTGCTGAATCATGCAAGGATGTGTTTGGAATGGCTCCACACACAGATATATGTTAACAACATACATTTTTTTGTTTTTGTTTTTTCATAGTGCCAAGTCCAGGGGTGCAGTACCTGTGGTGGACACACAGAGGCGCTGTGGTGCAGGGGCTACCAGACTCTGCTGAAAGTCCGGCCCGCTCCAAAGGGAATGCGTCATGACCTCTGTGGTGCTTGTTGATGGTGGAGGATCGGTGGTGGAGTATGTCACGGCAGTGGAAGATCCGCAACAGGTAAGGATTAGAGAGTGACGCAGCCATGGTGACTTATTCAGCATGACTGATACCTCTGTCAGAATGCTTCTGTGGAACAGACATTAATAGTCTGATTCAATTTCAAACCCGATATTTAGTCAGGAAGTCATTGTGTTACTTTCATGCAGTGAGGGATAGATAACAACTCGTTGTGTGTTAAAACTAAATGACAGCTTTAGTTTTTCCTGTTCTTGAAATTACTGTTCTTTATTTTGTCAAATAAAAACTGAAATATGGTTGTTAAACTGGATTGATCTGATCGTTATTATTGTTGATTGTGACATGTGTGCTTGCACTCAATTTTGTCAAGGGAATGTCGCATCTTAATTAAGCTAATCGTATCTTATCAAACTGAAAATAATGCCTGGAGCAATGCATGAGACTTCATTTTCGTCCATAACTCTTACGTTAAGGTGTAAGTCTGCATCTTCCAGCATTATTTTCATGTTAGAAAGCCATAATATCAGACATTTTTTATGGAGCAGTCCCTTTCTTCCATTCTCTAATAATAAATTACTGCACTCTGCTTACAGTGGTACTATATACATCCAATGCACTTGCCAGTGATTATTGCACGTCGTACTATGCACATGGTTTACCTCAGGAAAGCTAGTGCCATTTGGAGTGCTATTGCTGGTTAGCTGACATGTTGGTAAGTAACTACAGAATCCTGGTTGCTATAGACTCCCTGTCATAGTCTGCTTATGGTGCAGCACATAAATAAACATGTAGTGTCAAGTAGGTGACTCACAGGGCTCAGCCCACACTCTTTGCATATACCTGTGCCAGCTTAGCTACTCAGGGGTCAAGTTATTTAATGTCTGTTTGTATTTGAGTAAAAATAATACATTTTTCAGCCAAGATGCAAGAAATGTGACTGCATAAATGCCCATGGAAAATGAGTATGCAGATATAGATTAGGTAGTGGTCTTAATTTCACCCCATTGTAACCATTGTGCAAATAATCGCATAAGGTGCTGGTAATGAGGGCACGTAAAGGTAATAAGGGAAGCTCAATCAAAAGCAGAACAGTTAGAGGCTGCTGTAACACAAAGGAGCTGGATGAATTCATTGACATGATTGAAAGGCCTGCGTGTGAATGGTGCCATTGACAGACTCTCTGCGGGGGCCCACGTTGTCCACCTTGGCTAGTAACGTGTGTACAAAGCCACATTCACTGGGTCTGACTGCTGGCTCTGTCGCAATCCACTGTCTCAGCAATACACCAGAAATTACAATTTGGCTCGCCCAAGTCTGGACAAAAATAGCAAATAATACAACTGAACCGCTTTTACTGTGTGCATTTTTGTGTGGACCAATGACAGCTGTGCTACAAAAAAATTGGCTGCAGTTGCATACATAATTATATTGCACTTTGATGCAGATTGCATGAGTATAAGACATATGTCCCTTTGAGTTCATGGTTTGATCAGAATTAAGATTTAAGGCTGACTAATATCCTTGGAAATCTCAGCGATGTCCAACAATGTAAAGCAGTTCCCGGCCCAACTGAACAATAGGGCTATCTAAGTTTGAGGCTGGGACATCTGTGGTTTTCTCCTGTCCTCTTGTCTCTTGGGACCAGAGAACATTGAGGTACACATGAACAGAGTTTGTATCCCTGCCTGCTTCATCTTTTGCTGAAGGATATAGCGGCAGTGTAAAAGTGTGGACTGATGGACAGGAAACCAGGTTTATGACCTAAAGAGTCTGTATGTGCAGATCTTGGGTGGATACTGTCGCACTGACCTCGTCTTGAAAAATATGTCAAATTCAAGGGTGCTAGCTTTTTGGTTAAGAGGGAGTACTATGCGAGTAAATAATTAAGACAACAGATTTTTGAACTATGTTCCCATGTGCCTGGGGCTGTCTCTTTTGGACTTGGCACTCAAACACTATGATGCCAATTTGAAGAGATATCCTATAGGAAGCTTGACTTAGGAATCGGTCTTAGATGACTGCGCTGAGCTCACTATTCTTTCAAAATCATTTTTCTGCCCTTGCTATTTTGATTTAGTTTTTTGGAGGACAGTGATGAGGTGGCACAAGGAAAATTGTAAGGCCGTTGAGTGGTTTTGTCATCACTTTGTTCATAGCATGTGATTTAGACACCCTCATCATTTTTTGTTCATGTTCCACCACGTTGTGTCGTCCTCATTTTGTAAAAATTTTCAGGGCAGGAAAGTGTTTGTAACAGAAATGAGATGGCTGAATGTTGCAAGTTTGTCTGGATGAGATCGTCCTCTGCACGCCGGTAATATAGATGTAGTTAAATTGTTACATGGTTATCAGCAGAATGTTTGTGGGCTGCATGTTACTAGGATGTGTGCCCTAGAGCTGTCTTGGATACTGTGTATCAGAGAGGTTTGTTATATATATTCTATCGTACTGTATCTTATAGTTACTAATGTCATCTGAGGATGTGGGTATATATGTATTTAAAGGAATCAAAACTGAATCTAATGGTATCATGGCCCCAAGTGGACTTTACTTGTGTGTTGTGCAGAGAGCAGTTTGAGCTGCTCTCTGTTTCTCCCACCCAGAGGAAATGAAGCTGGTGCAGCTGACTGCTGGAGCACTCCAAGAATCCAGGAATTTGAGCAATCACTTCAATAACGCTGCATATTTTTTATTAAGGAAACCCACTTAGTAAATCTTGCTTTTTTTGTGTGCAGTCACTTTCACTGTGGCTCCATGAAATCATTCTAGCAGCGTGTTACTGGAAGTTTATCGAATATAGAATTTTTTGGGGGGTGCAACGGATCACAAAACTCACGGTTCGGATCGTATCACGGTTTTTGAGTCACAGATCGTATCATTTTTCGAATCAGCAAAAAAGGCACACATACAACTTTCCATTTATTTATACAGCTTTGTCTGTATGGTTTCACTGCAACTATGTGTGTTGTAATGGCACTATTTTGTTTCATATGCTGTGTGACGATATTCACGTCAGAAATGAGTTCCGGTTGGTGATGAGGCTAATGTGCCAGTTCAGTTGGGTGCTACTGCATATAATCCTGTTAGTCAATAAATACTTTATACGACAATACAACAGTTGTTTATTTGTGTTTGTACCACTACACCCTGCATCGAATTTTAGGGAATTATCACTTTAAAAAGTAATAGCAATGGTAAAACTATTTCACACTAGTATGGTTAAACTTTGCAATTAATCTGCGGTTCTCATGCGTGCCGAACCGTTGGGGGAAATTCCGTATGGAGCATGGAGCGACTGCGGTCCGTTACACCACTAGAATTTTTAAATGGGTAAACCTAATCATTGTCCTCTCACTATTATAATTGTGGGCCTCAATCTTTGTCTTTTGAAAGTCAGTGAAGAATCGAGAATGCAATTCCAGATGACTTCATGATTATAATAATGTGCGTTTGATTATGTTTACAGCCTTTACATCTTGAAAATAAATGTCCCTCATGAAGGAAAATGTTCTGGCTCATTACCATTTACGGGGGCTTGACTCATCTTTATCACTCATTTTCTGCAGTCAGTGTTATCCTGGTCTGCTGTGGGTGCATGCTTGAATGAAGTTTCGTGTAGGTTCCATTTGGATGTTTAAATATTATTTGAAATGATGGATGACCGAGGTGTTATGACACATGGGTGGAACTACAGTTAGCTGTCAATAGCTGACTTGCTTTTTACAGCAAAGCTTGATTTGCTCAGGTCAGTTAGTAACTGTTTACAGCACCTTCACCATTCTGCTGTTACTACTCATTTAAATTTTTGGTATCAAAGAAGGCAGTGGGATACGCTTTTCTCCAAGGAATTGAGTTCTGTGTCAGATGGAACTGGAAATGTGGGAGAGGAGGTGTAATGGGGGCGTGTGCTTTCTCTGCAGGAGGAGGGGCAGGTTGAGGAGGAGTACCCGGCGGTGATCGTGGAGCCCGTGCCCAGTGCCCGCGTGGAGCAGTGCTTTGCCGCCCAGGTGCTGGTGTACGATGATGAAACGTACCTGATGCAGGATGTGGCGGAGGAGCAGGAGGTGGAGACGGAGGTGGTTGAGACAGGTAGAAGGGGCTTTAACTTCCTTTCACACCCTCAGACACTCACATGCTTTCATAAAACTGTCACTGAACAGTCCCTTAAAGAGTTGTGTCATTTACTTTCTGAACAGATGTTACTTTTATGAATGATTACTGAGAGCGTAGTTTTACTACTCTGGTGCTTGCGTGCATATTGCATGTATGCACAAGCAATGCACTGACATTCATACATCTCATCTGATATTAGTCTGAAACAATTGGTTTTGCAAAACAATCATAGCAGCTAAGTAATACAATAGTTACATGTACATTTAGGAAGATGTCTGAAACACTTTGTGTTTATACTTGGGTTTTTTTTCTGTGAGGTGTGAAAATCAAGTCTTAAATGCCATGATAGGAAAAAAAATGACATATTTGCACAATCTGCAGAATGTAGAGCAGTGGGCCAATATTTTTAGAGACTGACTTAAACTTGATTTGCTATGGTTTGTCAGTGGCCATCTGTAATCCTTTGAAATATCATTCAGTGTCAGTCAAACCGATTGCCCTTTGGAGCTGACTCTGCCTCCCTATGTAAGAGGGAAGAGAGGCCTCAAAAGCAGAAACCAGGGATCAGCTCAGGCTGGTTCATTTATTGCAGCGCAGTGGTGTTCGATAATGCAGACAGCGCCTCCTGTAGGGATAACAGAGTGGAAGTCCATTATAAAAGTAATGTGATTAATGTGATTGATTCACAGGGCACTTGTGAATCAGGATAGAGCATGTTTCTGTGAGGCATTGCTGTCGACTCTGACCTGGGTGAATCAATCTGAACTGAAGATACTCTCTGAGTAAATGCTAGGGTTCGGCTGGTGTCCGACAGGGAAAAAGCAGGTATGTAGGTAGGCAAAAAGATATTTAGATTTGAAAAACATATTTTTCCTTATTAGTTTTTGGACTCTAAGCCCTCATTTGTCACTTCTGTGTACAGTCATCTTGTTTGCAGTGTTCAGACGCTCTTTGATGTAAGCCTCCCTTGAGAGCGTTTCCTGTTGATGTTCCATCTCAGTGACACTGTGTTCAAAGATTGCTGCCTTCAAAGGACACAGGCAGCTGGCCTGTAGTAGAGACACAGCCACTGTATCTCTCTGTGGAGTGAAAAACCTTTTGATTGGTTCGAGCAAGTCAGTGACTGAGAGCTCATTGTAGCTAAGCCCATGACAGGATTCATGAAACCTTGTCATCCCATTGTAACCAAACAGCACTAGCAAGCCCTGAATTCATGGGGGCATTTCTAGTCATGTTTTTATAATCAAGTGCCCTCTTTCAGGGAAAAAACGAGCATACTAAACACACAATCAAGGAGTCTGAAATGTTTTTGCTTTGAAAATATAGCTGTTGGTTTTTGTTTGTTTTGCTCAATATTTTGGATTCCCAATCATATTTATATTTTTGTCTGTCCCATTTCTGGAATGTCCCTCATCAATTCAGGAGAGTACAGACTAGTATGCCTGGTCCCTGAGATGCATGCTACCAGACTCTGCTGCATTTCATTCTGCAGTTAACCAGCTTATCTTTGCTGTTCTTATGTCATGGTGTTTTAGCTGAAGTTTAAGCATGGAATAGGTATATCTGGCATCTCTCACCTGACATAAGCTGACAGTCTGCCCAGCCTTTACACATAACTATGAAATGTATTTTAGAAGAGTTTACTGGAGGCTTGAATGTTTCACAAAACTTAACTCAGCTTTGTGCAGTTGAACTGAGAATAGGCCCAGAACATTTTTGATTGTGTACTTGGATATGGGGCTTAATACTAAATTAGATACTGACTTAAAGAGAATGATTCTTCTCAGCCTTTCGTCAGATTGTCACAAGACAGCATCTCGTGTCTTAACCAATATGCAAAAACAAGATAAAAGAACATGCACTACTTAGATGTGTAACTGACTCTGTAGGGTTACTTTGATGATACCTTTGCACCATCTATTGGTGAATAAAGGTACTGTTGCTCCTTTGGGGGAGCTGCTTCACCTAGGTTATGAATGAGTGTGTATGAAATGATGCCATTACAAATACTAATTAAAGTCTGTCACTGACAAAAATTCTTGCATTTACATTACATGCAACTCAAAATGGATTTTGTCTAGTGGCCTGTATAAACACATGATTATCTGTGGAGTTCTAGTGTCACTCCTGTGTGTGACAGAGGACATGGGGTGAGCTGGGATTTCCCATGTGAACCTGAACCACCTGAGAATGCTGTGCTGGGCAGAAGCTTTCAGTCAAACAATGTTCCTCACACCTGACAGTGGGAGCCCATTGTGAAAACAACATTTCAGCTGAGCCTCTCCATTCATTTGGTTTGCATTGGGCTAGTAAATGAATGGAAAGAAAAGACATGTCCTTTTGGAGATGTGTCTGTGCTGCTAAAGACAAAATAACCCACTTTATTCAGCATAGTTTCATTAATGGCTGGCAAGTCAAACCATATGGCATTGATGTCACAATCAAACCAGCAAATGTCCAACAGCGATCTCTGACTAGGAATGGACCACCCATACTTGGTAAATGATGTAAAATCTAGATTGTATTCAATTAACAGCTTTGACAAGCTTATGTGATTGCATAGCTCAGTATATGCAGTGTGGATCAGGACTACTGTAAAAGCATTTCAAAGTGTTGGGTCCCCCTTGTGGCAATAGGGCAAATGTGTTACTCTTAAGATGATTTTTTACTTGCAAGCTTTAAAAGGATGTCAATAGAGAAGCTTACAAAAGCTTTCACAAATTGGGATACAGAGATTTATGAACTGTAAGTAAAAAAAAAATGTACAAATGATGGCATCCCACAATTCCCATTCACTGTTTTTTTCACAGTAGTATCCCAAGACTAATTATGCACACTTATACAATATTGTATTTTTACACACATGCAGACCTGCTGTCAAATTATCAGATTGTGATTCTCACAGACACTTTATGAACCGTTTGTAAACATATCCTCAATTTTGTAAAGCATGTTTCAATCCAAATAGACTTTATTTGTGAGGGCTATGAGAGGGCTTTATTTAAAATTCCATTTCACTGGACACTCAGCATGTGTGTCAGCACACTTGCCAGAAATAACTTTGTACATTGTGCAAGAAGTTTAAAACCTGGCCATATAGATAGCTTGAAATATTACTGTAATAAACAGGAATGTATGGGGAAAGGTATGGCTTTGGGGGCTGTCCTGTTGGCTCTGGATTGAAATTGAATGCAGCTACAGGTGGATACCTCTGCTTAGCTGGAAACAATATGCAAATTCTTAGCATTCTGGGAAGAGACTGCCCCTATAACTCATAAGTATTTACAGTGCATCAGCAGCCATTGAGAGATGAGTGTGTTAACATTTGTAATTTATGTAGTACCTGTATGACTTTGCTCTCATACAGATCATTGCACTGTATAATTCCTGCCTTCTCAAACATATTTATTGAAGGGGGGAAATTGGTTTGTGGCTGAATCTGTTTGTAAACTTTGTCGTTGTAAATTCTGATGAGTGTTTGCAGCGGGCCGTTCATATGTTTTTTTATGACCCCATCTCTTTGTCTTGTAATTCAGAGGTGTAATTTATGAAGCTGAGATAACAAACACTTCAGTGGTGGTTAATAAATAACACTGCAAGTGTGAAGACTGTGGACATCTTGAGGACTGAGTACTGGAATTCATTTGTGATAAAACAGCTGGGGATATAATGAGTAAACTGTCCCCAGAATTAATTGCTGCCGTACATTTTAGGCAGCTCACTGGGGTTATCACCTCTGAAATTTCAGTTTTCACACAACTAAAGCAATTACAAGTGTGGCCATGAAAGTCTTACCTGGAAAGGTATGATTGGTAAAGTAATGTGGAATGATTTAATAAAGGTACTTTACCTCAAGAAGGGCATCTAGTTGCTTGCCCAAAGCACTGCATTTGAGTGTAGCCCCCAGTGCCACCATATTTTCTTTCCTTAGGTCACGTGTACTATCTGTATACATTTAGCCTTATAATTATACACTTCCAGTTATATAGTTTGGGTGAAACAAAAACAAGATTTCATATCTGCAGGACTACTTAGGTCTTGATCCAGAGGATAGAAATTCAAAGGTTCTCCCAGGTCATTAAACCAACCAGCACTCTCAGATTTGGGGAAGACAGATGGTACATTAGTAAACAGATAGTTAAGCCTAGCTGGAAAAAAACCTTAAGACACTGTGAAAAGCAAAGCAATTACAAGAAAATTTAACCACATTGTAAACCAGCTAATTCAGAAGCCATGCTGTAGGAAGCAGATTGCATAGCATTTTTAGATGGCAAAAGGCAGCTTTAACTATGTGTGCTGTTTTGTTTCTACTTACGATTTCACATTTTAGTTATATTTTTAATGGATACCAAAATGGTGTATGGATAAAAAAATGTGTTCCTAAGGAGATGCTTTCAAATTGTGATTGATACAACCAGACTGTTTCACAACACATTGAAATGTTTTATCGCTTGTAATTGGGATTTGTTAAAAATCAGAACTGATAACACAATACAATTTCTCATAACACATTCCCATTTTACACAGTACATGTTTAAAAAGTGTGTATGACAAACATCTCAGAATATGTATATGGAATATCTGCAGGAGTCCAGTCTGATTGAAGCCACAGTCACAGGCCGTAAGAGTTGAAGTCTTGTCTAAAGAATTATGGAAAAAAACTAAATTCTTAGAAGCGACTTGACAGGTGTTGGGGACATAAATATACTCCTCCTCCCCCATGTTAGGCTCTTTACTTATCAAAGACATATGGCCTGTCAGTTACACTCATTTGGTACAGTGTGCATGGTGAGAAACATTAACCAGCTGCAGTCCCAAAAAGAGTCCACGTAGACCTCCATTCACTTCAGCAGTGTGAGCTTTTTGTTGCTTACAGTGCTTCTTTATTCATGTGCACTTCAAAAGGTAAATACAACTCTGCAGGCAGAAAATCAGTACCTGTGGATTTGGAAAGGAGCAGTGAAAGTATCACTGATGTTTAGTTTTCAGGGACATTAGTGAATGAAGTAGTCTAAATGCCAATAAATTACTTTCTTCCCAGTCGATCATTTACAGATACCAAAAGGATAAAACCAAATGGCAAATGATAGCACTCTAATATGAATATGATTTTTAATCTTGAAATGAAGCTTTCTAGTGTTGAGGTGGCAAATATGTTAGTTTAAGTCCATACCTACTTGTCACCAAGTCTGTCAATTACCCACTATATGGTGTGAGAATGAGCTGCAGGAAATTTAGAGGTGTCACGTGAGTCTTTCCAGTTAAGGTTACCTGGGGGCACATTTTCACACCATAACAGATAAGATCAAATAAGGAGAGGAGAAAGTGAGGCAAGGGAATATTTACCAAGTTTGAATGCCCCAGGTCTCAGACAGGATATCCCAAAATCTTTGATGTCATTCGGACACCTCCGACATGCACGTGTAGCACAGGTTAAATCAGGACCTGATAATGATCTGCCTGGTCCATCTGCTGTTCTGATTCATTGAGCTTGTTTTAAAATTGAGTTTTTAAGCATGCATTAACTTTGAGAAAATTGATGTGACTGTTAATAGACAAGTTGCGACTCATCATCGCATAATTTCTGAATGAAAATGGTTAACTCGTAGTAGAAATCAGTATTTGTATTTGATAAAGCATTCATTAAAAAGACTGTAAAGTAAACCAGTTATCGAATACTTTGTAGAAATACAGTTTCCATTGTATATCTTTAGATTAAGACGAATTTTGCTAGCTTGGCTGTATACCGAGAATGCTGCTTTGTTTCATTCTAACCGAATCGCTGATGGCTAATAAGAATTGAAGGTGAGATAAAACGCTAAAACATGACGTAAGGTTTTTCTAGAGCAACGTATCACATTATGTGTACAAGAGTTACAAACTGTCGTTCTTCTATGTCACTTTAACTTCTGTAAACGCTAGCCAGCGAATGCCTGATAAAGTAGGAAGTCGGTCCTTAAGCGCATAGGATTTCCTGTATTTAGCGCGGAAGGATCGCGGTTGTTGGGGTAGGTTCTGTGTTTGGCTGAATTTGAGGTGATTTCCTGTGGCTGCGGAGGGATCTCAATTGTGCCCCTCTATGCATTTCAATGTAAGTCAATGTGAATCTGAAGCTCTGGAAGAACATGGCGACTTCACTGCATGAGGGACCCGCTAACCAGCTTGATCTGCTCATCAGAGCTGGTAATTTCTAACAAACTCCCTTGCCCAGTCCGAAGGCGCTTGCTTTCAATTTCTGCGCGCTTTTAGTTGACTACCGCGTCTAGTTTCGTGCGGTTGTTTTGTAAAGTAATGGAGGGCAAATCAGGAAGTGATCACCTTGGTTAGCAACCTGCATGGCGTTCCCTGCTTTTCCCGTGTCTGAGATTTATAAAAACTATTACAGTGAGTTGTGGCGATGCAGTGTGTTGTATAAACATGCTCATCTGCAGTCGGGCTGTCGGCAGTCGTACCCTAAATATGTATCTACTTCTGTTGATTTCATTAGCTAACGGGTTATGAGATTGTGCGCTGCTGGGAAACCAGGAAGTGTAGAAGATGTTGTCTTTCCTACGTCTTTGCCACGCTGTCTGACTCAGAAGGACATGCAGCTTTGATTTTCTAATTTAATCGCATAACCGTAACGACACACGATTATGTGTTCTGTTAAATAAAATGTGCATTATTTGTTGCTGCACTGACAATTTACTTGATGGATTTTATTGCGGCTATGTATTTTATTTTTTGCTTGCCAGATAGCTGTCCAGCGTTGGCGAGCTACTGCACAGCCTTAATTTCCCACGTTGAATAAGATGCTGTTAGCTACGAAGGTGGAAATATTGTGTGTGTGATAAACTTGACATTTTCGTGAAGTCCAAACCTGTTACTGTAGTTAAATATTTGCAATTTATATGGTGCTGTCTAGCGGATCATTTTCTACCCGTTAGCCGTCGATTCTGCATTAGCTGGCTTTCTTGCTTCGACTTTTTTGACATTTTATCTGCCAGAGTCATTAATTAGGATTTGTTATACTGTGCTTAAATTGAAACCTTCATTTGTTGCTGTAATAAAGTGTTTCAAGTGCCTCATCTGGTAATGAAAATGTAAATGAATTTACACTAGTTCGCTAGATATTTTGATGGCGGAAGCGCCGCGATCCGCCCGGGAGGTGTTTCTCGTGAGTGACTGTCCCCCTTGTCCAATGGCTTCGTGAGTATGTTCGAAATCTGCAGATCAGGCAATGGGTAAGCTCGGAGAGAATGGTGAAGATCGGCAAACTAGCCAATGACGGCAGGGGCGGGGATTGAGTGACAGGGAGCTCTGAGGTGTCTTCGGAGGGAACTGGAGGGAAAGAGTAGACTGTAAACACGGAAGTCATAGGGGACAGCACTACTTTTTGTAAGGACCGCTATACCCGTTACAATTAAATAGTACCAAGCAATCAACATTTAATGTACGAAAACCAGTTCTTGTAAAAAAATAAATAAATAAATGAAAATATGTACCTATTTATATTTTATAGTATTACATCTTCAACAGCTTAATTTTACATACGTTCAATATTTGCAGCGAATGAGAAAGTTTGAACTAGATAGTTGGTGGTAAATGTAAGGTGTTTTGTTGCTTGGACTTGACTAGCCAGGCAATCTTTTGGGCATCGTTTTGTTAAATTCACCTTCAAGTTTTAGTCTAAAATAATATATTGTTTGTAAAAATATGTATTTGTTTGTGTGTAATGATCTAACTTTTATTTTTCTAGGCATAAAATCAAAATTGAAACCTTTTTTTATTTTGCAAAGAGTTTTTGGCCAAGACATCTCACATAAATATATTTTAAAAACAAAATAATCAAAATAATGAAAACTGACTAAATTCTGTAGTTGGTTTTGTTAGAGAACAAATTATATTTAATCCTGTATTTAAACAGTCAAGTTTAATGTTTTCATGAATGGTTCAGTATCACTGGTTGTAGTTGAATGGTAAATGTTTTTTATCAAACAAAATGCAGGTGGGCGGCAGGTCAACTAAAACTGAACTTGCACATTAGTTCTAAAATTGGGTATCCAATTTAAAGTTGCACACTTTGCATACAGCAAATTATCCTGCATATTAAAGGTATGGCAGTTTCAAATATGGAACCTTTTTCCTTCATACAGCTAATGTATATAGTGTCATTTCATCTGATGCACCTGTTTACAGTCACTATCACAGCTAGGTGCATATAGAGCTTGTCAAGATATGAAGAAACATGAGCTTTTTGAAGAAATTCCATTTTGTTGGTTCATAAATGAGATAATAGCAGCCACCTAGTGACTTGTAAGTTGTATGTAGTGGTTTCTGAAAGCTGGGTTTTGTGCTGTGACCAGGGTTGTAGAGGCCTGTGTTCAGTTCTGGTTGGAGCTCTGACAGTACAGCCTGGACTGTCCATTCTGGGTTGTACGAAGTAGGGAATGTTCACCTAAAGATAGCCTCACTACCAAACATGGCCAGGGGTAGTCAGTAAAATGAGACACTGACATGATGATGGAGGAGAACAGGTGGCAGAGGCGACGCTGCTCAGTGCAGAGAGGAAAGAGAGTGCAAGAGCTCAGGCTGCAGTGGTCTATGAGAATGCGTAATTCTCTTTAGGAGGGGTTACGTTCTCTTTTTGCTTTTGGGAAAGCGGAATTATGGTGGTCAGACAAAGGACCCATTTAAAACTGTAGTTGAGAAGTAAAACAAGCTAAATTGTATGCCTTATCCACAGATCAGGTTGGTCTTGAAGGGGTAAAGACTAAGATAGTGAACACTTAAAAGAGAACAAATGCTGTGATTTGTTTTAAAAATAAAGTGGTCTTTTAATGATTTAGATAAAGTAATTTAAATAAAATTGAACTTTAAATAGAAATTGTCTGTCTTGTCCCTTAATATTCGATTAAGAATTAAGTGTTTTTGTGTTTTGAATATTAGCGTGCATTGAGGAATATTGAAACAAAAAATGACTAGCATTTTTACTGTCCTGGTGTGGTATGATGTGGGGGTATAAATATTTAAAATATTTCCAGTCCACTTTAATCTGCATATTCCATAAATATGCCTTGCAAACCAGAAATATGACACAAAAATGAATGTCAGATCTTGGTCCTACTCTCTTTTTAACTGTAATATTTTATACCTCTTGCACGGCTAACACCAGTAAACAATCAGCTATGACAACAGTGCTGTAATGTTGCCATTAGTTGAGCAACATTGTAACAGTCTTGAAATTAAAAAAAAAATAAACCTTTCATAGCCTGACAGAACTTTTACTGTAGATTAGATACCATGATTTCATTATTTGTCTGGATAGTAATGGACCTCACTTAAAAAATAAATACATAAATTTAAAAAAATTAATCTTAAACTCCTCTGCTTCACTAGAATTTTTTTTCTCTGAAGCTAAAATGATCTCTTTTAAAAACCGAGGGGGTTTCAGTACCAATGACATGGTCATTGCCGATTTTAATTTTCCCCATATGTAGATATTGTAAAAGTCTTCCTAACCAGCAAGCAATCTTGATTTAGTAAGGTCATTTAGCACTATCATCAGTTCATGCTGCATTGAAAGTGTGAACCATTCTTCCTAAACTGTGCCACTTTGCTGGGAGCAATTTGCCAAGATGCGGTTACATGGCTTTCATCACTCTGTTGGCCACCATGCACAGAGCTTTTTACTTCCAAATAGGCTAAATATTTAATTCAAAGACAATGCGTAAGGTTAACTAGCATTTTAAGCCTGCTGCATGCTTTCTTGTGACACTGCGAGGTAATGGTAGAAATTCCTCGCTTACAGTAAGCATGTAGTTCCCATTCACGGGGGAAGAAGATAAATGAGCTGAAGATGGCTCTGTGCTTAACAGTCTGTTGGTTTCATGCATCACTGCTCCTCCCTCAGTCCCTGTCTCCTGCCTCTCTTTTAGTGGAGGCGTCAGTCCACAGCAGCAATGTCCCCTGCTCAGACAAGACCATCGAGGCGGCCGAGGCCCTGCTCCACATGGACTCTCCCACCAGCCTGAGGGGGGACCGCAGCCCAGGTGAGGCTCCCCACCCCTTAACCCCACTTCACTCTCCAGCCCCTCTCCCCCATCTTACTGGGTATGACTCAAATATAGAGATGGTTTTGAAATGCATCCAGCATTCATAAATCTTGTAGGGACTAGTTGCTTTGTTTTTGCTTCAGAGTGTCCAGCAACATCCCGTCTATTGACTTATTTACCAGGGAAATTGCCTTGAGCTGTAGTTTGATGTACATGTTAGATGATAACTGTTTGGTAAATTACTAATGACGTTTTCGGAGAAGGCGTCTAAGTGGCCTTTTACATGAAATATAAGGGAGGCTTCATTATCAGCTCTTTACATGCCAGGGGCTCTCATCTAGCAAAGCTTTCTGAGCTGTGGCACATTGTGTGCTTGGATAATTTTGTGCATAGGATAGAGAAAATCATCATGGATTCAGTCAGTACTGTAATAATAGACCACTAAATGTGGGTCTATTATTACATGGGTTGTCCATGAAAAGTATACTGTAAAATTAAGGACGTAATACATTGCAAGCTACAATAGTAGATATCCAAAAGAGATTCCTAACATGACCAGAGAAACTCAGCCAGACTTTGTTTCTTTTCACTGGAATGAAGTACTTGAGCATGTCTAATTGTTCTGGTTTCCTCTGGTCATGCCCATGTATATTACATGAATCCATTGGTCACCATAGGCCTGAGTGAATCCTCCTTTTCCTGGTTTATTTTGGGCCGCAGCTGCTGTGCTGACGGATGGTTCTAGCACATGAATGATGTTGCCTATGTGAGGAGGTCCTTGCACGGTAGACTGCTGAACAGGAGCCTCCTGTTGGCATACCACAATTTCAGACCCTATAGCATTACGCCCTGTCTGCCTCCAAGAGACGCATGTAACCAGGTTAATTCTGTATTGGTTTGAGACTCAGTGCAGTCTCACAAGTTTTAAATCCTTTATATTATTTGAGGATTCAGATATGACTTCATGTAAGTAAGGAATGAGTGTCCGGGGTAAGGTTTTGAATTGTGGGATTGGTAGCGAGGAGATAAACTGAGGAAGTAACCATGCTGCAAAACCACTGTAAGCACAAGTCCTCAAATGTAAATTCAAACTACCAAAACAGTTGAGAACAACATAATATTAACAATGTATGACAACACTGTTACAACATCTAAGTGCAAGACAGGATGTACATCCCTGCTGTTTCAGTTTTGACCTTTTGATCGGCTTATACACATTCTCCCCTGACATTTCTCTCTATAAAGATTATGTCACACCCTAAACAGCTAAGTGTATGTCAGATGGTTGACTGCCACATCTATTGGGGCAAGGTCACTTACCTGGAAAGTCTGAGAACACTTCGTCAGGAAATTTTGATTTGCTCAGATGCACAATAATATTTTGGTAAATAGTTATATTTTCCACTATAAAATGTATTTTAATCAAATTCAGTTCAAACATTTCTCATTTATTTTTATCTTACATTTCCATATTACATCGCTGATATTCTGATAAGGTTAAAACACCCCAATGTAAAAGTGTTTTGAAGTTCTGTCTGTCACACAGAGCTCAGTAAATTGCTCTTAATTGCTGCCACATTCCTGACATGTTGAGCAGGTGTTGGTTGAAGATCTATTAGCATTACTAGACAGGAAATGTGGATATTTGGGAAATTATTAACAAAAGGGTACATGGAGCCCTGCACTCAGATCATTAGTAAAGACAGATCGGTCTGTACAGAATTTTTGAAATTCCTGTTTGGCTTTCGTACCCACATGGAAAAAAGCAGACTTAAAACTTTTTAATATGCTGTGTCGTCTTGCACTGGCTTCCATGCACTGCTTTAGCAAGGATTATTTAGGGTGACAGCACATCTTATTCTGTCAAATATTTTAAAAATTTAAAATTTCAGTAGCTCAGGATAGGCAGTCTTCCCTTGCAATTTTTAGTTTCTGTTTGAGCATAAAGTTTTCCAAGCTTTCATTAATAGTCCCTCTCACCCTCACCCCACTGCTCACAGTATGTGTGTGTATCTCATTGTCTGCGCAGTGGAGGTGTTTGTGCTCACAGTATGTGTGTATCTTATTCTCTGCGCAGTGGAGGTGTTTGCGCTCACAGTATGTGTGTATCTCATTCTCTGCGCAGTGGAGGTGTTTGTGCTCACAGTATGTGTGTATCTCATTCTCTGCGCAGTGGAGGTGTTTGTGCCGCCCTGCGCGACCACGCCTGAGTTCATCCATGCGGCCATGCGGCCGGACGTGATCACGGAGACGGTGGTGGAGGTGTCCACAGAGGAGACCGAGCCCATGGAGGTGTGCACCGTCCTGGAGGCCCCTGAGAGTGAGCCTGCTAAGAAGAAGAAGGGTGAGGCCCCTGCAGACGATTTCATGTGACAATTCAAATACAGTGAGGGTCTGAGTTCATTCATTGATGTCGTATGTACAGTGCAGCATAATTGTAGAGAATAAAAAGAGACCTGGGCTTGTAAATTGCGAGTTCAATTACTGTGGAGCAGGGTAATTATTTTTGACAACACCAAAAACTTTCACTTAATGTGCATGTTCAAACCAACAGATTGAATTTAACCAAAAACGAAACTAGTTATTTAAAAAAATGGAGGTGGGAATTGAAACAAGCAAACATATGGCCCTCCATGGCACCGAGCTTGAAATCGCTGCCCTTCATACTTAGTCGCTTGAGTCCCTTGTATCATAGGGGAACACGAAATGGTGGCTTTACAGACGTATTTAAAATGTTGTGTTTTCTGGTTATAATGTTGAAATGACTCTACCACAAACATGGATTCCTCAGTGGTACAGCAGGTGGGTTTGGAGTAAGTTTGTTCTGTATTGTTTTTGTTTGAAGCGGGTCGAAAGCCTAAGATGCATCAGTCAGCGGTGTCAAACGGCTCCCCAGACCTGGGAATAAAGAAGAAACCAAGAGAAGGGAAGGGTGAGTGACCCTGGAATGAAGGACACTTTCTATACCTCTGTATAAGGCATACTGTCAGCGCTGTAAGAAACCTGTCCTCTCCATATTTGAGTCACACTTAAATTGAAAGCTTGCATCATCGGTTGAATATTGTTAATGTTTCATGGCTTTGTGACCTTATTCAGAACTGACTTTATTCAGACAACCTTGTGAATGAAGCTTCAATTCTAATGCATGAATAAGAGTTTTTTTTTTTCTCATTTCCAAAATAATACCTTCTTTAGAGAGCTTGTTTTTTTATTTGCATGAAACAGGCAATGTAAAAATGCATGCTGGTGAACTGTTTAGTGTATTAGCGTTGTGCTTTCTCTGGTTTTTAAGTGGCGAATTTAATCAAATTCATCACTTCATTTCTTCATTTTAAAACCAAGAAAGGTTCATTTTCTTAACTGTTTCTCAGATTTATAGACCTACATTACATATAGTTTGAATGTAGGCCTGTATCTGCCTTCGACAGGTAACACCACCTACCTGTGGGAGTTCCTACTGGACCTCCTCCAGGACAAGAACACCTGTCCCAGGTACATCAAGTGGACACAGAGGGAAAAGGGCATCTTCAAGCTGGTGGACTCCAAGGCTGTGTCCAAGCTGTGGGGCAAACACAAAAACAAGCCGGACATGAACTACGAGACGATGGGCCGGGCCCTGAGGTGAGGAGCAGCCTCTCGCAGTGCTGTCATTCGAACTCTCCAAGTGATACTCTGTCCCATGTAAAGAGGTGAAGCAGAGACTCAAGCAGTTCATCTTTAACCCATCAGAAGTGATGAATTGCTACAATACAGAATGGCTCCGGCCTAAACTACACATGGAAATACGGTACTGAATTGATAGAAAAACAATGATTTATCCTGCTTTGGCAATGTTTTGAAACCCCAGTATAGATATTAATTTAAAGGAGGAAGGCACTCTGAATAATCATCTTAGTGATTATAATACTTTAATTTCAGGGTGTTTTGTAGCTGATAACTATATCCCCAGCTGCTTCTGTTTGTCAAAAGTCTTGACCACCTGACTGCTGTATTCTGTTACAACACCAGTATTTTGTGCCTGATGTTTCAGCTCCTCCTTTGGCAGGACTTCTTTGCTGTGAATTCAAATTGTGCCCCTTTGTCATTGTGCAGATATTATTACCAAAGAGGTATACTGGCCAAGGTGGAGGGACAGCGCCTGGTCTATCAGTTCAAAGAGATGCCCAAGAACATTGTAGTGATCGACGAGGAGAAGGTGGAGCCCGGCGCTGAGGACCTCCTGACTGCGGAGAAGACGTACGAGCGCGTGCCGCCCTCCTCCGAGACACTGCTGGCCAAGGGCCCGGCCATCCTGCGTGGTGGTACCCGCACGGTGGTGCACGCCAGCCCTGCCAAGGGCAAGATTGTGCAGCCCACGCCGGCTGCCACACCCCCCCGGGTAGTGACAGTCACCAGTGTGGCGGACGGCTCGCAGGGACAGCAGCAGAGCCACGCCACCATCATCTCCACGCCGACCGGGCCCAGGTAAGAAACTCAACCTCCATCACTCTCTTAGTGTGTCATGGAAGAATGTCAGAAATCGGGTCATACGGAACTTACAGCGTCTGCCTCGTGGGTATTAAAGACCAGTACTTCCAAGGATGAATGTTTTGTGTATGTCAGTGTAGCTCATATTGCGATTTCTAGAAGCATGTTTCTGTTAAAACCTGCTTTTTTATTCTTTCTCTCTTACTCTTTTATTCTTTTATCAAATTTCTAATCAAGTCAACCGGTGTGTTGGTGTCAATCAAGTGTATAGAATTTGCTGAGCATGTTGGAAGAATATAGGTGCGTAAGTGAAGGATTGGTTTTAATCTGCTGTTACACAAAGTAATGATGTGCCCTTTAGGAAAGGCAGGTTACAGGGAGGATTATTTCCTCCAATAAGGGATGCAGGATGGGTCTCAGTGGAATTGGGCGTCTGTGGTACTGACCTGTGTATTTGTGTGTGTGTGCGCGTGTGTGCTCGTTTGTGTGTGCAGGACGGTGAGGGTGGCCATGCAGGTGCCAGTAGTCATGACAACGCCGCTTGGCCAGAAGATCTCCACAATGGCGGTGCACTCGGGTAGCCCAACCCTCCTCACCAACACGACCCCCATTGGCAGCGGCGGGGCCCCCAAAGTCCTCATCCAGACCATCCCCACGGTGATGCCAGCCACGGCCGAGAACGGCGACAAGATCACCGTCCAGCTGGCCAAGATCATCACAATCCCTGCCACCCAGCTGGCGCAGTGCCAACTGCAGGCCAAGGCGGGCCCTGGCGGCGGAGGAGGAGGTGGGGGGGGCGGGCCTAGCATTAGCCTGGTGGGGACGCCGCTGGCCGTCCGAGCGCTCACGCCGGTGTCGGTGGCGCCGGGGACGCAGGTGGTGAGGCTGGCAGTGCCCGCCCAGCCACAGCCTCAGCCGAGCGGGCAAGCAGCCACGCGCGTGGTCACCGCCATCGCCAAGCCCAGGACGACCCCCACGCCACCAACCCCCAAGGCCCAGCCAGAGCAGGACTCCAAAGCCCCCCAGGCTCTCACGGTGGATGAGGTGATCGCGGTAACGGTCAAAGACAAGCCCACGGATTGCTGAGGGTGGGGGTGCTGGGGGGAGGGTGTGTGGCGCGACAGGGGGAAAATAGGACGCTTTTATTTCAACCTTCCCGGTGAAGAGACTTGACGCTCCCCTATTCTGTGGAGCAAGGCCACCAGGGGGCACCCTCAAAACATACACTTTCACAAACTGAGTCCCTCCCCGGGTGTTTTTTCAGTCAGAGCGATGGCAGCGACGAGCTGAGACAGAACCCCCGTGTTCCTCTGCATCCGTCCCATGCTGCCTCGCTAGACTTGGAACTGGTTCAGACCAGTTTCAAATGGGATCCTGGGGAGGGGGTGGTGTCAAGATGGCTTATAACATAGGAGTCAAAGCCGCAAAGGAATCGGAGTAAAGGGACCAAGACAAATCACTACAGTTTTACACAGACACTAAGCATACAGAACACTAATTACTGAAACCAAACTGATCTTGGGAGGGTTGGGGGGGACGGGTTGAGAATTAAGATTTGTAACACTTTGTAAAAGATTTTTGCATTTTCAAAGCAAACCAGCAAATTGTTAGACTATCACTGTGTGCACATAGTATCCTGTTTCTCGGTGCTAGAATGAGAGCTTCACAGAACCCTTCTGAAGGAAGGAGCTGTCTTCTGACCGCTCGAACAAGGGTAGACAAAGGGACATTGTATATATTGATTATACAGTTTATGAAAATTCAAAACAAAGCAGCCTTAGATTAATCTTTCTCTTTCTTTTTTTTAAATATGCTAATTAGCTTTTTGTGTAAAGCTCTTTTTGATACCTTGTACCAAGCACAGTGTTATTAAAAAAGGCAAGCCGTTTTTGTATTATAGTTTGGAGTTTTCGTCAGGATATGAGTTACAGCGGCTTTGCTGTAATTTGCCTCTATCCCATTGCCTCACTTTTGTCTGTAGACATTTCTGTTTGACCCAGGGGTCTGGGTTTCAAGAGGTCACACACGCATGAATTCTAGCAGCTATTGTAGCTCTTCATTTTCATATTTTCCTTGTTTTTCTTTTTTAGTTGACGAGAAGGGGAGAATGAGAAGTTTGTGTTCGGACTGACCTAGTTTGTATATTCAACATTTGAAGTATATTCTATTTTGTTGTACTCTTGGTTCAAAGTGTATTCAAGTAGATTTTACTGAAATATAAAAATACCTGAAAGCCTTGTCTTGTGATTTTTGTGGAATTGTGTGACTGAACTGTCCCCTTCCATCATGGCCTAGATGTCCTTGTATTTGCAGAGGAGATGGGATTTCATTGATAAAAAAACAACCTTTAATGTGAACGGTTGTGAAGGAAATCTTCAAGAAACATTTTAAAACTGTTGAACCTAAAACCTGACAGGTGTAAGAGAGGACGTAAGAATCTCCACTAGGGGGCAGCGTTCTACAATCAATAGAATGTAGACCAAAAATACTGGTATAGCGGACTTCAGTGTTTGTAGTGACTCATTACTTGTGCTTACATATGGAAGAGTTTATATAATAACCCTGTATGTTTCTTAACCTGGTAAGTACCATATGGATACAATAGTATGCCATTTAATTAATTTAACTGTATAGTGAATGTATAATACTGGGTTCCTCAGTTGTCTTTTTCAAAGGCCTATTTATGTCGTCTTGAACCTTAGCAGATATACATAAGTCCATATTGAAAGCATGTATTTTTTTTCATTTGAAGTGTAGTGGGTGTTGGGATATCAGACGTTAAACCTTTTTTCAAAGTGAGCACCATCAGTTATTTCAGGGGGCTTTGAGACAGACAACTCTAGACTGCAGGATAGAATACATTATAATTGTCTGGTCATTCAGTGGGCATTCTAATTACCTGTGTTCTGACGATTCTCTTCAGGCTAACCAGTATTACATTCAGTAAACTGGTGTTATATAGAGATCAGATATAGATAACCACTATGTAGGCAATACCGATGAGGCCCAAGGAGGGACCAATAAGTAAACCAACACCTTAGCATTAGCCTGGTGTTATGTTGACAGTGCAGAAATGGGTTCCTTCTCAGCACCAGTTCTTTGTGGTCCTTGTTGTGGTATGGGTTGGGGATTATCCAAGTACTGAGCGGAGCTGTGATGTTGAATACTTCCAGGTGTTATGTCTGCAGGATGTGTGTGCCACATTCACACTCAGTGAGGGTCAGTAAACCTGTCTCTGGGGACATATGGCTGTGTTCACTGCAGACCCGGTCCCTTACCACCCCTCAGAAAATGTGAGAAGGAACAAGAATCAAGAGCTGTGTAAACAGATGTACTACCAAATATGATGTAAATAAAGTGCTGCAAATGTGTACACAGGAATGATGAACCATTTAGGAAACACTGAACTCTTTATTTTAACTTTCAACAGGATCCTCCGATCAGGCCACAGAAATACCTTAAATTACACACGCAAAAAAAAACACAAATGAAAATGTATCATGTACACATTTTGTTGCATAAAAAAATTGCAATGTCCTTATTCAGTATCATAAAAATGTAATTCTGCGCTGTGTTCCACTCCACTGAGGTAGGTATGAGACGCATCCTAGTGCACTCTAAAAGGATGATATGCCGACTGGCTCTAAACAGATTCAAATGGATTAGTGCATTGAACACAGTGAATACTGCTACTCATGGCTGTGGAATTATTCACCCATTAACCATAAACATCCCAAGTATAATATTGTGACATGTTCGTATGAATCCTGTGCACAGTGACAACTTACGGTGAATTATAGGCAAAGTCTTACATAGTTTGGAGGTGGTGTACTTGTATGTCCACAGTAACTGGACTTCAATTCCCCACGAATCCCAGAAAGTATTTAGGCAACAGTCAAATCTGTGTGTTGAGCTCACCCTCACTAACGAAGAGAAATCGAATGAAAAGACAATGTTCCAATTCTTTAAGGCCAATCCATCTTTTCACGAAGAAAACCTAACTTGGTTGCCTTCTGCACCAAGGGAGGATGCAGTGTTAACATTTACAACATTTTGCAGCCAAAGTTAAGTGGTTTTATACACATTTGATCATATTTATGCCAGCTGTGAGCTCTACACAAGCTTTATGTGTGCCCATTTTGGAATGATACACCGTATTCAATTTTTGTTTTGCATTAATGGGGATTAAATATTTAAAATAACATCAATAGCTAAAAATGAATACTTTGTTTTCAAAAACGTACTAATCTGTATACCCACTGATCAGCTCTAAGGTATCTTCCCCACCCACCGACAAAGAAAAGAGTTTGATTTTGTTTGAAATAAAATTACAGTTTTACTGTAACACCTGCTGTGGTAGGCAGGTGTTTTGAACAAACACCACAGTTTACAGTCAGTCCATACCCCTTTGCCATCCTGCCCAGCAGGGCTCCTGTGATAGACTAAACCTACTGGAGTCTGTTGGATTTGTCCAGGAGGCTGAAGTCACAAACCAGGGAGAGGTGGTCTGATGGGTAGTTGTAGGAGGGCAGGCGGTTGGGGCCGATCTGGTCAGCAGTGGGGAACTCCAGCACGGCCTCCACACGGAGAGCGTGCCGCGAATACCAGATGTAGTCCAGGGTGTTGCAGCTCTCGCCGGTGGGCCGGATCTTCCAGGTGGTGTAGGGCGGCTCGGTCTGCCCGTCGGCACTCAGCTGTTTGTAGGCGCTGTCAAGATCCAGGCTGGACGAGGAGAAGCGCCGGTACACGTCCTCGCTGGGCTCGGCGTTAAAGTCTCCACAGACCAGCAGTGGTACACCCTCGCACCCACCGGTGGCCGTCTGCAGGTTCCGCAGCAGGTCTGAGCCCTGGGCACTCCGCAAGCGCTCCCAGCCGCTCCGCGCCTTCAGGTGGGTGACAGCCACGCACAGGGGGCTCCCTGTCTCCCGGCAGCGAAGGGTCTGGACAATGGCCACCTGGTTCGTCTTAAGCATGGCTGCCACGAGCCGAATGCTAGCGCTGTCCACTAACTCAAAGCGGTCCCGGCTGAAGAATAGGGCACAGCCATCAGGCCCATTGTTGTGCTCCACATCCAAACACGGCGACCAGGGCTTGGGGCAGAAGGTGCCATGGTAACCCAGGCTATTGAGGATGGGCTGAAAGGTGTCAAAGTAATGGTCCACTTCCTGCAGACACAGGATGTCAGGCCGGTATGTCAGGATCTCCTCCAGGATCAGGTACTTGCGCTCAGCCCAGTTTAAGGCATCCAAAGGACATTGCACAAAGCTGTCCTTGCCCTCACCCAGAGCTGAAAGAGCAGACCAAGAATCAAGCATTAAATTGTGGTCCTACCCAGGTCAATGTCTTTACACTGAAAAGGACCTAAATTGCAGATTAAGAATCTTTTTTTTTTTTTAGACTATAACATGATTTCAATACCACCACAGATTGACACCATCAGAGCAACACCCCATAAATCCTTACAATCCTGGTCAATAACGGCCACTAGATACTGCTGGTTTTTGGTTTCACCCTACAGTCTACAACAAATTTAGACCCATGAAACTAGTTGAGGTGAGCCAGCTATAGTGAAGGTCAACTGAGTAATGAAACCCAGCAGACCCAGTGGCTGTCCAGGACCAGGGATGACCACCCCAGCATAAACCCGTGAGCAGCTCTGTCAGAGCATGAAAGCGCGACCTTGGGCGAGGATGTTCCACTGCATGACCCGAATGGGGCGGCCATGGTAGGTGTGGTTTTTGGGGAGGACAAAAGTGCGGTGTAGCCGGGGCGGCCGGTTGCGCAGGACCTCCTCGCACTCCTTCAGCAGCTCGTCTGGGTCACAGGGCTCCACATCCAGCGCCCCCTGTGGGCAGGGCTCTGCCTGCGCTGTGGGAGTGCTGAGGGTCTGGGCCAGGGCGCTATACAGTCTGCTGGAGCTGCTGCCCATGGGATACACTGAAACACACACACACACAAAGGCACAAAAAGAGGCAGCGTTAGGCTCCAGAGAAATCTCTTCCACTAGTAAAGCTCTCAGCTTACTGTAGGATTTCCCTGATGGGTTTCATTAAACTTTAGCCTTTCTGAACATTGATAAATGAAAAAGAACAGGAGTCTGCCCTGAATAGCAATGAGAATCTGGAAAAGGTCATCTAGTAAACAAAAAAAAAGTTTGTGCCTGCAGTTTCAGGAGGACAACATTTTATCATGAATATCAAAGGGTCCAAGGACTCTGCACATACAAATTTATTAAATTTATAAGTATAAATAATAAATTATGTAAAAGACATTTCATACTTTCTTAGTAAATCCACAGCACTTGTGTGGCCCATAAGTCTCCATGAAGCCTCATTGCTGATTCTTGAATTCTGTTTAAGCTATTTTATATGGGATTGCAATCATACATCCCAATCACAAATTTATCAATGCATTTTTCTGCTTTTTCAGTACAGTGGATCCCTCCCAGATCCCTCAGGTGGAGTGAGTGTGACAGCCTCTAATTACCAGCACAGCAGACTGATCCCTTTGTGACCTGTATGAGTCAGCTGTAGCTGAATGGGACAGGCACTGGCTGGCCAGGTAAACCCCATTAATCTCACACATTATGGGACCGCACCTGGGACTGGACCAACCGTCTCAATCTCAATCTGCTCACCTGCCTGTCAATGGATTACATGTCTGGGGTTATCAGAGCAGTGATTTTAACAGCTGTCTGGGACTCTGGTACCCAATACCTGACTAGAAAACAAACCAGACACCAGAGCTGAAGGTCACCAGCATGGGTAAGCATTAAAAAACACTGCGTGCTTAATGACTAACTAACACTGCCATTATTTCAGAAAAGGCACAGCACAGTCTACTGAAGAGAATAGAATGCTGACAGAGTGTTACATTTTTATGTCATTGTTTTTTTAAAGATACCACAAATATTGGCCGCATGGGGGACCAAAACCTTAACCTTCTGTCCTGTTATAATCGTTGGAACATTTATGATAGCCAAAAATTTAGTTGTCTTAAATCCAAAAAAGATTAACAAATGGAAAATAAATTCTGGCGACATCCGTAGAGAAGCTCTTCACAAGCAATTAAAGGATTTCATGTAAAAGGTCTGAGGCTGACATGTTAACAGAATAGAGATAACCCTGATGGTGATAGCGAAGGTCATCGGCCAACTGCCTGTTAACCTGAAACCCAGCTGCTGCCGGATTTCTCCTCTGCTTAAGTGGAAGCTGTGAGTCACCTTTCATTCCAGCCCAATCGGTCTCTTAGACAACCCCAACATTTAGCCAACTCCTCAGAGCTCCTGCTCCTTCAGAGAGCTACGGTACATCTCAGCAGAGCTAATATCTCCTGACGTAGGCCTCACACACTGTCTCTGAGGCTTTCGGGACTGATTTCGACCTTGCTCTCATGACGTTGTGGGGAAACAGTGCTGAAAAGATGTGAAATGACATGACTAGAACAAATGAGCAAAGGTCCTGCTGCAAGGACTGAAAGAGGCCCCTGGCTGGAACCAACAGAACTCATATTAACAAAGTCAGCCACTGTTCTCTATTACTGCAGCTTCAGCAAACAGCAGAGAGCAAAAATTATTTCTTGCCAGTCTGACATGTTTTTTCTTTTTCTTTGGTTATCCTGTTTTAAAAGCTTAAAACGAAACCTTTTCCTGTATGTACGAATCATATTCTTGGAGCACCTGGGCCAAATTGTTTTAGATTAACACTACAGCATTGTGGTTAACTCCACACTATTTGTGATACAGCTGTCCACTGTGATGGTTCTAAATGGAGCACTTCCTCTCGGAAAGAAGAGCATCAGCTGCCATGACACATGCTGATCCAGACACCCAGCTGACGCTCACGCTTTTTCCTAACACCTTTGTTCTTTTATCTGCTGTATTGCTTTTTTAAAACAACAGGACTGCTTTCCTACCTACCATCTGTATTTCAGACTACCGAATGAAAACTGCCTTGCTACTTTTACATGTAAAATTCATTTTCACATTAGGGACACAGACAAAACAGTAAAACTACTCTACATAGCTGGAGACATGTCTGGATGCAAGTACCTGTCCATTCCATTGGTTAATACTCTCATCCTCACTTTTAAAAAAAATATATGCACAGATACATTAACACTACAATTCTTCAGCAATGATAAAATAGTGTTATTTCGTCCTAAAATTCCTTACATACAGTGTTCTAGTTCAAAACTAATGACTAAGTCGCAAAGACAATCTTGCATGTGTGTGCCAAGAAAGTATAACTTGCTTTAATTTCTGTTACAGCCAAAATAATTTAACCTTTCATAGTATGCTTACCTCTGATTATCGACCTTCAGTGCATGCAAGGCTAACCTCCTCAGGAAGGATTAGGATAGGTGAGGGCAGATGAACAATGAAGAAATACCGCAACTGAACAGTGGCCATCAAACCCCAACTCACCTCACTCTTACAACTATCAGCTGAAGGGTTATGTTTCAACAGAAGCACAGTCACTCTCTTGTTTGCATTGTGCCGATTAGTTTCATTTCTTTGAGCCTGTTACCCAAGCCCCGTCATCTCCATTCATTAGGACTTCCTCCTGGGTGCCAAGGTGACGGCTGTTTCACCGTGACAATGACCACGCTGCGAGAGCGTGTTGTTGTTCTCACTCATCCGGATCTAACGAACACTGAGTGTTCCGTGACCTGACGATTCTCAGCACGGACTGTTTCCTCAAATATTCCACACAGAACTTCACTGAGCCATTGTCAGTCAGTGACTTGAAGGCGGCCAGCGTCGAAACACAGGTCACTCATTTTTCGCAGCTCTGCCTTCAGTACATGGCTGTTTATGCTAGCTCCCCGAACCCTTATGCCATCAATATAAATATTTACTTCAGTGAGATAACTGATGCTCTTTTTTGCTGGCTATTAACCATTTTTGACCACCTGCCACATTATTTCTGCTACAGTCTGCTTTCATACATCATTCACAACTACCTTGATTATGGCAGCTGCATGTAGTTTTTTTTCCCACCAAAACAGAAAATGATGTACCCACAAATACAAACATCATACTATGCAGCACTCAGCTATAGTTGATAAATAAAACCATGAAATCATCTTACCAATGACTTCCATCTTCTGCCCTGTGCTCTGTGATTATATATCGAGTGAGTCGATGAGGAACGTTTGGAACTGACAATGAATATGAATGTGATCTTCTGTAGATTAGCTCTACTATTGTTCTCTGTGAGCACATGACTGCTGCCCCTAAGCCCTGTCTACAACGTCATGCTGGAAAGATGGGATTACACGATAAAGACGTCAACTGACCATATGGGCATTGAGCACCAGGAGTCATGTGGAAATGATAGAACGCAGTTTGCAAAACCGCACACTTGCAGGGGCATTACAACACCATACAACGGCGTTAAAGTTAAGAGTTTACTATCATTGGTACACTTTTGCTTCTGAAAGAGAGCAATGCTAGTTGAGGGTGGCTTTGAATTCAGATTGTCTCAAAAATATATACATTTGATTTTCTGGAGCACAGACCTTTTATGTTATGTACTTTACAATCAAAGTTTTTTTTTCTTGTTTGGTTGTATCAAAAAAATACATTTCTTAATCTCCAACAGAAGAGGAAGGAAGACAGAGAACACTGTTCAGAAAAACAGAAATTTAGCAATATCAATTGTACAATATCAACAGAAGTACTAAGACCTGCTGCCGGCAACAAATGGGCTCACCAAATGAGTAACCCACTGACCTCTCACTGCACAGAGCAATTGGCTGCTCTGCCTTCACACTGTATCTACTAACTTTGAAATGCTATCGACACTCAGGCATCTAGTTCCATGTTGCCCTCCTGGGTGCAGCAACAAAGCAAAGATGCTGTATCAATAGTATCCAAGTTGTTGGACCCAAGGTTCTGTCACTTCAACACCTTCAGTGCCGAGACGCAAAGAGCGATTAGAACTCCACAGCTAGCCTGAGATGAGATGGAATCAGAGTATGTTGTCTGCTCTGAGCTCAACAGCTTGTGATTACACAACAGAAAAATGTGTCAAGAGAGATGCATAAACTCAAGCATTCTAATGAGTGGGTCAGGCCAGCTGGTGAATCTGTGTGGGAGATAAACCTGGAGAGAGACTGGTTACCATGGGACTTGTGTTTGTCACACAGAGAGGATCACTGAAGAATCTGTCAAAACAAGGTGCTGATAAAAAATGGAAATTAGGGACAAAATGCCCTGTTGGTGAACTATGCATTTCATGTACAACCATTTGCTTGAACAGATTCTGAAAGTGTTAGTTTTACATGGAATGTGGCTTGGAGAATGATATAAAATGGAAAAGAATGACTGGAAATGACTACCCCGTTATCTTTATTAGGATGGCTATTCCATCCACCAAGTTGCAGCTTGGCAAGTAGTAACCCAGATCCATGCATTACAGTTTTACATGTTATCTCATGCTCATACTTACTCCCACAATGCACTGCAACACTCCAGAACAGCAGCAGGAGAAGTGAGTAGACCATGCTGCAGCTATTTCCAAACTTGGAAAGTATTTGGGTCTTTGGGGAGGGGTGCGGGGGCTCTTTGGGGTGGGGGGGTCTGAGGGTATTTTTAGCCGTGCCCGGCCCGTGGAGGTAATGTCAGCCTGTCAGAGACGGATATGGAGTGACGCTGCAGTTGACAGCGTCCACTGTTCCTTCCCTGTCCCACTGTCTCGCACAGCATGTGATCGGTCATTCGACTGTTTGGCGCAGAGAGTGCTGTGGCTGTGTCTAGCATCGTGTGAGAAGTGGTGCATCCCGAATCCTTTGAACGGGATGGTGTTATCACCATGTGGCCTGGCACAGACAGGCGCCTTCGCGTCACAGTGAACGCTGTGGGGTGGCTAAGCACCTTGTGCTGTTGATCCATCTGTGGGCAGACTCCTTTATGAGCAGGTCTATCCACTATCTGCCTAACAAACTCACTTCAGCAACCACTTCAGATATCTTCCTCATTTGGTTTCAGTCAGGGCTCTCTGTAAGCACCTGAATGCCAATCCTTGGCCCTATTACATTAACTAAATCATACAACTTTAACGCGTGTACCACCGCGTTAAAGTATCTACACTGTACTGAACTGACTTGATCCGCACAACAAAAATTCTTGTGAAGGGTTCGGTCTGTGTCAGAGCACATTAATGTGTCACTTTTAAAGAGACAAGATCAGTACCAGATTATAATGGGACATTCCTGGTTTGGGTGTGGCACAGGATAAGGGCAAGTAGTGACTGCTGTATATGATCCACATTAATAATGCTTTTGGCAAATCGAACACTTTAAAAACATTGTGAGCAGTTGGCGATCTCTGTACCTAATGAGCAGGATAAGACAAGCACAGGAAAACAAAAACAAGTGTACAAACAAAATATGACGCAGATAACAGAGAAAACACACTAGCTGAATCTAGGTTTGATTCCAAAAAGTTCCTAGCAGTTATATCACTGACAGCCCTTCAGTGAGGATGGTATCTCCACTTACAAACATTTTCGAACAGCTGCAGTGTCTTAGCCGACCTGACAAGGTGTTCCAGAACACTGTGGATACAGATCTGAGAACAGTGAGAATCCCCTTCAGGACACTGATAATCTACTATGGAGGTGGGAGAGTTATGCAATAGGGCACCGTGGGGCAACACAAATGCCAGGGTGCAATGCAGCGTGTTACAGGTTTCAAATGCAAGAGGTGGGACATGTCATGAGAAAAACAGTACGTCAATGTTACAGATTGTTATATACAAACAAAAACAGTAAAGACTGCAAGGAAGTATTTTGTAGCGAATGTGTTGTAATTTGTCTAGAAAAAAACATATTACATAACACTCAAACCGATACAAGGGATATAAACTTTTCACAAGTACATCCACTCTGTTGCAGCTGTAAGTATTGAGGAACTAAGCCATTTTTTTTAAAAAAAAATCCAAGAGCGTACTTCTCCGGCAGTGTAGAAGCCTGTCTTAGAAATGAATTCCATTCAAACTCACAAAACTCTTCCTGATTTATGATACTAACATAAATGATCTTACCACTGCACACAGAACGGCACCATCGATTCAGAGGGTTCAACTACTGAGATTAAGCTTTGTACACTGCCCTTCACAACAAGATGCACTTTATTTTCCTTACCAGAATGAGTCGAGACCAAATCCCTCCTCTGCACCATTCACGTTATTTCAGAAATGAAAAGTTTGTGCAACCTTGACACACCCTGTTAGAGGGCAGCCACTAAGGAGACACCCACAGCTGCCTCTATGATTACTGCTCCACCTGCTGGCCAATGGAAGAAGTGTACCTAGGCACAAACAGACTTAAATAATGTAACTACTGTATAACATAGCCCCTTCCTTCCCTTCAAAAACCTTACATAATGGTACTCTAATGCGCCATGCCTATACACAAAATTTTGCCTTAATTCTGTTCTGAGGGATTGGTTTTGGTATAGCTTTCACGTTGCCCACATTGAAAGCCCTGCTCTCAGGAAAAAAAGAACTCATATAGATTATTGAACATCCAGAATTACAAATGACATACCAGCTGCTGGCTCAGCGTATCACCCTTAAACTCCTCTTCTGAGTACGGGTAAATTATACCACATTGGCTGATGAGGCGAGTGTGACTTTCAGTGAGTTTCATAGCAATAATTAAGGGATATAAACACAACATCAGTTTAAAAGACAAGTAATGACCTAAACACCATGCCACAACACTATTGTGGAATTCCACTTCTAGCAGAAGAAAGCACTAGCAAAATTTCCAGAGTTTTTTCTTCTTCATTACTGTAAGGAAAATCAGGTCAAAGACAAGATGCCACATGTGTGATTAAGATAACAGCACCTAGCAGCACATCCTTGGAGGAACATCTAATTAGTGCACTTATAATTAGGTTTCCAGAGTGTCTGAAGAAAGACTAATTGATAATGGAGCTCTTATTAGGGAATATATTTTAACACCCTTAAAATGTCACAAATGTAAGAGTCTGTGCTGTTTTAACTGAAACCTTTGTGAAGTGAAAGGACTGAAATTTCACACCACTGCAATTGTGTTAACAAATTGGGAGATACCTTATCTGCACTAAGCAAGATAGAAGACCATCCATACTTTTCACTGAAAGTATTGTCCCTCCATTGTTGAAGTTCAAGGTCTAGAAATCCTTATTTCTGTATTCTGCCTTGAATCCACAGGTCCCCTTTTGATGTCTGTATTGGATTCCCCAGTTTTCTGAACTCTACTGAACTTAAAATACCTTAGAAATTAACTTAACATTGTAGTGTTTAAGGCTGGGGTCAACTCCCTTTCAATACAGTCAATGAATTTAAATGCAATTAACTGACTGAAAAATACTGTTTTTCAATTGATTTAATTTTAGTTCATTTTCTAGAATTTTACAGAATTTACTGAATGAATCCAGAATTATTGTTGTCTTTTTTCTTACCTGATGTTGTTGTTGCAGGTATAAATGGTACGATTTTTGCGGCTCTGTGCATTTCAGACCAACTGAATTCACTGCCTAAAGTTTCATGTAGTTGTGTGCCTGTGTTATTCAGTTTTAGTCTGTCACTGCCATCCTTCAGCTGGCTTTGTGGCTTATAGAAGGTGAGGTGTGAAGCCAAATGTGGCATAGAGCTGCACTGTGTTCTGTTCCTAAATGCTAAAACACATAAACGCACCTGCAGTGTGGTAACCTCTCACACACACACAAACACACACACAGACACCATCAGCTGTTTCCACAGACTTTTGCGGAGAGGTGCTGAAACTCTCAGTATGACCACAGCTATTTGAGAAAACACAGATAGGGTCGGGTTTTTCCCCAAACAGTTGTGCTTTTAAAATGTGGATCTGAAAGCTGAAGTCTTCCAATGTCTGTACCAACTGTGTCACTGTACAAAGATCATGATATTAATACACAGGCACTGTATGTACAGTGCAGTGCACTGCGTGAAAACAAAAGCATGTTCAAGGTTCAGGGTTACAGTCCCAGAGGGAAATTATCCTGGTTTTTCTCAGCGAATCAGCATTAGTTTATCTAGTGGACAAGTTCCTGCTCAGGACTCATTTCAGGTCCTCTTAAAATGAACTTTCAGAAAATGCAAAGTCATTTGTAGCTCTGGAATTCTCACACTAGGTCAGGAAAATGGAATCAATATTTCTAGATCCTCAATTTTGACATCCGAATAAAACAAAAGTTTCTTTTTGTTTCAAATGTTTGGTCAATTTAAGACCAGGGTCTGTGTAAGCCAATGCCATACACAGATAAATGATATGTGGAAAATCCAATGTAGACATGACTCCATGAAGCAGTTAGATGAACACACACTACTTTCCAGCCTGTAGGAGGGTGCTGCTGTTGTATGAGGATATGGATAGCTATTCAATAAAATAGTCTATTATTGAAATGGGTGGAGGTCTACAATCAAAGGGTTATAATTTTTGGGGTTCTATTGGTAAGAATGAATAAATTAAACTAATTAACATTTCACTGTCCAAGGCTCAAACAGCTGGTTGCAGCATCTGACCAGAGGCATTCCTTGCTTTACTCTGCCCTCAGCATTGGATGGCAACGTTAGTGCGAAAAGGTGAAAGGTCACCAGCAAAGTGAAGGAACTCCTTACACCATACCAAGCACTGGCTGCCGTAACACCTTCTCGAGCGTGCTTGTTCTGGCTCTTGTTAGAATCTGAGAAGAAGAAGCTCTTGAGCAGAATACAGCATGTCAGCTGGTGGTGACGTTTAGAGGTCCGGGAAGCTGGCTGTCCGCACTGGACCTGGAAACTGCCTGTCCATACATACACGGACCTTCAACACTCACAGGTATGGGATCAAACACTTACCTTGAACCAGTTTTGAAGTACCATAACACAAGTTACTGTGGATTTTACAACAAACCCTATGGCTTACTACCAGACACATTCTATTTTTCGCTGCAGTTTCTACAATCTTGTTTCATCAGTCAAACTTACCTGTAGAGAGATCCCAGGTACTGGGAGGCAGGGAAAATGAATGGGCATGATTAAGTGTGCCTATTAATCAGTGGTTTTAATTGCACTGCCCTAAATCAATTTGTGGACATATTTACCAAGGCATTCCCCCCCCAAAGGCAAAGCTCAGATAATTTGCAGGTTGATTACAGCCGTTTACCTAATTGCAGGTGAAATTTGAGATGGGAGAGATTCATTAATTAAACAAACATGAATTAAGGGTTATTTTCTGATAACGTTTAATTTGCCGAGCACACTCATAATAAAAGGCACCCAACCTGCTCTTCACAAGCAGCAATTAAGGATTCCTACAGAGATCCTTCCCACAGAATGAACTGTCAGCTGACCACTCAGACATGCAGAACCTTTTCAACGCTGTCCTCAGAATGCAGCATTGTGCGGGAAAAAGCTTCAGTTTAGGAAGAGCTCCTAGATTGGACTACAGTCCTGTTATAAAGTAATGTTCCCCAATTCTGCTGTTCAGTTGTTATCTCAGCAAATCCAAGCTTCCAAAGAAGAAACCAAACATGGTGATGTGCTCACAGATTACTCACCTGCTGAAACACACAACTAGCTTTGGACACCCAGGTATCAACAGACAAGCACAAGGCTTTACGATGTCTTAGCGTGTATTAAGCCAATAGGTACTCAACAGCTGACCCTTTATTACCTCTTAAAGTTTATCTGTACAACAACATGACTATTCCCATATAAAATGAATGAAACTCTCCATTCATACATCTGTTTGGATTCCTAACAATGCCTGGTGCTAGGCAAGAGGCCTAAAATGACAGTGTAGCCTCTTAGGTTGTATGTGCGCAGCAACAGTTTACAAAAACGGGCACAGAACTGACACCCTGCCCACACACTGGACAGACCTGCCGCCTAAAAGACCAGTATTACTAAGGGACATCAGAAGAGTTAGGGTACTGCACAGCACCCCAATCTGTGTTTTCAAATAAGCAAGTAGTAGGGAAAGATTTTTTTGGAATTGAGGGGCCAGTAAAGGAAACATTTCATTTCATTGTCAAATCACCCTTTTTTTCAGGCAGGCAATCAGAAATGCAATGAGGTAGACTTTATGACACTCTTCAGAGTGGTGTTCCATTTCAGGGGTCACAGAATGCAGACATGCACATTACATTACACTTCTACTTCCATTGTGTAATATGCAGAAACAGTCAATATTTCAATTACTAATATAGTTATATCTTGTTTGGCCTCTACACACAAAGACCACAGAACAGGGAATATGTCACTTTCACGAGCCAATTCCATTTGCAACGAGGGCTACCTTGCTCCATTGCCATTCGCAACTTGAATTATAGAATTCGATGACGCTTCATGAAACTATTTATCAACATGAAACAATCTATGATAACAGTTAGCGTGTACCTTTTATAAAAACAACTGCATTGAGCAAGGGTAGAGAAACTGTCTGACGTTACATAACGATACATAACAACTGGAAGTAAACACGCTAAAAACTGAAGAAAGATTACGAATGGCTGTATGAATTAAACTTTATCATTATTACGAGAAAACGTGTAGATACAGTGCGAAGGGAAAGTAATGGTTGTCCCATGCGCGCTTCACAGAAATGGCTTTATCTACCACACTGCTTCGTCGTCTCACCTGTTCTGGACCCAACAGGACCATTCGCTGTTGCTGCTGCTGCTTTCGAAGCCACTGGCGTGGTGTTTGGGATCTCGACACAAACGGAATGACAGTATGGAAATGCCGCTTGAGGGGAGAGTGACTTTAGTTGTCCGGATCGCTTAACCGGTAACCCCAGCGCAGAGGTATACAGCAACCGTAAGTCTCTTTGTAACAGGACAGAAAACGATCTACCCGGACCCTGATACATGCCGTCATCCGTTTCCGTTCAATCGCGATGAGAATAGCTACCGGTTTCCCTTGAGTGTAGCTACCCCATCCTTGCTTTTCTTAATATTACCTTCAAAACAATGACATCAGCTTGGTCAATAATTTACCAAAAATGTGCTCAGGTTTTCTCCTTTTACAAAACATGCCTTATTTTGTTTCTGAGTTAATCCATGGGCAAACATTTGACCATTTTACAACCTGACGCAAAGGATAAAAACAACTTCTCAAATAGGGGGGTGTTGGCCTCACAACAAACAAATCCATTACTTTTGGTTGATTATGAGCGCAATTTTTAATGATTTCATAATTTTATACCTTTGTATAAAGTATTTTTCATAGATAGAAAATCAGATAATCGTTCTGTAGCTGGAAAAATACCGTTATTCACACCGACACTCCCTTATTTGTGCAAGAAATGGACTGGACTATAACAAGGCGAAAGTTCCACCGAGTTGGGGGTGTGTCTGTAAGAAAAAAGTTCCGCCCCTGTCACGGAGTGTTCTGTAACCAACTGCTCTTGCATAATGCTTCAGTGTTTGCTAATGTTTCAGTGTGCTGCTAACTGATACATAATAATTAAAAACAATACATAACACCCGCATAACAATTTATATTGTACTGTGTAAATTGAATTTATTAACAGACTATTTTGGTTATTTAGGTTAATATAAACAACTATAAATAATTTCAATTACTGGTTCACTTTACGGTTATTTTCGTCTCTCTCTCTCTCTCTCTCTCTCTCTCTCTCTCTCTCTCTCTCTCTCTCTCTCTAGACCAACCCAAGCAGCCCAAGTTCCAGTAAGTTATCTAATAGACACAGGCAATTTAGCCTCTGTAATTGTCATTGTGGCAGGAAATAGCCATGATAAATATTTTGCCTTCTATAGCCTAATTGCAGTGTACTATGTAGACGTTTCTCAAAGTTCTTACAGCCTGCTTGAAGGACATCTGCTGCAGGGATGTTAGTAACTCGTAGTTACAATGAAGCATGTTAAAAACATTTCTGTTGACTTGGCAGAAAGGCAACAGAAAATAACATAAATGCAATCTCTCACTCAATGCATTAGTCAGTCCCAACAACCTTGCATTGAACATTACAGTACTTCTTACAAACATTTACACAGATATTTTTATTTTCATAGCTCAGAATGTTACAAAGTAAAAGGACAATGCAAAATGGTGCTCATTTGCATTCCATTCTTACTCTATGTAGGCAGATCCTTGCATGTTACCGTTCTTGGTGAACCTGCTGTGAAAATGTCCAGAGAATGCTTCCATACTTGTCTTACCTGAAATAATTCACATCCATCTGCTCTTTCATATGTTTTTTTTATTTTAAATGTGAGATCCAATTCACTTCAAATTTTCCCTTTGTCTTTGTTCCACAGTAGTATGTCTGTGGTAAGGATACAGAAGTGATGGTGGGCTGCAAGCCTTTTGGAAGCATTGTGTGAAATCTCATTTACACCTTATTGCAAAGGTGACTGGTTGGCTGGATATTCAGATTCGCTCAGCTTTTGCTGCAAACTGATTGCTTTTTAGACATGTTTCAGACATGTTTGTAATAGATATTTGGATTTGGGCATACACATTGTATCCCCAGAAACAAAAAAAACCAAGGAAGGTATGTGTGGGAGGATGCCTTTATCCATCTTACAAAACCACAGGTTATTCCCTGGTTTGGCAATAAACGCATTCTTGATACTAAGGGTTTTATTAGTTTCGTAGCTATCCGTCAATGATTTCTTTTTTATATAAAGTACCCAGTCCCACATATTTTTTCCAATAAATGTAACTAACCCTCTGGTATTGCAGGCTTTTGGGCCTTTGATCTTTTCAAATGGGGGTATGTGAGACTTTCCCTGTGTTGTCACTTTGGGTGTCCTGCATGCCTCAAGTACAATATGTATGACAGTGTTATTATTGGGGGGTCAGCTCTCATAAAAATGTCAAATGCAATTCCTTTCCTTTCATCATTTGCTTTGATCTGTGCTGAAAAGCTGTGCTGAAAGAGAAGCACATTGCCGAGAGATATCATAATGTAGCTTTATTACATTTTTATTTGAAAATCCACATGACTCATACAAATACATGCTTTCATATGAGGAAAAACTGAAAACAAAGTAGTTTTGCAGACTATGAAAATGAATAGACCTCAAGGTAGGTAATATAGTATAAGGAACAGACCTAATAACCAAAATTCAGTTAAGATTCTGGTATATCCGTTGTGGTTATAGCAGTTATCAACCGAAGGGTTATGTCGCATTTGTAAAATAAAATTTAATGAAAGCAAATTTATTCTCTGCCCTTCAACAGAGATTTCAATCAAGCAGCCGAATTAATCGCATGCTAAATTTGCAATTACAGTACTTAATATTCCGCATTAGAAACATCATCATCAGAGCTGTTGTAATTCATAGTAATCTCAGTGCATTAAATATGCATTCATTTAGCATATCCTTTAGATAGACAGGCTACACAAATAGGCCTACATAATTGATTCTCTGCTGCAGACATGACTTGGAATCTGGTAAAGTCATCACATATAATTCAGTGCAATAGGTGTATTATTTGCTTTAGCAGGTATTAATCTGACAGTATAATTGTGGACAATGTGGTTCAAACATAAAAAGTCATAAACGATGGGTAAAGGACAAAAACATGAATTAATGATTAGTCTATTGAGAGGTGCTATGTATAGAGTTGTGCATTGTGACCACATTGTAGGGTATCATGATATCCATCCTTTGAAAATAAAAATACTCATTCATGATCCTGCTGCATGACTTTTAAATATAAAGTAGAGCCTTCAATGTGTTCTTTTTGCCAATGCAGTGGCCTGTAAGTTTCATATCTATGAAAGCATGAATAGTAAATATAGTGATCATGCATTTGATTACATTCCAATCCCTCAAAGCATCTGCCCTGCCAACAGAGGAGGGTCCATTTGGTCAGTTTGAATAGGCATTGATGACATAGATTTACTTCAAAGACAGGAAGACAACAAGAGTAATGGTGCAGTGGATTGTGGGCTTTGTTGGGGGACCTATTTCCCCAAATGATACAGTTCTTGTGTCGGTTCATCGATCTTATGACTGATTTCTCCCAGGATTTCCCTCAGATTCCATTTTGTCCTTTCGACGGATGTATGATCTTTTCATAGTTTTTTCATGACCAGATTTTTTTTTTTTTTTGGGTTAGTTGGGGTGGGGGCAGGGAGGGGGGCACTGTTGAAATAACAGTCCTAGAGATATAAAACCATGATAAATGCCCTCTCTAGAAGCTAAAAAAAGAGTAAAAGTGCACTTTGTTCATTTCCCAGTTGCAAGGGGCATTTATATCCCTGATGTTAAAGAAACGCAGCACAGCTGAGACAATGCGGTGGTGACCTGGGTGGTCTTTTTCATCCACAGTGTCTCTGCAGCCTTTCTTGGACTCCAGAGACCAGAAGTGGCTACAGAAATCTGATACATCTCTTGTTCTGAAATGCCTGTTCTCTGCAGGGATCAGATGTCTAGTTCCTCTTTCTGTTGCGCACCAGGCATTCTAACAGGTAGGAGTATCCATTTGTCTACTCCACGGGTGAAATGAAATTCCAAGAGCAAAATAACAATCCCTCCCATGGATTCGGCCCATTTCAGCTTGTGTAAGTACCTGAATAAACATGTTCAGCTTGGTTCTGTTGAGAATTATGGGTTGCACTATTCAGGCAGCACATCCTCAGAACTGCTTTATGAGAAATGAAAACCACTATGTTAATGTACCATTAATATAAGCACTAAAATCTGCCATCTACCATTATAGCACACTGCATAAGTGCACAAAAGTGTGACAATTTAAAATGCACCTGAATTGGTTTAAGCAACAGGGAAGTAACTGTGGCTGGTAATGATATCTTTATGCAAAAATTAATAATCTGGTTTATGGCTTTTTAAAATATCTTTTCTTATGGCTGAGATGTGCATTTGTTTAATGACAATCAGTTTTAAGGTTTGTTGGAGCCTTGCAGGAAAACAAAATTAAAAAAATATTGATTTTTCATTTTGTGCTCCAAAGGAGGGTCTGACCAAATAGCATTAAGTTCTTTCCTGAAGAACACTGAGTGTTTGTGTACATATGTATGTGTGCACCTGTGCGTATCTGTAAAGTGTGTCTTTGCAGGTGTGTGTGTCTCTGTACATACACTTGAGTTGAGGTTGTGTATTTTTGTACTGGTGTGTCTGAGTTGGTGCATGTGTATGTGTTAGTGTGTATTACATTTGCAGCGTGTGAGGGTGTGGATTTATCTGTCTTTGGGTACATCTGTGAGCATAGGAGTACAGTAGACATGACCTTCCTGCAGGTGTGTGTTATTCTTAGTGGGCTGCATATTCATAATATAAACCTATATTTAATACTGGGATAATGCAATGGCATTGGGTGCTGTTTTCACAACACTTCCAATTGCAGGGTCATTACTACCTGAAGATGTAATATCTCAGCAGAAGAGTCAGTGCCAGTTTCATTACCCTCATTATTACCATCAATGCTCTTTGTTCAGTGGAACACCTGCTGCTTTCAAGTAATTAGGTGGAGCGGAATTAACACCATTTGTAATCAGTTGCCCTTAAAGGAGAAGTGGGCTTTCTTTAAAAAATGGAAACGAACAACCAGAAGTCCTGGACCAGGCTATCTGAAGCCTGTCTTATTGCTGTGTCTGTGAGTCTGTCCATAGTTTGTGGGAGGCACTGTGCAAGCCTGAGACAAAAACAGTGCAGCACAGATAGTGCTGGGAGGATGGAGCTGGCATGGAAGCCTTCTGATTGGCAGGCCCACAAAAGCCATGTGACCCTGTTTACAGACAGAGCACCACAGTGATACTAGAGTACTAGAGTCAAAGGTGAAACCTGTTGCTGTACTGTTTTTTGCAAGATAGATGCACTGTTATTCCAAATAAGGGTGTATTGCCCAATTAATCCATCCTTACAATGAGTTGGTTATGGGTCCTGAAGATTGAATTCATTGTCTGATGAAATGGATGATAATGTCTGATACTGCTACAATTATCTGTATTTACTTAAATGAGTGTCTATTCAGTATTTAAAAAAACCTCTTACCCATGGGTGGCTGGCTGACCATAAGTGCCCACTAGAGAGCACTGAGACCAGCAAATGTAACCATTTTAACCATTTATCATCCCCCAGTGGTATTGCTTCCAATGCAGACCTCTGACCAGAGCTGACAGTGAACTAGCTGGGAATTTAACGCCCAATCACAGGCCTCACACTTAATTTCTGCACAAGTGTCGTACTATGTGAGCCGTCAAGAGGCTTAAAGAGCTGTCTTCTGAACATCTGAATAAAATCCCTCTGACCATATTTTAGTCCCTTTGGTACATATGTGAAGTGAATGCAAAGGTCTCAAAGGGCTGGTCACTAGGCTGCACGTTCCCTTTTCCTCTCAGAATTTGGACCTATCCTACAATATCCCCTGGAACCTGAATCTGCTTACACCGACTTAAAATGATTTCTGTTATAGTACAGTATGGAAGATCCTTGTTAAAGAAATTATGGTAGAGCATCATTTTATGTTTATGTGTTGCCAAACAGTGTTCTTTTAGGATGGAGCATTGTTTGGCACCATGCAAACACTATTTGTTAAGGTAATGCTGCTTTTATAGATAATGGACAGGTGGTAAATGCGCTTCCGTACAATGTAATTATGCTGTTCTTAACAGACAATTGTGAGGCATAATGTTTTTACTGTTTATTTTCGCAGCTCTTTCATGGTGATACCTGTTTTCTGTAATTGTGGCTCTTTTTATGTTGTTGTTGAAGCTCCAGTGCCAAGAGCTTCATTCAAATTCTGCCTTGTGCATCACCGTGGATAGGAGCCAAAGCTGCCAGGTAAATAAGTAAAGAATAAACAAAAGCTAAGATCAGCGTATGGTCTGTACTGGACTCAGAGAGAAAACATGGCTCTCCTCTGTGAGCATGCCCTGATGACTCATTTTCAGCAGGTAGTTTATCAGCGACCCGGTCGAGATGCAGCCAGGCGGTGGAGCTCATTGACAGCCACAGAGAGATGCAGACTTCCTGCAAGCAGGAGCGCTCTTTAAATTTAACAGCACAGAAAATTTCGCTGGATTCAGCATGCTGGGCCTCCCTGCAGGGACTCGAGGACCACTGTGCCATCATCATCAATACCTTCTCTGAGGACAGGAGCTAGCTCTGCTGCAGCATTGTGGAGCCTTGGGAATGGCACATAGTAACTGGCTATCAAATGAGTGTGAAATACATGCACAGACTGGGTGGAAACAATACATTTATTACAGTTATATACACACTGCATTACACCCATGCCCATGCATACAGTTTTGGATAACAACTGGCCTATATCATATCAGTGCGATATCAATAAGTCATATCATTACAATTTATGTATAGGTGCATCCAAAAATAAATATAGAAAGATGATTACAAAGAAAGAAATACAGATATAGGAAAAAGTTTGAAATCATCATTGGTTTTTTCTGATTTTTCTTTAGTCTTCTTGCATAGAAGTATCTGCCATATACATAAGTACTTAACAATAACATTAATAACAATGATTTGTGCTTGAAGGATTCCAGCATGCATGTTTGTCTGAGATACCAGCATACATGCTCATATCTGGTTACAGCATGCACTTCTCAGAACAGATGACCGTATGTGCATGTGCAACAGTATATCTTTTATGCAGTTATTAAACGTTAGGCTGTATGTACTCACCCCCCGCACATCCCCTGCCATCCACATGTTGTGGGGGGGGGGGGTTTGAGGAGGGACTGCGGAGAATATAAGCTGTAACGTTCTGATATGGATCTGGGAGAGACGTCAGAACCCTCTCATCCCTCTCCTCTCTGGCTCTAAGCCACCGTGAAATTAATTTTCATACAGGGGAAACGATGCGGGGCGCGGTCTGCTGGCGCTCTGCCTCCTTGAAGAAAGGAGGAGCCCTCTGGCCACCCAGATAAAGTCCAGGGGCGGGCGGGGGCCAATTGAAAACCACAGAGCGGCCGGCGTCCATGTCCCGGCTTAAGGACCCCTTCTCAGGGTCTCAGCGGGTTTTTTGTGTAGCTCCAGGGCCGGCCCGGGCTAAAGCTGTCCTTTCTTGTGGAATGAAAAGTAAAGTCAATGGATGACATAGCTGCTGGGGTCTTTTTAGAAGCCTCTTTTCTAGGTATGAATGAACAGATTCAGTCCGGACTCAGATTAAAGGAGAATGCTTCCACTGTAAACCTGCTGCAGGCTGCATTGTGATTTCCACTCCTCCATTACTCGCATTTAAAGACAAGCACCTTCTCTTCATTCCTTGAAAAGTATGATTTCTTAAACAAGCCCCTGGGGATTACCACCTTCAATATTCTCATACAGTACTATATTTTGCCACTTTTGTATCTTGCTGTGTCTTGCAGTGTCACTCAGCTCAGCAGTGTCTGTTGTGTCAGATTCCAGTGTGATATCTACACTAAGGCATGTGATGAACATGACAGATGGATGTACGCAATGAACACTGTGTGTCCATACCATCTGTGCTTAGGCAACGGTCCCTGGTTATATTCAAACACTTTGCTACAGGAGATCATGTTTGTTTGTTTGTTTTTTTTGTTTTTACATTGTGTCTTTTGACAATGGCGACCAAGAGTTTTGTAGGACATACATATCAAGCTTCTTTCAGTAGCCATCGGTAAACTTATACAAAAGTGATAATAAAGCCTTCAAGTTGTCCTTTTGACATTTTTACAAAAATGAATTAAAATAGTTCATGTTTATGGTTACAGTATTCCCTTGCTCTGAAATGTCTTGTAAATGTCAATGAAAGCTTGATGAAAAGGACATGTTCGAACAGAAACCCTAGTCTAGGCATTTAGGCAGACATGCATCAGACATATCATTAGGCTCATGTAACACTGCCCTGACCGCTGTATTTAGGCAGCGCTCCTCTTGGTAGTGTCAGCCAAGGCTACACCATCGCCACATCGTTCAGAATGTAGACACATTATCCCCTGGAAATGCCTCCATGGGAACCCAAAGCCTTACAAGCAAAACATGAAATGCAGGCCAGCTGGGGGCAACAGAAGTGTTTTTCTGAAACAGACATCTTCAGCAGGATTATTATGAACTAGTAACTGTCTATTTATTTCATATGAGCAGTGATCCCCATGGCAAGATTATTGCCCTAAAGATAGGGGAACACACTTCACATTATATTTATATTTTTGGTGTGTTGTGTGCTCTCTAGCTTGCATATGCGAGGTCTTAACTTGGACTTTTGCACATGGCTGTGAAAGTTGTAGAGGGATAAAGCAACTGTTCTGTGTAGGCTTCATTGTATTTTGTGAAAAAATATTATTGCAATCAGTAGTTGGAGGGTAGAATCTTAAAATGCCACCAGTACTAACTGACAAGCATGCAGAACAGCCAAAAAGACGCCATTTTTGTCACAATGCCCAGTGGCTGTCTCAACCATTTGTCCAGCATTGTCAGAAGTGGGCGAGTGTGAGATATAGGATAGCCAAGTATCTGTTTTAATTAAGTTCCATTCCCAGTTCTGAGTGTTGTTCTCTGTGGGAAAAAAACTGTAATGTCTTTACCATGTAAAACTGTCATTTGTGCCTCCTCTAAATCTGCTACCCCCAAGAGCAGGGGATTTACATGACAGCAATTCAAGTTTTCATGACAAATTTTCAATTTATTCTGTCTGTAAATACACAGCTCTCTTCTGTCTTGTGAAGATAATGTTTGAGGCTCTTAAATTCTTAGCCATAAACACAGGATAGGCAAAGTGCTTATTGCAGCCGTTCATTAAACTAAGTCCCAGTTTGGAAAAGTGCAATAAAAAAAACAACAACAAAACCAACGCAGTGACACACTGGTCACTGTCGGATGATGGGAGAGGACAGGTCACTTGCTGAAGTAAGCACTAAGTGTGAGGAACTCACGAGGCTATTTTGGGAGGAATCCCTGTCCTGTTAGGACATTCTGTCCCGAGTTCCCGAATGGCTTGGCTAGAACATGGGGTATGTGCTGAAAGCATTTTAGGAGACTAAGTACAGGGAACCTCACACATGTCCCTGCTGGGGAAAGCTTCCATAAGCCATTGGTTGCTCAATCCGTCCCTAAAGGGTAAGGGACTTTCTGTAAGCAGTAGAGTAAATCAGCTCTTACCCCCCTAGTGGGGTTGACACATGCATATGCGTGCACACACAAGAATCTTAAGATGCTATTTGAGCAGTTGATTCCCTCTTCTACTGACCTTGCCCAAGTCCACAGCAACTGTCCTTGTGGGAACCTGTTTTTCCCCCCGTCTCTCTCCTTGTCATCGACAATTTGTCTTGCTGGCAAAGGCTTTTATGTTGTTTACTTTTTTTCCATTTTCCTTTCCTTGGTACAAACAGAAGTATCAGTCGACTCTGCAAAAGTTAAACCAAAAAAGTGAATTTCTAAAAGTGCTAAAAGTTCAAAGCGCTTATTTAAAAATATACTGAGGGCAGCCTAAGTTTTGCCAGAGATTTGTCATTACGGTTGAATCACCTTATCTCTGCTCTCCTGACATGCCGAAAGAGGGAGCTGGCTATTTTGGTCAGATTCTGTTTTTATATGTAGGCCTATGTTTTCTAAACACTATGTTGAGTGGACTGTCACAGTCACCTGGGGTGAGTTATTCCAGACAGTAGCGCCTTTCAGCTCTGCAGAGTGGCACAAACTTATCCATGTCAAATTATATGTAAATGGGTTTCAGAATCAGTAAGAATGGCTTCTTAGTGCATCAATAAATGACTGCTGTGAGAATATGTGTATTACACGGGGCCATGCTGTGTGATGCCCATTAAAAAGTGCAGCCGCCAGGAATCTCCACTGGAAAGTGGATCACTGTAATTGCCTGTGTGACATTCTCATTACCTTAAAGGTGGACAGTGAAAGAGCTTGAACGCCAGCTGTCAGTGCTCACATGTGCCCCCAGAGAGGTCAACAAGACATTTTCACCTTAATGAGATTGATGAGGCATCGGTTAGTATCGGCTGTTCGTGTTTTGCCATTCCATACAAATATACGCACACACACACACACACACACACACACACACACACACACACACACACTGATCTGAATCCCTAATTCTGTCTGTAGGAAGTTTATTCTAGAATGGCCAAGAGCAGAAAAAAATAACCAAAACCCATTAAAAGAATCTGAGCTCAAAAAGCCATTGTGTAGTTCTCAGTTTCTTCTCAGAGGGTGTTTTTAATGTGCAATCTCATTAACATTTGAGCGGCTGAAATGATTATTTCACTGTCTAACTAAGCTCTCAGGCTACGGGGGCTCTAGGAATAACCAAGCCTCGCACACAGAAGTGGCTAAGGTGACTTTACTCAGAGGCGAGCTTGCCACTGACTCTTGCTGCACACTTCAGCAGAGAACTGCGTGAAGAGACGCTGTGCATATTTGCTGCGGATGTCACACATCTACACATTGCTGCCTTTGTCATTTCAAGCGAAACTCGAGCGCACACTGTGCTTCTTATTCAAATTCGGTGTTTCGTCTTCCCAGGTGATAGAGCCAAGGACAGTTAAGCAGCTGGAGAAAAATTCAATGTATATTTTGAAATAAGTATCCACAGCTAGCATAGGTATGTGCATGTGTATGTGTGTGTGTGTGTGTGTGTGTGTGTGTGTGTGTGTGTGTGTGTGTGTGTGTGTGTGTGTGATTATACAGATGTGTAGAGCTGAAGTAGAGCAGTGTAATTTATGTCTAATCCAAAAGAATTCAGGCATGACATACACAAATACAAAAGAAAAGTTTCATACCATTGTTTTCATCTTAAAAAAGTTTTGTTTATGGGTGGATTCATTTTTATTTGCTTGAATTTCTGGATAAATCTATATGTTGCTGAATAACTAAAACCAAGACAACAGAACATCAGGGGGCTGAATCAAAACAAGGAACAAGAAATGATAGCATTTAAAGACTGAACTGTGAAACCGCTGCAGAATGAAAACACTTCCCCAGTTCTCCACTTGGTGCCACTCTGTAGACGTGCTTGTGTTTCAACCGCTGAGAGCAAGAGTGTGAGAGAGACAGAGAGAGAGAGAGAGAGAGAGAAGGCGAGAGATTGCAGATGGGTGGGGCCAGATTGCTCTTTCTCTCTATACCTAACTTATAAATGCAGCTAATTAGTAGATGGCTTTTGTTGCTCTAAGGAATATAAAACATTTTGCCAGCTGGACAAACTCCTTCGATTGGGGCAGGTCTTTTTTGCCGTAAGAAATTTCTATCACTTCCTCCGTGAAAAAAATCCAAACAAAAAAACAAAAACCCCTGAACTCTGGAATATTGACAGGTGTATATCTGGATTGAGAAATATCTCCACATTGCTATCTCTGCCTCCAAGGTATGGGATGCAGGTGGTACAGCTGATTATATTTTAATCTTATTTCCGAGAGTGGGCAGTGTTACTGAATCTAGTTGTTTGGGGGAGAGTGAGGAAAAAAACAGACAAAGTGTTAGGGTTTCTTTTTCTATCAGGGGATCTAATCTCATTCTTTGCTGTTGAGATCTGGTAATACGCAGAGACCATTGAGATGGAGAGATTGAGATGGCCCCTTCTCCACCCACCCTCTTGTTTACAGACCCCCTTCCCCAGAATGCACTGCTGCCCCTGGTGTTCTGTCTGTCAGTTAATAAATGTAGTTGGATACGACTTGGAGGATAGAGGGGGAGCGCTCGGAAAGATGAAATGTGGAGAGCTGAGATGAGCGTGTCTGCCAGATGTGCGTTTTTACACAGTCCCAAGCCCCCCCATTCCACCTCCTTCTCTCTCCTCCTACTCACACACGAAGTGGGTGTTGTTTGCTGGGAATCAAAAACACATTCAATAACTCCAGATTTGGCTGTTCACTCTCAAGGTTTCCCGTACTGTACATTCTGCTTGTCGATGTCAATTAATATGTTTTAAGCTCCAATACAAAAACAGCCAAACACCACTACTCGATAGCTGATGCACTTTGCTGTGTGACTCATTACACACATCATTGGACTTTCAGTCCGGGTGGGCCCATTGAGACGGCTGGTTTTTTTTTCGACAGGGCAAAACTAATTTGGTATGGGTGACCTGTTGAACTGGATTCCAGCCCCTGGATCATTTCCTGCAGTAAATCCTGTCTTTTGTCAGTTTTCTGGGGCATTTTGGGGCTCATTATTTCACCCAGGAACAGTTCAGTTCTGGGTGATATTTCTGCACATGATTGGAATTAAATGGATGTGTCGTGTTGCATCCATGGTTTCGCACAGCTGTGGTTTCATTGCCGACGCTGGCCCTTGTTAGTGCACTGACAGGCTGGAGACTGTGTGCTGTGATTATTGGAACATGGGGGAACATGGAGATTTTCAGCCATCTTTGATTGCGGATATCAGCCGTTTCCCCCAAACATGAGTGATTTTAAAGAGAAACAGAGGGATATGATTACCTAGTCCAGATTAGAGTTAAAAAAAAGATTTCTTTGTTGTGTCACAATACTGTGTTCAGAAAAATTCAATGAGATGCTCTCCTAGCAGATTGTGCCAGGACTTGAACGCTATGGGCTGCTAACAAATACTGCTAACGAAACTGGGCATATTTGCATTGAGGATTTACAGTGGGACAGAGAGGAGCTTTTGAAGGTCCACCAAAGAGACGTGCAGTGAGTGTCATGTTTGAGGGTAATGCCAACAACTTCTTTGACCAAGGGCTCATCTTCAGCACCCAGGCACATTCAGTGCAGTCTTCGTGTGCTGGCGTACGAGGCGAGATGTCCTCAGAGGGTCTGGCCTTAGATGCTGCTCTTTAAGAGTGAAGCGTGGTCACTCTTTTCCATATGCTTACACTCGTCTCTGGGCAAATCATCTCAGCCCATGCCTCCTTGGTCGTGCGTGAAAAGCCTGGTCCTTTTGCCTGGAAAGCAGGAGGGAAGAAGCGCGGAGGTTTCTGAGCCTGCGTGACGGAAAACCCTTCTGCCGTGCCTTGGCTGCTGAGCGACATATTTGCCGCGTCAATCTCCCTCCCTCACTTTTACAGAACCTGTCCCACAGCATCTGTCGCCACGGTGGCGACGGTGGCTCTGTCTGGGGCCGTCCTGTCCGACGGAGTGGGGGACGCGCGGTAAATGGGCTGTGCGGCTCTGCGTCCGCAGCGGTGCCACCAGCCGTCTTTGGGTGAAAGATGGGATGGGGAAGGACAGCTCCTGACTCCCGCTCCAGACTGTGACATTCGCGCTCGGACGCGTCTCAGGCAGGCGGAGACGGGCACAGGCCCCGGGGCGTTCTCCATTTGCTGTGTGTAATGAGGCCTGACTTTGATCTGGAAGCCCACAAGGATTCCCCTCCCTTCTCCTTTCAATCCCCGCCCAACCCTCCCCCACGACTGTGTGACGGGGCGGTGGTGCCTATATTTGTGCATTTTGTTCTGTTAGTCTAACAAACTCAACAGTCTGACATGTTTCATGTGCCCCTTAGCCAGCAAAAACACTCACACACACATACACACACACACACACACACACACATATCTGATTCTCTCTCTAAACTTTCCTCTACTTTCACGTGCACAAATGAATTAAGAGGAGGCGGAAAAAAAGGCTAACAACTTTGTATCTTCTTGCCCCTTTCTTCTAGCTGAGATAGCCTTCCCTCGTGCTGTCCCAGATACCTATGTGTTTTGAAATCAATATGTATTATAAACTATCAACACAAGAGAGGAAATGATTTTCAACAGAACTGAAGGTTAATTGGTCTTCTACAGCAAACTGTGACACATTTTTTGGCTTTAAATTCCCTCTTGCATTCTTTTGCTTTCTTTCTCTTTCTTTGTTGTTGCAAGTATGAAATTAGACTTCAGGGTGCAATTAAAACAAAGATTTGGCCACCTCCAGGCTTGAGTGCCGCACACCCACACAAAATATGTGGTTACCTGTCATTTTTGCCTCTCTTCCAGTGTTAACAGGCTGTGTTTGCAAGCTGGATTTAGCTGTGTGGCCAAGGTATTGATTTAAATGTATCTCTGCTCGGCTTAGGATAGAAAACAAGACAAAACAACAAAACATTGCACCTCCGTGGTGATTGCCCTGCCTCCAGCAGGTGAGGTACACTTGGTGGAGATGAGTTTTGCCAGGAGATCGATACTAATGAGAGGATTTTTGAATGTGTCCTCTGCCCCGTTTAACAAGACGAGCAGTCTCCGTGCATGCCCTGCTGTCCTGACGGTTGCCGGTGATGGGAAAGCTGGTGACACAGTGTCACATGATGCAGATCAGATGCTGTCTCTGATTGGTGGCAGGCATGTGGCCAGTCATTTGCTTGGCTCTGCGTGGTCTGCACCAGCTGGGGCCCATGGTGCCGCCTCACCCTCCAGCTGCATGCACAAATCACAAAGCAGATGTTTCACACATATTTGCTGCTTCTCTTTTTTACCACATCATGGGCCATGCATGAGGAAAGAATCGTGATACTTTGCTGGAAAAGAAAGCGGACTCTTTTAACAGATTTTAACAGGAGTCTCGCTGGGTTGTGAATTTGTGAAGCCTAAGGTACTTTCTCATCATTGTGATCATTCTGTAGCCAAGCAACATGTTCCTAAGGATGCAATCTGACATGGGGATTCAGCCTATCATATTTGCTTCTTAGGTGATTCATGTTACCTACAGTGCACACTGACATAGACTACTGCCTTTGTGCTGTAACTCATCAAATTATTTGTGGACAAGCTCAACAGAATAAGCATGCTAATGCATTCACACTCTCCTGCACTCCTACACAGTTACTGTCATTTCTGCCTCTGCTCTACAACTCCGCTCTCTTGCCTTTCATAGTACATTCAATACAATGCTTAGAAGAGTGGTCCTCCAATGTGGAGGCCCATGGGGTCTAATGCTTTTTCTTTTCACTCTACAACCAGCAGACAATTCACCCATGAAACCAGATGAGGTGAGTTAAATGTACAATCAACTGCTTTAATTGAGATTGTAAACACTCTTAACTATGTAAACCAGAGGACTCCTGTGCTACAGCTGGGGCCCCCTGGGGACAGTATCTCATTCTGTGCTCTTGCTTTTCTCAGTATAAACTTCCTGCATTTCAGTAACACATCTCATGGTCATTGTGAGACAGGCAAATAGAAGGCCATCAGAAACTTGCTTATCAGTCTAATGACCCTCAGGTACGTATCTGACATGGAGGTGCAGGACAGAGGGAGGTCGTGTGTGTTTGCAGAGCCTTGGGTGTCCATGTCTCAGCTCCTCTCCGCACTTGTCAATCACGTGCCTTACTCCATCTGACAGCCTCTTTGATCTTGGCCCTTCACGGCCGCCAATCAATTTTCGCTCATCGGCGCGTCTCGCCTGCTTGGAGTGCGTCTCAGCAGCAAGCGTTTCCGCCCCCTCTATCCCACCCGGAGGGCTCTCTTGGGGCAGTGTCTCACCCCTTAACACAAGCTGGCTTCGCTGTGTTATGTGCCAGCTTTAGGGTGGGAAAGTTATACTTTTTTTTGCTAAAACGCGCTGTTTGTGTGAGCACCCCCCATCCACCCCCATGCTCCACTCCGTGGGTCATTAAATCTGTATTAGTGGGAGAAGTGTGGTCTGCTCATGATGATAAATAGAGTGCTGACTCAGATGGGGGAGAGCAGGCGGAGCTGTCAGGGGCTGATGGGGCCACATTGGCAAACGTGCCACACGCAGCTCCCCAGCATCGCGAGGGCCCAGAGCACGACAGTACTGTACGTGAGAAATACAAACAACATAGAGATGCTGGGAACATCTATAAGCAGTGGCAGTATTTACTACGTTGAACCTTGAGAAAATCTGTTTCTTTCATTCAGTTGTGTTATGATCATAAGCTGAAAGTGAAACCTAAGGAATTACTTTAAACTTGAACTAAGTCACAACCTTTTTTCTGTATTGCGGTTTTAAATGAGAAGGCAGGTGAAGAGTGTGTCATCAATATACTGAACTAGAAAAAAATAACTTTTTTTCTATGAGGATGAAAGGCGCAAAGACCCACATGCTCTTAGGGAGACTGTTTCCACCTCTCTCTGTCTCCACTTCTGTTTAATGATGTCCAGCTGGGGTCAACAACATTGCCCTAATAGGCCAGGTTAGATCTCTCTCAGACTCCAGTCCAAAGAGACAGTGATAGCCTCTGCTGCTCCACTTCAGCCGCGCATCTTGTGTGTCTGTAATTCACACCACGCATGCGAATCCTTCATTCTGACTCAAGTGAACTTCCAGTACAATACCCTCACTGATCTCAGTGCTTAGAGTCACATGCCCTACGCTCCTGTCAGGCAGATTCTCTGGAAATTAAAAATAAAAGTGATACTGTGTCAGCCAAATTGCTATACAGTTGCTTTTTTCAGTAAGATGTGTTAGTATTTCCAGCATGATTTTTTTGTGTGACTCACACCTTCATGTCATACTTAAGAGCCACTTTCCTATTTCTGGTGAAGGTATCTTAATTTCAAATTAAAAAATTAATGATAAACATATTGAACAACAGCTGAAAACCACTGAAGTGCTGAAAATCTGAAAAAAAAACAACTTAAAATAGGTTACTTGATGAAATATTTCAACATCCTAGGAATATATTTAACAAGAATCCAAATATATTGCTAATATAATGGATTTGTAAAATATAATCCAAATACTGTATATTGCCTAGATATACCATGTGCATAAAAAGAAATATTCCACAATATATTCAATGCCTTTCATGAAAGACAGAGAATATTTTACATTTAATGCAAAACAGTATGTTAAATCTATGTTTGAATGATCATCTTTTTCAATGCATTACAAATGAAAGCCGGAGTAAAGGACAAAAGATGTAGAACTCAAACCTTGAATTACATCTCTTAACCTCTTCCGATCCCTTCTACATCCTAAATTCTCAGCAAATTGGTCAATTTGTCACTGTAAAGAATGTGCACCCACGTAAACCGCCTCTGAGATAAATGGTCACTCATTATGCATGCAGACAAAAGGAAAGTGAAGGACAGAATGCCTTGTGGGTGAATCTCCAGTCGGGTGTTGGCGTCCTTGTCCCCAGCTTGGGTGCAGTTTTGACGGATTCGCCATGCGTGGCTGCAAGCTGTTCCACTTGTGTCCTGCAAAGCAGCTCCATGCGCGCGGCGCTGTCCGGGGAGCTGCGGCGGCAGACATTGGAGTCCGCTCAAGCAGCAAACGGGCTGCCATCATCGGTCCCCATGTTCAGCCATCCACAGCCTCTTCAGAGCCGGACTGGACGCCCAGGACTCATCTCCCGAACAAACAGAACCGGTCTCAGCCAAAGGAGGCAGCAGCTGCCACATCAAAGACCAATAACCAAAGGCCCATTAGTGACAGCGACTCCAGAGGAGACAAAGCTGTGTCAGAAATAAGGCCACCCGTGCCCTCTCCTTCAAAGTTAAACAGACCAGGGGAGATAGCTAAGAAAACAAAAAGACAGGGAAGGTGAAACGGGTAGGAGAAGTACATCAAGACTAATCTAGTACAGCGGAACCAACTGAAATCACTTGGATCTGCTGGTTATAAAAGAGGTGATTATTGATGACATACTACACTGTTAAGCACATGCTCATGCTCACACTCACACATATGGAGAATGGATCTGTTAATTCTGAATGAATTGCAGCGTTTGGTGATGAAAAATAAAGTGGGGCTGTCATGCATTTATTCCGAGGGTTTTGTGGACATGCTTAGAAGGCAACAAAGACTCTCGCTCTCTCTCCGGGCCTGTGCTTTGAAAACTAATCTGGAGACTGCAGAAGTTACTGTTGGTTTAATCATTGCAATGTGTGCTTGCCGATTTGAATGATTTAAAACAACATTCAGCATAAAAGAAAACCAGCTCCGTATTGTTCACAGATTTGTTTTAGATGTGTTGAGATTTTTTTTATTTGATTGATGTCAGTAATACAGATTTCATTTTGAGGCCTGGGGGGGGGGGCAGACGATTACACTGTTACCTCGTAGTGCATAATTGACTATTATATCAAGACGAGATCAGAAATGTGCTGCACCTGTCACATAATTTCAGGTGTGATGAATACAAATTACAATAAATAATGAATGTGAAATGTATTCATTATTTTTCCCCCAATATATTGACAGCCATAATAAGTACGGCAGACAAGAGAGCAGAAAAACCACATGAAGAGCACACCAGGACACTGTGCACACACACCTGAAACAGCATGTGGGTCCTGTGGCAAAACTGTCTGAAACCAATCAAAGCTTTGTATAGGAGCCATTGTCAGTTAGAGGTAAGATGCATATAAACATGGTTTATTGTTGCCCTTTCCACTCATAATTCAGATTTACAATGAGACTCCCAGCCATCTCTTTGTCATCTTTATCTGTGCTTGTGTACGGATTTGTACAGATGCAGAGCTTAGATTCGATTAACTAATTAAGACAGGTAACAGTTAACAAAACAGTATGTTTTCCCATTTAGACAATGAAAATGATTTACAAACCGTGACTATGTTTTCGCAAAAGGATAAACAGAAAGAGAGAGAGTGTGTGTGTGTGTGTGTGTGCTTTTTTAAAGTGAATGAGCAGTTTCATAACTTGTCATTATGTTGTCACTAATTTGCACACAGCTTTACTGTGCTTGTCAAGACAATTCAGTGTCTTTTTTGGTCAGCTTATATAAAAGCATATTTGAATAAGAAAGGCCCCTGTAGGACAGTGCCAAAAGGAGACAATCCACATACATCCTTTGTGAGTGCACTTCATCTATCAAAATATGTGAATAAATCACAGACATTCCTTTTTCTGAAAAGGTGGTGCTCAGTTTTGCAGAAAAAAAAAAGATTTTCCTTAACAATGACATTGTTGTATACCTTTTCGTTTTCCTGTTTTGGGTTACTGTCCTAACAACCAGGGATAAAATAAGCAAGTTTTCAGTGCTACTCTAATCATGCTCATCCTGCACCCTGACCCAATCTGATATTGGTAAATACAAATTGATTGACACATGAGTTGCTGCATGTTTCAAAACCTCATTGGCTACACACTGCCCAACAAGAGACACAACCACCTCTCGGAACTGCAGACCAAATGTCTCTTCTTGGAGAGTTACTCACACTCTTAATGAAACCTCCAGGGAATCAAGCCTACTTCCTGAAGCAAATGCTCACATGTGTCTATACTCCACTTCAAATGGTCACATGTGTCTATACTCCACTTCAAACGCTCACATGTGTCTATACTCCACTTCTAATGCTCACGTGTGTATACTCCACTTCTAATGCTCACATGTGTCTGTACTCCACTTCTAATGCTCACGTGTCTATACTCAACTTCAAATACTCACATGTGTCTATACTCTACTTCAAATGCTCACATGTGTCTATACTCCACTTCAAATGCATGCTCTTTACAATCTTCAGTGTTGAAACAGTGGGGAAAACAAGAAACGCCCGGAACCTGCACAAGGAAGAGCGACTTCATTATTCAATTTTGCGCACACTTCTGACAGGCACTTCATCTTTATTAATAACTTTATCAAAGTCTTGTTTGTTGGTAGCAATGAAATGACATGAGACAGCAATTCAGTGTGGTTTTACAGTAACACTGTGCGCTAATTTGAAATGTGTTCAAATCTGCTCTTTTGAAGGAAATCAAACGTTTTGTGTTAGCTAATTGCCTGCATCAGAACTCCAATGACTGTGGCTTCCCTGACAACATGAGAATACCCACTGCTCTGGCACAGCATGCAGTTACATTGAACTGCCTACATGGTTTAGTTGCCCATTGTCAGGTTCACAGCAGTGCAGTTCTTGAAAAGCTTGAGAAAGATATGCTACTTTTGCCATACTTTGGAATTGAAACCAGAAGTTAAATATCTCATCATTATTCACTGCTAGTGAAAGAAGGAATCAAATTTTATTCAGATGCATTCCAAAAGCCTTCTAAGCCATCATTCTTCACTTGTTAGCTGTAGAGCCAAATATTAAGGTATGTATGTAATGTAATGTAAAACCATCGAGTTTTGTGGACAGGGATCGGGCTGAAGGAGGGCAGAGTGAGTGAGAGCAGATGAGTGAAAACTGATAGCTGTGGTATCCAATATGTGGACACCAGACAAAAGAAAATAAGTTCTTTGTGTTTTTTGTTTTTATTGGCTCTGCAAGAATAATTAAAGAGACAATAATGACTGTAGTGCAACTGCAGTGCAATTAACCCACAAAGAAATTTTAGCTGGCACATTTTTTACTTTTTTTACACTCAAATTTATACAGTCTCCTCCAAGACAGCCTTAAAATTCAGTTTCAGATGTGCAAAATGACTTGTAAAGATTTCTGCTGAACAATATAAAAGATTCACTCAATCTCTCGAATAAGTCTGGACAAGGCATTAGGAACGCCCGTAATACAGTGTGTTACTCATTGAAGGGTAGGCTGGCTTTTATTTTTTACCACTGAGGATCTCTGCTGTAAGAGACCAACTTTGTATGCTGTCAAATTAATAAACGGCCAGTTCCTGGACACCCGCTGTCACTGATACAAGGGCCGCCTCGAACTCATCCCCGTGTTCACACATGCGTTCACACATCCCATAATTAACACTAATTTAAGACAGCCTCATGCTGAAACCGATGAGCTGGCGCGATGCGTCTGCTAATTACAGCATGGCAAGCGACCCCAGACCATTCCCTGGAGATCCCAGTGGTTTGACGCTCCGTCCTTGAAGGCCGACACTTGCCGCGGGCCCGCGCCGCGGTCGGTGCATCAGGAGAGCGACCGACCGCCGTGCCGGTCTCTGCTGGAAAGCACGGCTCTCATTTCCACCTCTCTAATCCACGGTATGTAATCAGTAATTATCCACATATCGAGGAACAAAGAGCGGACGTGGAGGCTTTGATAAACCTGCGGGTTTTTATTGATCTGAGCCCACACAATGGTCTGAGCTACACCCCCCCAATCCTCTCTCTTCAGATGAGACCTGCGCTGCTGCCAGCGCGTTTCTTGGATCCTTTGCCATTGCCACTCCAATTTCAGGGATAATTTAGCTTAAGGGTGGCAGAGTTCCCAAGGACAGTTTAGCAGGAGCTTGGATGAACGTTCTCTTGGCTTAGCTCGGGTCTTCATTTGGAAACAAACCAGGAAAACAGATTTTTTTCCTCTTTTCTCTCTCTCCGCTCGTCTTTTTTGGAGTAAGCAATATGGATCGCTCTCCCCTGCTCCCTGAAGTGCTTGGCAACTTACCCACCCCCCACCCATCAGCAAACGGTGACTGCTCTTTTCACGAAGCATCGCCTCATCGCCTCTCTTTGTGAAATCCGTGTATCTCTGGCCCATCTCTTCACGAGCTCCATGTCTGAGCAGCTATTCTGGCCATGGAAATAATAAACCTTGTATCAGAATGATGTCCTGTTTGACAGTCATGTTGCAGTGCTTGTGTTGCTAGGCTAGTTGCTAAGGTGGCTCTTTCTTGATTGGCTGGTGCACAGCTGTAGTGGCACTGCACATTTTGATTTCCCAAAATAAAATCAAATTAAAAATGCAGCCTGGTTTTTACTAGGCCTCAGTATTCTTTTTTTTGGATTGACAGATGAATAATTTCTTTAACCTGTGCAGCCTGACAAGAGACGCAGAGTTCATCAATGACACAAAACAATTTGGGGCAACTGGATCAGGTCTAGCAGCACCGCAGCGCTGGTGCTGGAACGCTGGGTGGCTGGCCCTGCCAAAGGGCTGCTCCAGTGTACCGTTGGTGGCGTCGAAAATCCTTACACTGTTTCTGTTGACTGTGGCTGACAGCCAAGATGGGCAGTGCACAATTTACTGTAGCATTTCTCAGGGAGGTGTCTCTGGGCCTCTGTCCATGTCTCATCGGGCAACAGAGCCTGCTGGGGCCAGCCGGCCTCCTGCAGCATGACTGCATGGGCTGCAGCCAAACTGTGCGTATCTGGTGCACAGACTGCGTGGCTCAGCCAGTGGGTGGTGGAGTGGAAGAAATGGTGGCACCCAGGGCATCCACACTGAGCAGGGTAGAAGGTGTTCGTCTCCCTGCTCTCAGATCGATGAAGGAATAAGCAGTCCTGATGTTGGGCGGGTTGGGACAATGAAGGGAAAGATAATTAAGTGCACTCTTCTTCAGCAGATGTGAGAAATTAGCTGTGTGGGAATAGAGCACGTGCTGTTTAAAATGCAGAGGTGGTATTTTTAGTGATGTGGAGCCAGGATGCCTCAAACACTTTCTGCTTTGTTTTGTGCAACCCCAATGAGACAAAAATCAGAAGTTAATGACATGCCTATAGGAACATTCCACGCCCACTTGCGCAGTGAGCACACACCAAAGGACCTTCTTCAGGGTAAATACTTACGAGGTATACAGTCACATGACCTTTACATTCTGAAACCATTTCAGTAGAACTCTCTGCCTATTGAATTTTGTTGGTATTTTGAGTTCTCCCTGCCTACGTGTCAGAGCTACAGATCAAAGCAATGACATTATGACTTCAATCATTTTCCAATTGGAAATCTGAAATCGGTTTGGAATGTCTAAGGTGCTCCCGAGAGCACCTCTGAAATATCTTTATTCCTTCATATGCAGTTATGGCTCCCTAAAGTGAACGAACATGGTATTTGGTTTCCGCATTGACAGTTAAAAAATTAAAAAACAACGGTGAGACTTACTTGAGCATTTCTCCAGGAGATGGGGATGTTGCACCACGGACGCTGAGACACATTTATTTGCAGTGCTCAATCTGTGTATCTCCTGGCTATGGTTGGTACTCTTCTGGAACAAAGAAATCAACACTGCCAAGAACTATCTCTCTGGCTATATTCCTTTCTTAATTGGTGGTATCAATACATTCTTGTGGTCTTTGCATCTTTCTCAGGTTACTTATTTCTTAAAGTCTAAAGTCTGTCTCGGAGGTACTTGGCCCACGCTGCTTGGATTCATCTCACGCATACGCATACACACACACACACACACACACACACACACACACACACACACACACACACACACACACACACACACACACACACACACACACACACACACACGTATACCCATGCACGCATTCACACAAACACATGAACACATATGTACACATCTATCGCATCTAACAACGTGAGTCAGACTGTAGCTCTTTTGTTCAGGAGGTGTGGGAGTCAGTGTATTGTACCTGGTGCAACATTCAGAGCAGACCACTTTGTCTGAAAGCAGGCGTCACAGAGCGGACTATCCCAGCACTGCCATGTGAATAAATCTCCTACTGCTTCATAGAGCTTCAGGAGTCCCACAGTGACAGACAGATATAGCCTGAATGTCACTGAGTATCTGTGGTTCCCACTTCTTTCCCTGTTGGAACAGGGAAAACTCATCTTCAGTTCGCACACATTCATACAATCTTTTGTTGTGCTTGCTTTGAATCATGACTCATACATCACAATTGGGTTTTTAGAGAATTACAAGGTCATGTATACCACAGAAATATCCTTGTGATAAAAAAAATGTGTGGATATGCTTGTACTTTCGTACTCTTTCATGGATAACTGTTTGCTTTAATCATATTAATAATGTAGAAACTCTTTGGTGTATGATCCTTGACTTCGATATCTACATCTTAGGTGCAGAATGAAAATAAGAGCTGTGATAACATCACAGTTTGTATAATGATATTTAATAATGCAATAACAAAAACGTTTTTGCTGCTAAGCTATTTATCTGTGAAAAACGATTTCACAGACAGCCTTATCTATATTGTTAGATAAAAAAAAACACAACTTATTTTCTTACATGTTTTTGTAAGGTTCCTTTATAATTCAAGAAGGTCTCAGGAAAAAAATATCCAATTCACAATTCCACTTTGTGAAAAGCCTGGCTAGATTTCTGCCCTTGCTAAGCCTCGCCCTCTTATCTGTAGAAACTATTGACAGTCATTTTCAGCTAAGGCTCCAAACAGGATTAGCAGCCAGCGCAGTAGCTGCAGTCACCCTCATTCCTCGACCACTCGCAACCCCAGAACACAACCCTCACAGTTTATTCTAATTCAGCGCAGCGCCGCCTTCTCCCTCCCTCACGCCTCGTGTACACACAGGGGCACAAACGCGTGCTTCCTGCACGCACCTCCAAATGAGACGCGAAGTTAGCCGAGGACAACAAAGTCAATAAACTCGGTACGCCGCGAGAGTAACATGGCCCGTGAAATTTATCCCAACTTTAGGCTTTACTCTGGGAAAGAAAAGCACAATATTTTGTTTAATCTCATCACTTCCCAGACACTCATGCTCCTCAGTCAGAGAGGGTGAGAGATTTCAGCCTCGTCTCCGACATCCCAATTGATGCATATCAAATGTCAGGGCTTGAGCCCAGAGAAAAAGCCAAGATGCATGAAAGGCAAACCATGCGATGTGTTATTCTTCTCGCTAACTATCTATGTGGGAGGCTTCCTTTGCATTATATCCTTTACATGCATGAATACTGCGTATGTTTTTTTTAAAAAAATGGATTAAGCAGCCGTGCTCGTAATTCCCTCCTGGTTTACGTCTATGGGGGAGATTGAATCTAGGAATTAAAAGGCAGAGATGGATTCTGACAATGAGTGCTTTAAACTTGTAAAGTAATTTTTAATAACCCTAGCGTAAACAGGGAGAAATTGGTCAATAAATAATTAAAGGAGAATAAATAAATTATTTGAACAGTCCACCCTCAAATGTGGAGGCTTGGGAAACCCACTGGGGTGTTCACAGTCTGGCCACTGGGTGGTACTCAAGCCACAAAAATAAGTTATTCTTGTGAAAAAAAAGGAAAAAAAAAATCCACAAAACAACAACAAAAAAGAAATAACCAAAAAAAGCAGTTTTTGAAAAAAGGTTTGCGCTTATCACTAGAGTTTAAAATTCTATCAGTTAAAAAAGGAGTTGTTTCCTTCTTTCATGCCTCTGTTTTGGACCTCTGATATTTCTCTGTGAATTTGAAGCTCTTTATCATGCGTTTTAGGAGGTTACTTAAGCAGTGAATGTGTTAAGAAGTGAATCGCCCGCCAGGCAATTGACCCTGCTTTACGCGAGAGATGCCCTTCCCTGCTCCGTCTCCAGTGTGATGCCCTCTGCCACTCTCTGTTCTCGCTGTGTGTTTGGGGCAGTTTCCGTAAAGCCGCTGATTCCTGGGGATGTATCCAAAGTGACCCAGCCCAGGGTGAGTCCACAGCAAGCTCATCAGGGACTAGGTCATGTGATTCCACCGATGGGCAGAGCAGGACCGGCATACCCTGCGTTCTCATGTTTAGAAAGGCCTTCTATGTGGAGCTCATGATTATTGAGATCTGTTGGCTGCTGGGGCCCAGTGGAGAGTGTATGGCTGACCGAGACTTCAAGCATTACATTTTTGCTGTTCCTTGATGAACGTGTTACAAAAAAGGTCCAAATCATCCAATTTTCGAGCTGAGGGTGAACTTTTAAAACTATGGAAAAAGCGAAATCAGTGTTTTCCCTCTCTCTCCGATGATCCTGCGAGTCTCCGTGTGCTCGGTTCCCCCCTCCTTCCCCCTCAGCTCGGGAGCAGATTAATCTTCATCGCGGCTGCCACCTCCTGCCCCTGCAATGTTCCCAGGCCTGCCACTGCGCTGTCAATCCCTCCATCATATTTCCTAATTCTGCCCTCCTCCAAAGCACCGGGATAGCCCGAGTCCAGGCTACAGCCATCCGTCTTGCGTCTCCCCGGCTGGGAGGACGGTACGGGCTGAGACAAGAGCGTCATCAGAGAAGAGTGTGAAGAGGCATTACACGAGCCCAGAGCTACAAGGAGTTGGGCTGATTTATTCCTGCCTAGTGCCTTGAGGGTGATCATGAAGGCATGATGGTGCCAGAATTTGGCTCTCCAGATGGGTTGCTAGTGAAAGACCTTTGAAATGAGAGAGTTGGATGGGTCCCTCTTCCTCTCCATCAAAGTTCTTTCCTGGAGAGCTGCACCTCCTCATTTTGAGGTACATTTGTGTATATATTCAAGTATTATTTTGCAGTTTTTCTAATTTATTTTTATCATTATTTAAATGAACAAACTATTCATATTGTAGTACACTATGTGTGGTAAATGTCACACAGACTCAGAATTGTTAACAATAAACAAATGACAAAAAAAAAAAAAAAACAATAAAAATGTAAGAAATCCGCATCCTCATTTGGGGTAATATGGATGAAGGCCCGTTTCCGCTCAGACTGTAGTGGTGTTTTGGGGTAATATGGATGGAGGCCCGTTTCCGCTCAGACTGTAGTGGTGTTTTGGGGTAATATGGATGAAGGCCCGTTTCCGCTCAGACTGTAGTGGTATCTGAGGCTTCTGCTTCGCTGATGGATCTTGCATGCCATCCAAGGGGCATCGGGGGTGGAGGTTAACAGCGCAGAGCTTCACTGCCATTCAGAGTGATGCGGTGAAAAGTACAGAGAAAGGTAAGACAGCAGGACTTGGCCCACATTTCCTAAGTCAGGGATTTAATGGCATTCAATAAGTCATAATAAAAAAGACAATTAGTAGCACAGAGTGGTCTTCCTACCACACTTGTCATCAGTGAAATTTAAGCCGCTCGTTATTCATTTTAATTACAATACTAATAACATCACGGTATATGCCTTTGTGTTTGGAAATTTATGAATCTGCACTGTCATAAAAAAGAAAAGGAAAAGGCTGTGTGTTAATCACTATTTTCTGGATACGGTTTTTGGTGATGTGTGTGACCATGCTGAGGATATTTTCTTGGCAGTAGTGTTATGCTAGCTGCTCGCTGTAATGCGAATGCATCGGTGTCCACTGCAAGTCTTTGAGATCCATTGCCCTGAGTGGTTTTCAATACACAGCTGATTGACACTCCATCAAGACCTACCAAATGAGAGCTTTGATCTATTTAGAAAGTGGTGTCAAATCCAAATATGATGCACTTTTTTATAGTTTTTTCTCCCCCTCATTGCCTCAATTTTTCTTTCTTTTGAAACCCATATCCTCATCCCTAGGCCTGACCTGTCACATTGCAGTGCAGTCTGTCATTCTGGGAGAATGCAGGCTTGTGTCTTCTCAGAGGACTGTGCTGACCTCCGCTTCTTTTCACCCCGCATTGCAGTGCCTGAGCTGCACAGTCACTGCACTGGAAGAGTGGACTTCATGCGCAGCTGCAGCAGGCATACTGCAGCTTCCTGGCTAACCATAGGAGCCACTATAGCTTGATAAGATGGGGGAGGACTCAACCCGAACACAGCCTGCTTTACTTGGTTGATACTTTGCAAGGTCAGGGGTTGGGGGCCAGACTGTGGGACATGTGAGCACACAGAGCTTTAGGAGGGTTAGATACCCCAGCAGCCCTGCAAATGGCAGTATTTGATGAGAGTGAGACCAGATGCCTGATTGAAACCCAGCACAGTGGCCTCCGCCACATACACTGTGGCTTTAATGAATGTCAAATGGCGAGAGACCAGCCCTGATGCAAGGGATATATAATCACTGCTCTCAGAACAGAGAGGCAGATGTGGCGGCACCCGGCTCATTATACAAACACATGCTCCAGTGATCCTGTATTACATTTCCCGCACCAAAAAACCCCACACACACACGCACGCACACACACACATACACACACACACGCACACACACACATGCACACACACACACACGCACACACACATGAATGCCTGCACGCACACTCTCTCTCTCTCACACACACATAAGCACTCATTCTCTCTGTCTCTCTCACACACACACAGACACACACTCTCTTTCTGTCACACGCAAACACACACACACACACACTCTCTCACACACACACTGTCTCACACACACACTGTCTCTCTATCACAAACACACATGCACACACACACACTCTCACACATGCACACTCTCTCTCTCTATCACACACACACACACACACACACACACACACACACACACACACACACACACACACAGACACACACACACACAGACACACACACACACACACACACACACACACACACAGCTGAAACAAGGGCCACTACAAGCCTTGATTTTATTACATGCCATTATAGGGCACAAGCCCGGTTTAGTGTCTGTTCAACATCCCAATGCAATTAGCACACTGTGATCCCTTTCTAAAAATATCAAACTTTTTTTCCCACAAGCAAAAGATGCAGCAGAATACAATTTTAATAAACGTGTCATGTTGCTCTTGTAGAAATTGGATTTAGTTGGCGGCGGCAGACGCCTTTACAATGCAGCTTGCATCAAAGGGTGACAGGCAAACCCAGTGGAAGAATACATCATCGCTTTACATATTTAATTCACCACTAGCGAGAAGGATTTACAAGAATTAAAACTACTCTCTACCTAATTTTCCAGAACAAACAAGGTTGTTTTGGCACGGAGCAAAAACCAAGAGTTTGAGACGGAAGTTGAGCTGGGGACTGGAGTTATTGAGTGTTGAGGCTGGCTGGGAGGAGCTGGTTTTTATTTTTATTTATTTTTTTTCCATTTGCGGGTGCGAGCTTTTCTGGGAAAAAAACTTTTGAAAGGCAAGTCCCTTGTAGGGAGTTCCTCCTCCTGTCCGATGCCTTTCGTTTTCTCCCTGTCTGGGGACTGAAATGCTGTCGTTTCATCTGAAAGCGAGATGCCAGACAGTGCCCGGCTCCCCCTCGTGATGGCAAACAAAAGAAGAGACTCTCCAAATAAGATATTCCCTCCCCTCTCCCGGATGCAGATTGGGTGAAACGGGCCCAGTAAATATCGCCGCTGGGAAGGAGAGCGGAAGCACTGCTAAAATAACTATTTGCATTACAATGCAAATTATGCCGAATTAGCTTTCATGTTTTTCATTCTGTGCCTTTAGCGAGACAACACTAATTGTAGCTCCGGACCGAATCCTAATTGCTTCCAAGAGCGGACAAAATGAGCTCGGTGTAATTATCTTTACCTATGAATGCAGTGGACTGTTTGCCATTTCCCTGCCAAATTTCAATTAACGCCCTCATTGGAATTAAATACGCCCGTGATTCGCGGCGATAAATAACGCGGCTACTTAACTGCTGTGCTGATGTAGAATAGAATCTCCTTCCTGTATTCCCCTGTCCCTTGCTTGCTCGAGCTCTTTCTTATTTGTAGTTTCAATACTGCATGGAGTTGGAAGAAGTGAGGGGACTGGACTGGATTGACCTAATTCTGGATTTAAAAAAATTCAATCAGTTCTGCCTGAAGTTGTTTTCCCTCCCTCTGTAAGATTAAAAGATTCAATTCTCTGGGCTTATCCATACTTCCCATATGCGGCGGTCCCAGAGTTAGCGCGAGTGCCCTTTCCTGGGTATCACTGTAATGTGTTATTATTATTTCCATCACATTTCCTTCCCCACGTTGTCCAGTGTTTCTCTCCTCGAGGACACAATCCAATAAGAAGTTACTGATATTTGGAGGGTGCAGAGTGCGTGGAATGACAGCAGGTGAAGCAGTGACCCCCCCAGGATGGAGAACTGAGCATGTCTCAGAATGTGCTTTTCTGAAGATCTCACCCAGTATGAAAGTCGGGGGTGGGGGTGGGGGGTAAAAATAAACGCCAGAAAGGAACTGCCAAATGTCATGTTTTTTGCCAGCCACATACATTAACTGCTTTTCTTGCTACGGTGTCAGGCAGCTCTGCAAGGTTGGCATCTTTTGGATGCCAAGGTCTAATAGAAAACTCAAGCTATTAAAAAAAAAAACCCGTTGGGAGATGCAAGCTAAAACGTTTGAGATGTCTGTTAAATTGAAGTCATTCTGCCCGTGTAGACACCCGGAGAGTTTGTGCCAGCCACCCGAGAAAGTCTGAAAGTTAATTACGTTGGGAAAAAAAAGTTCTGCTGTAAACCCAGAGAATTCCAACTAAACTGCTGAAAAGTATCTCAGCAACGTTCTTAAAAGACCTCCATCTCACTTACTCAGTGCAAGACCTTGCCCTCTTTTAGCGCTCTCATGAGGTATAAAAGATTTGCGCTACGAGCATTTTTTTACAACTAGATTTAGGAGCATATTATCAATTGCCCTTGTCATCACATGGAGGGTACAATGCACTGATGGTAAAATTGGTGGTAAAAAGGAAGAAAATAAATATGATTTATATTGAACTCTCTGCCACGTCACTTTTCTCTGTAAAACACTGGCGCCCCAGTATTCTGAGCTTGAATTGACAGTATAAACCACAAAACAAGGGCGATAGCTGAAAATGGACATTTATTTATTTCAATGTTGCACACAAAAAGCCCTCCACAGGAATCGACTCTCCCCCTTCCCTTTTATTGGTTCTGAGAAACAAGCATGTTGTGGTCTGCAGGGCCTCAGCAATGCTCTCGACAGGAGCCTAATGGCTCTTGGTTGAAGGGGGCTGGGCCAGAGCAGTCTTCATCCATTGTAATGCTGGGGGAAGAAAATCAATGACAAGAGGGGAATAAGGTCTTTAAAGACCTTTTTTTTTGGAGAGGAGGAACAGGGAAATTGAATTTGAGTGGAGATGCCCTCCATTTAAGTGGAAACTGCATTTCCAGTCTGTTGTTAAAGTGTAATGTTGAAAATTGTTGCCCGGGCGACCCCAGTCCTGTGGGAAGGCTAAAGTGTCACTCTGGATGGAGGACCGAAAGCCACTGGCACCTCTTTACATGGACATCGTTTTATGCCGAGGCTTTGGGGGCCCATTTTAACCACATCTTGTGTGCAGGATTGATTCTGGCGTCTTCTTGCCACAAGGCCGTGTGGATGGATTCTCTTAAGTTACACTGCTGCCATGTCGGCAGACGTGAAGGAAGGACCAGGGTACTCCTGCAGATGAGTGGTGAAAGACAGGCCAACAACTCCTTATCACCACCTCTCCTCTTCTCCCACATGCCCCCAACAAACCCTCACTCCAGAGGTAAGGGACGCCAAGCTGGACGAAACAACCAATAAACAACAGATGTTTGTGAAGTTCTTAAAGAGAAAAAGACAACAGGATGGAGAGAAACGGGGGAGGCAGAGAGAGTTTGGGCATTATTAGGAGCTGAAATACCCCAAAGAGGCCATGGCAAATGCAGTCCAACACTTGCAGCTGTTCAAGGAGAACACACTACAGGGACGGGCTCAGCGGCGGCTGAGTGCTCTGAGTGCCAATGCTGGATCCAGCCTCATTCTCTCTCTCTCTATCTCCCACAGTCACTTACACTCACTGCCTGTCTCTCTGTCTGTCTTTCCTGGACCACAGCCCAGAGTGTGAAGGCAGGGAAGCTCAGTATTCTGGCACAAAATGGCTGCCGTGTATCACTCAGGTAGATGCTACGCATAGGTGGTGGTTGAGATGACATTTGGAAGGAAGATTTAGGTTGTGCACTAAATAAATAAAAATAATGACATGATTGTTGTGATTTATTTTATTTTTTTTTACTTTGTGAGCTTGGGCAGAGGCCTATACCGCTGAAGATCTCATGTGACCAGTCAGGCACTGGGGCAGCAGTCCTCACGAGGGGGGGCACCACCTCCACACGACCGGTAACGACACCTCGCGGTGCTTCCACCTGACCGCTCTGGAGATCGTCTCAGAAAGTGCAGCACATCAAAGCAGCCACACCCTAGGGTGTGATGTGTCACCACATGACCTCCCTGAAGTTTTGGAAAGGTCCGGCACCTCCACCTCCTGGCTCTGGAGACTACCGCTGGTCTCATTAGAGTGTTGAAAGACTGAAAGTGCTTCTGGGAGCCCAGCTTGGAGACAGTACTGAAGGTATAGCATCCCTAGTTGACTGCTGTTTATGCTGAAAGATACTGTGTTTTTGAATTACTGCTATGATTGCAACTCTGCAACTCCACCCTGCAGTGATTTTTTGAAATGGCCCTGGGAACGATCATACGAATACAGCACTTTCAGATGTCCGGCAGAGAGACAGCATTTTAAAAAAATACTTTTCCTCTGAATTTGCAATCATGCTCCGTCAACCTCATCAAGCAACTGTTCTTTCAGCTACAGGAGGATAAAAATTTCAATTAACACCCTTCACTAGACCCCACTTAAGGTATCTGTGAGGGATACCTTATCCTCCAATAAAAAAAACAAAAGTACATCTCCCGTAATTAGTGTCATTTACCTGTGCCCATTTTGCCAACCTTTCTCAAATGGAAATGCAGAGATGTGTGTAATTTAACCAGGAGAAAACAAAAAGATTTTGGCCTGAAAAGAATAGAGATGCATAACTTTTGGAAGGAATTTCACCAAAAACACTTATTAATACATGTAGTATTTATAACCTGGGCTTGGTAGGGAGACAAAATAATAAATAATGCAGGGGCTTTGTGGAGGCACAAGCTATTATGAAAGAGGGAACAGAGGGGGTCTGTGTTTTGTCTGCAATGCAGTCTGTCTTCTCCTTTGTTTGAACCATGCGCTATCGAGACTCTGTCAATCTACCCCGGCTGCAGGCGGAAGTCATTTTGTTTGGCGACTTCCATTCCACCCTGGTAATAATAACATTAATCATCAGAAAAATCAGGCTCAGAGAGCCTTGAAGTAGAGAGACCTGCAGCTTTTATCACACCGGATGTGCTTATGGCCTTGAAAAATAGACTGCAGTGGAATGGTTTGGGGAAGCTGTTCTAAAAGCCTGTTTTGCCGTAGCTGTAAACTCTGTGGTCTCTTGTGCCTAATTAAAAGCAAATCATTTCTTCTTGCTCCAGAGTCACATTTCCCTATTGACAGATAATGGGGACAGGTGGCGTTCAGGGATGAGCCAGAACGACAGTCGGGAAGTATCAGAGAGAAGCAATCGTATATTTATCTTGGATGCGCAAGTGCTGCTGATGGCTTGGGTTGCTGCCTCTCAAGTTGTTGGAGAAATCAGGTTTCTTTGCAACCCAGTGTTTCTTATTGTTGAAGGGTTTATTTATGTTTTTCTCTTTTTTTTAATTCAAGTTGATCCAATTTAGAAACTCAAGATTGCCTCAAGTAGAAGATAAAGGTAGCCCTGTGGTCCACTGCACCATTTTGTCATGGGGGCATAAAACGTTGAATGCATTGGGACTCCCTCACCAGCTAAGCCCTATCATTCCATCCATCTCCATTACAGTCCCTCTTTACCCCTCACCTGAGTCCGTCACCCAGCAGAGAGATCATTCACCTCCAACAGGTTTCACATGAAATTCTGTAACAGTATTAGTAGTGGCTCAATGGTATTCTGAAATGTAACACAGTAATGGATTATATCTGAACAAATTATACAATTATCTTGCCTAGCATTGCTAATAACCTTGATAGCCATTGAGCTGGCTGTTTACTTAACTAGCTCAAAGTAAGTTGTGAAAACAAAAGTTGAAAGTAGGACTCACTATATTATAAAATGTTTTCTTTCACCCACTGGTTTGGTAAAGAACTTTCCTTTTTGGTGAAAATACACTGCTACTTGATATTTTAGGAATACCTTTGTGAATGTTAAACATACAGCCTTTGGCAGTATCCAGTGCCAATGCTGAGATGCGAAGTGTGTGAAAAGTGTGTGTAAAGATGAGCAAGTGTAGAAAGAAGCATAATTGTGATGAATATATATACTCTCTATATCAAAAGTGCAAAAGTCAGAGTCTGATCCTTCTTTCATTCAATTTGTATTTGAATGGGCATTTACTACATATTATTTACTTTTTGGTGTCAAATATAATTATTCAGGAAACATATATTTGAAACAAAATTACAGAATAGCTTCAAGCATTAAGTGTGATATCAAATCCATCAGGAGTTTTCAAAACTGGAATTTGAACAATGATTTCAAGAAAATGGGGAAATGGGACTCCTAACAACTGAGCAGGACCTGAAGACCACCTAAACCATCACCATCAGATTGACAGTTCTTAACGCCTTCATCTTTGAGAAATAGGAAGAAATCCAGCAGTGCTCTTGCTTCAGATCTGAAAAAATCCACTGGTGTTTCTGTCGATCCTGCCACCACGGGAAAACAACTCAACTCTATGGGTCGGAAAGGATGTGTAGCTGTCAAAATGCCACGCTGTGAAAATGAAATCGACATAAGAGGAGACAATTTTCACCGGAACACCAAAACTGGACACCTGAGATGTGGAGTAAGGTTTTATTGACTGATGAGTCTAAATTTGAAACTTTTTGACATTACAGAAGACAGTATTTACGTTAACCGAAGCAATGAAAGACTCTCAGAACCATCTCTACAACATCAGTCAAGCAAGTTTGAAGATTTGGTGGTATGTTTTGATTGAAGGCGTCATGATAAACACTGAAAAATACAAACAAATCTCAATACATCATACAATAGCCAATGGGAAAATTTTTAAATGTGAACAAAATCACTTCCTTGCCTGGAGAAACCTTACCTTACAGCCTGTTCTAATGACTAGGAATACGTTATCTACATAGACAAGGGACACCTGAGCACAGTGGGATTAAAGCATTATTGGCATCCAGGACATTGGGTATTCTCTGTGCAAATATCAACACCGCAGCAAATTGGTGTTTATTTATAATCATTTGCCAGATAGGTCACTCACACACATGCTCTCATTTGGCAGGGAGTCCCTCACCACGCTCCCGAGTCCCAAAGCAATAAGAGTCGACCTCGACTGATTGAGTGCGGTTGTCTCTCTCTCTCTCTCTCTTTCTCCCTCTCCCTCTCTCCCATGGTTGCTTTCTGTGTGCCCTGCTGCAGTTTCCCCCCTGGCAGGGCGCTGGGATTTCGCCCGACTCCGACCTTGAATGGAATGTATTGCAGAACTAAAGCGGGCTGACAGCAGAGCTGTGGCTGATTTCGTGGGGAGCGCGTCCTCCTTTGACCACCCTGGCTCTGATAATGAGGAGGTAAAAGGGAGAGGCATGTGCAGCCTACCCTGTCCCCCTCCATGAGAGGAGCCGGTGCCAGGACCGGCCAGGGCCCGCCACTTCAAGAGAGGGTCGAATCCTCGCCCTCGACGGCAAATTAATTCCCCCCACTTTCTGCTGTCTCTCCTCATATCGCCAGTGATGCTGCTGCTTTCTCTCTTTCCCCACTATCCCTCTCTCCCTCTCCCCCCCTCCCTCCTCCCCCCCTCCCCCAAGTCAGGCTCTAAAAGACGAGGAGGGCCTAAAGCGGGGCAGCTGCCAGCGTTCATCGATCACCTCATATCGAGATTCAATTCCCGCGCTTCGCTGCGCCTCTGAGATGTGCATTTTTAAATCTTGTTCAATGATCAGGCTGCCAGAGGGCCTCCACTTAAACCTGGGAGTCTGACGCGGCGGGTCTGGGGTGGGTAGGCGGCTCGGGCGAGGGCACAGCTCGTCTGTTGCGGGTTACGGCCATCTGGAATGCGTAGAGGGAGCGTCGTGTGCAGTTCAAACGATCATTACCTCCTTTGTGGAAAACGACACACCAGAGTTTCTCAGAGTAATTACAGGTAGCGCATTAAGACGGGCAGGACGTGCAGCGCAGCTGTCAGGGACACAAACGAGGCCCCTCCGATGGAATTATGTAACAGTGGAACAGGGAGGCGTAATTAAGCACACACCGCGAGAGTGCCTTGCACAGCAAACAGCCCCGTCGCCTGAGGTGGGAGACGCAGCGACACAACGATAAGAGCTGCTCCCCCACAAAGCACCGAAACTAATATCACGGCTGTCCACCGGCCCCAGCCACGCTGAACGCACAGCCAATTCAAAACATAAACCATGCAAACACGCTTAAAGGTCTCGAGCCTGATGAGACGAGCTACACCGAGGCCTCACTTCCTCAAGTGTATCTGGGAAAGGAGTGGGAGGGATGTCCGGAAATGCAGCTGCACTTTCCAAATGCCAGGCCGACCTTAGCATCGCCGCCTGAGCTTTTCCGCAGCACCAGTTTATGCTTTTGTACTGCACTCTATGGCTTGTCATTACTGTACATTAGGTGAATGCACTGTGAAAACCAGTGGCGGAAGTGACACTTTACCACAGGAACAGACAGAGGACAACACATAAAAGTTCTCTGAACCCACAGGGTAGAAGTTGCCAACAGTGATAGATGTGTCTCTCTTTGGAACTAGTGTTAGCATCTCCAGTAGTGCTGTGAGGCCTGTAGTATGGGCAACAGCCACTTATTTTGCAGGTCAGTCCATTGCTCCAGCTTCAGCATTCTCTGCTTGGATGTAGGTGTCACAGCTGGCAAGTCCACAAGTGGTTGAAAAACGAAAAAAGAAGTACAGAAGGAAAGTCATCATATCTTAGGGATCACAGTTCCTGTAGTCCCTGTAGCAGGTAACAGGTAAAGGATCGCATGCTTATTGGAAGAAAACGCACTGAACCAGTTCAACCAGCATTTGATGGAAAAGAGAAGTGAGAGAGCAGGATGTGGCCTCATTTGCTGATGGTCTGATTTGGCCCTTGGCACGCCACATGTTGCCTTTTTTACACACTGGAAATCAATACATTGCTCTGACCGGAAAGAACAGAATTGCAGAGAAATTCTCAGCAATAATCAATGCTGGAGGCACTAGAACCTCTTTTCCTCAGACAAGTTTGAGCCGAGCTATATTTGACCTGATTACACCTGAGGTGGCAGGTAGAGCTTTCACATTATATTATGTTGGCAGGGTACAAGGACCTCATTTTATTTCTTTCTATGGCCTTTCATTTTTTTCTTGTGAAAAAAATGTCCAATTGGGAATAGGGAGCACAGAAATTCATTGTTGATGGATCTGTCAGGGCTGAATGATCAATAGATCAACTACACATGCAAAGATATTATACAGCTATACAATTTTGCTTTTCTGTGTGTTTAGCTGTGCTCATGATGTGTATCTTAAAACAGGAGTAGGGACACCAAACATAGGCCTTTCCTACAAGAATTGTACAATTCCCGAATACTGCTCTATTTACACTGACAAGGTGCTTTGACTGTGCTTATTAAATGTTAAGGAAAGGCATAAGAACTGTCCTCATTAAATGTTTAAAACTCCAAGGAATGAAAATCACAAATAATAAAAATATTAATAAATAATAGCTCTCTTTTTATTAGATGTGACATTATATATTTTCTCTCTGTGTCTGAACACGGAGAGCATTTTGATCCAGCTAGAAACAAAGCAGCTGATACATGAAAAATGCAAAATATATACTATATTTATATTTATTTCCCCAGTGTCACTACTTTGATTAAGGACAGTAAGCTACTTTACCCTGGAACTGTATCCTGTTAACTCGTGTCACATGTGAATCTTATATTCCCTTGTGTGACTGAACCACCATCTCCAAGCAGCCCTCCATTTTTGCCCTTCTAGAAATGGGATGCAAGATTACTAACACCATTGCAGAGGAAACATCAGGTTTATTTCAACCAAAAAGTAAAAAAATATATATAAATCATTAAATATTAATTATATTCAAAAATATTAAGTGGGCCACATTCATGTGCAAATGGAACTGCCAGTGGACTGCAGGCCACAAATACCTGACCCATCTTGAAATATTTAAACAGACTAGATTTAATCAAATTGTATATATTAAGGATAGCACTAATTAGCAATACTTTTTCCATTTAATGAGGAACTTAAATTTTAATCATCCAGTTGAGCACAGTCAAAATGTGTTAATTTTATTTGGAGCTCTGTTATATTTAAGGGATATTTTGGGTGTTTGAAAAAACTGCCTTTTTTAACATGAAATTTTAAATGAGAATTTAGGTAGGGGAGTACCAAAAATCGTTGGGACAAATTATAACAGTAAAGTTTTAAAACTTTGTCTTTCCCATGTTTGTTATTGCAATCACATTTGTTCCTTTGTCAGTCTAGTTCAGTTTAAGTTATTGTTAGATGAACACTGTAATTTGGATAAATGAGAATGCTTTTTTAAATCTTTGTTTATTGCAATAGTTATCAGTTCTAGAGTGAATGGCCTTAAGATGCCTTCAGTTTTCTACTCCTAGCTGCTGTGCCAGTGTGCCTGGATGAAGCTTACTCATAGGTAATGTGCATTCAGTTAAGCTGGAATTGTCACAAACGTTGAGGAATCATATGGCATAGGTATGGGTTGAATTCTTCTGCCTACTTATTTGTAGTCTGACATTTGGATCTCTGTCAGGACAAACGCATGAAAATGAACATCCCTTCATTTCACCCATTCCATCAGCACTGAAGGCACTTATGCCGCCTTCATAAAAGCAGAATCTCATAGCTCTACAGCCCATAAACTCTGTAGTCACACACGGTCTTGATAAATCCACCCTTTATAAGCATCGTCTTCAGGGCTGCTCATTGTTTATGTCACAGCTATGATCTTCTCTAAATAAAAATCAATGTACCAGCACCTCAAAATGAACAGGGTCCATTCTTGGATGTAGTCTCACCAGCTTTAGAAGAATATGGACATAAGGATTAGCTCTGAATAGCTTGAGCCAGTGCGGGCCCAACCCGGATTGTATGTGCCAGCGGAAGGGAGATCTTGCCTGCTCCTTGTACATGTTGTGTTTGATGGCTGTATTTGTTGTGATGAGGAATGGGCAGTTGCCAAATTGTGTTCTGTCCCCCCACCCCCTCTTTAACGAGTAGGCGTTAAACAGAGGGTTTTCCCCTGAAGTGATAATGAATAAAGTCCCGACCCCTCCATGATTACTAATGCTGGCAGAGCCGGAGCCCCTAACACACCTGCAGGGACCAGGCCTGAGTGACTGTGCGCATTGCTGGGCATGCACCCTCTGCACTCTGCCAGGAGATGACACTCACAGAGGGATGAAGTCATTATTTCTCCAGAGCAAGAATAATAATCTTTTTGGAAGGTATCCAGCAGGCTGGGGGAAGAAAAAAGAGCGATGGACAGGGTGTATTAATATAGCTGGAGATTATGCTGCGAAATAAACACTGCGTGCGTGGAATTCAGAGGGCGTCCGATCCTCTCACTTTGCCCAGACCTGATGCGTATCTAGTGCTGCCACATCATAGGGACACAGTCTGTAGCATGCTGAGAAGGCCAAGCCATCAACAAAGTTAATACAAATACACATGGAAAGATACAGAGACAATGTAAGACCAAAGCTGTATGCAGGTAGAATTGTGCCAGTTCAGTTACATAGTAACTACTGTGTAATAGAACATGCATTGAAATTATTACATCAATTCATTTCAAACAAGTTTGAGGATGGCAGGTTAGTTAATTACTCAGTCTCTGAATGACCTCTGCCATCCCTAAAATCCTGGCCACTACCTAAACTCCTCACAATGAATTCAAAACCTTACCCCAACCAATAATACAATCTAACCTCTACTAACTCTGAATAAAGAAATAAACCTTGTTCAAATTGAACTGCTTAGTGCCATTTGACATGCAATTGCAAAAAACAGAAGAAAACTGCACAGCAGTGACACAACCCTTTCTCACAGCTACATGGTAATAACATGGCAATTACTCATTAACTACTGTTGCAATATGCAATAAATGATCAAAAGATATAAATATAGTACTGTGTGTTACATGTGTTTACTTGTCTCAATGTTCCTGCATATCATCTGACTATAAATCACTGATTTTGAACCTTTTTTGATCAGTTTAGTCCTCATGATTTTTATTATTGCACTTTGCCAAGAATACAACAACTAGGCAAGCTACAACAACAATAAAAGCTTCACAGAAAATGCAGTTCATTTTTTATTTTACACAGACTGCTCTCTCTGAGGATAGCACCTCTTCTACATCCTACATGATGATACATATGAGGTATGTCATGGGGAACCACCTACCGCTGGATCAGGACCTCTGTCCAAAACAAAATTATTAAAGCATTAACTTTCCTCTTGTGCGCTCTCTCTCATTCTTACATGGATGAACACTCACCATGTTCCAATGATCTGCAAAGAAATGAAATATCTTTTATTAAAAAAAAAAGATATAAGATGTAGTCGTACATGTGACTAATAATGAGATCCCTTGACACAAAATGTCTTTTATTTAAAATCCTACTTGAGGTTTTAACACCAATTCTTTGAGTGTTGAGTCTAGGGCAAAGGGGTGGTGTTCAAGCTTTTCAACTACCTGGGTTATAGCACCAATCAGTGATGCCTAGTTTCACTGTGGACCCATAGGAAGTGAAACATCAAACAGTAATGGATGTAACACTCAGATACACTTTCTCTCTAAAGCGTGTCTCACAAATGGTTGCTGTCTTTCAAAAACATGACGTCCCCTACTTTCGCAAATCATTGATTATCAAAACATGGTTTGCGGCAGGTGTACAGGAACGATCACATTCGGTACTACATGGAAGAAACAACTGAGGGTTCAAAAACTGAGATTCATATTGTATTGTCATCACTGTGTGGTGTCTTAAAATCAATCCCTGTGCATGCGATTGTTGTTTGTATCCGTTTTTGGACTCACCATACTACCATGTATTGATTGGTATCTGACATACCACATTCCTTATTAGATATGAGATGGGCACTTCTTTCCTTTCAGAATGTAAATTTGACCAGTATTTAAGCATGGCTGGGAAATGTTATGCCCCCATTTGCAAATCTCGGCAGAAATAGCCCTGAACCCAGTCGATATTTCTCCTTAACTAATGAATGTGTTTTTTTATTCATGAACGCAAGTTTATAAGTTAATTTTGGTCATTGCCGAGTGTCAGATTGTGTTGGTGATGATGAAAAACTAAGGCAGGCATTTAATATGCATCAAAATGCACTTTGTCTCTTTAAGGTTATGTGCTATTCAGTCCGAACTGAAATAAACTCTCCATGACCGATCTGGCTCTGTATCATGCTAAATCTGTTTAATATGCTATGACTCTGTATGGCAGGGGAAGGAGGAAACGAAAGCCAATGGAAAATTGTTTTCACTGAATGATTCCTACCTTGGGTTACATCTATTCAGGCTGTAATACAAACCTAGCCTCTTTGTACCAAATGCTAAACCTGTTTGGGCTCCACTTGTATCATTGCTAAATCCAGCTCAATCATTACATCATTTGGAAGATGCACATATGATAGTGTGGGAAAAGTTTATTGCTACTTCAAAATGAGTTACTGTTGTCCTTTTAACCTACCCTGTAGGGCTGCCAGCAACAGCTGGAGCTGGCATGTTCCAATTTGTCACCTGGCCACAGGGCCCAACTCCACAATGGAATAATCCGGTGAAACATTCTGTTAAGGCACTATTCCAGTGTGCAGCTGGGCCCTGTGGTCAGGTATCGAATGGGACCATGCTAGTTCCAGCTGCTGCTGGCAGCCCCATAGGGTAATAGTGGCCATAGCAATGCACAGGAAGGGAGGGTTGCTGTCAGCTGGGATGTCTGTACCTCATTTCCCCCCCGTAGTTAGTCTGGTGCTCATGGGTATGTCTGCAGCTTGTTGCTAGAGAGTGCATGTATGTCTTTGCTCTCCTGAATTGCTAACTGTGATTGTAGCAATTAGCATGTGTTGTGAATTCAGCCGGGGCATTCCAAATGGGTAAGTTTGTTACTCAACTTTGTTACTCAAAGTCAAAGCATGCAACACACCCTTTGAGAGATGCAGGCTGTTCTGGATGCTTGTTACAATTTTCAAGAGATACCTTTCAAAAGTAGCTTGTAAATAAATAGAGAGGTGTCCAGCATGGGGAAAAGGGAAATCAGAAAAAGATGCAATGCAGCAAACAATTTCTACTGCAATGCTGGTAGCTTGTGCCTTATATTCAGCTCATTAGAGGAAAATGGCTCAGTAAGTTTCCTTATAAAAACTACATAAACACTCACTCAATTCAACGGAGGCATAAAAAACAATGTTAAACCGTTGTCTCTGATGCAACCTCAAGCTGGTTTACTTCTTGGAAATCCAAAGATAAAACTTTAGCCCCAAAATTCAAAATTGATTCTAAATGACAATTGGTTTGTAATGTAGTATCACTTGTCGGGACCTCTTTCTTTTCTTTTCTGCTGTATGCGTTCTGCTCTTGCAGTCTTAACCTTGCCCCCGCTAACTTTTTCATATGACAGGACGCCCAAGAAATGAACGGACTCTAAAGACTACTGAGGAGCAGTATTTTTCTGACAAGGCGATGGATTACCAGAGCTGAGACCATCAATCGCTGTATCACCTTGTGTGGAAATAAAAAAATCCCCCTCCAGGCCAGCTGAGCAGGTGGCCCGGACCGCAGATTAAATATCGATGCCGCAAAAATGAAATGCGGTAAATCATTCAGGCCATTTCCCTCCGTGAAAATTAATGTATAGACAGGCCACGTGTGCGAGGACGCTTGTTAGAGGAGGCAATTAATGCACACCGGCATGCATTCCGTAGACTCAATAATGACTTTGGAGTGAGTGAATGGATGAACTGCAGCAAAGTATGCAACGGCAGAATGGTTAATGATAAATAATATGAGAACCAGGCTCCCGAGGACAGATTTTTTTTTTTGTAAACAAAAAGGATAAATTAGCTAGAATTTGACTGAAGCTGCATGTCTGACTGTTCTCTAAAGTTTGATGAATTAAAGCTTGTTATTGGAGTGACAACTAAGGTCTTGTGCTTTCCAAACTTTCACTCATTTGTCTTTTGATATGTTATATATGTGTATATATATATATATATATTCCTTTTGCTATGAATTTAAGAAATATTAATGGCTTATCTCACTGTGATATTCCTTCAGAAAATGTGGATACCATCCATTTTATCGACAGCATGCAGGCTCAGAACAGAGGGATTGGGCACTAACTAACCAATTACTGTTAACCACACATCTAATTAAGAGGACTGCTCTGCTGGTACACTGATCTGTTTACCCAATTAGAGAAAGAACACATATAACAAGATTTGGGGGATAATTTGGTACCTTGGTTTGGTCTGAACAAACAGTGAAAGTGTTTGACTTGATTGGAGTGTGCTTCGCTCTCCACAGTGGCTGTTTGTAGCAGCTTTGCAGGGCACTGGGCCCAGAGGCGGTTCTGAATCACTGTGGGAATCCGAGAACAGAAAAGTTTAGAGTCCAGGGCGGAAACCGCAGGGACGGCACAAATGCACGCAGCTCTCTCAGAAACATGCTTTCAATCAATTCAAAACAAGGTAGTTGAATTTACTTTGCTGCCTTACACTTTGAACACCTCATGCTTTCGGCAGGGGGGGATTAGCATGTACTGTAAACTGGAAATTGGATTAAAATATGTACAGTGCTGTAAGTAGTTGTCTTAAGTGGTCTTCATTTAAATTTCACGCTAATTACTTGCAATTTCTTATTAGATTACCTTGTTAATTACCTTAGCAATGGATACAACAGAGACTCTTGTTGGTGTATGGAATTAGTGCCGAACAGGCTTTCCCAGGCATGCAGCTCTAGGGGTAAGATAGCCCTCATAACTGTGTTTAATACTGAAACACTAATCAAAGCTTGTCATGTTCCGCTTAAAATAATAAACGCAAAAAAGGAGACAGGCTTGAAGCACTTTTTAAGATGAGGAGAAAAATTATAGGAAAAATAAAAAAAAACATAATTAATTTTTGTCGACAACGTTGCACGCTCTTTATCAGTAAAGAAGCATTGTATCATCCTTTTACGCTGGAAACCATTGATGTTTATTATTGAATTTGGTTTGGTCACCGCGGCTGTGCCGCACTCTGCCTGTATCCATCCGCGGTGGGCTGCCTGTCTGAGGGATCCCTGGCACAGTGCCACAGCTCATCATTAGTAACAGAGACATGGCCTGTCAGAGCCACAGGTGTCTGTACTTTCCTGTCACCTGCTGCCCGGACAGGTCGCCGAGCAACCTGATTGCTTTTACACTTAAGGTCTTTGTACACTGCCTGCTAGTGCCATTTCAGTGATTTGTTACGGACGCTGTCATTTCACTGGAGTATGTTCCTGGGAGAACAGGGACTCTACCCCCCCGAGTCCTTTTTATTTTGTACCTCCTGCGAGCACTGAGCTCAACATTCATCAACCGTGTCACAAAATGTACGGTAGATAGCTACTGCAATGCTAAAATTAAAGTGTCATCACCATGCACTTCAAGTACATCTCCATTTGAAATTTATTGTGGAATTCACATGGCAGATATATCATGGTTAATTTACTATTAAAACAATATATTTCCATGCTTGGTCAAATGTCTTTTATTAGGTATTCACAAAATCTTTTAAAAAATTGCTGCCCACACAAAGGCAGCTGTTCCAGATCATTACTAAGCAACTAAAGAATAGTTTCTGCGTCAAGCCAGACCGAATTTAATATGGACTTGGCAGTCTTTTGTGGTTAAAGTCAATTGAACAGCAAAGGCCTCACTGTTTATTGATAAAGTGATATCCCTTTTGAAGCATTTGAAGGGAAAATGCTGTGCATTGCGGCTTTGCAACTTGCATTGACATGCATTGTTTCCATGGAGACCTGGCCAAAGCTCATTGCAGTGCTTTGAGCAGATCCTCAGAGGGTCATATGGAGTACATGGAATTAAACCGAAATAAATAATCAAATTATTCATAAAACTGAAGGGGAAAACATCCTGAAGGGATATTTAAGTTAAATTATTTGGCCCAAGAAAAGAGTGCAAATCCAGATCGTGCCAGTTTCCAGAATGTTCCAGGTTGAAAACCCATGATTTACTCCCTCATTACTAATCCAAGGCCCACGTCTTCAGGCCCCAGCTGGGCCCCCTGATTCAGCTCATCCCTGTCTCAAGTGATTCAGCAATAAAGGTTTAAAGAGAGGGCGAAAAAACTGCTGGAGTGCGGCTCTCTGGCATCACAGTAGAGTCGCTGTGCATTGTTGTTACCGTAATTAGTGTAAAATAAGGTGTATGTGGGGCTGGAGCGCTGCAGGGTGGCCAAATGTAGTCGAAATGCTGATCAGTGTTAGATCGCACAGAACACATCATTTTACAGTGTGCAAAGGGCCAACAGGAATAAGACAGTAGCTGGTTAGCCCATCGCAGCTAAAGGCAGGCAGGGGCCAGTGACTCAGTTCCATAGTGCTCCTTCTAAAAATATAGTTTGCACACGTTAAAGACTGCTGTACCTGCATTCCATGCCTACAGCCAGGATAGAAGGAGCTGAGTCTGGTGAAATGGTCTTACTTCTGTCATGTACATCTTTTCTATATTTAAAAGTTGATTAATGTGAATTTTGGGTGGCTGGGGGAGGTGGTGGCGTGAATAGACTTTGGATTGTGACATTGAGTGAACCTTATCGTTAATCTTGGCTGACCCAAAATATAAAATTCCGTAGACCTTCAGCTCTAGTTGAACAAAAGATACATTTTTAAGGCATTACATTTTTTCCTGCAGGTCTGGACACACATTTGACTGCTGCTCTGGCGATCGGCAAACCAGGTTCGAATGCGGAGAACGAGTAAAGAAAGAGCTTTCAGAAGCCTTTAAATCAACAACAGCAGTCACATTCATTTTCCTTCGGTATGCTCTTAAAGCCTTCAATTGACAGAGACACCTGCTTTTTAACTCCGATAAGGCTCCAGAGACTTCCAAGGGAAGACTTGTTTACGAGATAGAGCGTTCATTTCTTTGAAAGACCTCAGAAAAGGCTGAGGTGTTTACTTAATCTGTAATGAGGGAACGATGCGAATCCTTGTGTGTGCTTTGAGAAAGCACTGTTTACTGACGTGAGGCGGGTTTACTCTTGAAAAGAAGCCACAACCTGGTTACTGCTGATCTGGTTGTGTTTCCAGTATTTATTTATTTTTTTACATCACAGCTGCAGCACAGCTTCTATGCTATCTGCTTTCACAGTCGCCCGACTGCCTCTTTTATTTATTTTCACTTTCATTTCTGAAAAAGAAGCTACTTCTTAGACAGCTGTTGTCTCCTTGGTCCAGGATTCCCAGAAGAAAGATTTTGGAAGTTCCAGTAAGGCACCTGCACTAATGGGATGACATGGATTCTTCTTTTTTTCCCGAGATGCCTCCCCCTTTCATTAGACTCTGCTGCATTGCCGCTGCAGAGACACACATTTGGCCAGCTATTTGCAGGTTCCACCTGCTTTGCTTTTTCCCCCTGCTCTTAAGGTGTAGTGATGGAACAGAACAGCACTTTATTTATTTAAACCGCAATGATTTCCCATTCTGATGAATATTAATTGCTTCCGCTTGAGGAGTGCTGCTTGTGGTGAGCTCTGTTATAGCTGTAGTTTCACCTGCAGAGTCTAAGGACCCCCTGGGTGATGTAAGGGGCTAGCAGGCAGTGGAAGAGAAGGAGCAGGCACAGGGGTGATAGGGACTGTGTCTCACACATGCTCTGAAAAGAGTTTCTGGAGTTTACAGACACTGATGGATCCCCAAATTTTTCCCCCATAAGCCCTTAGTCATCAGCTCCTTCACTCAGATGCATTTCCTTGTCTTACACAGAGTTACGCTGTTAACGACCTACAGAGCTGAGACAGGTGTATGAGGAGTGAAATTACAGTGCCGCAATCAGAAACATGAAAGCAACGAGAATAAAGATTAGTGAGTCTGTAAATGAGTTTAAAGAAAATGATTACTCAGCCTTCACTGCGAAAGCAATGAAAAGCTCATCTATGCATTTCTGATGTCATTTCAGCCCCCCTCCCTTCCCATCTGGTCTTCATCCCAGTGCCTCAAACCTTGGGACACGAAGACAAGAGGGCGCCTAAAATATTGGGAATTATTTCTATAATGAGCGTGCTGATATTTTAAAACAAGGTGGTGTAGTCTTCCCAATTTAATTATTGCTTGTTTCTCCTCCTACACACTGAAAGGAACACAAAATTATATTTTGTAAATGTACGTATGAAGTGAAATTTGAGCCTCTTTCCCATACCCACGGCAATAAACTAACCTCAAACATGCTGAGTGCATAGAAGGTTTTGATCAAGGATAAAAATATCCCTGCCCAAACTGGGTTACATTTGAGCCAGTGGTTCCACCTGCTTGTTGAATGTGATTGCTGTCTGCTGATTCCGTTTGAGAGGTGGAGAGTAATTCATGTTGCATCATTCGTCGGCCCCATTGTCACGTGTAATGGGAAAGAGTTGCCTGACACACTTGCAGGCAAGCCGGCTCTTAGCTGACAAACAACCAGGCAAAACTTCTCGGATCAAATCGCACAGTTTATTCCCTGTCTCTCCCTTCCACACAAACACCCCCTCCTTCCCCAGCGCTGCCACCCACCCACCCTGCCTTCTCGTCTCCAGGCCCCACTCTTAGATCTCTGCCCCATGACGCTCCCGCGGCCCGGCCAAAACTCTTAAAACAAATTGCGCCTTTAGCCTTGGGGTCGGGCCTTTTTGACGGATGAGGTGAGGGCGGCGGATTTCTGTTAGCCGAGCAGTCCTGTCAAAACCACACTCCTTATATTTCACTCGATGCGAACCTCTGGGCTCTCCCTCTGCCCCCTCACCAATTTGTGTGATTTAATTGGAGGATTTACGGCCCGGTGCAAGGTGAAGGGTTGTCTGGCGGAAGATTTAGGGCCCGCGGAGCTGTCAGCAGAACAGTGCAAGGTGGGCTCTCTGTAATCACATTTACCCGTGGCGGGTAGGATTTTTCTGATGCTCCAGGACAACATGAAAAGTGAAGTAGATTGACGTGTGCAAACATTGTCAGGGGCGGGAATACACCGCGGACAACATGGTGAATGAAGACAGTTGCGTGTTTGGTAATGGGTGTCTAGAATTTTGGTTTTGCACAGTATAGTGGAACTTCAGCAAACTGTGTGTGTGATAGTCCTCTCTTAGTAACACAGACATGTATGTGTGTGTATATGAGAGTTTAGTTCACCCTTGCTAATATAACCCCCAGTTACCAGATGTAGACTCGCATCAGTGACTATATGCATCAGTGGTATATCAAATATGGTGTTTATCCAAATACAGGCTCAGTCCAAACCAAAGGTTTGAAATGTTCTCTCACTGCAGAGATCAGGTCACACAGTGGTAAGTGAGCTTGGCAACCACTGCTCATTGAATCATATTTTTCACTTTACATAGAGAAATACACCTCCAAAGCCACAAAGGAGGCCATGGACATGAAAAAATCCACTAGAAGTGCCTGAAATTGCCTTCATTATCATCCAAACCAGGTCTATTGACACTTATAAGTATGTAGCTTTCCTATTACAGTTTGGGGGGAGGTCATTTGTTTAATTGTTTTCTGGAACAATAATTGAGTGTACTCAATTACACACACACACACACACACACACACACACACACACACACACACACACACACACACACACACACACACACACACACACACACACATTTTCCTGGATACCAAATCCCACTGATAACATAACCAATTTTGAATTCTCCCTCTAAACAGATTAATGCTAATTCTCTGAATCTCATTTTCTGTTTGTCACGATAAACCCAATTTTTATGGCGGGCATTCTTCCATAAGTTACCCAAGATCAAATCCAAGATCTCATAGCAGAAATTATGATGATTGCTACAATTAAAACAACATATTAAAATTCGTAAAGCAGCATAAAATTTAGGACTAGCAATCCAATCCTTCACGCACAAGTCTGCTCTTCATATATCACCCCTAAAAACACTTTTCTCTTACAATTCCCAAGGTACTGTCTGAGGTGAGATTAATCAGTGAACAGAATACACTTACTTTACTGGCTTTACTCTTGTGAAACAGGGATAATTAAACACACTTGTTTACTGCCATCCATCTAAAAAGTTGTGACGATTCCTAGTGCCGGGTGAAGGCTCCTGTTTTCTCCCCTTTTCAGATTTATTCAGTTCATTTCTCTAGTTGCCCATAGATAAGTGGCTGTTTATCAAATTGCCTGTCAAAAAGTGCCCCGAGAATTAATCAAAAGCTCTTATCATACATGAGAGGAAACTTCCTTCAGCTTTTAATTCAATGAATTGGATTATCCAGGTCTCTCTGAGAAGGGATTCTAGAGTGGGTTGTTTTAATATAAAACATCCATTTATATTTTCAATGCATTGTGCCCATGCCCTGTTTGGCCCAGATTCAAAGGCTTTGGAGCTGATGAAATTACGCTCTGCAAAATGTAATGAAAGCTTTGTGAGTGAGGTATATAATATTAAATGTCACAGGTTCCGGTTTCGGCTCCGGCAGCAATCTGATTGTACCGCCGGGCGACACAGCGGCGTTATTTACTGCCTTGCATTTACATTGGGATGGTAAAAGCCACCAGGCCGTCATGGGAGTGATTGAAGACCCCAGCTAAGACATTTAAAGTCAGAGGCGCGAGGAGTGAGGGATGACAGAGGAGGGGCAGAGAGGGGAGAAGATGAATGGAGCGTGTACACAGACCGGTGGACTTGGTGGTGACGGATAGGCCCTTGTGGGTGGACTCTCTTTCCTCACCCCCCCTCCCCCTCCAAGGCCTCCAAGAGTACTGGCACAAGCAACATTGTGTTTAATCTGGGTGTCTTATATGTTTAAGGGCAGGGCATTTGGTTAAGTGTCTGCAAAGTTTTATTTAGTTTTCATTTGGTTATCGCTATGGATCCTGCATATTTCATGAAAAATGTGTTTCATTAAAGTGAAAACAGTTCTCACTTCATACTTCATACAAAATTTGTGTTGTCAGCAAAAATTCTAGTTTTTCCTGTTTATTTTACTAGCACGCACACACTATTTTTTGGGGGATTATGTTTTATGACAACTAAGGGGTTTGTTCACTGGGTTTTTTTAATACTAAAAAAACCACAAGAAAAAAACCAATCTAAATATATGTTCAGGCCAAGACAGGACAGCAGTAGAATGACGTACAGTTGCAAAACTCAGGATTTCTTTGACAACAGTGGGAAGAGGACAGGTGGGATGGGGGGGTTATATCTCTCAGCTGCACAGGGCTGTGTAAGACGGAGAAGAGCCTTTGAGAGAGGAGGATGAAAATGGGAGGGGTGGGGGGGTGATGGGTGAGCTTGGAAATTGATGGGGGCGGGAGGCCAGGGAAGCGAGGGTCACGAGATGACAGGACCGGGCGGGGAGTGGGTGGTTTGGAGGGTGACGGGGGTCTGGTTGCCGGCCGCCTCCTGCCTGACAGACTGACACCGGAGATAATGATAGGGAGTGACGGTGAGGCAGCTCCATTTAATGCAATCTGGCCGGAGCCCCGATAAGGCCTGGCGATTGAGTCAGGCCTGTCATATCGTGTGAGGCTGCGCTTCTGAGCCAAAGCCGCTGACCACCTCCGTGTCTATCCCATCTTCTGCCCGGCCGTCCACCCTGAACCCTCACACACACACACACACACCCCCCTCCCATCAGCGCAGCGTACCCACCGAGGACACTGAGCAGTGCAGAAGGGCCTTGGGACACACAAATCCCTTATAAGGAAAAAGATGTTACTGTTACTTAATCTCCTCCTCTCAGGTGTATGAGCTGTTTGTTATTAAAACTGGGCTTCCTGTTTATAACTACATAATTAAGGGGATATATATGCTGGCCTCTGCCGAGGGAGTCATTGACTAACAGTTTAAATGAATAACAGACAAATGTTGATTTCAGTGTGGGGTTTATGCAGTGTGTATGCAAATAACAGATCTGCAAAGAATGAGCAGCATAGAATCTGGCTATTGTTTTAGTTATTTGCTCAGTTGCAGTGATTAACTATGTTAATGCTACTGCAATCGGTAAAATTATGGTTTGAAGGAGCAAAGGATAAAAGCACAACCTCTTCTAACACAATGTAATCAGTGTTAGCAGTAATACAACTTATATTTGAAAGAAAATCTAAACTGTGGACAAATTTATGTTCAAAGGTTGCTCAGCATCACATCTTCTTCTATAATGATATATTGATGTGACCCCTCCCTGTCATTTATCCATTAATTTATGTACAAATTTACTTTTTACTCTTCCCATCTTTTCCCCACCCTGACTGGTCTTACCAGCAGAGTCCCTCTGCCGCAGACTGATGAAGGGGTATCCAATCATGTCACTCTCTCTGATGCTCATGTCAGCAGTCTTGCTATTTTTCACACTGCCGATGCGTCGCTAATCATATAATGCTGCTCGGAGGAACATGGAGTCAGTACATACCCGACCACTTCATGCACTTGTTTAAAAAAAACTTTGCTTTTCGTATTACTTTGGAAATAATCTTGATATTTTTTTACTTTAAGAACTTTAAGCTATGAACCGGGTCTGGCACCAGTGGGTGGCATCCTCATTGAAACATGAATCATTTCCCATCTTTGTTTAGCAAGGATTTTACTCCTCAGCTTACAGTTACTTAGGGTCACTTGCACAATTGAAGCTGACATTCTCATGAAAGTGTCAAAATACAAATTTAATTTGCAATAATGACTCAAAAAGTCCAAGTAAAATTTAATATCTCAAAAGTGCTATTATTTCACAGAAGAACATTTCTCCAGCTTGGTTTGACAATAAACAACAACAGCAGGACCTGCCCCGTTTATGGTTATATATCCTTCTGTGGCAACTCTGGAGCAACACTGGAGCACCACTCATTCAAGTTGTATGAATGTTCCAGTAACTTCACACTTGAATCGGGCTTGAATTGAGTCATATTAATCAGGCTTTCCTCCTCCAATTCATCCATTAGCTCAGACCGCTGTAATAATATGAGCACAATCTACAGTCTTCCTTCAAGTTATCTCAGCCATGCGTACCTGCGGTGAATGCAGCCCGATGAATCATACCTCCATTTTTACCACCGTTCTTTAGGACTGACTGCCCAGGAGCTAATCCCACCCAAATATTGCTGCCATTAACCTCTTCCCCTTCTTTCTCTGGAGTGTGAGATAAGCTTTAACGAGGTCCACTCGTCTTCCAGAATACTCACCATCCCCCGCCTTCCTCTTCTTCTCTTTCTTTGACCGTGTTTCCTCTAATTCCGTGCCATTAAAACGGCCTCCCCGACTTCCATTTCTCAACCACAGGACTTCCTCGTCCTTGACTTTCACAATTTCTCCCTATCCTGGCTGTTTTTCCCTGCGCTTTCCCTCGATATGCGAATCCAATAAGGGCTTGTTATTTTTCATGCCGCCGAACAGAAGATTGTGCTGTCATAATCTATGGCCGTGAGTTATAGGCGTTTTACGGAAATCGGCGCAGGTGATTTTTTTCGCTGCACGACTTGCACAACCCGGGAGAAAAATAGCGTCCTGAAAGGAGCTGACACCGTTTCCCCAGAAAGGCGAGATGGGCGCAGACAGGCCAGAAAACACAACATATTGGTTTTGGTGTTGCTACGGCACTGCGCAGGGAATGCGCAAGCTGCAGTGTCCATAGGAATCCCTTGCTTTAAAGACAGTGGTTGCTAAGATGTCTTGTCTGTTTTTTGCCAATAGCAAAAACATTGATAACGGCTGGTGTTTTGAGACGCGCCATAAAAGGAAACATTTGAATTGACTGAATTCAAAAGCTAGCTTTTGCTCCGCCTCGAATCGGAAAACTAGTTGAAGGGGACTAGAGAAGCTGTCCATCAAAAATGAGAATACAGTGAAACACAGACCCTCAGCCCTGGTCTTGGGTAGCTGTGGAGTCTTGAGATTTTTGCTTTTACCCAGCAATTCTGTTTGGTTAACTAGCAAACAACAGTATTTTTCTTAATTAGAAATACAGTATTTAATCATATTTTCTCTTCTAATTGTCATTTGTTTCCTTATACCAACTGTTTACAACATAGTAAACAGGCAGTATTTCCTGGAGAATGTACTGGGGCAGGAGACGCCCGGATGGTCTAACCAAATAAGTCTTACAAAAAACTTTGCAAGCCCAACAACCAATAAAAACATAATTGCCTAATCACATGTTCTCCCACCCTTTACATAGTACTTCATATGTTTCAGAAAAAAGAGAATGTGGTTACTTAATAGATTAAATATCCACACAGAAACATGCCTTTGTTTGGAAATATTTCTGGGATGTTTTTACTGTAGTATGGTTTCAGATGAATACCTTTTAGTTACCTACTGATGAGCCAAACCCTGAATTGGCTCAGAATTAATTGTTTGCTCAAAATGATCTGCAAAACTTGTTTCAGATGAAAGGTTTTGAAATAAAGGGACTCTAGTGGTATCTCATCTCAGACAGAAGCATTCAGAGAAACCACTAGAAAGGTAATTTTTTATCAAATGGTAAAAATGTGTTTTGATCTCTTTGAGGCTTTTATTTCCATAATTTTTTGTTTTTTTTGGTATCTGACATTCTAGATGATCACAAACACATTCTCAAAAAGCCACCAAGCAAAACAAGGGAGAGATCATATGCTTTTTGAAGTAGTTTTCCATAAATAGTCAACAGAGGATGTACCCTGTGCCAGAAATAACAATATTGCTGGCCAACATTTGTTTAATCCCACTGAATATTTATTTATTAAATAAATCCTCCATGCCACCCTCTATGGTGTAACACTTAACATAGTCACAAGCTCATATACTGGAGAGAATTCAAATGAAAAATGTTCCAGAGAGCTCAGAGGCCAGTCTAACCACAGATCCTACAATACATCAAATATTACACAAGAAGAGGATGCAATCTGCAAAATGGTAGATTTTAACATTAAACTTTTATCCCAGACATGCTGAATATTTCTGGTTGTAAAAGCATTTTTAAACAGCATCTTCCCATTTGAGACCCCTCCTTGACCATACAGTACCTATCTAATATTTCTCTTGGAGTCACTGAGTTTCCAGCTCATTTAACCCAATCGGTTCATTAAAAAGATGAAGCGTGTTACCCTAATGGTCACTTGAACATAAACAGGGTATAGCAGAGAGCTTCACACACTCTGGAATTAATTTGACTGCAGGGGTAGGGAAAAAGGAGAAAGTAAGAGAAACATGAAAAACATCATTTTAAGCCTTCTGCAACACTCTGATGGAAGAGAGAGTTGCATTTTATAGATTCCCTCACCTTATAAGTCACATAAGGCTGTGTGTGAAAAAAGGAGCCTCACCTTCACAACTGAGTCATCTGGTTCACATCTATTCCCTCGCCTCAGCCGGAAAGATTCTGTCCAAAGATCAAACTGTTTGAATTTGAGGCATTATTGCTTTTTTGGCTATGTACGAAACCCTTAAGGTTTTTGTTCTCTGTCAATACTGGGGGGGAAATGAATGCGATAAGTTGAACAATAAGCAAAGTAATATTTATTGGTTTTCTCAGACAAAGTTCAATAAGGCATGGAAGGGTAAAGGGCTTAGTGGTGGGTTTAAAGCAGCCCATTTCTACAGTTTGTGTCTTACAAAAAAAGATGAAAAGATTTGGTTAGTATTTCAGCCATAATTCCTTCCAGGTTGACCATACAAATGTGAGTCCTCACTTATCAATAATTTGTAGAGCTTCTACTAACATTTGTCTTAGGCACAGACTTGGTTCAAGACACTGAACACTTGGACTTTTTAACAATGCATATCAATGGACCCTGCTCTCACTATCCGAATCAGTCACTCCCTGCTAAACAGACAGACTCATGGGGGAAAAATCATTTAAAGAGAAGCGCATTGTAGAGATTTCACATGGGTAGGCTGACATTGCTCAGAAGAGTAGTCTATTCCACTCTTAGTAAGAGGGAAGCTGTCAGACAATATTTAGTTCCCAAACCTGGCAAGTAAGCCCTTTACTGCCTTAGAAAATATCTGCTGGCTACATTGTGCAGCACTGCCTTGCTAACAGCAAGACTATGTTTTATTTGATCATGCAGTTCTAGGTCACATTTTCCAGAGCATTATAACTGTGGTACTTTTTGGTGCTCAGGTGGCAGATGCATCTAACACCCTGGCACTTGCTACTATGATACACCTCCATGGTCTGGATTTGAATCCTGTGTGAATCCTGTGAGAGTGCTCTGTGGCTGGGACTTTAAGTGGCTGATTATGAGTCACCTGTGGGGGTGAGGTGTGTTTTAGGGTAGCAGTGGGTAGGCAGCTAGGGTAGGCTTTACCTCTGCAGTGTTGCCTGCAGCACTTGTGTAAGATGGGCAGTCTAGGGAAAGTGAAAGACAACTCTGGTCCCTGTCTGTGTTCCCTCCTGAATTCATGGATGGGTAGGTTAAGAATTGTGATCAGACATTTACAGACCTGACAAAACATGTCACCACATCCTGCCTGAGACACGCTGTGAGATATATTAATTTTTTACATCCGAGGTGGGGGTTATGTCAATATGATGTACATCATACTACATGATGGTGTAAGTTGACATCAGCTGTCATTATGTCACAGGATAGTATTTCCTGACAAGCTTAGTTGGCTCAGTCTACATGTACATGTTCTGTTTTATGGTTTTTTTATTTAAAGGAAATTGCAATGTACTGTCCCTTTAAAATAGCAGAATTCATTTGTGAAATAGAAACGCACCATTAAAATGCTTTTGTTTGAGAATATATTCATGCTGAACAAAGCAGGAGATGTAATCGGATTATCTCTGAAAGAGCTAACAATGCTCGTACCAATCCCTCGACCAAAAGAACCTCGCCCCTGCGCCCTGTGACATGTAGTCAAGGAATGGAGCAGGAGATTTTAGATACGGCGACAATGGCATATTTTAAGGTGTTATGAGATGTAACAGGTACAATTTTGTGTTGCAGCCATAAAAGAAAGTGAACTGTTTTGTGGTTTTATGTCTGATATAAAACTCCAGGAGGAAGAAGCCTGAATGATTATTTAGTACAAGTAATCTCCCTTTTCTTTTACACATCTGGTGATAATGTAAGATGGATTTTTTTTTTCACATTTTTAAACCTACACCATAATAGAAACTATCTTCTTTTATAAAGGGTAGTAACATTTTACACATTCATGTTAAAAACCATCATAATTCATCAAATATGTCATGCTTTTCAACCTGAGTAACTGAAAATATTCAGGCACACGAACACAGAAGACTTCATGGCTCAGACCAGCCAAACTTACGTCCTGATTTTACTCAAAGAAATACGCATAAAATTGAAGCAAATAATGGTGGCGTAGCACTTCATAGGGGAGCTGGAGAAGTAACAGCCCTTCATTTGCTTTGTAACATTATGAATAGGTGTGTGATGTCACATCTGCGATATGTGAAAAAATGAGAGTCAAGGCACATGGAAACATCTAGAAGTCAGAAACTGGACTTTCATGGCCATAAGAGATCTATTTCAATGTCAATTTTTCAACTTGGATCTCGGTGCAATACCATTTTCAAACCGAAGGATCTGGTATATGACTGAGAACATTCCAGAATGAGTCAAGTCGGCCTTCAAAGCATGTAATCTCAAACCCTTTTTGAGTTATGCCTTTGAAAAAGAAAGCCTTTTTTTCTTTAATGCTTTTCATCCTAAATGATATAGTTTGTCTGTACACCTTACCTGAATGTAAGTGCCATTTGCAATCTCATGTTCCTCACCGGCTCTCTGGCAGTATCCCAGAGCTCTCCGTAAGTTCTGCTGCAATGCTCTTGTTTCCCTTTGAAGTCCCATGGACCTGGTGCATTAAGTGAACCTTGTCTCACCTGCTTGGCTGTGATAGGTTGAGGGGATCGGCGTGGAGCAGCGGGTCGACACCACATGAGGGAGATCTGAGGAAGCAGGGATTAGGCCAGCTTCGCGAGACAAACGAGGATGCCTTTTGAGGCCGGAGCTGCCCACGCGACAGACAGCCAGAACAAGCGTTCTCTCTTCTCTCTCCCTCCCACGCCACGTTCCACTACTTCAGCGAGATCCAAAGGTACGGAACAGAACCTTCTCCCCCTGCCTGCAAATGTTCTCTGGGACTGAAACTGACATATCGATCCATAGCTGGCAATCCTTAAATTGGTAATTTATCTTTTTTTTATCTGTTCTACACAAAGGCTTTTTTTCGTACTACCCATATTTGCAGTGACCTTTAATTAACAAGCAAGCAGGCATCCTTTTCATGTAATTATTACACAATGTGTGAATTTTATCATTTTGGCAGTCACTGAAAAGATTAAAAAAAAATACTGCCTGTAGTCTGTAACACAAATTAAGAACAAGGCACACTGAATCTGGACGGATGCTACACTTTAATGGTTCAAAAAGATCTAAACTCTCTTCAAGTGCTAGAAAATTGAAAAGGGAAGAGGAGATATAGAATGCTTGCGATGAGCAAACTGTGCGTATGTGGATTTGAAATATTGCCACCTTCCCTCTGTTCTTGTACTCCTCCCATCACTTGCATGAAAAGAGAAAATTAATTATGTGTTTATACAAGTGCACACATTCCTTCATATCATGTTAAAAGGGAAAGCTGATTGGCTGTTCACTTTAAACAATTTCATGACTGTCATTGCCATTTGGATTTTGTCATTCTGCTCAGCGATGACACACAAACGTAGCTGTTTATCCTCATTTATGATCGTTCTAGCTGAGGCAGAACTGGAATTTGCCATGACTGAATTCAAGATCTAAAATACATTCTTCACAGTTACAGAGTTAAAATCCTGCCAAATTAAATTTCCAGCTGGAAAACCTTTCCAGTATAGCAAGGCGTAGAGAATTGAGAGAAGTCATATTTGAACTTCTTTTATAGAAAAGGTTTAACTTTTCAAAATTGAGTAATAAAAAATAATTAATAACCATGTACAAAACCACTAATTATATAAGAGCTCTTTAACTGCTGTATAACTATTATTGTATATGGAGAGCAACACTGTTTTGCATTGTCCATTCTATTTTTACATGAAGTGTAATAAGATGGAGACAGCTTAAAACGCTTGACAGTTATCAGTGACTCATTGCTACAGACAACCACAATACTTCATATCCATTTTTAAAATGATCAAAATATTTTTCAAGTAATAATTTTAAACTATTTTCATTTTTTTTTTTAACATTTAAAAATCTCACCATCACCAGTACTCACCAACATGATGGCTGCCAAGAATGAGCCTCCCATTTAAGGTGAAAACACTCACAGCCAAGTGAATAATGTCAGTAAGAATGGTCACTGCGTGCTGGTGTGCTGGACTTGAAAAGCTGAGTGGAGATAGTTTTGCTGTTTACTGGTGGCAGATGCTAGTGACTGCCACTTTACTCACTTTTTCCAGTTCTATCACTGTAAATGTGTATAATGATGACACCAACTGTTTCTTCTGCACTTAATGTGCAAAAAACACCTGTCACTCCATTGTTCCCTGAATCTACACTTCACATAGCTAACACAATTTTCATAGGGAGTCCTTCACTTTGAAAGTTATTAATTCTACATTTATAATTGAGAATTTCTGGACTATAAGACTGAAAACTGGAAAGATCTGGTCAATAGTAATAGTTTCAAGGACAGAAACTATTACAGTTGAATATGACAGAAATTGTGATTTGTGCACCTATTCAATTTCTTGTGGAGTCAAGGTCAATCTTGCATGTTATTTTGTTTAAATGAAGGACATCAAATATTTCAGAAATATTTTTCTTGATGAATCCTCTTGACCATTGTTATTTTTAGAACCGGTGAAGGCCTTGTCAAAGAAAGCACAAAACATTTGAATTTCAATTAAAAACACATTGCATCCACATGAAGGGTGAAGTTAGCAGATCTAAACTCCCAAAACCACAGTCGGAATGCTTCAGTACCTCTCCTTACTGTAGAAAGTATGTAAAGCACACCTGGGGCTTGGTAAACTAAAGAAACCGCTGCAAAAGGAATAGGGAAAGTGAAGGGTGAGGGACAGGCAATGCTTATTTTTACGCTGAAACGCGTGTTCTGTTATCCACGAGCAGAATGGGTTAGGCCTCCTTCTGTAGCTTTTTGCTCTGTGAGTTTCTCTTGTGTCCTTACTCCTTTTCCCCGAATCTGAGCGGAGAGAGAGAGACGCTCGAATGGCGCAGGCATGTCTTGTGGTTTTTTTTTTCTTTTTTTTGTCCGCTGTTGTGGTCTAGTGGGGTTTGTGCGGTAGCCCTGTGGTGAAAAACCTATTTCAGATTCCTCCTGTGAGGTTTCAGAAAACAACTCGCACTGCGGTTTGGGGGTTGGGGGGTGAAACCTGCTGACAACTTGGGCAAACTTTTTTTTTACTGGGGGGATTGCCCTCCACAATGGAATCCATGACATTAATTAATTAGGCGATGGGCACATCATAGCAGTGACACTCTGGAGCGCGCTGGGGGACTCCTGTCCCCCCTGTTAGAGGTAATAAGTGTGCTCTCTGGAAGTGGAGGGGTTTGCCTGGAGAGCTGATTTCCCCCATGGCGGCTGGAGGCTGATGTGGGGCGGATTAAAAGTTCTTCACGCTGGCCTGCTAACGAGCTTCACCGTGCCGTCAGGCCCCGGCTGGAGAGTAATCAAGTCAGCCTGGTCCTCAGGGGTAGGCTCCTGATTGGCTCCTTAAGACCACAGGCCAAAACCCCACCTTTTCAAGGAACCTGCTATGTCTGCCTAGCAGACAACACACTCTATCCAGCTCTGGAAATAGCACAGACATAGAGGAATTTTTGAAACTATTTTTTTGCCAAGGCATCAAGCACAGATTCCGAAATGCAACGAAACAGGCCTCTTGCCTTCTTTTAACACAGTGTAGGAGCAGGGTTCTGTGGAATAATTTTTACCGATTCATGGTTAGGAGGAGCTAGGCCTCTGTCCCTTTGCTTAGGCCTTGTTTAAAAAAAAAAACAAGACCAGCCGTAGACGTTTCCACACGCCCTATCAAGACTGATCACCATTCCTTCTCTTGGAGCGATACCATTTCTAGGACCGCATAGGTGGTGTAATTTATACAACCATTGATGAAATTAGATTTAATTGAAATTAGATTTTTCATCCACGAGACACAAGCAGATTTTCTTTTAGCTGAATGGATTCATCTGGTGAGTAACAGTTGGAAAACCCAGCGCAACAGTAATTAAAATTTAACTGTATGCTTGGGCAATGTTTCTACATTCTTATTAAAGAGGGAAGATGAGCTCCTGCATACCTAACACAGGTGATGTTTTATTCATGCATTTATAAAAACAAGGACATATCCACAGTGATGTGCTGGCTCCCCGCGTGGGCCAGAGTTCCTCCCCCCGCTGTGATAACTGCGGCCACATCATGTTGCATTCCTGACCTCGGAAGGATCTTTCATCTTTCCTCAGGTTTTGCCTGTCCGTCATTGTAATCCCAGCAGGAAGGATGCTTTGACTCACCTGCATGGAAGGACAATCCGAAAAGCCGCCAATAATGTCAACGCATCAACTACAGGCACCTGGGGCTTTGTACTCGGCCGTCAGAAACCCCCGGCTTAGCCGATAACTATACCTAAAGTGGCAAACAGATCCGTGGTAAAGGCATGCGTGGTCCTGGTGAGTTTTCAATGATGGTGCTGGATCACAGGAGGCACTTGCCTTCTCAGGTCATCGTCATGACAGCTCTGATGTCCCCCCCAACCCCTCGGGGACCATCAATACATACTGTCTACAGAAGGCCCGTAGGCAAGTATTGTAGTCAACACTACTTTTGAAGGAAGGGTAACTAGAAGCTGCATCTGGAACTACGTTCACTTCAAGGAAGAGCAAAGAATTTGTAAGAAGAGCAAGTAACCTGTGCCTGGGTTCCTCTGACCTGAGTGGACTGCCAGAGCCTGTGATGTCACAATGCAGACCTTTAAAAATCACAAGAGAATTCTAAAATGTGAGTGCCAGGTTATCTGCGCAAGTTTAAATTTAGACTCCCCCTGCCCCCTGCCCTCCACCACTGCATATTCCAGGACTGGGTTTTGAAGCTGAGAGGGATGCAGCTGAAGTATTTGGATGGATGGATGGATCATCTAATGGCTTGTCCCTGATAACCAACCACAGTCTTCTTTGCAGCTTGTGGAAAATACAGTTGTCAGTAGGGATTGTGTGTGTGTGTTTGTGTGTGTGTGCTGGGGAGGGTGATGGGTGCAGAGCCATTAGCATGCTGGTTGAGTCCATCTTCTGCAGTGCCTGACTGCCTATTCTTCCCTCTCTCCCCGTCTCGCCTCCCCACCGCGCCGCCCAATTGTGACAGTATCTGGTGTCCGTGATTGAGCTGAGGGAAGCACTCAGGGGGCTGCCGCAGTCTCTGAGCGGGGAGCGGCAGGCTCAGGCGGGCCCCGCATGCCTGCACAGTCCACTCAGACAGCCGCTGAATAATCACGCTCCTGCCTCTCTCCGGCACCAGCCTCTCTAATGACATAAGCCATTATGTGTTGATTAGTAGGGGACTGGAGCTGGGTGGGAGGGTATGGGGGGGGTGGCTGGCAGGGAGGGGGCGGGGGGCACAATAGAAGGAGCCACGGGACTGTGTGTGCATGCCTGCCTGGAATAAATAATTCAAAGCACACTTGTTTCGCTCTCCCTCTCTGCAGAAAGGAACACGGCATGCCTTTCCGTGGCGAGCGAAGAGACGAGTAACAGGAGAGCGTGTAGGTGCTGGAGGAGCTAAACAGAGGTGAGGTGAGGGAAATGAAACATTAAATGTTGTTGAAGGGGAAGAATTCCCAGGGCAGATTTACACCGATCTGCATTTAGCATAGTGTGTCAAAGGGAATCAGATGCTGCCCACTTTGTGAGGTGGGGATAGTCTGCCCCAGTGATGCACCGGGTGACCAGGACTCTGGGTCAGAGGAGAGAGAATGATTCAAAGATGCCTGCAATTTCAAATGAAGGTGTGATTTTGCAGCAGATGAAGGAGGTCAGAGGGGTGCAAAATCACAACAGACATGGGAGCTTTAATTGGTCATCCCTCCCATCCCACTCGCCGAAAAACTACATAAAAATCCATTGTGGCCTAAATGCGAGGAACTGTGTATGATCTCTTTGGTCTTTCATCATGTTATCCTTCAGTGTACCACTGACAAATTGGTTAAGAAGGAGAAGAGGCAGGAGAGACAAAAATAACATAAACAACAACAGTACCATCAGTAATCAGATAAAAAAAAAACCCAGCTCTATGATTATCTAGCTCAGTTGTTTTATTTTTAATAATTGAAAATGTTGTGCACTCCAAGATTGGAAGTGGGAGTCTGTACTCTGCAGGCTGGGTATGAGTGCCAGGTGCAACTGGAATTATACGGCTGCTCTGCTCTCCTGGAGATTCCAGCCATTCTCTCTATCTTTCCTGTTTTTTTTCTGAGGGCTTTGTAAAAGCAGTTTTTGATTTTGAAATGATTTAATTACATCCGCGAGTGCTAAATACAGTGTGTGCACATTGTGAATGCATTGTCATAAGCCCTTTTTAGTTAGTTTGTAAAAAGCCTTCAAATTGTCCAACCAGGTACTTATTACTGTCAAACCTTATAACTTTTGAACCACTACTATTCTTGGCTGCAGTCCTTTTGGCTTCCTTCTCTCTGGAGGGTTCACCGCAGGATGGCTAAGTGAGTTACATCTACACCACTGTCATAAAGTGTAAGAATGGACTTCCTCCATGAAATTAGGAAAGGAAAGTAATTTATGCCAACAAGAAAGGCTTAAGTTAAATTTCACCACAAAGCTACACAAGTGAAACAGGACTCAGGCATCTGTAGAGTTTAATGTCACAGAGGCCATGAGTAGCTGTCTGGCAGTTAGGATGAATGACTCTTCACATATTTATTCTGTCTCTTATAAGAGAGGCAAAATGATAGCAACCCAACCACCTGCCGATTCTACATCACAGCTTGTGCCTGCTAATGTCTCACTCTGCTTCTTGTGAAATGCTGCAGAAATGGCCTTGTAACTCCGGCTTTGACTTACTTTGGGTCAAAGTGTTGAACAGAATACAGACCAGAGCATATGGCCTCTTCATTTCTATCTTTCTTTAATCCTCTCAGGGGAAAGACTCGCTGCAGATCAGTCAAGGACCTTGGACTCTTGAATGGTGCAAAGAGAAACTGCAGTGAGAGAAACATTGAGGCTGATAGCCTTGCTCCAGACATCCATTGTGCCGTAGTGTTTAAGCTGAAAAGCTGCCCAAACAGAATGTGACAGGTAGGTTCAATCTCCCTGGCTATCTATCGCCGGACCCTCGTTTCTGGACACCCTCCAATAGGACCCAATTACAGGGCCAAACAGAAGGGCCATTAGAAAATAGAACTGTACAACTGAAACGTCAACTTCAACTTTGTTTCTACGGCTGATTTTTTTTTTTTTGTAGAGAGAAACACAAATTCCTGTCAGTTTGGAACAGAAAGCTTCTTTAAAGGCACAACAACCTTGTATAGAAACACACAATGCAAGCCTGAGGGTATGGCCACTATAAAATGGGAAAACAAATTAAATAGAGTGACTTTCCATTTAAAAAAATGTCAGGTTATTGATTCCTTGTCTACCTTATATAAACTGAGACAACTTACAGCAATTTACTGGAAAGTAACATGTATGGTTATTTCTTTGGACAATTATTCAAAAAGAAATTATTTCCAACAAATATGTTCCCATTTTGTTGTGCTTTCAAATTACCCTGGATTGTTTAGCAATGAGCCACATATTTTGTAGAGTCAACATTTATATTTATTTTTCATGGAAGCTTATTAAATCACCACATGACAAATTTCTGATATACTTTTTTAATTTTTCAAGGTGGTGAGAGGTTTATATCGTCCCTTATGCAAGGTATACCCTCAGAATAAGAATCTCTCCTTCAGTGAATATGCAGCACACACATAGAGTGTATAATAGTGTGTATAACTGAACCTTGCTTGTATGTAAGCCTTGGATAGGAGTGTTCATTGTGAATATAAATAACATAATGTAACGTATCATGGGAGAGAATCATTGTCTGGACACATGCTTGACAGGTAATATGGCCGTCTCCCTTGGTGTGACTGTCAGTACGCCGCCGTTCTGGGGTCCTGACCGTGTGAGGATCATCCTCACATCTTTGATTAAAGAGCTACTGGCAGTCTTGGATTCCGCTCACCTCTATCACGTCCACTGTTCCTAATCTCCTATACCTCCCTGCCACCTGGCTCCACGTGAAAATGCAACGGTATGGCCGCCCACTGGAGCTCAACACACAGACATAATCACACTTTCTCATTCTCTTCCTCAGATCTCTCCCCTTTTAAGGCTAACACTGACTGCCTTCAGGAAAACCCAGTGCACACACATTTTTATCTGAAGTATTTTTTCCTTTTTCCAAGGTTAAAGCATCAATTATCAAGCAATGGCCATGATAAAAACTATATTTTGCTTGTGTATTCGGTTAATATGTGGTGTGTACAGAATATACTGTGTGACATTATGTTTTTCCAGAAATGCCAAGGTAAAAATAAATTCCCTCAAATATAGATTAACTCTTTCTTGGGTTTTTAAGTTTGGATGTTTTAAAAGCTGCTCAGAATTGTGTATAATTTATTTTTAACTCTTGACCCCTCGGATGGTTCTCTTTCTGATTCTACTTTTTTAATTCACCTTTTCAGCTTCTGTTTCTCATTCAAAACAAAATTCTTCAGCTTTAAACCACAGGGGAGGTCACCTCAATGAGCAATATTAAAATGGGTGCACTTTCAGCCCTTACCCTTAGTATATAATATGATTTTTTCTTTTGTTTGTGAGATATGAATTTGAAGTATTTTGTATTTGCAGTAGTTCACTGTAAATTACAGGGTGTATGAAGGAACAAAGGAGAGATTTCTGAAGCATATTTCATACACATTATTGAGAAATCCATCAGAAGGCCAAGGTGCACAGGTAAAATGCGTCACCGCATTAACTTTCAGAGACAATACATGCCTGTGACAGGTTATGTGCTGCCTTCATTTGAACTACAGAAGTTACTTTAAAAGATACTTTGCATTGTTTATGCCAAAGCCATCTTCAACACATCCTGATAGGAGTCCAGATTCTTAAAACGGTGGTGTTAATTGAATTTAATTTCTCATACTGAGGCATCTGAAAGTAAGGTCAATATGCTGCCAAGAAAACAGCTCTCACACAACAAATAGTCTTAATTCTAATAGTTGTTATATTTCATTAGCAATTTACTGTTTTCATCCATTTAATTAATCATCAAATTAACTACTTAATACTTTGTATAGTTACGTCCTCCCCTTTTTGTTGGTAACTTTTATAGTACGTTTTTATAGGAAATTTCACATCAGTGTCAATATATGTGTCTGCTATGAGAGACATATTAAACAAAACACTTTAATATGCGATTTCATAAGACTCACATTGGTGCATGAAGTAACCAATAGCTTTTGAAAGAGAGCAAACAGCTCACACTTAACATGATAGTTGCTAGTACTGTACCTGGACGTCTGAGTACCTGGATATCTAAGCAGTGAAATATGATAATGTGGGCAGATTAGATGTCTTTTTGGAGGGGTCGATTCTGAAAGCCATAGGAAGCCTTCAACCCATGTTACCTGTTCCCATTTGGTAAAATAAGTGATGGGTTGGCTATGGCAGGGTAGCCATCTTATGAGAGTCATTTGGTCTGATTACTACTCTGCTTTGGTAGAATTGCACTAATAACACCCCAGCATGGAATAACCATGGTGACCAGGAACACCCTACGGTGCAAACATTGTTTCCTTAAGACGTTCCCATATTCCAAGATAATTCAGCCAAATACACTGCAAAACTAACTTAAGACTGGTGTCATGATCACCAGGAGCTGTGAAAACACCTTCCATAAACTCCCCCATCACCTTAATTGCAAAATATTGAACCTTTATGGGTAGTTGTGGAATGTAGAGAACAGATTAGATCCCCACCTATTTCATCGCTCAAAGAAACGGAGGGAGGCCTTCCTTCTTGAAGAATGGTCCAGTATAACACTAAAACAGTTGAAAACTGAAATATCCAAGAAGAAATGAAGGCAAACGGCAGCCCAATTTCTCATTAGTTAAAAGCATATTCCTGTATTGTTTGGTGTTTCCATTATACTGTCTACACCATTACTATCACCATCCTCAATTAAACACTGAAGCTGTTTAACAGATTGAATCATGCTCGCATACTTGTGAAAATCAAACAAAGTGCAGTTATAAATGAGGAGCCCAGGGCAGCACATTTTTTTGTTCCACTAATTCAAAGATCAGAGGCTCCATGGCATTTGGCTATCCAACATTACACTGCCCGGGTTCAACGCTCGCAGATCCGCCTGCTTATGGAAATCTCCCCTGTGACCGCCCACTTGGCGATGACTGGTGGGAAGTGATTTAAGGTAGATCGTGTTACAATGCATTCTGGGGCAGGGCCAGGCCGGGGGTTGTGCGTTCACCAGAGGGGCTTGGCACAAATAACTGGAAAAAAGTGTCCATGTCAAAAGGGGAAGAGTTTTTCTGTTTTTGTGGTTAAGCATTGGTATCACTCCAGGATGCAAAAATAAACATACTTAAGCCTGCATGGGGAAAAGCTGTCTTTATTCTCTAATTTGCAATATAGTTTCTAATTGAGGTAAATAACAGTGATTTCATCTTCTACAAAACAGGCAGTTCAGCATAATTACACTTTAGCAGGTATGTCAAAATAAGATAATATGACAGGATTCCAAGTGAAGGGTGTTGGTGCAGCAGCAAAGAAAGATATCTTTTTTGGATTTCCTATTGCTAGAATTGCATGTTTTGCAAGGCAATGAAAAGCAATGTAAAAAATCACTTTATTTCTTTAAGTGTATTTTTTTACTACTGTTCTTGGCCTGTTTTCGGAGCTGGGGATTGATAAGCTGACAAAACCCACAGACGTCTTGTACGCACAGAGGAGCATTCGCTCGTAGCCCAGGGAGTGGGAATGAACAGCATAGCTGGGTTTTGAAGGGGGGTCCGGCTTGCCTGGAGAGCGTGATTGAATTTTGTCGTTATTTATTTTTAGGGGTCGGGAGGGAGGTTTCAGCATGGGGAACTGAGTGCATCTGCGGCCCCCTTGAACCTCCTCCATCAGTCCCTCCTCACGCTCAGGCTTAGGGTTCGACTAACCGAATAAGTGAAGATGAATGGTGTGTCAATAACGCAGAATCCCGTCTCCCCGCTTCTCCGCTTCGATTGCCCTACTTTCCTGCATGTAATAATGGGATTTTATTATGCCTCTCACTTTGATTAATTAATCTATGGAGAGATTGGTTAACTGTGACATGATATTTCATGTTTATGCGATTCTGAAACGTTCCCTTTATCAGGCAAAGAAACAAATAGCAGAAGTAATGACCTCATCAATAACACAGAATCATACAGCATATCCACCAACCTTTTTATTTCTTTTCCTGCTGGAGGTGCATCCACATGAAAGCCCGAGTTTTGTGTGTCTGCAGCAACATTTGCAGTTTCACATAATCCACTGTATCAAAATGAGATATGGATAGACATGAAACGCAAGTCATTGTGTCTTTCATCTCAGATTATATTTGAAGGTCACACTGGACTGAAAGAATCAAAAAAAAACTTTGTTCTTTCACATAACCATGTCTCTCATACTCTTATTTCCTTTAAGATAACATAACTATAAATACTGTATAAGCCACCATTTACTTTATCCCACCGTAATCTGGAGGAACATGACATTTAAGTTACCATCGCTGAACATTTGTGAAAGGATGAATGTGGCTGAATTTGGTACGAGCACACAGTGAAACAAAGCCATGCCTCAATGGTTTCTTATTTCATAAATGGTTGTATTTCAGTTTATTACAAAAAGTATGTGTGTGTGTGTGTGTGTGTATGTTTGGGGAAAGAGAGTGACATTCACCCATAGCAGTTGACAGCTAAGACAGGAGGTCAGGAGTATTGGATACAAATTTTATTGTCAGATGGGGTTTTGGGGTTTGTTATAGCACACTACTTCATACATGCCTTTTTACAGGATAATACGGGTCATTTTGGCTCTCTGAATGGACCTTTGCAATGATGTAAATCCAGAAACACTGCAACCTCATCATAACAGTCCGTACCTGTGAAAGCTGTTCATCCTGGAGCAAATCAGTGGCAATTTATCCAAGGGGACAGATGGCCAGTAAAGTGCAAAAAAGAACACTTCATCTTTTCCATGCAAAAGTACAGTAAGTCAGCTAATGAAAATTCAATGAGCTGTCTTGACATAATGTATTACCAAAGCAGAGGAATAATTTAAAGACAACATAAACAACAACGTCAGCATCAACAAAAAAGGAAAACAACATGTCCTCACCTGCTCATTCACACACATTTTAGCTTCAAGAGTAAAAATTTTATCATCCCAATGTAAAAATTTACTTATGTATTGGATTTAAGAACACCCAGTATTTTAGCTCTCAAAGGGCCCTCAAATCACTTTAGATCCTTAATTTAGGTGGTTTTTTAATTTTAAAAGCAGGTGTAAAGTACGGAAGATATTACTTGGCAAATTGTTGTAGATGCATGCAAGGTAATTGACTTAGCTGCTAAAAATACTCACAGTTTTACTGAAAAGGCAATTTTCTGATGTGAACCATTTGTGCAACAACTTTGTCAAACTACAATATGTCATACATCAGCTAAAAGAATAAAAATTAATCATGCTGACAGATCTTTAAAGGAAATGCTCATCTTACAATGAAGCTTATCCATTAATTTTCTTACTTCAAGAAGTGCCCTTTTAACTGGCAGTGACAGCTGAGTTTATTTGATGGACTAATCAAGACTGCAAAAACATGCAGATGACATATTCAGGTCAAAATATGTTTCTTAAGGTAAGAAAACAAATGAATGACCTTCATTTTAAGAGTGAACTAACCCAACAACTTTATTTCACTTATTTGTTTCGAGTCTGCTCTAATATATACTGCATACTGTATTGTGTAATATTATTGTTACCATATAATCTTGTGTTTATAGTTGTCCTCGTTATTTGGATAGCTTTCTTTTCACTAATGGCCTTGAAAAGCATGTGGGACAAAAGCACCTTTACTTACATTTACATTATCATCTACTTAGTTTCCATTATTCAGTGGTATTACAGATAGTTCCCTTTTTCTCTCCCAAGATTTGTTGCTACCCAACGCTTATAAGGATTTCAAAGCAGAAGAAATGGCAATAATAGTGACTTGTTTGTACGTGGCGATAATAGAGCACTTCATATGGAAAATTGTCACAGACAGATAAAAGCCAAAGCCAAATTGTCTTTGGCGAAGTGATGCTGAAGTCCGACTCTGTCAGGTGTATGCCTTGATGTGACAGCTGAGCTCATTTCAGGATTTCAGGTTCCTCGTCTTCCACCAGAGACATCTCTGTTCACACCCCGACTGATTTCTAAAAAGTTGTCTGCAAATGTGTTAATTTTCCACAGGAAATGAAATAATGAGGGTAGTCACTCCTGGGTAGATTGTTTGTGTTCAGAGCATCAATTTCCCCAAGCCTGCAGACAACATAGGAGGCATAAAGTTGAGGTGCTTTGTTGTTTTGTTTATTTTTTTTCACATGTGAAATCCCTGGGGCCTGCTTTCCCAGACACCTTGTAAACCCAGAAAAAAATATTGCACCACATGGCTTGTGAGTGCAGAAACATATGTTAGTTTGGTGTAGGGTTGATTTATGCTTTAGATTTCTCCTGTAGCCTGTGTGGTCAGCTCATTTTTGTTTTACTGTGAGTCAAGGCACTTAGCTGTTTTTAGTCAATCTAAGCCATAAGGTCACCAGTAAGATGGAGTACCAATATATCTGCACAGAATTGAAGGAGACTTTTCCAGTACATCATCGTGTAATGTTGTGAAGTGATCCGATTTAATTAAATATGTCAGTGATAGGTTAGATAGGCTGTGCACATTTGTAAACTCTGTGTTGCCAAAAAAACAAAAACAAAAAAAACCCAACAGCTTCTTCTGTCCTTGGAAACCTAAAATGCCTCACAACAAACATTGCCTCTCAGTTTGGATCCTGGATTCTGCACATGGGCAGATGCTGCACTGTAATTGTATGCAAATGATACTGATATGCAAATGACTTCTGTTCTCCCACAACCAATCAGGGTAACACATCAGCAGATGTGCTGCTCCATTTGTAGGTGGGTTTAACCTTTTGTGTTTAGGGCATTGGTAAAGCCCTTCTTTACCGATAAAACAGCTGTCTGCTCTCAAGGAAATACATGTTTTTGTTTTGAAAATCTTTATTTACACCAAGGAAATATGTGTTTTTTTTTTTTTTTTGAAAAGCTTTACTCAATAAGTGTGGAGCTACCCTCTTTTGTAACATGGCAGCCTCGCTCATTCATAGACAAGCTTGATGCAGATCCAATTGCCTTTATATTGTACAATCATATTGCAATCAAATCTTGTGGTGGCAGCGTTATCAGACGTATGGACTTGGCACTGTGACCCAGGAATAAATTAGTTTTTTGGTAAAACGTGCTTCTCAGTTTTTGGACCTGATCTTTGTGTTTTCTCTCAGCTAAAAATATGTTTGGAACCTATCGTGAGTCACACAGACTGCGATTGGCACCTTGTTTTAGTACCCATGTATGAACAGAATGAAGTGAGAATCCACACCTTGGTTTTACTGTCACAATATGAGGACGCATGGGGATTTCCCATGTCTGAGCACTAGCACAGGCCTATGTTTTACAGGGATTCACAGATGTGGAGAAAAGGGTGAAAACGGGCCTGTCAAACAGATTCTGATGTGTGGGAGTTATACCTATGTATATGCATTATCTGGCATGGTTTAATCTCTGATGAGATATGCATGTCATTTATGTGATGCATTATAATAAAACAGTTTGATATAAATCCATGTTCGTTAAGTGGTCAGTTTCCCCAAGCCATATCAAATATCTGTTTAATGTAAATATGATAAAAACACATGGTGGACAAATTCACTGAATGTGTGCATTTCAAAATTAAATTATATTTCCTAAATATGAATATGACAACAAAGTATAAACACCTTCATCCCTCCTCTATTCAGTAAAAAATGATTTATTGGCTTTCAGCAGAAAACATTGTAAAAGTGATTTTCTTGTATTAATTGCGAACACCATTAAAGGTAAAAGTGATTTTCTTGTATTAAATGTGAAGAGCATTAAAGAGAATGTGCCCGATTCTTCACTCACTCCTCTATTGCCATCCAGCAGAAATTTCCAGTAAAGCTTTAAGTCGGGTTTGTGATCTGAGTGTGCATCTTGCACCAGCTCAGCCTCAGAGAGGCAGTAATCTGGGTCACCTACATGACCATGACCACGCTGCCCTGGTCAGTGTCCATGCGCTGTGCCCGGCTTCATTACCCACCACCTTCAATGGGTCACTGGCCGCCGCCGGTTATCCGCAAAGCCCTTCCACTCGAATGTGATTCTGTCAATGGAGGTGCCGCGCGGGCATCGTGCGGCTTGTGCCAGTGCGAAGAACAAACGCCTGCTGTCTGGATGCCAGCTGGTGCTGCTGATCTCTCTGTCTGGCACCGGCGGGGCGTCCCAGCCTCTGCAGGGGCCCTGAGCCCGGGATTAATGCAGGAAGTGCTTTTCAATGCCTTCTGCTCTTCACTCATATCCCCCTCTTCTCAAAAAAAAAAAAAAAAAGTGTCTCTCTTTCTTGTGTGCATTTTCATTCAGACGACAGAGTAAAAAAGTTGGAGGAGGCACGCATTAGCATACTTTGAGGTTCACTCTAGCGTTGATCAGATTTGGTTTTTAATTAGCAGTGTGCCGCTTTTCTTTTCCTCTTTGTCTCATGACTCATGACTTCCAGGCATCTGTTCATTGTGCCATGATATGAGGTGATTAAAAATCATTGTCTCAAAAGATACTGGGGAATGAAACAAAATTGCATGTGCATACCTGAGCTGAATATGGGAACAAGCGATTTGGGTGACAGAAAAATCATTTCATGTTTCTGTGACTGCACAGTTAAAAACAAGATAAATTCATGAGGTTTCTTACACTACCTTTATATCTTTTGCGTTTCCTGATGCCTTTTTCTCATACCTCTTCCCCTCCCCACACTAAGTCATCGGACGGATTATCTCTGCTCATAGCCTTTGTTATGTCGATGTCATCTGTGTCTTTTGCTCATTCTCTCCCTCCATTGCCTAGATACTGCATTGTACTGTGTCTACACGGCTGGCTGACGTCTCAGTTCAGATGTTTACCTGTCATCCAAAACTCAGCCGGGAGAGACAGAGCTTCTCTTCCTTCCGGTGAAAGCTTCCTGAACATATGATTCTGCACTCACTGTGAACAGGGTCACAAACCTGTCTGCTAAGGACCTCCAACTAACCCTGGATGACAGGCTGAGCTTTCTGGGGTACAATGCAGCAATCAACTGGACCTGTAGATTCTCCATCCATAACACAAGGAGAACTTACCCCTTCCCCAGTCAACAGGCCAGGCTCTGGTCTGCTGTTGATTTTAAACAAAACAGTACCTGTGGCACTCATGAACACTGATTTTATGGTGTGAAGCAGACATCTTTCTGATCAGCTCTGATGAGGAGCGCAAGGGATAGAAACATTGCCTGTTTCACTGAATAAAGGTTGAATTCAAGCTTAGAAGTGTTGCTTACATTATTATTATTTTAAAATAAACCCATATATTCAGCTCCTTAACTAACAAAGCTGTGAGCTTTGTTTGTATTGTTATCCATGTTATCCTAAGTGATTACTGCAGGTCACTTTGACTAAAAGATCCTAAACATCTCAAATGCAAATTTCAATATAATTAATGCACATACAAGCTGGACTTCCATCAGCATTTTTCCACCATTTCCATTAGGAAAATTGAAATTTATTTAATGTTAACAGCCAAGAGATTACTGATGACGATTAGTGAATAGGTAAATCTGTTATGTTGAATATTGTGCACTATTGCCTTAAAATACATAAATGCAAATGTCTTTTTTTCACAAAAAGTTCTGTCTGCATCAGCAAGCGCCAAATTTAGCTTTATGAAAAGGAAGGAAAAAATATAAACTTTGAATGTCTTTGTGAATAAATGTTTCATTAGTCATTATTTTTGATTAAATTTAAGGTTGGGTATTTGGGGATCAGTCCTCCCACACACCATTATACTGGAATTTCAGAAATGGTCTTGTTAACACAAACTTTTGCAGCACATAGCTGAAATAAACAGGGAAGTCATATTTAGGCATGTGTTACAATGGAAACAGTGGGGTGGAGGGCTCAGGAAGTCAGTGTGGGATCGCTTGAGCGTGGGGTTTGTGAACTGCAGTTGAGGACTGTTTCAACGTGACGTCATTGTGACCCCTTGCTCTGGATGCCTGCAGAGCTATTCATCTGTATATGACGTAAGTCCACCAGTGAGAGGAGCTGAGCGAGAGTGCACCTTCAACAGCCCTGATGGCATCCAGTCAGTCGTTGCTTAATTAGTCTCCGCATGACTCAGCACATATTTTTTTGCTAATTGCTTTGAAGATTGAAGATCTGCCTTTTGGGGGAGAGGGGAGGGGGGCGGGGGTGGATGTTTTGGATGAATCCTGCATGTGGGTTGCACAGTAACCCGTGGAGTGTGATGTGATCGTATGAGCCGTTCGATGTGATGTCAGCAGGCTTGGGTGTGATTAACATGGCGAGCAAGGTGTCAGCGATTTGAGACTCACTGACTCCCCTGTGCTGGTGTGCTGGAGTCAGAAGCTTTGCTTCTGTCCTGTCAGATAACCAGGTGTAAATCACATCACCAGTGCAGCTCTGCCCACTCAACAAGCTTGTCTTCACAGCAGGGAACCTGGAGATGAGCATTAAAAAGTTAACAAGATATTGACATCCTGAATTTCCTTTCACAGGTTTCCATGCTCTCCTTCTAAGACTTCTTGTCATTTTTAATGATAGATAAAATAAGACAAAAATTAATTTAGCTCAAATTGTTTCAAACAAATGAATAAATAAAATGTGTTGTTGTGTCTCTTCAAGAACTGACATATAAAATGGTCTAAAATTAGTTTTTCCAATATTTTTGTAAATCACATTGTTTTCATCACTATCAAGCATACTTTAAGTAAAAAAAATCATCCATTGTGCATTTGAAGTAGGATTAATATTCTGTTGCCAAGATTAAATTAAAAACATGTCAACTGGGTGAGAAAGGCCTCTAGTTTGATGAAAAAATGGATTTGATCTATGATTGATGGAAGAATAAAAGAGAATTCTATTTTGCTTATGCTCCGTGATGCTCTGCTAAGGTAATGGCACATCCTAGTCATTTCCATGGAAACATGAGGAACTAAACGCTGGAGTCACAGCTTATTAGTTTAAACCAAAAAGTCATTCCAACTCACCCGACACCCCCAGTGCTCCATCACATTCTTGTTGGATTTATATATAGCTTTATATATATAGCTTTTTTTGGGTGTCTCGCGGGGCTTGTTTGTGGTACAGCAGTGGGACTCAGTTTCTCCTTTGCCATTTATAGCAGAAAGTGTACATTAGCATGGCAGCCTTCATGCTTCCTTGGGAGGAACAGGGGTTAAGCCAGATAAAACCCTCATCACACCGTAGCAGCCTGCGCTGGCTGTCAGGGCACTGGCCCTTGATCCACAAACCGATCATATGTTGACTTTGGGTCCCTCCAATGGCACAGGTAATATATAACTGGTGTCACATACTCAGTGTGGAAACAGCTGAGGAGTGATTTCCCCTTGAATTGGAGGAGTCACATCTGTATGGGTTTGTCCTCCCCAGTGTTTCTGGAAGACAGTTACTTGGTGAGACTACTGAACGCTAGTTCAATTTGGCTGGGAAAAAGAAGGAAAATGAAAAAAAGAGAAGAATTGATACAAGAGCTCTGTATGCTGAAAAGTGGTGTATATTTTCAGAATTTGCAACATTACCAGCAGTTGCTGTTGTCAACATTTTGCAAATGGGAGTTAAACAAAACTAAGCAAACACAAGGTGCATGCCAGAGGCAACAAACTGTCAGAGGCTGATCTGCATTTCTTAGGAACAGAATACTGAGCAGTTTACAGGCACTCTGCTTCTGTGAGACCTTTGTCATGTAGCCTAGTGCACTGCTAACACACACATTCAATTCCCAGAAAGTTCTGCTCAATTCCATGAAAAGAGAGAGAAACAAATTGGGCAGGATTACAGTCTGCTAAATACTGGAGCTTAATGGTCCTGCCCTGGCATGGAGATCAGCTGTGCGTCCATATGCTCCAATTATCATCAGCGCTGGTATTATTACTGAGATCACTTAGCATGCTAACGTGATCAGGCAAAAGTGCTCGCCATGTCCTCTTATTGAGGGAATGTGGACTGCTCTTGAGATGAGTGGGGGGCAGGAAACAATAGGAGGTCAATTATGTCACTGAGGAAATTGTATTCTGGGAATCCAGCGTCCCCATTAACAAAAAGGGAAAGCATGGGGGTTTCACTTGTCCAGGTAGTGAGTACATATGTTAAACTTCCTGGCTGCAAAGGGCAGCGAGTGGAGCCCTGACAGTGAGAAAGGGAGCTTAAGCAGGAGCAGAGGTATGGCTGGACTGTTCCAGAGACTCGTTCCCGGGGCGAGGAGCGATAAGAAGGAGCACGTGCCGTGGAGCTTGTTCTCTCCACGGAAGCTTAGGCACGGTGGTAAACGTTGTGCCCGCTGGTATCCCACTCTGGCGCATAATTCCCAGATTACCATGTAAAAAGGCCCTCCTACACTGTTTGTAGAGTGCACACGGAGCTGTGTACACTAGACCGCTGGAGCATGGATAGCAGCAGCGCGACATTTTACTATTTGCTGGTTATGTTATGAGAAGCGCAGTTCACAACTGAAAAAGGGCTATTCTCTTGAATTTATGAGAATAACTTAATCAGTTTAAGACACTGGTGTTAAACACTGTTGCTCTGATTAGGTTGTCCCACTCAAATGGTTCAACTCAGTCAGTTTCTGTGTAACTATCTGAATAGGCTAAACTCATTGAGCCTCTTGCTGAGTGCCTGGCATTACCTATTTAACCTCAGGTGGAAACCACAAACCATTACTCCTAGGGCTACTTACAATGTTGTGAAGTTTTGGTAACAACTTGGACAATATCATAATAACTCATGATAGTTGTGTTTGTTGTGCAAGTTGGATTTGAGCAATTGTATTCTGCCTTTGTTACCCTGCCTGTGGCTTGCAGTTGGTTCTTACCTACAACAAACTAAACCTTGCCCAAATGGTTTAGCCTGATCCTGTTTTAAGCTGAATCTGAATATCTGCTTATTGCAGATGATATACAATATGTATACAATCTCATGTCATACATAACTATGATCAATTGTTAATTTAAGCCAATTGGGAGCGCATGTTTTGTCTACAGTTACCTTGAACAGAGCAGAGCTGTAGGAGGATGAGTGAATATAAGTGAAGTGGAAATTCAAATTACAGCGGAGATGACGGTCACAGATGACAGAGTGCAGCACTTAACATAAATGCTTACAATACCAAAAGGTGTTGCTGCTAAGGCAATGCGGATATACAGTAGGCTACAGAGAGCAGATGAAAGAGGAGTATATTTTACTGATGTATGAGGTAAAGTCCCGTGATGTTTGATGTGTTATGGATCACGAGCGCTGTGCTCCTCAGGCTGGGACCTGTATGGCTGCTGTGTATTCTGAATTTTGTTCCAATAAATTATTCTGCCCTCATTTCCCGATCTGCGGCTTATTTCAGTGATGGCCCACTACTATAATGGAGTACAGCAAACGACTTTGACCAAGGATACATATGCAACTGAAAGGACTAATTTTATTCCCACTCTGTGGAAGCCTAGACGGGAATCCGGGCTCTGCATAACTCCAGCATGATCACAGGATTCTGGATTTTGTTCCAATAAATTGTTATTATATAAATTATATCCTGATCTGCCGCATATATCAGTGATGGCCCACTCCTATACAGGAATACAGTAAACAATTTTGCAATGGATAAATATGCAACTGTAGCTTATGATGTTATAAAAATGTGAGAGATTTGCATGAAATCTTAAAACAGGTCAGCTCTCACTGTGCAGCCCTGTTCTACTGTGAGTAGAAAATGGTTCTAAATCAATCTGTACGACTAGTAAAACAGAACACACAATTCTTAAGCATCATGCAAGATGAGTAAAAAAGCCCTTCCTCAGAACTGTTTTAATGACTATTTGTATGTGTGAGGACAATAGACAGACGACTTCATTGATTCAGGTGAGAAATAATTTGCCACACACAGTACAGCCCACTTTGCAAACACATTTTAAAGGGTTGTTTCTCTGATATGAATTGAGATGGTGGACCTGTACAATATTTGATGAGTTCACTGAAGACATCATTCCCTTCATGATCGGCTACCACTGATTAGCATTTTCCCACATCTCAAGCCACTCAGCTTGTATGATTCACAGGCTTTGAGAACTAAATGAAATTGTACATAATTAGGTTGGCCATCAGGTTTTCTGAAAGAGTGACATGTTAGGAATCAATCCCAGTTGGCAGAAGGTCAGGGGCCAGCCAGCTTTCTTTTTGCTTTTCCATACTAGCTTTATAGTGGTGGCCCAGCATCTAAATAACATTTAGGTTAAAAACAACAACCACAGAACCACTATTACTACTACTGTGGGTCCTTATAGTAGTACTACTACTTCTAACACTGCTACAACTATTACTATAACTGTTACCACTAATAACCGTCATCATCTTCATCTTCATATTCATCATCACCACCATTGTTCTCATATATACTTACTAATATAATTATTACACAACCACAAAGTAAACTGGCATGTTGTTTTGCATGTAGAGCATACACATTTGAGTTTACACATTCATCACATTTCATGACCATATGTTTATATATTAGGATGTTTTCATGATGCGGGGCAATACAAAATGGGAGTGAGTATATAGACATAAAGAAGGTTGTAGAGGAAACACAATGCTTAGAGTATCTGCAAAGAGGCACTCATTTTTAAAAAACAACTTAATTTTGAAAAAACGAAATATTTGGAGCAATAGCATTACAGTGTGTTTTGATTAAGCCACAAGTTAAGGTTAGAAATCCCTATATAGCAGCAACCATCAATGCAAATTCAAAATTAGTTTCATTGTGTTAGCTTGATTTGCAGTTTATAGGCATTTTTTGAGAAAAAAAGCCACACCCACAGCAAGCTTAATTGTTGTAAAAAATAAACGTCTGTAAATGCTTAACTTTCTTTACCATCTGTTCTTTACAAGAGTAATACATCCTCTGCCAAAGCGTATTTCTCACAAGCTTGTCTGTGGCCATTTTTGCTCATGTGAGGCAGACCAGCAACAAATTAAATGCTGCAAACATGTTGTTTATGTTTACATTTTTTGCTGCCCGCAGCTTCAAAGCTAATCACACCATTGCTGACAACATTAGCAATATCGAACTAAATGAAACAAATTAGGCTGTATTTATCTGAAATATTTTACAAGATAAAAGATAAAAGTGAAACTTGGATCATATGACCCAATGTTTTGTGGATTGTACAGACACATTACGTTGGCAGATAAGTGAAACTTGCTTCACTAAAAGGAGGATATTGCCATAAGACATAATTAAATTTAAGATCAGTGGCACCCTGTGGATTAAAGTATTCTCATGCTGCTATCCAGCATATACTTACAGAGAGAAGGTGCACACATGCACGCACGCTCACGCACATGCACACTCACATGCACATGCACACACATTAGAACATATAGACAGTTACCATGGATATCACAAAGCCAGAAGACCAGGCTGGCAGTGAGAAGCTTAGAGCTCGTTCAGCTACATAAAACCTCTTGAGAGTCTGGCTGTAATGCGGACTGTTTCTGGCTGATGTGGAAGAAGAACAGAGTAGATTTGTGTGACTGATAGGACACGTTTGAAATACAGCTGAGCCTCTCTTTACACATACTTTTAAACACTGAAAAGGTGAGCTGCACATGACTGAAAGACGAATGAAGGGAATAAATTTCAGTAGTCAGTACACACACACACACACACACACACACACACACACACACGCACACACACACATACACTATTATGACTATTAGAAAGGCATTCATTGAATTACAACCGAAATTTAATTCAATTATTTTACATAATGGAAACTTTAGCAGCTGCATTAGAAGGTCATTAATGGAGGGAGAAGCCAGACAGCTGTGTTCACGAGATTCAACAACAACAATCACTTATCCACTCATACTGTGCAATTGTTTAGTACCATGAGGTTAGCAATAATAATAATAATAATAATAATAATAATAATAATAATACATGTTTTAAACATTTTACAGTAAATCTGTCTCTGTTTCCTTTTGTCCAGACATTGTTGACAAAAGAATGACGAATTGCATCATTGTTTCATGATGGTGCATCATCATCATCATCATCATCATCATCATCATCATAACCTCAATGAATATTAAGTCAGCGATATATACTTTGTATCAGATGCTGAGAATTCATAGTCTGCTTATTTGTGTGTTGAGGCTCATAATACTAGCAGTTGTCAAAGTGGCTGGCAGGCCTTTGTAGGCATATGAAATTGAATTGGGAAGAACTCAAACTTGAGGGATGGCCAACTGATGTGTGCCACCCCAGGCACATGAAAGACTTTATTATTTAATAATTGTCAAACATGCATAATTACAGTATGGCTTCAGAAATTGGATTTGCAATAAAGTGGAAACTGAATGTTTAATTAAGGCCAGGAATTATATTTGTATTAATACTCTAAATTGGACAGAAAAGAGGATAGAGTACAACCTTAATATGGTTCTCCTCTAAAGTAGTCAGTCATTTTATTCTTTAGCTTTTTAGTTTCATGCGAAGGTGAATTAAGTTCTGATTACAAGGCTTAGAAGAGAGCGACGTTTCGGGAGCTTTGAATTCCTTTCGGATGGCAACACATTTCTCACTGTCAGGACACAATCAGTCACTCATAGTACTGAACAAAAAGCCGTAAGAGTGTGCTCTGAATGTTTCAATAGCTGCAAAGCAGCTTGAAGAGAACAATAAATCAACAGGAACAAAAGGGATCTCAGAGCTACAGCGTCACCGCTGCAGCCTACGCGCAGCCACTCGTTTTGGAGAGGGAAGTGCTTCTGTCCCAGGTCAACACACTCATGCGCCAGCATGAATATTCATACTTCTCATTGTCTGTGGGGGGAAAATCATTGTTCGTAATGCACTGCATTTTATGCATGTGCAGGAATGTCAACCAGCCCAACGGCAGATATCTCACAGATTATCGCTGAAGGTACTTGTGCATTTAAGAAATACGGATTCTGCCATTTTATGTTCTGATCTCATGAAATCTATTGTCCTTTTGATTATCTATTAGACTTGTATTTTTTTCCTGTCAATGATGGAATTTTTTTCTTAACCGTGGGCATGTTAGTTATTACGTTCTGATTCTAATCTCTGTTGATGCATGTAGAGTACTCGCTGCAGTTAATCCCTCTGAATCAAAACCCCATCCTACCCATTACTGCTCATGAATATTAAAGTAGAAAGTGACGGAGATTGGTCTTCACCTGAACTATTTATCAGTGATCTAAGACTCCATAGCAGACAGGAGAGAATGTGTTCTTTCTTGTAGTTGTAAATGGAATGTGACCCTGTTGCCTTCTCTGTTATTAAAGATGCTGAACAAGGTTGGATTGGGAAATACTTGGACTGGAGAATTCCAGGTTATTATTGGAAGCTGTTATGTCAAATTTGTAGTGGTCAGTATTTAATAATCAATAAACAAGTGATTGGATGGTCTGGACCTGTATGTGGTGAAAAGATCATACACAGAAGACCAAATCACAATGTTGCCTAGGTTACCTCTAGAGTCAACTTTTGGTTTTTTGCTGGTGTGCTGGACCAAGATGGCTGCAATTTGGGCTATGGTGTTCTACAAACTGGTGGTAGGAAAGGTGTAAAGCATTGTTAATGGATTAGATAAAAATGTCCTCATGCGCTGCAAGTTGATCCTATTGTAAAAGCTTTGAAGTATGGTCTGTCAAATGTGCGCACACTAAAGTTACTCTGTTGGTGTTAAGACATGCCCTCCACTGCCTTATTTCTCTGGTGGCACCACTGCAGGGGGAATGCTCTGTTTCTATTGGCCCTGAGAGAAAAAGGGGTGTGGTCAGATCCACAGGTGCAGCAGCCCACGGCTCAGTCTGAAACGTCCTTCATATGCTTGAACTCCTGGACCCACCTTCAGTTTGGACTTTGCATGCAGCTATTCACACATATTAAACAGGCTTTCCCCTTTAGCATTGTGCCTGATCACCAGGTGTCAAGGCTTGAGCTGCAGGCTTTTTTCATCTCACACAGCAAATAAAACAGTTCCTGATGAGGACAGCTCTCTGAAAAGCGAGCTTTGAGAGCTGCCTTTGTCACAGAGTGGGAAGAGCCTCTTCATCTTATGGCTGTTTAAAGAATTTCTCTCAGAATATGTACTGTCATTTACTTGTACCTGTTTTATTTATTCTTTAATGCAAAACCTTTTGAAGAGGGAAGCCTGGTACTTTAATGGTTCAAACTTTCAAAGTGATTCTTGCCAGAACTGAAATGGACGTCTCAATTTTTGCCAAAATTTACGTGTTGAGACAATTAACATATGAAAATTTGAGTATTTTTTAAACAGAGATATGCCAAAGTATCCCTCCTCTATATTTAATGATAAGAGCAGGGAGTTAGAGTGTAATGGAGAGGCCTGCTGAGGAGGTTGGCTGCTCACCTCTCCGACCCCATTAACTTCTCCTGCTCTTAGTGTATGAGTCACTCTTCAGGAGAAGCAGTCAGGACAGACGCTGCCCATCCAAACAAGAAAGAGGAGGGAGAGGAAGGAAGAGGAGGAAGAATCTGCCCGGGACTGCTCCCTCCTCATTGATGACGTCTTTATCAGGGCAGCTACTATGGCAGTGGGTTGTTCTAGGTAGTTTTTGTAATGGCTTGGTCGTTCATTTCCATGCTGCTTTAACGCTAACTCCAGTAGTTTAAGCCATCAAGCCCAAGCCTTATTCCCATCAGTATACTCCAAATAAAAGCAGAGAGGCTCTGTGCTTAAGCATCAGTGGGGTAACAATAAAGGCCGATCCATGAACGTATTCCAAACTGAAATGCGGCGATATGTGTCTGGTAGTATATTCAAAGCACAGGACGCTCTGTTCTACAGTCTCCTGGTTGCATGTTAGAGTGCCTTCCCTCTATGCAGCAGAGAGTTATAATGACTCCTGCGCTTTACATACTCTGCCAATGGGCAACTTCTCAAAACCCTTTTGGACCTAATGAATGAATAAAGGCATGGCAGACAGAGCCTTTTGTCTGAGAGGATGTGTGAAAAGTGCAAAGAGCCGGATTTTAGCTGCTCCTGCAGCAGCTTGGGCAGTAGATGGCACTCGAGCCCCGTGATAGAGCAGATTCTGAAGCGTGCTGCTTACCGGTCTCAGATAACAGTCTTTGCAGTGACAGAGAGACAGAGAGAGAGAGAGAGGAGGAAACTGAATCTCACATCATGCCTGCATGGCCCCCAGAACACATTCGATATTAATCTCTCCTACGCTTAAACTTCTCCTCACCAGCCCTTCCTTCCCATGCTCTGTCGGTGTTGAAAAATGTGATGTTCATAGCAGGTATGGTGACACCGGGGCTGGGGGGTTGGGGGTTCATCAGAGCCCAGAGGGGGAGGGGGGGCGGTCAGGGGTGGGCTGCTGGGCTGGCTGCTGCTTCTGCCTTGATGGGCCTTATCGCAGAGCCAGTGTCACTGCAGCCTTTATATCTCAATGCTACAATGTATCACGTGTCACTTCAATGTCTTAAAAAGAACCACAAAGTAATGTTATTCTGAAGACACCTCGTTTGGTTTGAATTGACCTTTATTTGAAAAGAAAGTTCCGGTTACACTATTTTCACAGTTTATAAAATATAGAAACAAATATAAAATAAAAATAGAGGAATAAAAAATACAAGAACACTTCACCCACTATACTATTTAATGGATCATTATACTTTTGAAAGAAATATTACATAAAGGTCTGTGTGATACTCAATTATTATTTTTTTGATCATACAATGATTTTTACAGTAGATTTGACAAATGTTAACTTCCATAAAATACATCTGGTGAGAGATATATCAAGTATGCATGATTGGTTTGCCACAGTCATCTCAAACAGGCTTGTTAGGAGTTGTATCCAGCATGGCCAGACTTTTTTAAATGGTTACTTAGTGCTTTGTCAATAAAGTAATGTTCAAGCAAATATTCATGACAGTCATGCAGAATGACAGATGTAGATGTTTCTATAATTGTCCTGTTGGATGAAGAATTTTCCATCTGAATATTTATTACATCACATGATGATGATGATGATGATGATGATAATGGCTTGGACCATAAAAAATCAAAATCTGAATGCAAAGCTTTAAGTGAGGGGAAGTTTACAGCTTTTACTCTTTATCTTAACCCCTTTATCATCTATCTTTTCTATTGAAATCCTTTGTGACTGCACCTCATGCACAAACGAGACCCACTGAAAAGCTTCTCATGATTGAATTTCACACTCAGTAAAATAATACATGCTTTTCTTGTCACCTCATGCACACTCAGTATTTACAAGGACATGGAGTCTTGTTTGAAGGCAAACTGTGCCTATTCAAATGATGGGATCATGGTTCATGGAAGAAAGGCTATGACAAATGGATATTTAAGCAGCCATTCAGCCTACAGTGAATGCCTGGTTTCTGTGTTAGCGCCATGGTATGAGCAGAGCAGAACAAAACACATGTGTAAAAATGTGTAAAAGCATTCTCCTTCCCTGATATCTCCTCCAGAGGTGTTATTGTCAGTGGAGAGATGAATGTGTTCAGAACAAAGAAAAAACATTTTTAAGTGTATTTTTAAATGCATATCCGTTATGAGTTTCTTAAAATGGAGAAAAGAAAGTATATCCATACACCAATAATATCCTATAAAGCACATACACACACACACACACACACACGCACGAGCACACATGCACGTGCACACACACACACACACACACACACACACACACACACACACACAAACATGCACACACACACACACACACACAAACATGCACACACACACACACACACACACACACACACACACACACACACACACACACACACACACACGCACAAGCATACATGCACGTGCACACACACACACAAACATGCACACACACACACACACACAAAACATGCACACACACACATGCGCACACATGCACACACACACACACGAGCACACGCACACACACACACACACACGCACACACATGCGCACACACACACACACACGCACACACATGCGCACACACACAGACTGTGATAAATATTTAATTTGAGAAACAGCTGGAAATGGAGAAAATCAGATCACCTTTGATCCTGTATCTTTCCTCTCCCTCTCCCTGTGATCTCTCTTCCTTTGTGCGGTTTGTGTTGGAGCTGGGCCCACCGAACAAGCTCACTGTGGGAAGCAATACGTGTGTATTGCTACATCATGTGTAATATCTAATGGCACAGGCGAGTGGTGGGGCACTTGCCATCAACAAACCACCTGGAAATTAAATTTTAAGCCTCGACAGACAGGCAGGTGCCAGGGAAATGTTTGCTTGTCGCCAATCGAATCCTTTGCACGCAATGTGTAATTTTCCAGGTGGAAAAGGATCTGATGTAAGCAGGGGAAACCTACAATAAACGACTCTCACACAGCAGTTTAATGACAATGCCACAGGATGCAAGCCTCTAATCTTCTTAATGATAATCTTACTAATGGAATGAAATGAATCTTTGGTGAAGTAATCAATGGGATGTGTTTGGGGACACAAGCCCTGAAAGCCCTGCCCTGGGCCGCTCTGTATGCCGTGTGGAATTACGACTATCGTAAGGAAACCTAGCTGCTGTGCTTGTCTCTCGTACCCCACTCACAGTTCAGCGTCAGCTCCAAAGAAGGTGTTTCCAGCAAAGCATTTGCACATCCCTTTTTTTACCCTCACGAAATAACTACAGCAGCCCAGCATTTGAAATCATCTCCGTTACAAGAAGAAGACACAGGGCACAAAGTATAGCAAGAGCCGAAGCGCCGTACCTCAGTGCTCAGTCAGACTCGCGGCGCTCATGCTGGCACTGTAATGCCTCTAATACTATATCTGTCACTGGCTTCAAATGGAATCATCTACTGCCGTGCCACCTTTACAAGAAAACGAAAGAAGCGGATTTGGAGTAATTATTCCATGACTTCCCAAAAGCAGCTGGACATTAATCACCGTTAGCAACTGCTCTCGGTTACCTTCAGGGTAAAAAAAAAAATTAAAAAAAAAATAATATGATTTATGTTACGTAATTTGAATTTGTATTCCTAATGCCCTAGATGTACAAGAACTTACATAAGACCCTCTGTAGGGTTTGTGGAAAGGTGTGGGAGTACAAAGGCACCGCTAGTGCAGGCATCCTCGGCTAATGGAAGGGTTGAGCTGGTGCGCCGTGCACAGGGCTGCAGCGGTGCTGGAGCACCAGACTGTGGGTGACTGATTCAGTTACACCAGCCCCACTCTTCAGCTCCGTGAATTCAATTCAGCTCAGCCCTTTATGGGGATAATTAGCAGAGAAAACCTGTGTAAGCAAACAGTGAGATGAGCAAAGTGCAAGTTCCCGCTTTGTTCTGATCTTGAGAAAGGATACTAAATCCTAAAAAAAAGAAACTCAACTTGAATATTTATTATACCGTCCCTTCCCCTCTCCCAAAAAAGATAATGTGGTCCCATTAATTCCGGAGAGACATGCCAGATGACAATTTGGAATCGCAAAAGAAAATCTGATGAAATGAGGAAAAGGAAACTGATTGAGGGGCTGTCAATTATCCTGACAGTTTTTGCCTCCAGCTGGAAATTTGTCTTTATTTGTACAATACCAACTTAATGTAGCATATGCTCTATGAGAATAAAGCTAGGATTAGATTCCTATCTATGAATTTGTCAAAAGGGTATTTCATTCTTAATGAAAGACATGCCAAACAGAAGTGTCTTGCTCCAGTTCACTGTCCCTGTGTAAAATAAAGACAACTTTGCATGAGGTGCAGGGCTGCTTGGTGGTTTTTTGGATTATTATTAGCTACATCTTAGTTTCATACCCAGATGCACTGTCTCCCTGGAGTGCCTAGAAACAGTAGTCCGTTTGTAAGATTGGTTGCAATGTGATTAGTTCTAGTAAGTATTAGCAAATTTTATGTTGTAGCTCAGTAGTTCATTTATCTTGAAACACTGCCTCCAACTGTAACCCCACTTATACAAGATAATAAAGTGCCAGAGGAAATCACTGACCATTGGTTTATTAGCAAAGCACAGAGAATGCATAGAGAACAGACAAAAGACTACACTGATTACACAACGGCAGCAGTTATCTAATTAAATTATGGTTTCCATAACAAAAGGTTAAGAGTTGGTTAAATGCATCTGTCTCATTTTTAAAACAGGAATAACAATGTGACCCAATGAATCTTAAAAATTACAGCTGATGTTTTATCTGGAAATGAAATATTTTTACCTGAACTGGCCTTCATATATGTGAACCTGCATGATGATGATTATGATGATGATAGTGATGATGAGGATATGAGGATCATAAATGAAATGCCTTTGGACCATAACACCTGAATACATAGCTGTAACTAAGGGCAAATTACACATCTGTATCCTTTCACTTCTTATCTGAACCCCCTCATAATCTATATTCTATTGCAATCCTTTGTGGCTGCACCTCTTGCACAAACTAGACTTTGCAGTCAATCAGCTGAGGTATGCAGCCATTTCACACATGCTCACATTCGCACAATGCACAGCTAGCACTCTGACATGAAGCAGTCACTGCAATGGAATCAAATAACGGAAGCCAACAGAACCTCCCCCTCCCTATGGCCATATGCACTGTGCCAGATGTGAACTCAGACCAGGTGGTGATCGAATAAAGAACATTTACCCAGCATACTCTAAACTGGCTGCTTGCTAAAGAAAGAACAGTAAATGAAAAAAAACGTAAACTGACCATACTGGGTTGTAGAGGACAAAAAACCCAAGAGTGAGCCAGTACAATAAAAAGGAGGCAATTAGGCATGACAAAGAGAGAGCATGTCCATGTCGCTTTGCAAAATGTGCCGTTATAAGGGGCTTAATGAACACAATGGCTGGGCTGATTATCAATCAACCAAGATATGCTTGCAGGTGAGACGTCCACTGTCCATGGTCCTGAATGCCTTCCAAGGTGCCTGGTAGGCAGCAGACAGCCACACAGTTACTCATTTGTGGTGGTGCAACCTTGCTTTGTATTTTGTTATTGCTAATGCTTCTAATTCTGAAAATGCCTGACATAGGAAGCACTGCCAGAAATGTAAATATAAAATATATGAATATAAAGTAAGACTCGGCAGCATGGGTTAGCTCCTCTAAGGTCTCTTAAACAGTGCTTACATATTCCTTTGGCTCAGGATGTAAATATTTCTGAAAAAGAGCATGAAAGAACTTTTTCACACTTTACAGAGAGGTCATGGAACTTTTGCATATCCAGATTGTATTTTCTTATCTTCAGTTTGTAGGCATACCGATCATCTACATGAGTTTGTTTCTGCAGTATTTCTTTAGATGTTCTGATTAATATTTTTGAGGATTCAGTATCTTTTTTCCAAAAGACTCAGTCATCATTTTGCAAAGTATTTGGTCCTCATGCTGGCTACACATGTTAACCTTTAATCATCCCACACTGAGACAATTGGCAGCCAGAACTGCTTCAGATCTTTGGCGTTGACTTCCACCACAAACAATTCCAAAGCAAAATGTTAGCTGTAGATTTTGTTCGACAATTTATGCCTTTGCTGGCTCACATAGAACAGGCTTTCCCATCATAAGCTTTCTGCTAATGTTAGCCAGCTATGTTTCTGTCAGATGGTTTGCTTACTAGTCGAGTGAGAATTTACAGACTTCAGCATCTGCACCAGTGCCTTTCATCTTGCAAGGGCATCTCCTATATCAATGCTTTTTTGCTTTTGTCTTTTAGACTCTAAAGTTCTGTTTCCTTTGGCTCAGCCTCTGTCATTTGTAAGCTACCCCAGGCTTCACACTCACGCTCTGCTGCTCTGCTCTCAATCATAAGGTCATGTGCATATTCAAATAGCTTTGGCAGGTATGGGAGGGAAACAGGAGTGTGTGTGTGTGTGTGTGTGTGTGTGTGTGTGTGCTGCAATATGTTTGCAAATACACAGTTTGTGTAAGCATTGGGTAAGCGTAATCTTCAGGCAGCCACTTTTTACTCTTGGGCACTGAGAATTCAAGTGCAGGTAAAAAAAACACACAGAAATATTCCATGTCCTATCTTTAACTATCTTGTTGGGCCAGCACCTGGATATTTATAGTTGATCATACATCTTCTTTGGGCCTACAGATATCTGTCACAATAAGCCTCCTTTTGGCCCAGAGGGCTCTTTTCTCAAGATCCTTGTTTCTCTTGCTGACTAATACTGTGCTCACAGGACACCTCTTATTATTACTGCTTATGTGGAAATGACTGTGTTTAATAGCTGCTGCACTGTTCCTGTACCAGAATATGACATATACTGTTTATTTTATTTTTATTTATGAGACATAGAATTTTCCATTTGAAATGTTGCATCAGTCCTTGGTATGTAGCCACACACAGAGGGTTTAACAATGAGAGAATGAAGGATAATTTAAATATCACTGTCTGGGAAGAAAAAAAACATTCATACAGATTTATTCATGAACACCTTTTTGATGAATGTTTAGCTATAGTACACTCACTGGAATACAGTTGGAATTACACTCATAGATACAGACAGCTCTCTCTTCTCCAGGGTCTAAACTAATGTAATATTTATGATGGAAAAGAAAATCTGCAGATGTTCGTTTATATGGCGACTGTATAAAAGTGCTTCCAGACTGCTGATTCACGAAACGGAAAACACATGGGAGAACTAGGAATTACCAATAAATGTAATAATCACCTTGCGTGTCAGTCCTTTCCTCTTTTTTTCTGGCCTGGGACAGCTGCAGGAACTGGGGTGCCGCTGAATTTCCCTCCTGATTTGTGGGCTGGTCAGTGGTGGATGAGACAACACGTCTGCTTCTAATCCAGGCTCCATGGAATGAGCACTGGTCAGGCCACAAGCGCAGCCCACAAATGGGTCTGGACACCAACAGGCTGCCTGGGGCAAGTGAAAAGTTAAGAGCTGTTGGAGCTAATGCAGACATCTGGAAAAGTCATTTACAAAATGTTCGTTGCACAGATTGTATGTAAGTATGTGGTTGAGAAATGCATTTTAATTCAGTACCAAATAATGTTGTTATGTAAATGTATTGTGTAGAACTTCTGTAGAATTTTAACATGGAAATAATTGTTTCTTTGAATCACAGAACCCTCTTAAGGTTTTTTTGTGATTAACAATTTATTTCAGCACACATAGGAGTGTCTGCTGAATGTCTAAATGTATTGTAATGTAAACCATAAAACTCATGTATTGTCACGTCACCCTTGTAAAGACTGCCTGACTGCACCTGCTGCACAGCCCAGTTTCAACGTTCCTGTTTGGACAAGTAGTAACTAGTGTTCACTTGGAACATAAGGTGCCCTTTGTTTTGACCCAGCTCTGCTCCATACGAGGTTGTTGTATTGTTGTATTATTCAAACGTCTCGTCAACGTGAGTTTTTAAGCACCATCTTGTGCCCTAATGCCTAGTAATACAAACCCTAACCCCAAGAAAATGAAAGCTAAGTTAGGTCGAAGTAACACATTCTCACTGTAACTACTCTGACAGAGAATACAGGGTGTGATAGCAGATTAAACCTTTAAATTTAAAGGACTACGCCCACATTCTTGATGCAAGTTTATAGTTCTTGGTGGTTTGTCATTATTCCCCCTTCCAAAGCAACAATACTCAAATTAAGAACTAATTAATTTTAAATATGAATAATTTAATTTCTACAAAAACAGATACCACAACTCAATAGTAAAGTGAAAAAGTAAACTGTCTTTAAAGACTTTTTCTCTGAGACACATGAACACAGAGGAAGTCTTTGTTTTGATGTAGAAAACACTTTTTTATTCTTTGAAAGACTTCAGCGAGAGTCACTCACTTGACACAGTACTTCAAAATGTACACTGAACCTTCATCTCCCTTTACATTTTTTATTGTCTTTTTACATCCAGCTCACAAAAGAATGGTTTGCTCCAAGCAAATACATTTGTTAGGTAATGCTAGTGTGAAGTATTGACAGCTTTTCATTGAACTTCTCACTCCAGGATTGTATGTTTAAGATTAAGTGTTTTTGTTAGATCTAATGGTGAGGCACTAAATATGCTACTAACAAATCAATACACTTACTAGGGAGGTTATTTGAAGCGAAAGGGAAAGAAACTCCATTCCCTTTTTTTATTTAATATTCATGTAATCTGTATAGTGAGCCAGCAGGCAGTTTGCAACTATTACTCGCGGTGGCTGAAAGCGGTTTGATTTACTGTAATAACTTGGTATTTTTCCAGCAATCCCATTAGAGGTACCAATGCAATGCCCTTCTGAATTCTTTAGACTTACCTCAGGGATCAAGACAGACATCCACTTCATGCAAATCTGATTTCAGATGAAACTCATAAACATGTGGATTTTTCACAATTCTGGTGATACGCACATTAAAAATGTAAAGTCATCTGAGATGTGATGAGTATTGATGGAAGTACTGTAGCTCACTTCAGTCCCGTTTGTAAACACATTTATAACACTGTCAAAATTCCGCTCACCAGCTGAGTTGTCTTTCATGTCACAATTTGTCATAACAAAGTAAATGTAATGTGTGATTAGGTCTGATTATTTTAATTAACCCATGGGAATAATTATTTCAGAGGTGACATAGCTGTTAGAGTGAAAATGCATTTCAGAGTCCAATTTAATTCGCCGCACCGACTATTGTGATGAAATCGTTGTTTTGTGAAAGACACACAAAGAAAAAAAAACACATCAGATGGCTGATGCATTAATTCAGACTGGATCCACTGTTAAATTACACAAGTCTCAATACCAGCAAATGGGAATTCAATTAAAAGTTTTTTTTTTTTTTTTTTTTTTCCTGGCTGGTGCTAATGGCTAATTAGAGTCTTGCTACTTAAGAGTGCTCCTGCCAGCTTATCTCTCACAGTTGTTAGTGTGTTCTGAGCAGGCCCAGTGATCAGTGTTGGTCTCGTTAGATTGAGTCCAACTTTTGATATAATAAGTAAGCAGCATGGCGCTTTATGTTTATGCGGAAGCTGTCACTCATTTAATCAATGATGCCACGGTTGTCAACCAACAGAATGCAGCCTTAGATGTCAAAGAAAGAAGATTAAAATGATGGGCGACATCACAAGACAATAAAGACACTGACAGTAACAAGGCTGCCTCTCCCAGACTCTTTATTTCCACATTTCCAGCGCTCTTCAGAAAAGTGCAGCTTGCAGGCCCGCTGCTTTGGTGACGGACAAATAGAGTGTATGATAATTACAGGCATTCATATGGAATGTACAGAATACAGCCATATGCACGTCGACTGTGCCGTATATTTGCGACAGACTCTAGAGGATGCACTGCACACTTCACGCCAACACTATGTGTGTGAGACTTGGGTATGGAACAATTTGAAGAAGCTTTCTTGGGAATCAACCACCTGCAGTGTTTTTGATACGTTCACATGCCTCTAGCACTACCGGTGTGTTCAAATGACAGTTACACATTTGACGGCTTCAAATCTGGCGATTTCAGTTACCTGCAAAATCTTTGTTGTGTTTTGTGAGAAGGCAGGCCCCACAAAGGTGATCAGAATGAGGCTGGAGGAAAGATGTGTGAGAAACAAACACCATGACCGAGAAGCAAGCGCAAACTCCCATCGCCTTGAGTCAGGTACGTCCATAAAGCGAAAAATGAGAAAAATGGCCGAAAGGTAATGAGAAAGAGAATGAAAGGAAGTTTTATTGTGATGATACCTCTGCTCAACTCCACACAGCCATACACACACACATACACACACACATAGCGATGGCAGTTGCCCTGAGTGTTACGAGAAACAGACTGATAAGGTGATATGGCAGTATGGTATGAGAAAGGCTTGCGCTCCCTCTCATACTTATGCTGGCTGAGTCGGAACGTGAGCCCGCCCTCAGCAAACACTGCCTCCTTCGTGCAGTCAGCAGGCCAGTCAAAATCCTGCTCTTGTTTAAAAGGACATAAACCAATGAAGCACGCAGAGTCAGACTGAAGTGCACATACATCTTTGTCTGGAATGAAAACTCATGTCTGAACATAAGCATTTTTTCCAGTTCAATGAAAGGAATTTGTAGGTAAAACAACAGCTCTTTCTTCAAGTCATGTGATATTGCAGTTTCTATCTGCTTGTTTCAGTATTTACATGAGGCTGAGCGTTCAATCGAACCATTCCGTTAGGATCGGAGGTTATTGTATACAGACTCAGGCCTGCAGCAATGCACGGTATTTATTGAACATGTTTGCCGTTTTAAATGAAATGGAATTGCAGTTTGTGCTTTTTTGTCACGCATTTCATTTTTCTTAACTCTTATTGAAAGATGTCCCCTTCTTGGGCTGAAAACAAACAATAACAGCAAAGACAATAGCCATCCTGTAACCTGAGCCAGTGATATGCTGTTCACAACACTGTGACCTGAATTCAGTTATCTGTGACTCAGTCAAGTTCAGCAATCACACAAATGAGGTTGCTAAACTGTCCATGAGGGGAAAAGTAACCCAGCATTCATATCCCAGACTTCCATGGGTGGGAGGAAAGCTAATGAAGGGCAGACTAGGCATGAGCTAGTGACTCTTTTAAAGGGGAGGGCGCAGTATTAAAGCCACTGGTAATAGCGTCTTTATAGCTTACTGAGATAAGCGTGCCATATGATACTGTAAGTCCCATCAAACAAACATGTTACTGTGTGGCAAAGTACATCTCAATGAGCACTCAGAGTCATTGCTTCAATCTCCTTCCAACAGTTATGGGAGAATGCTGAAGCTAGTGTGTGTGTGTGTGTGTGTGTGTGTGTGTGTGTGTGTGTGTGAGAGAGAGAGAGAGAGAGAGAGACTCACAACAAATGATAAAATGAATAAGTATGCATAGTATTCGAATAAGTATTTGTATTGTGCATTTCACAAACATTTGCTGCAATATTCTTTACAAATTTATGCATTAGTGAAGGTTAAATGCACTGTATTCATTAATGCAACATAATATTTATAATTAAGTTTTCCCTAAAATATAACTTTATTTTTACACAAAGAGTGATGATACAGATGAAAGAAACATACAGGTTTTTGACAGTTGGTACTGCAATGTTCAAGTAACTAGTTGGTTCTGTGATCAAACATTGTAGGCTACAATAAACTGTATGCTCAAATTTTAACCTGTTTTATACTCCTAGCTTAGCCCTCCTTATAGACCAAATGCCTACTGCTGGCATGATTATGTCAAATTGGCTAAATACTAATGTCATCAGATTTAACACTAGGGTTTCCTGTAAAACACATGCCCTTTCTTTTTGTTCAGTTAAAATGAGCAACATTATTTGATTGGCTTTGTAGGCTCATTTTAAACAATTCTTTGCCTAACACAGAAATGTATTCCTTGTGTTGTTTTTGTTTTGTTTATCCACTGCCCTTAATAGTCTTGGTTGTAGCAGAATACCTTCTGTAAATGTGATGTTCCCCATCATAATTTGTCATTTGTCGCAACTGCTATAATTAGTTGCAATTTCCTAAAAACACTTGACCTGTTTTAGGATTTAAAATCATTTAAACTGTGCCAAAATGACTAATAATGATTGAGTGAGTCATAAATGTGCAACATTATTTCCTGTGTTATTCACAATATATATTTATATTTTCTGTAATTATGCTTAATTATAATTCATTAAATTTATAACATTTGAAGGAAGTACTTGGAAAGTTGGGTTGCATAAACTTTAATAAATCATCGTCATGATGTGTCTCTGTGTCATCGCAGATGAGAACCACGCTGCTCTTAAGACAATGCTGAACACCTGAGGGGCAGGTCGTGTGTGGGGGGTGGTGGGGATCAGTTGGCGGAAGCTGTTTTGGGGCTCCTCAGGAGGCTCTCACCTCAAGACTCTGTGTCTCCAGACTGAACCCCCTTTTCTCCGGTAACACAATCATGTCTGCTCCTGCAGTGAGCCGTTGGGTTTTGCTGATCTCTCCTTGTCTTGGGGAGGCTGTCTGGGAAATGAAAGTATGATAGGTGTGAAAATAGACTAGGACTGCAGAGAGGATGCACTCAAGGTGTGTGAAGGCAAAACAGCATGAAGGGAGGATTCACCGTGGGAGGGGGCTGGGGGGGTTTAGGTGAGGGGGAAGGGAGGGGCTTTGACTGATGAGGAGACTGGGGCTGAATGTCCTAAGGGGGCAATGTTGTTGAACAATTCAGGATGTCTGAAAAAAGGAAAACAGACAGGGGATTCATAAAAGCACTGGGATACATAAAGAGCTGTGGTCTGGAAATGAATTTTAAGAGACAATAACGGACCATGGAGCAATTTTACATAGCATGCTTGTGTCTGTAAATGACAATGTGTCATATACAGCTATGGCGCAAATCATTATTGCACTAAACGCATATATATATCATTTGCTGAAATACTGCAGAAAGACTATAGACAGCCCTCACTCATAGCTCCCTCTCCCACATACATCCCTCATATAGACTGTATATAGCACAACATGTCCCATTCATTTGAGTTCAGTATTCAGCTGGGTGCCACTTAATGTTACAATAATATATTGGTTTACACAGTTAATGCATCATTATTCTACAGCACCACCCTTGAGAAGATCACAAGACATTTAAATCAAAAATTAAGTTGCATTCAATCAATAACCGAAAAAAAATGTTCATTAAACATTGTGTATATTTTTTTCAATTCATGGATTGATTTCAGGTTATTTTCATGAGTTGTCTGAACTGAGATGACTGATATTGACCTCCACCCTGGAGCCCACATGTCAGAGTTCTTGAACAGGTAGTCAGCTACAGCAGGTGAGATATTTCTCTTCCTCTCCCCCTCTTTGCAGACTCTTCTTCCTGTGGCTTGTGCCATGATGGATTGAGAACTCTGGGGTCAAGCGCTACCGCTTTGTTGTGAACCTTGACCACTTTCTGATGAACGCTTAACACCAGTGGAAATGCATTCAGTCTTGGCTCTTGCCTTGGGATCACACAGTCAAAGGTGTCGACCACTTGACTTTGCCCTTCTCAACTGTGCCATGATGGCAGGGCCTTCATGTCTGTGGCTTTAAAATGTACCAGTCGCACCAATAATCTGATGTTAGTGTGAAAGAACTGGAAGGTAAAAGGGGGCTCGGTGGAAAAAAATGTACCTTCTGCACCTTCCCTTTCTTGGCAAATTATGTTGAGCAAGTTGGCATTTTGGACCTGCTAACACATCTGACCATTAAAGCTATTCAATGGTATTTTGGTTCAGCACCTTTGCTCATTTAGATAAGAAACCCATCATTATATAAGGATCGCCCCCTGTTCTCATTGTCGAAGTGTTAATTAATTCAGTCCATGTGTCATAAAGGGGGGGGGGGGGATCTCTGGGTCTTTGATTTCTTTGGCAAATATTTTTTGAATAAGTCTAACTAATCCAATCAACATTTATTCTTAATGTTTTGTTAATTGTTGTCTTAACTATTTGTATAAGTATTTCATAGAGGTTGCTATGTTGAGAAGAGCAGAATTTACCAAATTGTGTTTATAAAAGAAAATGCATTAATTTCAAAATGAGATCAATTATTATTCTTTTTAGGTGTGCCACATTTAAGATGGCTTAAAGCATATACAGTATACCCTTATACTTGAGTCTCCAAACACTGGGAAAAAAACAGAAAGCAAAATGTATAAACATCATCAAGCACATTATTGAACCTGATGATACAGTGTAAATCAAAATCTTTTACTGATTTTGAGTTGGAAAATGTAACATTTAGAACTAAGCAGACCTTGCCCTTTGACTGGATCTAATGGAACCTCATTTGCATGAATATGAGTGGTCTGTTTATATCTCTGAGGAGGATAAAAATGACTGCATCTCAAAGTGTGTAAAAGACACCAGCTCTGGGATCACAGGGCGCCCCATGTGTTGCAGACTGCAGGGAGAGCAGTTTGCTGTTTGGGTCTTCCAGCCCCTGCTGTCTCCTTGCAGAACTCAACCTCCGGCTCCGGCTCTCATAACCTCCCCATGCTGCCATCCTCCTGAGCCTCCCTAGCCCTTAATGAAAATGTTAATTGAAACACAGCCTCGTTTGAGGCTTCACGGGACGCCCCGGATTCATCACGCGCGCACTCGAGTGGCAAAACAGCCCAGGAAGTCATTAATTTTTATCTGTTAAACGAGCGAACTGTAAATTCACAAACAGGTGCCACGGTGACATTAACCAGCCGTTACCTTGGGCTTCTGGAACACTCGTGACGATGAATTTGAGAATGACCTTGTCTGAAATGTATGGGGGCCCTAGTGTGTTTCACATTTTTCAAGACTTATATTTTTATTTGCGCATGGTTCAGCGAGGAAGGAACATTCATAAGAAGCAGTCAAACATCATTTTAATTGATCGTGCAGGGGTTCTAATTTGGAGATAGTTCTTAAGAAGAACTGTTGGTCTCTGTTCTGCTTCAGTGATTAAATATAGCGGTTCTTCAGCAAGACAGTTTTACACAGTAAATGTAGCAAATTGAAAATGAATCAATCAGAAATAAAAGCGCTTCAGTTTAAAGGTATGTAAAACTTACAGTATCTCAGAGCTGTCTGAAATTTCATTTCAAGACAAATACCACCCTCCCTGTAGTTAGCTACGTCTCTTGTTTGATTGGAGGAATGATTTTTACCTGCTTGTAGAAAATTTAATTTAAAACATCAGTCAATGTATTGTAAACTATGATGATGACTCTCGATTAAAATAGTGAAGGAAGCAAATTAATGTTTTGAACTTCCAAAATAAATAAATAAATAAATAAATAAATAAATAAATAAAAATAATGATCTGCAGCATTTTTGAACATCTCAGCCCTTAGATACGCTTTGTTCCCACAGGTCTGGTTGTTGGGACAGCCTAGTTTAGGGTTCCACTTCTTGATGATTGGCCTGGCCATGCTCATAGGGATAATGAGTCATATTTTCAGTCTCTAAACCTGCTTTATGCCTTTATACAACTTATTACCTTTATACAACCTTTTACAACTTACTACCACACATTTTATAAGGTTCTCTGTTCTTTTTGTTCATTGTCAAATTTTTCCTTACATTTTTTTTTCCTTAAATTTAAATTGACAGTCAGACCTTCGTGAGACAGATACTTTTATTCTGAAATAATATGAACCATTGCTAGTGTATACAGAATCAGGCCATCTGGATAATGTTGTTCCTTGTCAAGGCATTTTATACACCTGAGCAAGAATCAAGAAATGTTTTGAATATTTCAAGACATCTATCAAATGATTTTTAATATGTAGTTGTTGCACTTTTTTCCTTTAACAGTGTGGACTGTATTCTGTAAATTCCTATCATGTGAACATGTTTACCAGGCAATTTACAATCTAAAATTAACATACATAAATGTGATTTAATTAAAGCGTGGAGAGTGAAATATACAACATTTTTCACTCTGTAAATAACATCTGTGTTGAGGATACATATTCACAGTGCGGTAAACATTCATGGTGGAGGTGTACGGCGGAACAGCTAAATGTTCCCATATCTAGATTTGGCCTTTGAAAAAGCCATGGAACATGCCACAAAGAAGGCCTGCGCTGTGTCACCTCAAAGGCTTTGGCTGTCGTCTCATTCATCCCATGCTATTTGGATATCAGCCCGATCATTCTTCAAAGAAAATGATATTTCAGATGAAAACACACATCTTTGGGACATCCTTTAAGACATGTAGGGGATATCTAGCATGACAAGGATATTATTTTGATGAAAAACCTATCTCCTTAAGCCAATAATCCTGTGAATTGCATTGACTGAAGCCAAGGAGTGAGGGAGGCAGAGATATTTGTGAGGCCTCAAAGTGGGATGAAAAATTTGGAAATGGGGATGAAAGCAGAAGACTTACGGCCCTGTATCTTTACCTTTTAAGGGAGAGATTAAACTTGCATCCCCCCGCTCTGAAATGGCATGGTTCTGCAACTTAGCAACACTTTCTCCACTATCACTCGGCCGGTTCTTCGATTCCAGCCATCTGGCACATTTCCCCAAGTCACATAAAAAATGAAGATGTAATTCCTCTCAAAAGAAATGGAGATGTAAAGGCCGTAAAACTCTTTTTCTTCCCCCTCTTCGTTGGAGTACTAAAAGATGAAAGGGCATAGCAAGTGGAGGAAGTGACTCTTCTACTTCTGATTTCTGTCTTTCACAGGCACTGCGCTGTCTCGTTCTCTTGCTTTTCAGTGAGTAAAAGCCGAGTTACGGGGCCATAACCATAAAGAGCTGTCTCTGCCTGAATGGCTGGGAAAGTTGTTGGAACGTTAGACAGTTTATAGCATGACAAATTGCAGACAGGCGAGGCGTGCGCTTCCACAAACGGAAAGAAGAAAGTGTATCATCTTCAGTCATTTGTACACTGGGCTTTGCACCTTTTGAACTTCCAGCACAGCAGCGTTCAACCCACCATCATCAGGTTTATTAGCGAGGCAAAATACCTCCTGTTGTATCTCTGTTTTCATCACGGCCTCTTTTTTATTTTTATCTTTTTATTTGCTTGACATTTTTGCCGTAAATGAATTTTGAACAATTAGCTCTGAGACAAAACAATTTTGCAGAAGACGTGGTGAAGATTCTGCAAAGAAACTGGCTGTCATCTGCACAGGCCTAATGATGATGGGGTCCAGTAATCGCTTCCTGTTGTTATGCATGTAAAGCAGAGGGATGGCCAGTCTCACAGCAGACCTTTGGCAGTGCACCATAAGAAGTGTGCAGGGAGGCAGAGATTTCTCCTGGCATGGAAAAATATATTGAGCTGTTTCATTCTCATCAGTTCCGCATTGCATCAATAATATGTCGTCTCAATTCATTTTGTAGGAGATCATAGTCTGTGCTGTACATAATGCATAGGTGTTTCACAGCATTCGTCATTATGTATTGAAACGATTACATTTGCATTTCAATATTACTTCACATCACCCTATAATAAAAATATAGCATTCACATTAAAATATTTATGTACTCTGATGATATGTCTATTTTCCGCAGATTTTGCCAGTCTTAATCCTGGGTGGAGCATTATACCTGTACTGTACATGAGAGTAATGCCAACTCTTTTTGAGTTAGTGTCTGCTGCAGTATGTTTCTGCCATACTACTTAAATGTGGGCCCATGACAATTCAAACAAGAAGAAGTCCACAAAACACTTAAATATTCTTACCTGAACAAAGTCATTCCAAGATAACAGTAGTGTTTGTATTTTCTGACCTTTTTCAAGCAATGGAGAAGAAGGATTCGGCCATAAGAATATTAAATGAAAAAAAAAAAAGATTTTTTTTTAGATAATGAAATAATTTTCAGAGTAATGCTTTGCCTCTTTTCTTTGATTTGCAAGTATAATTAACTGGAAGTGTGTGAAATTTAAACTACCAGCATGCCACCCTGCCTTGGAGTTAGTGCAATCATTTCTTCCGAGGTGACCTTTCAAATGGCTAAAGGTGGTCGGCACTTGCTAGACAGTGACCATCAGAACAGCGTCTGCAAAAGGTGATTAGCAACTTGGACAGGGTTTTGATTTAATTTGCCTGCCAGCATTTCCTTTCAGGTTGTCGACGCACATCATTAAAATGAACGCATCTTTGCCCATCCTGGCTGTCCTTAATTATAATCAGAATCTGTAATTGCCTTTTCCCCTCCATATTTGACAAAATTGACAAAACACTTTAATTTCTATACCAACTCTTTTTTTAACTTGCTGACAGTTATGCAAACTGCACATCTCTTCCCTATGGCAAATGCAACCATTGTATCCAATAACAGACCTGGAGTTGGTAGATTTATATTCAAATGTATGCTTCTGCATTTACATACACTTTTGTCACATGGAAGCCACTGACTAAATTCAGAAAGTTCAGTGGCAAGCTCAAATACAAATATCTCTACTTATATGATCTGCCACATGTAAGGGTACTCTCTAAACTCTCAACTTTGGCCACATACACAGTTAGTCACCAGAGTAATATGCTTATTTTAAAGTGCTGAGTCTGTAATTATTATATGTATATTACGTCATCAATTGACACTGACACATTAATTCGTACATTTTCTAATTCAAGCTTTCGGCCTTCTGTATTTAAACATAAATGGGTTCACAGGCATATGAGCTCATTATACATGCACATGTGTTCACACACACACAAACACACACACACACACACACACACACACACACACACACACACACACACACACACACACACACACACACACACACACACACACACACACACACACAGTGGTTTTAACATTATGGTGTTTAAGAGTACTAAGTAATTGAGTAAATACATTGTAATTGCAGTTTTATGTACTTGAAAATTTTCCCACATACTGTTAAAAACTGTTAATATTTTCTCATGCATTTTGTTGATGGGAACCATCAACAAAATAAATGCAGTACATTAACAATCTCTGCACCATACTGTACACATAAAGCCTTAGGATTAAACCATTAGCCACAGAGTGTTAGTCAGTGTTAGTCTTTAATGTTTCATCAAGAATATATTAGGAATGATTACAACGGCATAATAAAAATGGGTAATGGTATAGCAATCGATCTTGGAGAAAGTGGTTTTGGTTTTCCTCTGCTGAATATTAATATTGATCTCAACCTCGCAACAGCTAAAGCAGGTAGCCTTAATTACAGCAGACCAGGAGCAATTGCTACAGCCATTCATGCCACGCCTCACACCGCATCAATCATTTAGCCGTGATTGCGCTCACAATTTTCATTTGGAAACGAAATGAATCGCGCATCACTTCCAGATGAGTGGTCACCATCGCTTCTCCGCCGCACTACAAGCCATAATCTAATAAAGCACAATCGCGGGTCACGGTTTCAGCGTGACCTCCCAGCTGGCTGGTCGGGGTATTGCTTTTTGAGAGCAGTGTCAAATGCAGGTAGTCCCCGCTGCCAAACTCATGAATTCTTCATGGGCGGTGGCCTTTTCATCTCAGGTGGCGACTGTTGGCTCTGTCTAGAAGGATTTCATCCCCATTGCAGTTCATTTTTTGTCAACCGTTGAGATACCTTTTCCTGACTTGGTCTCTGAGATTTTTTATGGTCCTGAGTAAACCTTTGGAAAAATGGAAACCGTAGGGCTTCCTCAAAGCTTATGTCCTGTTGAGTGATTTAAACAAAATCTCCTAAAAGAAGGAATGCTATTCTGGGCATAAAAAACTGTTCCTATGTATGTACTGTATTTCTGTATGACTTTCAATATGCAGAATCTCTGCCTCAGCTCTGTCCAAGAAAATGTCTCACCGATGAGGAGATGAGGCGCTTGTCCAAAAGTTTAAAGCCGTCATTTCATGGCTGATCACGAATCATTGATTAATCAAACCAATACAAAAACATTCTGTCAATATCCAAGATCACTGTGCATGCATAATCAGTGAGAGGCTTCTTTAATGCACAGCACATAAATATTCATAACTGCTCCTGTTCACATCTTTCACACTGTACACAGTTCTATCCTCTGTCTCGGTATTTAGGTTTACAATTGAGCAGTAATAAAGATACATTGCTTTCTTTGCAACTTCTCTGCAGGTACCAAAATCACCCTGTCACATAACACAGGACACTGGGGGGAATTAACAAGCGCATTTCAGTCTGTGCAAGAATTTGCTGATATTAACTTCTCTTTCCTCTATAAAGTCCTATAAAGTTTTACATTTTACATTACACGGACGGAGGCTTAAATGATGTGAAACCAGCTTGCAGCTGATGCAGTCCAAAACAATTAATTCTGTTATGACTAGTTGTTATGATACAAAGTTTAGATTTAATCAGAACTCATCAGAAAACTTCAAAATATAAACTAGTTTCAAACTTTTTTTTGGCATATTCGCAACATTTGGCCAGGCATGTGAAAAGTTTTTGATGTACCATAGTCTGTGCCATACTTTGTTTTTGTTTCTGGCGATATTTCCTTGGCTGGAGTTCTGGCCTTTGACTCAGTGACTGAGAATTTTGTACTTTCAACCCATCTGTCATGCAATAGTAATTCAGAGAGCCCCAATGTTTGTATGTTGACACATCTATTTACCCCACCATCACAAAACAGTGAATAGACTGCATGTTTCTTCTCTCTGTTTCGTCCAGACTTTTGTTGATGGAAGCTAAAATGACTTCTTTGCAGGCCTGAACGCTGTCTCTTGCATTCAAATCATCCATGAAACCTGTAGCAAATCATTCACGAAACCTGAAATTTGTTGAAATGAGCGTGTCATTCCGGCAGACCTGTCACATTCATCATATTTAAATTGTAGCCACAGTTAATCATTAAACATTTTTTTTTTGCTCCATTTTGAGGGTTATGAGGCATTAGGAATGCAAAACACAAAATCCTAATAAATGATTAACCAAGAACGTTTGTGCAAGGCCTCGGTCCGCAGATAACTCCGTCCACGATTAATATGTGGAGAAGCGCAGCTCGGCTCTTATCTAAATGCCACAGAGGGTCTCCATGCACAGGTGTGTCTGAGTTTGGAGGCCCAGTGGTAAGAAACAGCTGTAGCATGACTGCCGCCTGCACTCCAGGGAACGCCACAATCTAGGAACAGCATGCAAGCCATATGAGCTTCCTAATGTCGGGAACAAAGTGTGGAATTTGCTCAAACTGAACCCCAGCCAACCAGCCGTCTGTGGGACATTGGGCTCCTCTTTCCTGATTACCTCTGGGCTGTTCCATATTTTTCCACATCGGGAGGGCGTAGAGAGCGTGAGATTGATTGACCAAGGCGTCGTGCTACATTACTGATTTCATAAGGAGGGTGGTGACTGGTTCAACATGTGAGGCATGGCGGCATAGCCTTGGCCCATACCTGTAATTTTCTGTTCTAGGTTTCACCCAGAGGCTGACATGAAAATGGCACAACTCTCCGTGAGCAGTTAAATATTCCTCAGAACAAAGAGGATGGGACACCACATGACATTTTCTGCTCCGGTTTATTTCAGGGTGTAGTTTTATGGCTTGTCAAAATGGCACAGCCATTATACAGTGGTTTATGAATGGAAAATGAATGAAATCGAGACCAAAAGGGCCTTGGATTAGACTGAGAAGTCAAAACAATAGGCATTCATGACAAATCAAAGCATGCTCCCTCAAAAAGAAGTGGTTTTCTCTGTCTGAATCTGTGAGTGTCTGTGTGTGTATTTGTGCATGTGTGTGTCGTGGTGTGTGTGTGAGTGTTTTTGTACACATGTGAACATACATGCCTCTATGATAGCATTTGAATGTGCGTGTGCCTGCTTGTCACAATACATTTATTTGTGCAAACACATACAGGTGTGTGTGTGTGTGTATGTGTGTGCTCATGCTCCTGTCTGTGTGGGAGCATGCGTTTGTACACATTAGTGTTTGTCACTATTTGTGTGCATAATGTATAAGTGAGCATGTACTTGTCAGTGTGTTTAGATGCAAACAGTGTTCCCCTGTCTCAGCACAACCATGTTATATATTCAGGCTTAATCTTTTGTCTGTTTGTATCACATTCCCTCTGGCTCTGGCCCTCCTCATGTATGGTGAACAAGTTGTTTTAATGAAAGACTTAATTAGATATTCTTTGTGATGGCCTCCCGATGGGCTAACACACTCTTTAGCCGCAGGAAATGCTAACAAAGGACTATTTTTCTGAGGCCCCTGTGGAAGGAGGGTTGCTGTCTTTCTCCAGTAGATTCCTGTATGCAGAGGGTATCTTTATGGCTGAATTAATTTCTGCTTGCTGTGGCTGCTGAAGCTACTTCCTGTGAATTTACACAAATATTATTGCCTCTGTCACATTTGTTGGTAGCACTCATTACTCTCATTATTGTCTCCCGGTATATGAATATGCAATGGGGGTTGAAAAAAAACCCCAGAATATTCTGCTCTGCAGAATCTCAGATTTTTCATCTCTTGGCCCCTTTATATGTAAATGCAGAATCCCATATTCCTCAGTAGGAGCAGAGGCATTTGTGTTTTGCATTATTTTCGGGTGTGGATAAAGGTGGAGCTCATGCCTCACGGGGGTGAGGTCTTATTGATGAATCCTCACACAGATGCATGCAATTCACCTGGATGCTCTGCATGTGTTTAAACAGGGTGCCTTTGATACTGATTGGAGCTGAAGTACTTTCTGAGATATCACTCAGCAGCCGAAGGCAATGGTGGTAAGCTGGATAAAAAAAAAAAAAATGTTTTGATAAGAGGCATTTAGTCAGATATAAAGCTTTTCATTCTCTGTGGAGAGAAGAATATGACCGGCAGGTTTACACAAGGCCATAGAGTGTCAGTGATTAAGTCTGGCCTGCAGAGGTAAACCCTTTCATGTGCACAAGGTGAATTGCGGGGTTCTATTCTTTAATTCTGTGTTCTGTTACACAGTGTTCTATTCTTCTATTCTATTATTGTTTGGAAGGGCAAACCATTCCCGATTTACTGCATGAGAAAAAAAAAAACAACAACAAAATGCCAGTCCCAAATCTCTCTTCACAGTGATTTCTTTTCTTACATGGCATTGCTACATTCAGGGCTCTGTTGTCCCTGATTGGTGAAGGCCAGTCCAGAGAGCTGACAAAAGATTTTTTAGGGACACCCAGATTTGTGCATGCATCAATACTGTACAGTTTTGCCACATAATCACGTGGAGAACAAGTGTTCAGTGGGGCACATAACCCCATTATCCTTTAATGACAATTTGGGGCTCTTCACATTACTCGTAATGTAAACTAAATTGAACTATTTGATGTTGTTGGCACTAATGACCTGGAATGGATCTTCTGTGGCTCAAGGTTAATATACATTTTCCTATGAGCTTCAGTTAACCGGAGGAGCCCTGCAGAATGTGACGGCTGCTGCGGACGATGCGCTGTCATACGAAGCTCTCCCACGCCATTAATAAGCAGGTCAGATGCTTGTGGCGCATTAGGATTCTGCGAGTGTCCGCAGAATAGCGTTTCTGGGCACCTCCGCCAGCCGTGCTTAGGAGATCCAACAGCTGCGGTGAAGGCATACGCCGGCTGGCTGGCCCATCATCTCACATGTGCTCTGACACATTCTGGGCAGGAGATAGTAAGAACAGCTTGGTCATATTTCATTTCAAAGGCCGGTTTACAGTATTAGAAATCATTTAATACATACGTTACAGACTAATAATCAAGTGTTATTCATCTACTTGGCAGTACTGGTTGCAAAATGAAGGTTATACAGCACTAAATAACTTTTATTTATGAACTGACATTGTTCTGGAGCATGTTTCTTTAAGTACAGTTTGCTTATGATTGCATTTTGCTGGTTTTGATTGATATGCAGTTCTGTTATTGCTATTTACAGTTTAATATTTCCTCGATACCTTCAGATGGAGGTGCAGACTGAATTATGTAGGTATGTGCTTCGACAGCTACTCTCTACAGAGTCCCCTGGCTGCAGTGAGCTTAATGGAGAGTTCTTTTGCACACAGATTTCTCCTTCTCTCCTCCACCGGTTCTTTCTGCAAAGATACTCCTCGTGCTGAACAGCCTAAAGTACACTGCAGGACAATAGTGTTTCAGCAGCTTTCTTTCCTCACTGTATGTTGCCCCGGTGATGAAAGCGACATTTTGGTGTTCTTGAATGAGTTCCCCATGCTGGAACACTATGGGTCCTTTGAATATGGCAAAACCGTATAATATTTATGGCAGAGAGGAAGGATGCTGCATTTTTATATTGGTCTTTTCGGCTTATCTATTTCACGTCCCTCCCAGTGTCCTTGTGTTGCCTTCTCCTGTTCCCATCTCCATGTCCTTTTTTATTCTGTTTTTTTTTCAAATTGCATTAGTATTTTGGGAACATTGAGGTGATAAGACACATGATAAGCCTACAGATAAAACTGAATACCACAACAGAATTGCACTGCGCAAGCAGCAACTAAACAGTTACACTACAAAAATCAACAGCCCACCTTAGGCACATAGAATGTGATACCACCATCACCTCCATTATTTCAAAAGTACTACAGACAGCAAACAGTAGTAAACTAAAGCTAGAAAAAATCGGTCTGGTTTCTGATTGGCTACTTGTGCAACACAGCACTCAGAGTTTTTTCAAAAATTAATTTTAATTTATTTGCTGCCTTGCTTGAGAGATATCACTTGATCAAGTAGCTAGCATATAAAAATTGCTCATGCAGAAACTTGACATCATATTTTGAGCCAAAGAATAATGTAATTCTGGTAACTAATTTCTCTAAATTGAACAATGTAATAAGGTTTACTCCTCTTAACTTAAAATGGCAGTAGAACTTGTGTTGAAATGGTGCAGAAACGTACATTTTATTTCACCCAGTTTGCTCTTATGTATAGTGTTAAATCGAGCCACACTGTGGCTTATTGGTTAGCATTGTGGACTCGCAGCATGAAGGTTTTAATCACACCAAGAAGCTGTTTAATCACATCAACTTCTTCAAACCTGATTTGAAAAATAGAAACAAGGTTATTTTCAAGTTTCAAGAGTGTAAGGCAGCAGGGAAGCATATGTTTTCATGTTGAGCTAAGCTTTAAGCCAGTCTTTGCTAATGGAATAATATGCTGAACAAACACTGTGATTTTACAAGCTTTGTCTTTAGAAAATAAAGGCAAAACCATCGGACCCACTCACCACAACAACAACAACGATGTATTCCATATTTAACATATAACATAAAAGATACCTTAGCTTAGGACGGAATTTGGCATTGCATAATTGTAAAAATTAGGTAGCGCTCAAAGTACTTAGTTTATGAGCTGCATAATCTAAAAATGTCAAAACTAGTGTTATTCCTTACAAATACTATTATAGGTAGTATAGATAGGTAGCCAGAAAACAAACAGATTTTTGTTGATTTCAGCAGCAGGAAAATAATTATTTAACTTGTTTTTGATGTCTGTAGTACTTAGTACCAAACAAATACACAGGTAAGTGTAACATGACAACTGTATGGCTTGTGTGGTGTTCTGTACCCATGATGCTTCAGTGACAAATCTCAGGAGGCCCTCCTGTATACTCCAATGGCACATTTCCAACCACATTTAGAAACAGCATATGCTAAAAGGGCATGGGAGATCATCTTAATGAATGCTAAAGCAATTTGCTAGAGTAAATTTTAGCATGTCTTGTTCAAAATCTTTCTGGGGTAGATCGAATGGTGTGAAACTGCAAGAGTATATTTCAAAAAAGCAATTTCAAAGGAACATGAATTTTTGAATTTTACTCATACAAACTAAAAGTAATTATGTCAAGAACAATAAGCTTCCAGCTTGTGGCTTGGGGGCCTAATTATACCTACACTTTTTTCATTTTATCACTTATTACATATTCACACATTCATTCAGTCAAACATTCATATTCCTATTTCTATATTTCAATGACTGTAAATTATTTATATTATTTATGTTTCAGTTTCATTCTCACATTCCCTTATTATACCTGTTTATTAGTTTCACAGGGAACTGTTTTCCCTAGTAATACATTTCTATAAATTATATTATATTTAAAATGCAAATGTTGTTTTATTGGTGGCAGATGCTTTGAAAATTCCATGAATGATGAGAAAGTCTTAATGCAACCGTACTGACCGAAACGATTTATTAAAGATTAACGCAAATTAATTTTCATCATTATCAGCTCCAGGGGGTCAGTATATCATACTGTGCATTGGAAAAAAGAACTTAACGGATATTATTTTCCCACTATAATTATGTTTGTTTTGCATCATATACACCAAACACATATGAAAAGGGCGGATGCTGTACAGCAATATACCATTATTGCGGATAAAAGCTTGCACTCCTCCATTTTACAGCATGAAGAAGTCTGAATAACTATTTCTCCACAACAGCAATTGTTCCTCACATTTCACAGTATGAGAACGGCTAATCTCATCCATGGCTTGTTTTGAACACAGTCTCAGCTTTTACCCTACCTCCAGAGACACAACATGCTCTTACAGAACTTAGAGTAAAAAGTATTTATAAAGTAAAAAAAAGCCAGATGGATTGAACTGCTGTAACCCACTGGCCTCTACTCCTCTGGGCTCAGCTCAAAAGAAAAGTTTCTTTGAAAAAGCAAATACAATTCACCGTGCCATGCCCTGATTGTTGTGCATTTACTTAAATTACTATGTAAGTGTTATAAAGAATGTGCAAGTACACACTGCCCTAAACACACACATAGTCCTGATGTACTAATTCAATTCTAGGGATATTTAAAAGGCCACCGAGTTACTCACATGCAATTCTGTCACATAAGGTCTCTTAATTTTTATAGCATAACACATCATAGGGTGTACTGACAAATTTAATGAAACATATACAGTGACAGACAAAAATAAAAGAAGTAAGCAAGGAGTGGAAGAAATGGTAATTTGGACTGTCTATAAATATAGTGTGCTGGTGTATGTGAGAAAATATCTTATTTCTGGACATCTCTGCAGCTTCTCCAACCTCAGAGGGACTGTTTTACAACAAAAGCAATTAGCATATTATTGTATTGTGATGTACGTGCTTGTGAGATCATATTTTTTTTACAAGAAACACAATAATTCTGCTGCTTGCCATGTGGGTTAATTGCCGCATGTACTCAGAAGTTGGGATTTCTGCATGATGATGAAAATGCCACCAATCTTTGACTTTGTGAAAGTGTCAAAGTGTGCCAGACATGAATAGCTCTTTCACATTGGCGCACGAGGCCGTAATTGGAGGAATGTTTTTGCATTTTCATGTTTCACACAAACCAAAGTCTTGGTGAACTATCAAGGACTGATGCAAAAGAATAAATCTTGAAAAATATTCACCTGTCAACACCCAACATGTTTCAAGCGGGACTAAATTATTAGCATGCAGATCAAAGGGCAAATGCTGTACCCTCCGATGTGTCAGAAAATGAAAAGGAAAAAAAATTCTCTCATTCGCTCAGTGTTGCCGCCATTTATTTATTTATTTATTTCAGCTTAATGAATGAATATTCTGCGTCGGCTGCGATACATTAGCAGGAGTCTGCAGAGGGGAGCTGTTCCTAGCCTCAAACTATCATTTAATTGGATCGGATGAGACACTCGTAAATAAGCACCTTCTTAATTCGCACACGCGCCCCTCAACCCCTTGCATAATTTACATTGTTTCCCCATTAAAAGTGAGGGTTGCCATGCTCTCTGCAGTGGAGACGGTGGGAGGCAGTAGATGACAGAGTAGACCTTCTGGTAGGAGCAGGTTCCTTGGAGTGGAAAAGCCCGTCTGGTTATGCCCTCACCTTGAAAGAGCTCGTTCCCCAGGTAGGGCATACGGCCCACAATGCACTGAATAACCAGTTGTGAACCTTCCCACCATCCCAAGCTTAATGAGAAGAATCCACCCCATCTGAAAATCCACATTTAGCTTTGGCTTGCAGTGGAGCCCTCTTGTAATCAGCCTGGGACAGTAATCAGGATACGGACTTATTTTTCATTCATTTGCATTTGTCAGCAGGTGCTTGTATTTTGGGTATATCAAACTTTTGGTATCCATTTATATAGCGGGATATAGCTAATGATTAATATAAAACGATATCATTTGGAATAAAAGCAGTGACATTTTGGATACACATCAACTATCCACCTCATCAACAATCTAGAGTGAGGTTTTTGTCATAAAATACAAAATAAGTACTGTATAATTTACAGTGTATGAAATAGATATATTTAAAGCACCTCAACCTGATAGTTATGGTTTCTTTCACTTCCAATGTGTTGGAGTACAGAGCCAAACTAACAAAAAAAAAAATGTGTCACTATGTACATACATGTATACAGTCAGACAACTAAGGACATGGGTATCTCGTTATTCAAAGCATACTTTCTGTTTGTAGGTCTCTGTTAATGGCTGTCAAGATCTAAGCACTTATTCACAGTTTTCCAAGGATAACCAACCATCACCAAAAATGCGTTTTACACTAGATCATATTTATCACTGCGCTTTACTTTAACAATCATAGTCGCAACAGCAGTCCATTCCTGAGGCTTAATGGAAAAACCCACAAGGTCACACACGCACAGTAAATGTTTTCCGCACTATTTCAATAAATGAAAGGATTTGTTGTTCACATCAGCCTTGGTACAAAATCACCTTTTGACTATGTACATTTTTTTCTTTAGAAATGAACTTTAAAAAAAAATACTACTGCAACCCAGGTCACTGCTATAAATGTTGCTCTCACTGCATAAGTGACTTCTGTTCCTCGCCCTTCTTCCCTTTCCTTGGCAGTGTAAATGTCACACATCTTACACTGCCGACCGTGCTTAAGAGCAAGAGAGGAAGGCGGGAGTGAGAGAGAAACAGGCAGAGAGAGAAAAAAGTGAAACATAAGGAAAAAGACTGAATGGGATAGAGAGTGAAAGAAAGGACATAGGAAGGGGAATGGGGAACATGGAAGAAACAAGGAGAAAAAACCCTAAAAAGGGGGAAAAAGCAGACACACAAACAAGGTGTCATACTAAATAGATAGATGGGTACATAGGAGGGAAAGAGAGAGAGAGAGAGAGAGAGAGAGAGAGAGACAGTGAGCATGGCAGAAGACCTGATGGATGTCACAGTGATGCCCGAGAGAGTCTGCCACCCCACCAGTATCCGAGGCTGCTATCACTTCCTTCTGTATTTACTCCTGCTTCCAAGCCAAGTCTCTCCAGGCCACAGATCAAAGCCTGGCGCCACATCGCAACATGTCTGAGCCAAACACCAAGGCTTTTGGGTTTTTAACTAACGCTTTGTTGGCTTACACGCTTGATTTATTTATCTACAGGCAGTCCACGGACTGCTGACATTTTTTTACAGTAGCAAAAACGGAAAACGGAAAAAAAAATGTGGGGGAAAACTTTAAACCACATAGGATGCTGATAATGAAAGAGACACACACTGAGAAACATCATCTGGTGAAAATGACAGGATACCTGATGCACAACAGCACCTATAATTAGCGCATACATATCAAAAAAATAATTAGGTTTAAACAGGTTACTTTGACAACTGAACCAAACGAAAGACCCCATGACAAATGTTGGCTTCTATTTTTGTTGTCAAGGCGCAATGACAACACACACGCAGTAATGCAGGACAGTGCGTTCAACTCGATTCCACTCATTTCGTGACAAAAAATGGTGAAACATCTCTGGAACAGCTGAAAAGATGATGCTTTAAAAAGACTACAGTTCTTGTGGGGGTGTGTGCGGGGGCATGGGGGGCGGGGGGGCGGGGGGAAGGGTATGGTGAATCAGATCAGACAATTTGTTTTCCTTTTACTACCAGAGCGTTCGCTTCACAGCTTATTCACTTAACAGCTACATATCTTCCATAATTTGACAGGCATGCAGACAGTCTCATTAAAGTGCACTGGTTAACCACTACCTACAAGTGCAAAGCTTAAATAAGTGTGTAACTAAATACAGCTTAAATAGTCTTTGATTAAACATTTTGCCTTTAGAAACATTAGAATATTTCTACTGGTGTTTTTTGTGTGTTTCTTCTGTGTTATGTGATCTGGGTGCACAAAAATGCAACACAATTAAATGGCATATCAACTGCACGGTGAGTAATATTTTTATTGACCCACCCGATGATACTAATCTGCCCAAACTGTAGCAGGCAGCTTTACTGCAGACCTCAAAACTACCAAACCTAGAGGAAGACAGAAATATTCCATGACAGACAGATGAAAATGGCAATCCCTCTACCCCCTGTTGTGTTTTAGTTACTGTTCTCACCAGTACAGAGCCCTCTCAAACAAGAAGAATGTCTGAAACACTGGCAAGGTAGGAAATTATTTAGTGCGCAAACATATGCCTTTGTGAGGCATGTGCAGCCAATCAGCTCGTTGTTTTATTAATTTTTTTTTATGAAGAAAAATATCCCCAAATGCACTGCATGATAGGAGACTTACATCCTTTTAAGGCATATGATCCTTTCTGGTTTCTTAGCAACATGAAAAAAAATCAAAGAGAGTTTGATATCGTGGTCTTATCATTCAAACAGTCAGCATGTCCTGAAATGGACGGCTCATCAGGGACCTCATTAGTGACCTTCACTTTGGCACGGGGGCCGCTGTCCGATGCCATCGGCCCTCGCTGATGAAGACTTGAGGTCACCCCCTATACCGGTGACAAGCCAGTCCCGCTGGCTCCCAGCATACAAGGAGCAAAGAAGAGGGATCTGGCAGAGGTGCCGAAAGATCTGCTTGAAAGAGGCTGGTGTGGGGTGAGAAAGCGGGGGGGTGGGGGGTCGGAGGGGATGGGGGGTGTGGTTGGGGGTTGGGAGGCGCCGCACCACTGACGTCCCCCGTAATGAATAAGGATGTCGGCGGTGACGCGGGCCTCCGTTAATCACCCCTCCCGCTGGCAGGTAACAGATAAGTGGATTGATTCAAGGCCACCCGGGACGGGGACCTGGCAGGGCCTCATTCATCACTGGGCCGGGCGCGGACGTCTCCTCTCAGTTTTGGGGGGTAGTGAGGGGGCGGGCACACATTCGTGGACAGGCACAGCCCAGGGAAAGGGTGGCGAGAAAGGGGCCCCACTTCCTCCTGTGAGTCCTGTCACCGCTCGTCTGTAAATACAGTTTAGCTCAGTCCCCTGTATTTATATCTGTCACCTCCCAGGGCGGGCCGTCCGTCGGCCACGGTGACCCACAGGGCCCAGAGAGGACAGGATGACACAACAGGGCCAGTGTGGCTGGATATGCTCCAGTAAAGCCTGACATTCACCGTGCACAGAGTTTATGGCCTGTGAAGGTTGGGGGGTGCTGAACATCCGTGTTGTTTTGGTTTCAGGTGAGGAGCACGGATCACTGGACACATTTTGAAAAAGCATCTAAATTGGGATGGTTTTCATCAGAAAATTAAACCCAGCTGGGTTCCGTTAACGTATCCTTGCAGCCCTGAAAGGGTGGTTTCTGCTGCTGTGCACGCTGGAGATCCAGTCAGATTTTAGGTTGTGGAAACATATGCATGTTATAGCTGTAAGGTGTCGATATAAAGTGATGCTTTTCAAAATTAATCCAACTTACAGAACAAAATACTGTTCAATTATATAACTATGCCTTGTGTAATTTTAGACCTCTCACCATGACCCTGTCCATGCACACAATAAAAGGAATGTTAGACCAGTGCAAATTGCACCTCAAAGCCAAAGTTCTTAGTTTAATGGGGTTTTATTATGGAATAAATGTAAAGATGAAATATCATTGGAAACTGCATGGTAGCTTTACTTACCTCTAATCAGTGAGACATAATTACAGCTTTACATGTGGAAAAACATATTACCCTCAAAATTATGGTTCTGGTTTCAATTATTCAGCATACTCTGATCAACAACCACAGGCATTTAGAAATTGAAAAAAAAATGCCTGAGCAGCAGAGATAGTCTAGAATATTCAGCAAAATAATATGTTTAACATGTTGTCTATATGGCCACTTAAAAAAAGACTTTCATCTCTGACCACTCTTATCCTATTCCCTTTCTGACAAATGAGCTCTGAATTAGATGTGCTAGCTTTCAAGTCATTCTGCTTCTTTTCTGGCAAACTGTGGACTCTTGCTTGCCCTTTTAAAATGTTTTTTCTTGCTTTCTTATTTCATCTAGATTGGTTGTATTGCACATTTCTCCAGTCAAATCTGTCATGCTTTACCATGTACAAAGTTTATGCAAGAAACCCAAATTCTGCTTGAGTTTTAACCAGAACTAATTAGCAGATTCATATTAGCCAGATCCCAAGCTTTCTAGCCTGGTTATCTGTGTTCTCCAGAATACCTTCCTTTGCCTAAAATACTTATGGTATTTTTTTACTCCTTTACAGTTCATACAACACTACAGTTGATACTACTATTCACTTCTGTCTTCTTTTTAATGGTCACTCAGGCTTGTTCTCTATGTCCATTTTGTATGGTTCTTTTTTGTAGGTTCTTCTGTGACACTTTATGTTATGTCATGGGCCTTGTTTACTATATTAATATGTTAAATAATATTAAATTAATATATAATTTTGACTAAATACATTTATTATAACATATAACATTTATCTGTTATAAATCCACTCTCTCTCTCTCAAATAGAAAACAAATTTTCTGTTATATTTATATATTCAAAATGCATCTCGAGTATTTCCATTAACATTAAAATTTCCAAACGGGGATATTAGACTTGAATTACGAACTTTACGCCTTTCAGGACCACATTGAAACACGAATGCACTGCAGTATAATATGTGTTTATTGTTATTCAACAAATTAAGAAAAATTCAACAAAATTAAGAAAACCTGAAAGGGTGATCTCAAAAGCCATCCTCAATAGCCTGGGTCCAGTGCTGTGGCAGCTCTTTTAGGGAGGTTAATCAGCAGGCAGTGATCCTCTGTGCTGAGTCTGATGTGATGTGTGCTAATGGGATCACATGGCAACAAGCAATATCAGAGATGTGGAATAAGATTTCGATGAGTCATAAGCATGCTGGTGTGCAACAATCTGTGTGTAATCACAGCATACAGTCTAGCGTGGGTTTGATGATTTACAATGCAGATAAATTGCTTTGAGGAACATGGGCTTCAGGTGTGGCCAGTACCTAAGAGCAAAGGCTTCTTCTTCAAGATTCAAGATTTTTTATTGTTATTTTTTCTTGCTCTTATGTACAATCAAGAATGAAATACCGTTCCAGCTAGGCCAACAGTGTACACAAATTAAAACAGAGAATTAAAAAAAAAAATCCTGTAGACAGGATCCTCTTCAGCCAAGATCCAGCCAGGCTGTTTGCAGTGTTCTGCCAATAACTGGTTTCCGCAACCTCATTCAGGCCTAATACGGTACGCAGAGGAGATCAGTTTAATCCTCTAACTTTTCAAGTGCAGTGTGGGACTCGGAGAGAAACGCTCCCTTGTGTTTAACTGCTCCGCAGCCTGGCATGCGGTGTAATTTCCACCGAAGTGCAACCTGCACCCTCACCGCAGCAGCCTGGGAGCGGTGGGCGTCCGCGCGAGATGAGCCAAGCGGTTTCACAGGCCCGATGTGCAGAGCGGTTTTGCTTTTGGGCCCAGGTCTACGCACAGAGCGGGACGGTTTTTCCATTAAGGAACATTATCCCCACAGGCTGGAGTGGGTGGGGGGCGTTGTGGGGCTGGGAGGGATGGGGTGGGGGGGCACTCCTCAACTGGAATAGCAATTTGGAGATTACTGCGACCTGGCCCACAAAGCCGGGGAGACCCATGGAAAGTGTGATCGTGAGCATATACAGCCTAGAGCTATGGCCTGAGGAATCCTGCTTCAGCACACATGAGAGAATGTTTGGGCTTTCCATTTAAACAGAACTCAGGAAAAGGCGCCTAGGGCCACACCAGGAAAAAGAAGAGATGGAGGGAAAGGTTTTTTTGGATGCGACAGATATTTCCAATTCAGTCATGTAAGACTCAATGATTTGGCCTATGCTTGAGAAGTCAGACTAATTTTCTCTGTGTATTCATTTTCAAACAGTCGGCCTACACCAAGCAGCGTGGTGTTCCAGCTCTAGAATAAAAATACAGAGTGTGCACAAAATAATGTGAACACTGAGCAATATCGGAGCAACATATGAATATTTATTAACTGATAAGAAGTTGGGTAGCCTTATGCCTTCATAACAGCTACAGTCCTTCTTGGAAAGCTGTTATACTGTTTCTTCAAGAAAGAAAGCCCCCAGTTTTTTGAGAAATGAAATAGCTGTTGGTTATTCAGCTCTCTGTATTTTAGAAACTTCCATTAAAGGTTCAATGAGGCCCAGACGTGAAGGAAATAGGTGATGATGGAAATTGCTTGACACCATCCCGATGTTCATGAAAACATGCTTGAATCCATTTGTTTGTGCATGTTCATGGGTGTGTTGTCATTTTGGAGTACAGGAGTGTCTTGCAGAAGCATTGTTTGGACCATAGGGTGCTCTTTGTCCATATTTCAGCCATGCAACCAGGTAATCAGACACGATGCATCATCAGACCAGATTGTGCTGTGCTACCCTTGCTCTGCACAGTAATAACACTAATGTTACATTGTCTGGGGGTTTTGTAGCTTGTTAGCATCACAGTAACACTATTAAATAAACCGTTCAAAAAACCAAACAGTGCAACAGAGGTGGGCTCATGTGTTTGTTACAATGGGTTGTTGCTTGCCTCACTCCATGCCAACAAGCCCTCACTTTACTGCTTCACTTTGAAGCCCACAGCCCCCGCTGTTTATTCTTGTTATCCAGTTTTGCTGGATTTTTTAAAGTGTTCTGTGGTTTTTCCAAATGACTCATTCACAGAATGCTGTCTTTTTCCCGGCACTTGGTTCCAGGTGAGAGAAATCTCAATCTTGAACCTCCCACCTCCTTCCCGAAGCTCTTTTCATCTCTCATTTCTGTCACAAATGAAAACACAACCCTGATCCGATCTATGAAACCATCTGACACATACAGTATATGGCCACCATTACCACTAATTATATAATAATGCATTTAATATAATAATGCATTTCAAAATAACTGAAGTAGTAATAAGAGAAATGAAGGAAAGTGTTATGTGTGCTTTGATAATGTGTCCATAAGAATATTATTGTCTTTTCTGGCACGGTAGTGCAGGTTTTGGGCTGGTTGTGCATTGCTGCACATTGGCCTTGGCTCTGAGTGGTGTCTGAATGGCAGCCCTACCGCAGACAACAGACCGTTAGCTCAAAACAGTTTAACATGAAACACAGGCACAATCTTTTTTCCAACCTAGGTGTTTGCATTATTTTTACCAAACTTTTGCATGTGTTAAAGGGTAACAGCTAGTGGAAACACAAATAACATATCACAGAACAAGCTCAGATGGGCTTTGTTGTGTCTAACTAGCTTCTATGACTATAATCAAAGACATCAGTCTCCGTGTGCACTCACATTAAATTTATGTTTTATAAAATGTCCCATGAAATGCAATGGCTTCAAACCTCAGGATGCTGATACTCCTTCTCTGCTATATGGGATACTTTCATTTTTCCCCGTGTACATGAAATATTGATTTTTTCAATGAAAATGAAAATGACCATGGAAATAATAATGCAAAATGCAACACACACTTCACAGTCTAACATCTATGCATTATGAAATTTAACCTTTCCATTCTTGATTGGATATTTTTATATTGAAGAAGAAATGGTTTTATATATCCCATAGTGTTAGCGATTAGCCAAACTGTTGACACCTCAGTGTGACTAAATGATTAAATGCTGTACATTCATGTATTTCAGAGGGGTTAGACAGCAGAGGTCTTCTCGGTGAAGGATGTCTTTTGTGAGAGGTTCGACATAAAATTAAAATTCTCACAATTTAAAAACCATACTTAAAGAAAACTGCACATTTATTTTGTTGACAAGAAACAAACAAGTTCCTCCATTGTTTTCCCTCCAAACCAAACAGATAACAGCAAAACACTGTCTAGGCACTGTTCAATGGGAAAAAAAGCCGTAACTTACAGTATCTCTTTACTTTGCTCTTTAAAAAGTGCTGTATTAGGAAAAGGCCCTTCTACACCCATTTGAGAGAGTATATACTCCAGGAGGTCTGATGACAAACAGTGTGGTGTGATATTTATGTGCTGATGGGCTAGACGTATCTCACTCTACACTGTGCACATCCTTCCTGCGTTTTTCTAAAGCTCTGAAAAGGGACACAGAGTCTGAATGCCTCCAGAATCCTCCATTCCCGGTGCGTGAATTTCCACACACAGAAGCAGATCGGCCGTAATAGAGTTGTGGGATCTGCGATGAAGCTGTTCCAGAGGCAGCGATTACCGAAATGAAAAAGCTCAGCCTGGCCATGCTACAAAACGCTGAGAAAGCCTCAGGCATAATTTGATTTCAAGATGATGTACAGCCATAAACTGATAATATCAAAGCTCCTGTTTTCATATATTGGTATGAATGCCATTTTTACTCCCTCCCTCCCCTTCCTCATTTCATTCAATCTAAACCAGAGAAAAGGTAGACACAGAAATGGATAAAATCACACTTGCTAGACCCCCGACCCCTTCCTCCCACACCTCTTTCCTAGAGGTGTGATCTAATCACAGTATGGTGGTTCAGAAATGTAGATGATTGTGGGGTCTGTGGTCTGAATTATTCATCTGGGCTTCAATTGATGTGTGCTCCGGACTCTGGGTAAACAGCAAACACCTTAGTTTTCTTGCCACACTCCAAAAAAAAAAAAAAAAAAAAAAAAAAAGTGAATGATTTAAAGATTCCTACCCTGTGCTGGCTGGACCAGGGGCCATGATTTGTTTTGCTTTAAAACTGGAAGAATACCCTTCCCTGTTGTTTCAAAAGAAACGAGAATGTGACTTGAGTGTGGATATGGTTTGACTGGAACCATTCCTCACTTTGGTCTGTGGATGTTTCTTTTAATTTGGCCCTCTCAGAATATCCTCCAGGTGCACATTCCAACTATACTGAGCAGGAGAAGTAAAGGTTTACATTTCCACTTGAAAACAGCAGTTCTTTTCTTTATCATATTTTCCTTTTTAGTTACAGTGTTACAGGAGGTTATTAATAAAAATGTGTGATGGCAGTAATAACCTGCCATTCCATTAAATCTCCATTTTCAAGGCCAAACGCTAGAGTGATTCAATCAGTGGAGCTACAATCGACCAATGACACCATAATACAGTTTTATGAATATTTCAAGTGGATCGTTCTAAAAGGTGTCCATTGAAAAATTGAGAAAGCTGAAAAAACAAGCGATAAACAAACAAATCAGGAGCGCTTTTGAAAACAAAGGCTCATTGCCAAGTCCATTTTGGTATTCACTGAAGTTCACAAACTTATTGGGAACAAAATATTATTGTGAGCCAAAATCAAGGACAAATATTGTACAACTCCAGGCTCGACTCTTGTTTTTATTATTGTGGCTTTCAGATCTCATATTCTTCTTTGGTAATGTAGTTTTTTGCAAGTGTACTTTTGTTCTGTATAACTTCTGCCTTACATTTAGCATATCATTCTTTTGCACCAATGGTTGTTTTACTTCAGTGAATGATGTAAGAGTGCATTGCAAGAAAAGACTCTTGACTTGTTTTGCAGTGGTTTTCTGATCTCACATTTTTACAAATTTACTTTACAGTACAGCTTATACATTTGCTAATCATTCCTTTGTACTGTGTTCTTCGTAAAAACTATGATCTTGAGACAAGATACCTCATTACTTTTATAATTTTGAATCTCTCAATGTACAATTGCAAACATTTTTTTGTTTATTTTGTTTGTAAGATGCCTACAAAAACAGAAAACGATGCCATGCTTTTGGTTGGTCCACCCTTTGAAGCTGAGTAGCCAATGGCTTCTCCACATGAGAGCAGTATGGGGAAGTAGGACTAACAGCAGCACCTCCCTTGTAACAATGCAGATGGAGAAATAGAAATGCTCTCTATTTCAATAGTGTGCACATCTTTTTAATGGTCGCGATGCATTTTTCATATGTAATGTTAAGTGCACTTTTGGTTTTCTCCTGAAGCTCTTCTTGGCCATTCCCTTTGGACTGAGTGCACTGTGCATTTGCGTGATAAGCAGAGCCATAGTATCACAGGCCCTTCTGTCAGAATCACTGGGAAACTCAGAGAGGTCCTCAGTGCACCGCCTAGCCTGGCAGTGCATGATACTCAATGCATGAATATAGTTAGTTGCAAGATTGCATGACCCACATTGACCCAACAGATGAATGGAAATTAGGCAAAGGCTCTGTCATGCTTAAGCTCTGGTCCTTGTGTCCCCTCAGGCTGTTCCTTTTGGGATTCTGAATACTGAGGATGGAGGGACCATCTATTTTACGGTGGCCGCGATCGTGTGACACGGTTTCCCTGGCAGAGCCTGCGGGTAATGCATATTCAACAGGACAGGGAGAAGACCCGGCTTTTACATTTCCAAATAAACCTGTGCTCTGGGAGGGTTAAAAGTCAAAGAAATTATACGGATGTGGAATTGAGCAGGATCACCTTCTTATCGGTGGACATGAAAAGCCTGATTCGACCTTTCGCAATTCGTCAGGAACCTGCCGTCGGTAGCCCGTCGGGGGTTCGAATGTAATGCAGACGAAGGGAAAGAAGAGTGACGGTACGGACCCAGTGAAATGCGCGCCCTCGTTCCAGGTGTCGCCCACATTGGGGATGGAATCCTCTGAGGAAAATGCCAGTGCTTCTAATGTTGTTTTATTTTCCTTCCAACAATATATCCTGGGAGATGGAGTGAGATGTTGGGATGTGTGTGTGTGAAGGGGGTGTGGGGCTGGGCCGGGGTGCATTATGACACTGCACAACACTGTATTGTATATCTAACTTTCCTTAGAACTGCTCAGGCTCTTTGTTGGCACGGTTACAACCTGTCAAGCAGACATATTTTCAATATATGGATTCCTACTGCAACTTGTTTCATTAAATAAAGTTAAAAGCAACCTACCAGCGGGGCCATTCTCTGAAGAAGGATCCACACCCTATGCTGTCTTTAATCTTTTTACATACAGTCTCTAATTGGACTCAGCCATTTTTTAAAGCTCAATGGAAAAAATGCCAGCAGGATTTGAAAATTGAATCAAAGAAAAAAATTATGTTTTTTATTTTTATTAAATACACATATACTACTTTATTTAGATGCCTTTATGCAAAGATTCTGACAACAGTTACGCTGGGGACATATCACCCTCATAGTTTAATACATTACATAAAAAAATGTGTTTTGTTTTGGAGGAACTGTGTTCGACTGTGTTTCGGTATTTTGCAAAAAAATGTTTTAGCAAGCCTGAGTTTTCACCCAAGAAGAGGTTGCTTGGAACCAAATGGCTAACAAGCAAGAAAGTTAGCTAATATAGCTCATAACAGTGTAGATGCACTTATATGAATACAACCTTCATTATACCAAATGGCAAACTGAGAGTGAGCGGACAGTGAATATTTTCAGTGTGGAAAAAAAAAACCTGATGCCACCTTTGTGACAAAAGGCTGCAAAAGCGAAGGGCTGGAAAATGTGGAATGAACCCTGAGGGGTCGCAAAATTACCCAGATCTCCAAAACTACAAAAAGCCACTTTAATTTACATTTAAGTAGTGATTTAAATAATAGTTTCAAGTAGTTTTTTTTCCAATTAATTCTTGATGACATAATTGATCACTCACCTGTGCAGTTAATTAAATGATTTTCCAAGAGCACGTTTGGATTGAGAGCCCATAAGCACTCATCCTACTGTTGCTCCCATGAAGAGCATTTTTCTGGATTTCACTTGTAAGAGCATTGATATCCTAATGTGAACTGAAACATGGGTTACACCTAATGAACACTGCTATGAGTAAAGCAGCCTGCTGACTTTCTGTACTCCCAGGAACCTGGTTATCAGATTGCAATAGAGCTGTGATTGTATTTCACAGAACCAGTTTCTGTAGCTCTTTTATGTGGTAATCTAATCTGAATCCTTTCTTTTTTGACTGAACATCTTGTGAAAATACTACTCTGCTTGCTAGTTTATTGCTAATCTATACCAAACTGATAATTTATTTCAGAATTCTCTGACCCACTTTCATCCATAATGCCTAAATGTTATGAGGTTTTGATTCTTGAATATCTGGACATCCACATTTGATCTGTTCATGTCATCTGGCTCTGTGCTACGTATTACAGGACATGCGTATAATTAAGGCTACACTCCTGGCCTTGTATCGACATTCAGTCTGAATCTAGGCCACCTGAATTCCATTGACATGTGTGACTCTGATCATGCTCACTTTCAGCATGCTTTGTCCAAGGCATCTCACGAATTTCTGCCCCCATTCTGTCTTGCGTCATTGACTCTGCAACTGCTGATGTCTTCCTATCCACTGCAATTGACCCTGCTCCCTGTTATCACACTAATGGATTGTTAAGGGACTTTAATAAAACCTGTCAGGCTGTCTTAGGCATAGTGGCACCTATGGTTAAATGGCTATACTCATGCCGTAAAAAGGAATGCAGAAAGGCCAAATAGAAATGGAAGGGCTGTAAACTCCAAGTGTTTTATGATATAATGAAAGCTTTGATGAGGGAACTCAATGATGCAGTTAAAAGTGCAAGAGAAAATTATTTCTCTTAACTGATCTCTGAGAACTGTCAAAACTCTGAAATTCACACAATTGATAATTTACCCTCCTCTCACTCTTCTGACAGCGTTGTGGTTTCATTTCCTGGAAATGTGAAACATTTCTACTATTCCTTGACAAAAAAAAAGTTGACTACAGATATCATCCAGACTCCTACTCCTCTGTCTCATGACCAGACTACACTACCTCTGCTAACTGCTCACTTTTGCTTTTATTTGAGTTATTATCCTCTGAGTGATAGCATGGCCCAGTTCTTGTGCCTTAGATACAGTCCCCTACTGTCTCCTGAAAGAGGCCATGACGACAGTCTGCCCTTGCATTCCCCCTATTCTGAACAGCCCCTTGACCCTAGTGATACACTGTGTTATTATGGATCTACGACAGATTACAAAACTTGCAAATTATTGGATCTTACTGGATTCCTACCCCCTTTTCCAGTGTATGGAATATACATGTTACATAAACTATATCAATATAAATAAATTCTGTTTATGTTTCTCAATAGTCAAAGCTGAAATGATGGATTTGTTGAACATTATATGTTGCCTCTATTGCCTGTGAAATGGGAATGAAAACAGGATACTTAATTACAGATAGTCATAACTAGGTTATAAAATGGATACTCATTGCTAGGTCTGGATGCATATTGGTCTACTTACAATGTTGATTTCCATTATACAGCATGGTTAATATTTAAAATCACTGTGCTCTCAGATAACATAAACTTCACTGGGAGACACTGCCTGGAAACCTGGGCCTCATGGAGAGATATAGCAGCAGCCCTCCCTAAATCTATTGATAACATTAATAAACGTTCAGGGCTCCACTCCCTCTGTATCCCCAGATTGGGCTGTCCATGGTTTAATTTATTAGTAGGCACAGACAAAATAGAACAGCCATTCACTTGAATAAGATTCTGTGGGTATGTTTGCTAAGTTCAGATATGGAACTCTTGTTGCTTAGTGATAAAATAATTTTAGTGAATGAAAAAAATCATCATATTTTATCTTAGACTACACGAATATGTGTGGATAGATGTGGTTTCAAAGAGTCTGCATTGCATGATGAATATTGGCATGGTTACAGGGAACAAAATAATGGAAACACCAAATAATACATGAATATTTATTAATCATTAAGGAGTTTCCTGTTGCCTTTGTAGCAACATCAGCCCTGCTCTGAATGCTATTATTCAAATTCTGAACTGTTTGTTGAGACAAACGAAGTGAAATTCTCTTGATTTATTCCTGTTTCAGTCATCCTTCATCCAGCTGTATTTCATGAACCAACTATTTGACTGCCATCGAAATCAGTAAGATCTCTCATGAGCCTTTACCATCTCGCACATCAGCTCACAAGTGCTGCACGCGCTGCAGAACAGTTGTGAAGGTGGGGAAGAGGTATTTATCTAGCTGGGTAATGCGTGAATTAGTAAAGATGACGCTAACAAGAGAAAAAAAAATATATTAGAAAAGCTGCATTTATCATCAGCTCAGGTCTCAATCCCATGGAAATAGCCATGGAGCAACAAACTATAAAGAAAACAGATGCAATCCTGCAGTATTATATTCACCCAGTCAACAGCTCAGTAATGCAGCAGCAGGGCAAATTCAGTGTGAGGCTTATCGTGTCTAAGTGCCCAACTGAATGGTTCAGGAGCTCATTTCTGCCAGCATCATATTTCAACAGCTCCATTTAGCAGGACGAGTATCCTGCCGGTCCTTTACAAACAGAACAGCTCATTTCTCATTCCCATTCGTTGTATATTAGGCGTGTAGTAAGGTTCCTATATTTCTAACTGGTTAGAACTAAATGAAATACTGGTTGATGCCATTATTCTTGTATTCCTGGTTTGTTCATTTTTTAGTATACATTCTTGTTTACCAACACCAAAGCTGAAATAAACATCCTGCACTGAAGGTAGTATACATAGTATATCTGCAACGTGTATGACTTCAGAGAACACCAAATTTTAATTGAAGAGCATGCCTAATCGTCATCAGACATTACATCCATACAGAAAAATGTATTCTTGATTTTGATCTCACTGACACAATAGGCTTATTAGAAATGCTCTTAGAAAATACCTTAAATCACAGCAGCTCCAGAACACTATCCCTGGAGACAGCCACGCTTGTGTGTGTCATCATCCTACCATGGCCAAAAAAAAAAAAAAAAAAAAAACCCAATAATGTTTGGAGGAGGAACTGACAAGTTTATACGGGCTAATGAGCAAGTCAGTTTTGTCAGCAAGCTTAACCTTCATTAACTTGTACACGCTCAACTAAAGCCAAGGCAGCTAAGTAGCTAATGAGGCTCCTTTTTTCATATATTCTCCCTAATTTGGAATCACCGTCATGCCTCTCATATAACCTGTGCTGCCCCGAACCCTCACAACTCACACAAGCAGCACCGTGGCTGAAGTTTGAACACTCTGCCAGAAGCACAGTCCTGTCAGCCAGTGGTGTCCATTCACACTATGGGCCGCACAGCCCAAACGCAGAGCTACGGTAGTTCTGATGTAAGAAAAGGGGAATCGTTCGCTGATGGAGTTGAGGCCATTTGTTGCTGGGACTCATATTTAAACTGAGATAATGAGATGAGTGAAATGGCTGTGTGGCCTAGCTTACGCTCATGGCGAGTCCCTTTACTATGAGCCATCCACCTTAGGCAGCAGCTCTGAAAATGTCACAACTGGAACATCAGTCTGGAGGGCCATTAGAGTGACATTAGGCAAACTTTACAGACGACACAAAGAACCCTTTTTTTATCAGCCATCTGTTGCTCTGTTTCAGAAATGAGCTTCTAACACAGAACAAAAAATGTGTTGGTAGTTTTTTTCACTTGCTGTTGTGTATTCAGTATTCACCATGATTTCAGTTTGGTCTTCTAGAACAGGTAGATAAGGCTCACAGTGAGTTTTCATTGTTTCCTCAAGATTATAGCATTCATCGTCTTCTTCTTCTTCTTATTATTATTATTTCCTCTTTGATTTAGTTAAGCTAAGAGCTTGATGAGGAAACTTTTTTTAAAGTACAGGTAACACAGCTGAGTGGGCTGGAAAGCCCTCCATCGTGCACAGTGAAGCACGCAGATGAGCTTGCCTGCCTTTTGATGTGTTCGCTCAAGTAAAAGTATTAAGGTATTCCACATGGGCTAGATAAAATGGCCCTTGTAGATAATAGCCCTGATAGTTGTTTTCATGAGTTAAAATGAAAATGAGAAAAAGAGGCCAGTCCTCCAGGGCACACTTCTTATTACTGTCTGGAACTGAATCGCTCTGCAGACGCCGTTTCTCAGCAACATTATTTTATGAGTAGCTGGGAGTGGATCGCGCCGTACGATTACAGATTTCAGAAAAACGGACGTTAATTGCATTGGTTCCAGCCCTCCTCATATTGTTATAGTGCAGCGAGGTGAGAGAAGATGGTATTGATTTTGTCTGACCCTGCTCTGGTGGTCCAGAGAGCACCACACCAGATTTGATTTCAAATAATGTGGGGCTCGGGTGAATGCACCCTTTAGAGATGATACCCCTTTCAACCTCCCTGGACTACATCCATAATAGAGCACCGCATGCCTTCACTGCCGCTCTCCCACCGAACACCTGCTCCCCCTTGACCTGTACATCTCAACCCTCCACCTTTGACTTCTCCTCATCCATCCATCCTTATCTTAATTAATCGCATGGGTGTAGTTGACACGTGTAGTTAACCCGGTAGACCTCCATGTACCCGGTAATACCAATTTTTAAGCATTAATGTTTAACAAAAATTAAGCAATATTGTTCAGTGATAGGATGGCATTGCAAACATGATAAGGCTGAAACAATAAAACTAATACTACAGACATAGCTTCAGATATAGTAGACACTGCTAAAATCCCTATGTCAAAAGTATTGGTAAAAACAGATGGCGAAAACAGAGGAAATACAGGTATTACAGGTAATTTCATGGTTTCTCACTCTGTTCCTCTGTGTGTCTTTCACACACAAAACTGTAGCTTTTTTCCTTTCCATTGAACCTTTCCCTTCATTGCTATGTGTGTGTGTCATCTGTGCTTTGAATGACAGAGGTAACAGAAATAAATAAAATAATAAAAAAAAATCTTCCAATTGGACATTCAATCATGTTCCATGAAGCCTTTCACATTGTCTTTACATTGTACAATCCACAAATACAACAATTATAAGGATCCATCCATGTCCATCATTTATTCAGCAATACTAATATTTATTAAAAAGGAGTGTGATATTTTTAAAATAAGGAATGTTGAGGGATCTCTGTTAGAAATTCTGTACAATATCTGTAGTCACACACAGGAGACAATGGCACACAGGCTTGGTCTAAATCATTCAGGCACTTAGGGGGGCTGGGATTGGACAGCAGGTAGGTAGCTTCATTAAAGCTGACGGGAACATATGTGGGAAATGTCAGGGGTGAAAGAGTGCACATGAGGTGAATACCTGCTTTATCACTGCACATCAGCTGCGCATGCAGCTCCACTGGGCTTGCAATTCTGAATTCTCCATCAAACCACCATGGAGAGTGTTCTGCAAACAGGTATACAGCTTTAGCATAGTGACAAGGGTGAGTAAGCTAGCTGTACAGGCTGTGAAAAGACAACTTAAAGTAAAAGCAAATGATGATGTTCTGCTTACCTGCAAAACGATGGTGAATGAAAACAAAGAGCTCCTTTGAAAGAACCACACTGGCGACACCATAAGTGTAGCTAAGACAATATTCTCCATGTTCTCAAAGGCCCAGACAGTGCCACCCAAAGGCATATCAGAGACTGGGACTCCATACTCAGAACAGTCCCCATTCTCTGACAGTCTAGTGTCAGAGCCCACGGAACCAACCTTTTATGACATCACATGGTGCTCTAGCCTTATGGACTTCCTATTGATAGAAAAGCTCTGGTCTCTGCTAGACTGTACTTGTTAGGTGCACTCAGGGCAGCACTTTCCCATTACCCCACATAACCAATGTTTGGTTACTCTTTTACTCATGTGCAGACTGTACAGATTTTAAATATTACGGGGATTGATGTGTGTCACATCACGTCTCTGTCAAGGGTAAGACAGCAGCATCCTGCCCTTGCTGTGATTCTGTAGCCCTCTCCCACAGTGATGTGCTCCTAGACTGCAGCAGGTGGTTTGAGGATCTTGCAGTGCTCGAGGATATGTCTTAAACCACTCACGCCCGTGCGACACGCAGGGTTTGCTGAACATGCTTACGCAAACAAAGGGCTCATATTGGTGTTTAATGAGGCTTAATTCTCCCTGTGATGGAGTCGGCCCCTTGAAAAGACTCCCGCTGTGCTTCTGGATGTGTTTCTGCAGAATCAGGACTTCCAGCGTGGTCCACTCTGACCCTGGCATAACTTCCTCCCGTTCACCCTTCAAAAATAGTGCATTATGCAAAACACTGGCAGAGATGACCAACTCGGATCATTACTATTTACAGCAACCCCTTTCCAGTGACCTGCGAAATATCATCTCTCTCATCACAATTTTCAAAAGTGTCAAAAGCCTTAATTGCATTTTTTGAAAACAAACTATTTAAAGGAGCAATCTGATGTTTTAATGTACTTTTTCAGCTTACCGACTGCTGTGATGACTTGATCAGGTGTAACATCCCCTCATGACAACAAAACTTCTCTCAGAAACCAAGTACAATGGTGAAGGAACTAAAAGAAAGCACACAAAAGTGAAGTTAGGTGTCAGTCCTGAAAGTGACATTTTGCAAAGTTTACAATGCTTGCTAACTTGGCCAGCAACAGAACTTGGCAAATTCAAGTCTGGGTGACAGAAAGCTTCAATATAGCTGGCGTGGAAGACAGTTTACTAACTGTACAACTAAGATTAGTTGATAGGTTAAAATAAATACTTTTTAAAATTTTAGTTTGACCGGATTTCACCTCTTTTTTCCCAACCTGAACTCAATGGAAGCACAGTAGTTGATCTACTGCAGCGACTCAGGAGGGGGAGGACAGGCTTGAGTCCCCTGTGATTCTTGTGATGACCACTCCGTTTCTTCACACACACCCACCCTCACTGCCAATCACATGCTGCACATGTCTGTGGAGGGTTGCAAAGCCAGCCAATTGTTGTCTCACTAATGCACACCTCTGGTCACTGTAAGCACTAGTGTGACTGGAACGCAAACCCCTGACTGCAGGGTTCATGCCTTTGCTTGCAGAATGGGTGCCTTTGTGGAGTGAGAAACCTCCAGGCTCTGCAGAGAATGGAGCTTTCTTTATGAGCACAGCAATCATCTATAGTTTGAGCTACTGCATCTCCTGGAGGATGCATGATTTTTCTCATTAAAATGGCATTTTTAATTACAAGGCATCCTTGAAATGGTTTAAATATGCAGTAACAATTTTATAAAAACAATCGGACATTCAAGGCCATGGAATATTATCAACATAGTCACAGCTAAATGGTCAACAGGCGCTCCTCTCTGCCTCATGCCTACCAACGCCCTTCAGCCATGACTATAACGACAATATACCCCATCCGCCCGGACCTTATTGCTTTGAATATATCACATGCTATATCAATATAAATATGCACATTGGGCAACAGTCACCTAGTTAGCACAAGTTAAAATATGTGCACAGGTATTTTGATTTCATTAACCATTGATTTAGGTTCACAATTCACATGTAGATAATACTGAAAGACATATGAGTTTAATATATATAGTATATGATTTAATGTGTTTGAATCAGAGGGGTCACAAGTCACACACTCCAATTGGCATTTCATGGCTAATATTTAAAATCGATTCTGTCTCATGTTCTTACTGTGTGAATCTGTATGCGGGGGAAGTTTTCTGACCTCTTATATCTGCTCCATGTTATCCCCAGTTGGCTCCTCAATGGTAGGGTTCAGGCCGTGTAATGTGGAGAAGCGTCCAGACATTAGTCTCTGGATTTAAAAGCAGGTCTCTGGACAAATCAAGCGGGCTGTAGCTGCTTCTGACTCACGCACGGATCAGAACTCTGCTCTCTGACATGAACTGACGCTGACCACTTTGGGGAGCGATGTAACGCTAAGCTGCTGGCCGGTCTGGACCGGCTTGTCTCTGCTAAGTGAGAACCCAGAGACGGTGCTTTTCTCCGGGGAAACTGTGGGTGCAGGAATAATCACTTAGATGCAGTTTTTTTTTTCTGCCAGGGCAGGCTAACCTTGATGGGAAGCACGGGGGCCAAGAGCATCACCAAGGGTCCAGAACCAACGCATGCCCTTCACCTACATTAATTCAATCTCACAGGGGGCTCAAAACGTGGCGGCAGCGACGCAGAACACAGCCTCTATCGGCAGCTAACTGCTGTTACCAAGGCAACATGACCTCCTAAACACGAGTGTCCACGTAGTGGTAATGAAGAGGTTGAAGTAAAGTCTTATAGTTGCTTGATTTTGTAGCAGAGGCTGAGCAGAAGGGTCATAGAGCTCATAAGCAGGTAAATATATATGGGATGCAGGTGAATACATATGTAGTCAGATTTTTCAACATTCAAGCATTCGTAAAACCATAAAAATTATCCTTGTATGCTATCACTAATCGTGGCACTCCAGTGAAATTAGGGAGTTGCAGAAAAATGCCACAGTTCTGCTTTTAACTTTTAATTTCTATAGTGACAGTGATTATTATTATTCAAAATATTCACACACAAAAAAGTTTACATATGGTATTTCATGCCTTAAAACAAGAGCACAGGGTGGTGAAGTAATAGTAAGGATAACTTAAAGAAAATTTCAAATCCTTTTTTATTATCCATTATTTATTTGCCCTCCCTGTGTGATCAGTTTGTGGTAGAGAGGATGATGGTGGGGTATTTACTCGGCATTATGGGTCTGACGACTTGGAAAATCTGTTCCAAATCATGAATCAGCTATAGCAAAAGACTCATGAACAATCATAAACTAATAACTCAGTACCACTTTCCCAGCAGAATAACTTAACAAAAAATTCAGGTATGTTATGCAGACAGGACACCCCATTTGGGTGGGAAGCTCACTGGCTCCATCAAGCTGTTGTGCACCTTTTAATATTCATTTAAAACCCCTTCCATTTGTAGGACCTGGGAAGCATTCATTTCAGCCTACACTACACTCCATCCCTTTTTTTCTTTGATTTTTTTAAATTCTCTTTTTGTCCTGGTAAAGTGCTTTTAGGTGTTATTCTGGCTTCACAGGGTGATACTGTCATTGTAATGAGAATTGCAGTAGCGTAGGATTGTCACAGAGGAGAAAAGGGCCTGGGTGGGAAGGGAGGAGGGAGCGGGGGTGGGGTGGGTGTTTGATGCTGTGAGGATTTTTGAACTTGTCACGTAATGGTTTTTAATCATAACAGGTTTTAAACTAAGCCACTACATCAGCTTCCCCGCATCATTAAAGACCTTTCAGAGCTGAGTCGTGCATCTGGGTACACAAACAGCCAGCCATGAAGGTACCGTCTCTCTGATGGACCAATTAACCTCACTGCGTTACCAGCTCTCCCAGAGAGAGGTGGGCAGGACAAAGGACCAAAGCCCACCAAAGTCCTTTCCCATGTTTCACTTAGCCACCATGGGCAGGGAGCCAAACCAGCCCTGCAAAGCGAGGCGCCACACTGCAGTGGCCATTAAAGCCTTAAGGCCATGTGTGCAAACAACCGCGGTGTAGCAGACAAAGCCTCCATCCACCCAACAAACAGCGTATGTGTGTCTTCTTTTGATGTCATATTCAACCGCACACAAGTGAGAACGCTGTGGATAACAGCTTTTCCTCATACAGCCACACGGTTGGGCGGATCACTCAGTCCCCATGGGAAGGAGAGTCGTGCACTCCTGCCAACTGAGTGCATTTGCCTTATATTCAATAAAATCACGGGTATCATATAAATCTGTATGCACCAGAAAGTAATATATATGAGACATATGTGTGTGTATATGTATTTGGAAAACCATAGACGCTATATACCATGGAAGATGATTTTTTTTTCTCTTTGCGCTCCACTTAATAAAACCCCCACCCCCACCCCTACCCCCACCTCCTGTTTGGTTTAGGTTACCTGATGGTGCTTTAGGTTTTGTTCAGTGGATTGATATGCTGCTGGTGTTTGTGGGGCGTGAAGTGGCCCTTGTAAAAAGTGACAAGTGTCACTTTGGATGGTTTCACACATCTCTCGATCTTCACTAAAAGGCACACGGAAATCCCTTTCTCCCTGATTGAGCACAGCTACAACGTGGCTGAACTGTGCCATTACCGTCATCAGAACTCACAACCATGTTTACCATGCCTTCCAAATGAAAATTATTTTCACACGCATAAAATACTCTGCTGTGTCTTCATTTTCCTTCCCCCATTTTGGGATGAAATCAGGTAATGTGTAATTCATGTGCATGGTCAGATACTTACAGGGACACTGTGATTGAGGATATATTACAGGTCCTTTTTCTGGCGTTCAAACCTGAAACATGCTAACCCTGCCTCCAAACTACAGTACATCTGAAATCTCTTAACGCATGCAGTTAAAAACAGCGATGTCAGTGATTCTCCTAAACCGTTCGTTTGAATTGAAAGAAGTCAAATAGGAATGAAAGGTATAACAAAGGAGATGTGGAAGGAATGCAGTACCTGTCTTACCCATAATGAACTGATTAAACAGGTGCACATCTGTATTTTATAAGTTCACATGCACCTCTAAAATGTCTAAACAACTGTGTTAGTAGATATAGACCTCCAGAACAGACTTTTCCAAATCCTCAATGCTTGTGTATAACCCTGTCCTGATCATGGTTACATTCATGACTGATGGAATGGGGTCATGGGGTTTGTGTTGGGACACAGAACTCAGATGGCATGTGATCGCCCCTTTAAGGGCTGTTAAAGTGGACCAAGGTTTTTCAAGCAGTGGGCTATGGGGAAGTTCTGAAAAAAAAAAAAAAAAACTCACTGCACCATTGACAGGTGCAACAAATTACCTGTGAACCACCCCATAAAAGTGCAGACTGTCCTTCCAGTTCCATAGAAAGGCACTGAGGTCATAGGTGGAGATGGGTAAAAGGAAATCTTTTTTCTCAGAGTTGCTAATGCATGGAGTAGCTGGCCAAGTCATACAGTAGAGGCAAAGACCCTTGACCGGGCTTGACAAAGTATGTGGAAATGGAAAGCCTAGATGGGCTTAATAACCTGTTCTCATCATCAATTGTCATGTTCTTTAACAAGGTCTTTTTATTTTCTGGAGATTTCTCTTGAAAGAGAACAGAGCTGCTGCAAGCATTAACCTCCAGTTGAATCAAAAGTAAGCATGCATAAGATTTGTATCCTTACCTGAGTGCATGTTTTTGGAGGGGGGGAAAAAAAAAGAAGAACTTTCTTTGGTGGAGATGATTGTAAACCAATAACAGTCACTTCACGCCGCTCTTTAACATGGAGGGACATGGAGGCACCCAGAGGGATGAGGGTAAGAGCGGCTCCTTAACGACTGTGATCGGCTGAGCCCCAGCACCCCCGTGGCGTGAAGCCAGACCATCTCCCATTGACTGCTTGAATGAATCTGAGATCTAAAACTCAGAGCCAGGAGGCAGCGTTTACAGTCAGAGAGACAACAGAGCTGCATACATGTGCTCTCCCAACCGACAAGACTGTACTCTTCACATGCACAGTTTTAACTTTCCCACTTTGTTAAGTCGATGCCCTTTAAGTTCACAACCATAGTCTTAAGTTCTGCAGTTAAGAATATTGATTATTGCTGAATCCTTGACATTTTATGCCCTGAGTAAAATGTATAATTCATATTGTTTATCAAGATACAAAAATGCATATGTGAAGGAGGCAGATACTGTGTTCCTAATTAATAATTCTGTACCATACATGTAGAACTATGAAATTGAAATTACCAAACCAGACACATGTTGCATCCCGCAGTGTTTGAACTGGGGTATTAGCTAAATGCTGTAGGTATATCCGCAAGAGTCCATTTCAGTTATCAGGATTAACCTTGGGCCTTATGGAAAAGTGCCAAACTTGCTTAATTTAACTGAGGGCAGCCCTGGGTCCATGCCAGACACTAGCATGAAGAGAAGTCAGACTCCCAGCATCTACACAGTCCTCATGCTTAAATCCTTCAGTTATGGATAATAGTGCAAAGTCTAAAAGCAAATGACCTAACAGAGGACCTGGACCTGGTCAATGGAAATTAAAGGAATGACTAATCAATTTTCCAGAAACATTATTTTACCATGCATCTCTAATGCCAGTTTTATACAATGTTTTTTTTGTGGAAAAAATCAATCTGAATTTGAAATGATGGTAATAAGTTTTGGTATTGAACAGTACATAAAACTACAGGTTTGTATTCCATGAGTTAAATTTTTGTATAGAACTGTGTTAAAATGTCTTTCGAATTAGGTGAGCTGTGAATAGAGCAGACCTGAGGAATGTTTGTGCTGTTTCTGATCGCTCCACTTGTTTTTGCTTGTTGCTTGCTTCCTCATTAACAAGGAAAAGGTGAAGAAAAAGTCAAAGAGGAAAAAATAGACAAAAAGAATATACATAAATTATACCAGCATTTTAAAAAATCTGTTTCTGTTCCCGTGTTAAAATAAAGAAGTTAATAACGTTTCGCAGTGTTTAGAGTGGCCTACATTGTGGAGAGTTGTGAATAATGCACTACATTAGTGCTTTGACAAAACATCTTTCCCATTAGGCCAAATAAATGACTATTGTGAATACAAAGAAAAATATCAGCCTGCATTAGCTATGGCATTTTCAAAGGCAAACTTTGCTTCTGTTTGCTTTCAAGTTTGAGCTGGATAATTCAATGATGATAGCACATACTGCCCCGTCATTTTTCCCGCTCAACGTGGAGCGACAGGGCCTTCGGAGAGCACCCCCTGATTGCCTCTTCCACCCCTTGATGGTTCCTCTTGCTGTTCATTTTCTCGTCAGAATCGAAGCACCTATTTGTATTTGGACATAAGATCCTTTTGTTTCATGAGTTTCTCTGGTGGCAGTGCCCAGGCACATCATTACGCTCAGACATGTTCTGGAAGGCGGTCCCCTGCTTAATTTAACCTCCCATCTATACAGGATTAGAATGGCTCTGATTCTGAGCAATGTTGTGACATATAAACAACACCAACATTCTACACCAGATGACAGATAAATAAACAAGGCAACAGCGTTTGAGAGATGACCGAAGGAGACCTTCATCCGGTGCATTTGTGATCATAACAGTGGAGGGACCTGAGTGGAATGAAAAGTGGAAATGAATCGTTTAAATCCCAATGTTCCTGAGCTTCTCTGGTGCCTTTTTGTCCAGCGCTGGTAGCATCGCTAAGGCGTTATAAATCAGGCGAGGCAGAGAGGCATCAGTGCACGAAGTAATAATGGCGTTTATCACTGTGCTGGTCTGGCAGAAACAGATAGCTCTTAATGTTACTGATGACTTAAGGGCAAACACAAAATCACTGTGTGTGGGGCTACCTTTAACGCATGCAGTGTGCACTCATGCTCACATGCCCATATGCACACACACACATACACCGTAATGACGGAAGGCTCCCTTTCATTTTCCTCTCTCTGGCATTCTGTTCACAGTCACTACTTAAAACAAGCTGCACTGTTAATCACATTATTGAAATAGCACCATGGTTTTCCACAATTTCCCCTTTCCTATTTTCGTGTGTGCGTGTGTATGTGTGTGTGTGTGTGTTGGTGAGTGAGTGTGCATGTTTGTGTGTGTTTGTGTGTTTCTTCAGTTTTGATGCAGCCTTTTACACTGAAGCCAACGCCCTGGCATTTTAAAGTAAATCCGGACTGTTTTTTTCCCTTTCACCTGCAGGGGGCACTCTTGTCATTCAGTTAGTCGGCCTGCTTGCACAACAAAAGTCCATGATCAAGGTAACACAGAGAGAGAATATCTCCACATTTACCCTGTATTACAGATACCTCTGGGACTGTAATCTTTGGAAGTGAAATGCACATGGGCACGTAAGTTCACTGAATTAATTTGATTATATACTTGCCAATTTCTTTGTGAAAATATTTGTGCATTAAAACAGCATGACCAGAAGATAACACTAAAAGCAGCCCTCATCACAACATGTTAAAAGGATCCTTTCGCTCAACTTTTGCGCGTTTACAGATAAAGCACGCCTTCACTGTTTGACAAAAGGCTGTGACACAGTCATCACCTGTCAACAGTTAGATGTCCATCTGCCATGAGATTCTAAATAAGGGCTCTCTGAGGGGGAACAACAGAACATGCGGACATGCACTCTGTAGTCAGACTGATGTAGCAGCTGCTTATTAATGGTGAGCGCTGGAATGCTCTCCCACACCCCACAGTCGCACATATGAAATGTGAAATGTGCCTGGGCTGGGACCTGGCTCTCTCCGTGCTCTGTTCAGGCCCTTTTCTGAATGTTACATACACAGGACTGCAGCCACAGTGACCTTCCCCTCCTGGCCTGTCATAGGAGCAGCACATCTGTTTCATCATTGGCCAAACACACTGAGCAAGGGGCTAATTAGACCGTTCGGAGCAGCAGGGAGCCTGTAGCTGTATTCCAAGTGTCTGCAGTCCAACAAAAAAAATCTAAATTCTCATATAAATATTATCAAACATATACTCACTCAATACAGATGATTTTTAAAATACATGAACATAACCCATTTAAAACATATGCATAAACACATTATTTTCTTATGTCATGGTTAGCTTGATTAAGAATGAACGTATTCTTAGATCACAAGCAAAGATCTTCAAACCATAAAAATAAGGAGATTATTATTTGCAATGTGTGACTGTTCATCCGTTTTTTTTTGTTGTTATGATGGGCGGCTGGTAACATGGGACACCTTGTGTAACAAAAAAGGGGAAAAAAAATCCTCCGTCACAGGGATTCCAGTTAATTAGGATTTTCAAGGGTTCTCTTTTAATTACTGAGGTAATGAAATGAGATCCTTTAATCAGCACACTTCAAAATAATGAGTGCAGACAAGCTAATAGATTCAGCTCTGTGTTTCAATCACTTAGATGCTTGGATAATCTCACAATAGGGGGAAAATAGATGATATCACAAAGTCACTCATACTTTGAGTAAAAAGCCTAATTGAGTTTATGGTGGTTACTGTCCTCTTGCTTTCAAATATCACGCATGCTACGCATCTCCTTTAATCCTGTGCCTTACACTCCTTCCATATGGTTTATGTATCTAGGAAATGGCTATGCAAAGAAACACATTGGTACTGCAAAGAGTAGGCACTACTTTTAAACATTCTGTATGAATAAAATACCATCTCATCTGCTGAGTCCCAGAAAGAGGAACTCATCCCTTTGATATGTCCAACCATTTAAATAAATGTGGGGAAGTTCGGTCCCTCAAAGGAGAAGATAGCAGGAAGATCATTCTTTCGATTACAGTTTGCCGGGAATTTAAGATTTTCTTTTGAAGGGGAGAAAAAGAAAATGTTTGCAGCGCAACTTTCGGCAGCACTAAATGAGGTTGGTACTGCAATGCTCGTTTACCTCTGTGGGTGCAGCATGCTTTAGGTAACATTTTAATGCGCTGTTTCAGTTTAAGTTCTGTGACTGGGTAAGATGCAGTACTGCCATTCAGGGAAGAAAGAAACCAAAGAATGGCCCAGAATGCCATGCTCACTTCATTATGGTTTTGTGGCACTTTCTGCTGCTCTGTGCCTGCTGCTGCATTAATTGGTACATATCACTGTGCGGATGCATTCAATGCGCACATAAATCTGAGCCTCGACCACAGCACTTTCATCTCAGCCCAATCAAAAGACTGCAGAAGGAGCGGAGCACTGGAGAGGCGGTGTGGTGCACGTAAAAGCGTTGTCTGCACAGCGAACAGTGGCGAACAGAGCAGGGAGATGGTGTGCGCGAACATGTACGACAGGCATGCAGCCTGCGGGAAGACACAGGTTGCAGCTGTTAGGTGCAGAGTGAGAGGGAGAGGTTTGGGGGTGGGGGGCGGGTGGAGGGGGATGTATGTGTTACTTACTCTGAACTGTCATGCAGAATCATGCCTATGCACTGGTCTGGTCGTGCCGCTTCTCAGTCTCATTTAGATGAGACTCACGTTGGCCATCTGCTCCTGCCATTTCTGCTGAGGAAGATAGCATGATACAGCTTGTGGAGCGACTGCCGCGTGGCTGCAGAGATGGACGCTGAACCGTGTAACTTCCCTGCAAAGTCTATGAAACCCTCATACAGGTATCGAGGTCTTTAAGGACATTTTACCCTCGGACATAGTCACCTTGATCTGAATTTGTGAATAAATAAAACGGATTTATCGACTAAAATATACAAATAATACATTGCAAGATCTTGTGTAAAAGTCACCCTGCGTAAAAGTAAGAACTTCAAAGAAAGAAAAGTACATCAAAGAGGCCATGCATTGCAACTGGATGAGTACTAGCCATCGTCACATGTTAGCCATAGTGACATGTTAGCCATAGTCACATGTGGTGACAGCAGTAGAATGTGATGTACATGCCGCTGTCTTACTGGTTTAGCATGTTTATTTAATGGGCACACCAGTGCCTTTTGGAAAAAGCTGCTGCATGCTGACAACAGAGGCAGATGTTTCTACAAGCAGCATACTATAAACAGTTACAGAGTGAGGTGAATCTCTTAGTGGATCGTGTGAATGACAAAACACATCACCTGGTTTCTTTATGATCAATGAACCCAATCAATAAATCAATCAATCCACCTTAATGGCCACATGGTTTGTCCTCATCTTGGAATACCGAAATGAAAGCAGCCTTGCTTCTTTCATTACTCACACATTGTCATGAATCTGGCAGTAATGAAAAATATTCTGCAAAAGAAATAGAAATAACTTGTTTCATTCCATCACTCAAAGTGTGTTTGAGATTAAATGGCGATAGGCCTCAGTTCTAAAATTTCACATAATCGTACAAATGAAAATGAATGGCTGGCCACACGGTTCATTTATTTCTTTCTGTCACATTGCAAACTTTTTCACAGTGGGAACTGGGAAGACTGACAGACATGGAAACGCAGACCGCGCTGTCAACAAAGACATGTTCATCATACAGCTTTAGCTTAGTTATAACATTTAATATAATTCATTCATCAGACCTCATTATCAAGTTCATCACTTATAGTAATGCTCGTTATGATGCACAGCTCAGGTGTGATGGGATTGGTTGCTCTGAGGACCTGCTGGCAAGCCATGGTGAGAGCTGAATGGTAGTGTCATGGTTTTGGGAATACTTTGCTGTCTGAGGTCCTGAACCGTTTTAAATGGCATTTTATATCAGACAAAAATAAAAAAAATAACTGTATCCACGTATTTAGTGAATGTTTGGCTCAGAAACTTTGGGAGCCAGTGCCTCACTTGGCTAATTTAAAAAATGCTTGCTATATGTACATCCAAACTCTGCATGGCTCCTATTTTCTTGCCATGCCACCCAAGGTGCCTTTTCATTTTTGTGGTATTACAGAGTAAAGGGTAAGCATCCAGCTGTGCTTGCTTTAACAGAGCTACATTGTGTCTGTTAGACTGAGAGTGGCCCTTTGTTTCTTGTATCCATGGTTATTTCTGAAATGGACTGCACAAACTTGTGGGAAAAAAAATATCTACATATTTTTCTTGTAATATTTGAATTTGACTTTCATGAATATCATTATTATTGAACCCCTAGCTGATGCAAAACCATGCAATAGAATGACTTAAATTTATTTTTTTAATATCCTCATCATAGCAGTGCAAAAAAGGCTAACCCAGGGACCCTGTCTGTACATGCCCACAGTAAAAAATGAAATGCATAGCAGGGGGACAGCCAGGAATGGTGTGACAACTGCACAGGACTCTCTTTCTGCGGCTTTTCTCCCCCTCTCCTCTGACAGGGCAGAGAATGTATATCAAACATCCCCGCCCCCACCGCCGCCCCACGCCACCTGCTGCCCCTCCCTCTGCCTCCCTGTCTGACCTTTCTGGAATAAGGCAGGGGAAAAGGGCAACCCTTGGTGCACAGCAGCACTGATAAAACATGCCGAGCGTTCAGATCCGACTCACATCAGTGGGCCCTGTTACTGAGCAGACGGCTGCGGGAATGCTCCCTTTATCTGCACTATGCTCCTCACAAAAGTTTGGCTATGAAAAATGTGGCACTAAAATAAATGAATAAATAAACAAAATAGTCCAATAAAAATTTGTGATGAAGAGATAATCAATAACCTTCTTTTGTACCTTAGTATGCTGGTCTCAAAAATTGCTTGGAAGGTCATGTTTAGTGAATAATCAACCAATGTCCTCCAGAATTTTTATTTATTTGTGATGAGGTCAGATGGCTGAGTTATGTCTTCTAGAGTGGCATTGCATATCGTCATTGACCGCCTTGTTTGAAGCATTTTCCTGTGAGCACTTATTTTTCTTTGTGATTTCTAAATTGCCTCCTTGATGGTCTGAAGCCCTTTGCTGTACTTCTTCAATAGCTTGAATAACAGAATTGTATCTGTGATGTCTTTGTTTGCAGGCCCTTCTCAGAGAATTTACAACATTGCCAAAAAAAAAAAAAAAAAAACTCTTCAGTGGTTCTCTGATTCAGTTCATAGGCTTGTCACCATTTCTACAAGTGAAACTTTGTTGAGGTATCCTTGAGGAAAGATTGGCTCATTAGGCAGAGTTTGATTGCAAACTTAATTTAAAAGCAGTTGTGTACGATTCATTATCACAGCTGTTCCTCATTCTCCCCTGCAGATATGGACTCATCCTGCTCTAAAAATAGGAGCCTGATTGCAATTTGCTGCTTTTGCATCTTAACGGTTTTAATGTGCACAATGTAAGCGCTGTGGGGTCACTGGTAAATGTCACCCACGACACATTTCCTGAACTGAGATACTGTTGCATGTGACTGTAGTTGGCACAGGCAAAGCAGATACCTGATTGGACGTAAGAGGCACAATTGAGAAATGAGATGGGGAATGCCATGGCGACTGAAAGCATCCCTACCGGGTACCACTATGTTCAGATTTGCATCCGGCTGGCATTGACATTTCTTTTGTCCTCATGCTGAGAGAAAAGTGACTAGGGATGCAAATGTCTTATCTAGAATCCACTCAAGACCTTTTGCTAGCTCTTTTGTTCACGAGACAATGATGAGAAACACATCAGCCCAAGATATATTTGAGCAGCCAATCATCCGATTACTTTTGGTCCCCTAGGAGACCATGTGTAAAAAGGGCTACACTTCCTACACAGTTCATCTGATATGGATATGAACACCCTGAAATTACTCAAATTACAGCCGAGAGTTGGCACTTTAACCTTGTTTATTGTTTCATTTCAAATCAGAGTACAGAGCTAAACAAGGGCTTTACAATCTATTTCCATCCTCACATCATTTCAGTGACAAATAGCTGCAACACAGTCAATCGCATAACCTTTGTCCTAAAACAATTAAAAATGATTCTGAGATGTGGCATCATAAAAATTTACTACACAGAACTTGAAATGCCTAAATTAATTCTAAATGAAATGCCTAAATTAATTCTAAATGAAATGCCTAAATTAATTCCGTAATTCAAGGGTTTCACCTAAAAACATATTTAAAAATGCACTTTACGGGGAAGAGCATATTTTATGAGTATCACAGACTTGTGTCACTCTTTGAGAAACAGCAATACTGAGCTTTGCAAAGAGATGGATCTGCAGCTTCACACTTTGCCTTAAGTTAAGTTTCCCCTCCTAATTTGGTGGTGAAGGGAGACCGCTGAATAAATGAATGCTGCCGTGTTATGTTAGGAAGAGGATAATGACACAGAGCTGTCAGAACGCAGATTGCCCTCGGGCACGGTGCCTGAAGCAGAAATATGTTTCCGTCTTCTGTGGACCTGGACCGTCTTGATTGGCACAAGAGATGCTCTCTGTTGTTAATACTGGTGGATTGCTGTCGTGGCGCATTACAATTAAGGCACATCCTCTGCGAAACTGCATTCCGTCAGTCCATCTCAAGTGGAGTAATCATCAAAGTTTCCATCAACCTCTCAAAAGTTACCCTGCAAACAATGTGCAATTTGTATAACAAATGCATGCATTTGTAATGTAGCACTTGTTAAATGCCCAAAACATAAACATATGCACCCCATTTCTTATCCCTTCCTGCACAAAATGAAATGCTTCTCATTTTATGAATACATTTCTAGCCCTATGAAAACCTTGCGATAAAGAATATGGCAAATAATATATATATATATGTATATATATATATTCATATGATAGGCAAGACAAAATGAGGAGATACACTTTGGGGTTTGTTTCATAACCAGTATTTATTTGGAAGAAGTAATTTCAATTTTAAAGAGCACACAGAGAGCGGTCCCAGCACACAGAGCGCAGCGGTTTATAAATGAATTTTGCTCAGTAATTCCAGTAGCAGAATCAACACCTGTGAACTACAACCCCAGAGTTGATTAGAATTCCTGGTCTGTTCTCCAGGTCCTTACATCTTGAAAGCACGCCCCCTCCCTACTCTTGAGAGTCCTACGCCTGATAAATGCCAGAGTCTATTTTCTAAGAGCAAGAGCACAGGAAATTGTCTTCCCCCTTTGTTTACATTTAAGGGAATAATGTCACAGAGTAATATTCTACTTGACTAAACTTAAATTGAGCTGTATGTGATGAACTCTTTGATGTTTTTTCAGACGAAGCGCTTGTTGAATGCTAAGTCTGGGGGTCTCAGACGGAGGGTGTAGCTACCCAGGGGCAGACAGACAGAGTCTGTGTTGACTCAATCAGATTTATGACAGATAATCATTTCTAAAAATTAATTCCATTGTAAATTCCAACATGAAATGTATTGTAACAAATAAATGAATGACTGAATTAATTATCAGGTTTCACAATAATCTGATAGTTGTAGGAAATGAGTCTTGGTATATATCATGTTAGCATACCTCCCAGTAGTCAAGAAATAAGAAGTTTTTTTTTGTACAAAGACATGCATCTTATTTATACAAAGAAAAAATATGCAGAAATTATATTTGCATATGTTTCATATATAAAAAGAAGCTGGATCCCTTGAAGAGACACTTTAAGAACCCAAATGTACATTTCTGATTTCTTCTTTCTATAAATAAATAAATAAATAAATAAATAAAAGGTTTATTACATTCTAACTGCAGCCTTTGTCCTTAGTGAATTTAAACAAGCATATCTTCTTTTTTTAAGTTTCAGATATAGTGCAATAAAATGAATGAAAAAAACCTTTTTTCTCAGGAAACCAACTGAAAATGTGTAACAGGTTCTTGGCTGTTGTTTCTTCCCTGAAAATGCATGGCGAATCTCTTGAAGTATCTGGAGAGGAGGACGGTTTTACACAGTGTACAGCAAGGTACAGCCTGAATAACACTGCTTTATCTTTTTGTGCAGCAGTTCTGTTTGGTGTGGTGCAGTAGCCAGGGCACCAAGCACTAGAACAAAGGGTCATAGGGTTAAAAGAATGCTTAAATGTGAAGATAGTAAGAAACTAAATTTATCTCCTGTTGTTACACAGCAACCTTTTTAAATAGTCTTTGTATTTTACAGTAGGGGCCATTTTAAGGAAGAGAGCATTCCTGTGTTATAAATATTCTGAAATCGCTTGTGAATTGATAGTTCTGAGCCTTCAAATTCATACCAGAGCAATATTTAAAGGGTCAGTTTATCCAAAAATTAGGCATATTCATTCTCACTTTTAAACATAGTTTGGGTGTACTCATGTAGTGTTGTTGTTTTGTGGACATGATAAGAAGAAGAAGACTTTTAAACATGTCTTTTGAGTGGCCACTCTAAGAAGAATCTTTTTTTTTTTTTAATTTGAATCAGTCCATTAACACAGCTCGACAAGGCCTTGCAAGCTGAATGGGACTCAATGACTGAGGATGCACAAGTTACAGTCTTTTCTGTATAATAATAATAATAATAATAATAATAATAATAATAATAATGATAATAATGCCATTTTAATACTCTTGTGAGATGTGACATTATGCATGCCATCACTACAATTAATCTCTCATTTTCTCTGTAATAGCTTTTATTTCATGGTTTAGGATCTATTATATCAAATTAAGCACATTAAAACAGTGGTGTTACAAAAATGAAGCTGACAACACTGTACATTTAAATTCAAAAGGGAAAAGTTCAGTTTTTCAACTATTCAGACAAGAAATCACAAAGACGTCTTTCTGACCTAATGGTCTTAATGGCTTTTCACCATTGGGAAAATGATGTTCCTGGACAGTTATATTATAAAACATTGTTCTCTTTTTAGGGCTGCAAAAATCTCTGGGTAGGGGAGGGTTGCATTAAAATCAGGGTCGCTTTAAATATAGGCCAATATGGTAATCAAATTGACAAAAAAGACAGCTAGGCAGCTGTCATTGTCAGGTCAAATGAAAATTCCAATTCAGAGAAAATTAATGAATAACCTTAATTTTTAGGGTGAACTATCTATTTAAAGATTATTTTGAGTCCTCTGAATGTGAGGCCATGCTTTCCCACATTTCCTCTACCTTGGACACACACACACACACACACACACACAGAGTGCTATGTGTGTATCAAAACCCAGATCTTCGGGTGTTGCTTTTTAGCTGTGGTGCAGCTGCTATAACCTTCGCATATCTGCACATGCTCACATCGTTTGCTTGGTGATATGATGATGATCATCAAAGTTTTCAGCCATAGAGAGCGTTCCTGAGCACTCCACACAAATACCTCTGCAGTAGATCACATGACAAAATTCCACCAGTCAGAGTGCCAATGAGAACATGTTTTTCCCTCCACTCAAGCAGCGTGCAGTTTCTGAAGGATGGCTAGATTGCTGGTGGTTAATTGGTTGTAATGGATTTCAGCATGAATGACATCTTAGGCAACTGAAGGTGAAAAATACAAGTCTATACCGATTCATCCCCTAAACTACATTGCATTACCAATGTAAACACAACAGGCGGGAACACATTAACCTAAGCTAAGAGAAAGTACCATTCATAATTTAGCAAAGGCCCTGCTGCTGATCGATTCCAACTCTGGGGAGCATAAAATGAAGAATGTTGCCCCAATGCAGTTTAAATTGAGGAACTATTAAAATGCAAAACAAGTACATGGACACTTCTCTTAAGTGTAGGATGCTAATTTACAATTTCCCAGCTCTAATTTCCTTTTTAAGAATAAAGCAAAATGTGATGAAGTGTCAGGATGTAATGAAAAGGTTTTTTTTTATAGAGAAGCCTTTCTCAGTGTTTGTTGCCAGCTATGGTCCCCTGGATTTAGGTATGATCGCATACCTAAACAACCTCAAGTATTTCATTAACAATCAACTGTAAACCATATTGAAATTTGAACTCAGATCAATTGACTGTATACTGCAGGCTGACCAAAACCAGGCTACAGTGGGAAAATTCATTGCAGAAGGCCACGATATATGCAGGTATTTCCACTGACCATGTACTGTACTACATTGTTTCACTCATTAGCTCACATCCTAAGCCAAGATGGTGCAGTGTGTGTGGTTGGAGCAAACCTCATAGATACTGTGGTCCACAGATCCTAGAGTTGAATGCATCTGATATTATTATTATATTATTATGACAGATTATGCATAGGATCCATATGGGATGATTCCACTCCTCTCTGTTTATCAAAAATGGAGCTTGGTTTTCTCTTCTTCAAACAATGTGAGTAAGACATCAATACTTAACAAATATTATTCAATCAATAAAACACCTGTCTTCTGAAATCCCACCCAGCAAAGTGTATTTTCATGTGACATTCTCATGAAGTAATTCAATGCCATGCGGATTCCATTAGTCAGCATGGGATCAAAGCATGTTACTTCATCACTGCTGCTGGCCAATGACATGGAGGCTAGACATGCATGAAGAATGAAGACGGACTAATGAATGAAGAGGTATCTGTAGCTTGCAACAACTCCAACCTTTTTTTCTTACTTTACTGCAGGTTCGTGCTTCTTTTACATGACTCAGTGACAGAATAAATGTGATTTTAAAAAGGCACCTTGTGTTGTACTCTCCATGTAATATATTCCAAGGAAAGAGTCTTGTATTAGATTTGTTTTTTTAAAATGCCAATCACCCATGAAAGTGCACAAAGCCAATAAAAGTGGGGAAAGCAGCTTTGTGTTCTTGGAACATGTAGTGCTTTTCTGCTAATTAGCTTAGGACATGTTATGTGGGTTCACTGGAGACAGCATGTTCTCAGCTATAGGCAGGGCAGTCTCTGGACCCCCTTGGGTGCCTTCACAAAAAACATACCATAATTGAAAGGGAAAGTGTGGCTTGTCTCTTTCCCATTATAAAACAGAGGCTGAGGAATGCTGTCTCATCTGTGCACGAATTATTTGGGCTTTTTGTTGAAAAAGAATTATGAACTTTTTTATAGTTGCTTTATTTTTTAAAGGAACATGATAGAAAGTACTTGTGGCCCAGAATTAAAAGCACAGTTTTTAACATAAACATGATGTTTTGCTAATATATGACATGCATATCTGTACAAATATCTACATATTCCCTTCATGTTTCTAAATTCCTTTTTATAAAATATTATTTGAATAAATGATTAAACTCATGTTTATTTGCTGAACTTATTAACTAAACATCTGCAAGTTTTACACAAAAAAAAATGTACAAAAGAATATTTTTACCATCCACTGTTTTTGTTTAACTTGAACATCACGTTTATCCATGTCTTATTCGTCTTATCTCAAAACAAGTCCATGTAAATGTGATGCGGAGTAAACTTCCATCGTCAAGAGGAGAACAAACGCTTCTGGAACATCACAGAAGCTGTATGTTACCATAATGGAGATTGTGCAGCAGGAAGAAAAGAGTGTCAGAAGCATTCACTCTCCTGTTTGAAGTCAGAGAGCAGTCTGCAGAAGTCAGGCAAAGGGTCACCGCCTTCCACAAGCCAGCTGATGAATTCCATTTATAAATCACAAGAAAGGGGGGGATTTCTATTATAGTGCTCATTACCAATACTGCTTTGAGAGTTATGGGGATGGTCTATAACAGCAGGGATATTTTTGCAGTAACGGTCTGCTGTACCAACAGTGGTTTGGAGGCAAATGTAAAACCAAGGGAAACAATTAATAATGTGGGAAAAACATCTGGGATGTTCTGGATCACCAGGGGACACCACAAACCTGCCAGCCCCTGTGCTGAACTTGGGCAGTGTGACTGGGGTCGCTCATGGCACTTCTGGAAGTTGGAATATGAAAAGCCATTGAGAGTGAATCATACATATTTTGTAAAGGTCACAAATGGCATATTTTTGTCTAAAAAAGGATGAGCCCATGTTGAGAATAACATCACCTCCTCGTTGAAATATGGAAGCACATGGGCTTTGATTCTTGGATGGATTCAGACCCATACCAGGACTCTACTGGAAATAAACTTGGGTTTAATAATCTTTGCTAAGAGGCATTTCAGTAGTGATCCAAAGCATGCAGCAAAGCCCTAGACAGAAATGGATGCAGTGAAAATAAAATCAGTGCATCTTGACTGATCATTATGATCTCCTTGGACTTCAGGCCAATTGAACATTTGTTTCAACTCAAGAAAGCACTTAAGAAAAGGAAAACCTTTGGGGGAATGTGAAAGATATACCCCAAGGAGAACCGCCAGGCCCTTTTAAACCCCTCCTCAGTGCTGCTAAAACTGGATACACAGAACATGCATTATGATGAAAAATGATGTGAATTAATTTGATTAAAAAACTTTGTTATTTGTAAGTGACCTGCATATTTTCCTGTGCCGAGGAGGTGTGAAGTGGAAGTGTGTGTGTAGCTTTACTGAGCAGCGTTTTCACTAGCTATGCTTTTACAGCCTAGAGTGAAACACAAACTCATTCGGTCACAGAGTTATGTATTTTTAAGAGCTCCAATCACAAACCTGATCTCAGGTCAGCCGTGATCTCTGTCACTGTTTATGTGTGTTTATGTGTGTGTGTGTGTGTGTGTGTGTGTGTGTGTGTGCGTGGGAGTGTGTGTGTGCGGGTGGGTCACCGTGAGAAATGATACCTGTTGTTTTTGAGGTTGTTTTTGTTATTGACGGTCCTGAGCTTTTGTCACAGGGAAGGTGTGTGTGCTTATTGATGAAAGCCAGAACATTTTAATGTGATTGCTGCAAAAAAAAAGCTTAAATCCTCCTGTGTACTAGCACCTGATTAAAAAGGGATAGTTCCAGTTTTTACAGATTCATAAACCTGCCATGTGCACCGATGTGTGGGTGACACCAGCTAATGTAACATTGCAAGCAATTTAAGTCATTACATTGCAGCAAAAGGGGTTGCAAATATTTGTGATACATGGGACCCAATGGCACTGATTTCACTGTCTTTACTTGTACAAAGGACTGTGACAATTGAATCCAAAGGGGGTGCCAAAGAAAGCTATGATTTCCCGCCACAGACCTCACGCTAATGAGCATTCACCGATTGAATCACCCTTTTCGTGGCCCATTGTCTAGACACAAAGTATTGTATCCCCCTGTTTATTGTATTATAATTAAATATACACACTAATCACTTGCTCCGTGTCATGTTACATTGTTTCTCAAATTGTGCTTGTTTCTTCAATGAGTCCTCCTCTGAGCATCAGCCTTTAATATTGGCACAAACCTGCACAATACCGTATTTTCATATTTTCCCATTGGTGTGACTCTCTCAACTGTAGCCTCCCAGAATGGTGAGGGTCTTCTGTGCATAATGAATAATTAAAAGCTGATGAATAAACCTCGCTTGTGGGACAATAAAAGGCCCACAATTTACAACCAATTATGGTATACACAGCTTCAATCTAAGTGCGTGTACCCTGGGTATTTCCTTTGACCCTTGCTTAATTTCATCATTCACCTTTTTCAGAGCTAATAAGGGTAAGTATCATGAGTTTCATTATTACTGAAGTTGATTAAAAAAAAAAAAAAAAAAAAAACGTGTTATGTAGGAAACAAAGTCGCTGGCTGAACCTTAGCTTAGTCTTGTTACTAAAAGTCAAGGACAAAGTGTGTTGCCCTTAGTTTGACTCAGGTTCTTGGTAGCATAATAAACAACTGGGCTGAGTTTAAGCAATTCAGGTCAGCCGCGGTTTGTCTGGCCTTAGGGAATGTATTGATCTAATATGGTCGCTGGGAGACTGATTTCACTACAGTCTTGCTTTCAGTACATGGGCATAAACAGTGCTCAGTGCTACACAAACCCCATCAATAAGACAGTTATTTATCACCCATTACCTTAACACAGTGTCCTGATTCTCATGAAGCAGTCTGTGTAAACAGTGACGAGTAGGAGTTTATATACTGAGTCCAAGTTCCAAGTTCAGATCCTTGGTATGGCATTGCTGTTGTCACCTTGAGCAACACACCTGTCTCTAAAGTAGCTATGTCGGTACATACTAAGGTGTATGAATTAATATTCCATCAAAAGAAAGATACTGAATGTAACCTGCCACTGATTAAATGTAAATAAACAAGCACCTCTATGGGAATGCCGTTGGACTGTGTCAGGTGTCATATACCATGTGCAAAGCTTATGGAAGGTTTATAATGCTGTAATTACATGCGTAATAACACTGTATGCAAGGCTTATGAAGGCATGGTCATTCCCAATAGAAAGAATGAGCATCCTCATTAACGAGTTACATATAGTATGGCTATGCTGACTGTATTGCTAATGCTAATAACACGCCGCATGCAGCCATGGAAGCAGACTCATTTAATGCAGGGCATTGACTGACAAGGTACAGTTAAAAAAGCAAACAGCCAAAGCCCCCCGTGGGCTTCAAAGTCAAGCGACAAGACTGACTCGTAGTGCAGGTGTGGTAATTAATTGCTTTTATCAAGGATAATGAGGAACAAAGTGCTTAAAAAGGATTCAATAGTCATTTGCTTTGAATTAATTAGAGTTGGACCTTAAAGTGCTTTTAGCAGCTGCCCATGGGGCGGACACATGAAAGCCATCCTCTCTCTGACTGTTTGTGGCAGATTAATTTGTGTGACAATGTGGGAAATCAATTCGGTATTAATACAAAACAAAATGCAAAAAAAAAAAAAACCTAAACAAAATGAAGCTCATGCACATGCACACCCAGGTACAGTTTACGCTCTTCATCCCCCCTCTGACCCCCCAAACCTTCACAGGTACTGACTGTGACCCAAACAACTGCACACCTGTGAGGCACAGACACAGCACACATCCCTAAAACCTCTGCAGCTCCAGAGCCATTGCTGGCAGTTCCGTTGTGGGCTGTAATATCTGAAACAGCCACATGCTTCATATTATTACTGGTCATAATTTCTGGGACTAATGAGTCATGTTCTTCAAAGCTGAAGGGAAATTGTGAGAGCATAAAAAATGTTTCTTAAAGACTTGTACCAGATTCTAGTAACACTGACCACCACCAGCACAATTACAACTACTATTATACTACTGCTACTACTATTATTATTAATAATAATACATTAAAAACACATGAATTTCAGATGAGAAAGAATAACTGTATTTCACGTTAAAAATCTCCACATTTTATGCACATGTGAAACACGTGTTTTTCATGAAATTTCACAGTTATATTTTTTACATTGCGACCATGTGTAGTTATATAATAATTATTAATTATCAAGGCTCATTTATTAGCTGGTGGTCCATGACTGGATGAACCTCTGGATACCACCTATGAGGTAAATAACTGAAGGGTGCAATCAAAAATAATAACCTACACCATCATTACAGTGCTCACACAGAAATCTACATCACAGCTGACATTCCCAACTGATTTTAACTGTGGCATGGTGAGGTCATTAAAAGTCCATTTTCCACATAAGTCTGACTATCACAATGATGAGTTACGTGGCAAAAGCACTTTAGTGCAGATCTGAATATGGCCCTATGTGAATATGCGCTATATATGTAGCAGTAATTGACTCTTAATGACCTCAACTGCCACAGTTAAAGTCAGATGTGAAGTGACATGGCTTGGGGAGAATAAAATGGAGACACCCCCACTTTGTGTCAGCAATAAAGAATCAAATCATGACCACCCACAGATTGGAGTTTTGGCAGCCACCTAATTAAAACCACCGTCTGACCCCTGCCTGAACAATCTTTCACAACAGAAGATGTCTTCACCTGGCAACCACCATCCCTCAAAGTATGACTAAATACTATCCTGTGTGAACACTGTAATAGTTATCGTATATGGTCACTCCCCTCAGTTCTCTACATCAGTAGAAGAATCAAGTGGTTCCTCCAGTCATGGGCCACCAATACAGGAGCAGTACTGTGAAGGAATGAAGTGCATTTGGGTTCAGGCAACAGCTGAAATCTGTGAAGCTGCCAGAAGGTACAACTGAAATATCAACACAACAATGTACATGTGAGGAGAGGGCAGAACAAAGACCTGCACTGACCTGACCAGGACATCCATGGTGACCACGTGTTGTATGTGTACGTTATGCATTTGGTGCAGCACAACAGCTCTGCTGAAGCCTGTCTCTGTAGGTGAATTATGATTGTCTGATTTCAGTTCTACAAGAAAATTAAAGGATAATTAGATGGGTGAAAATGATGTAGGGTTGAGTTACAGTAATTTCATAGTGAAACCACTGCATATGATGATGATGTTTCTTCTTCCTCTTATTATAGCACAAATAACATTTTTATTATATTTACATTTTTATCATTTCTTTTGTTATTTTCAAATCTATTTAATGGGCCAAAACAGTTGTTCAGGAATAAAACTCCAGTTTCTAGGCAACAGTTTCCAGTCACATTATCAGCTAAGCAACTAATCCCTTGAAACATAGTTTTCTCTTTTGCCACAGGTATTGCATAGAGCAGTAAAGAATTAAACAAGGCAACCATCCAAATTATTTTGAAAAAGGCTCATCTCTATTAAGAAGAGATAATCCAAGTAGCAGCTGTAGTCACAACGGAATGAGCACTTAAAAATGGAATTGTAATGATTAGGCGAGAATAATACTGAATAGAGCTCACCCTAAAAATAGTGCTAAATTGCTGGCCAAAAACATTGCTGTGTCTATCTTGTTTAACCGAAGGATCAGAAAAAAAAAATCTGTTGTTTAAACAGGGTGTGATTGTACTGTGGTGCCAGGAATGAAGTTGAAAAGAACATTTCTGTCTTTGCGCAGAGGTGAAAATTGTCTGTCCCTGATTTCTGTGACTTTCACTCCCTCGTTTGGCAGTGAGGTGTGCGAGTGCTGGGGATCTCAAAGGAGAGCTTCCTGGAAAGGCTGTGTTCTCAGAGGAGACAGCTGAGATTGAGTTATACGGTATGCCTTCAAGCTCTTAATAGGATGAACAGATTTAAGCCGCCATCTTCAGTCCCTGTCTCCTTTGTTCTACGGTAGATCCTGGTGCACTGGGTTCATGACGCCAGATTCAAAAGCCCAGTAATTCACCTGGGATCTGGGCTTATGCCAAAAATAATGAGCGATACTAAAAATAAAAGTGATAAACCTTCTTTCATCCAATCAAAGTGCCAATTTTTAAAGCACTACTGCACAATGCATGCATTGGACTGTTCAGTACACACCTCAAACACAGGCCACAGTTAATGTCTGTTAACTGGGGCATGAGGGGGGAAGTTCAATATTAGTAATACTGTATAACACTTACTACAGAGGGTAATCTATAGAACCTGAGGTTCCAGTGTATGTCTGTACAGGCTCTGGACTCAAAGTCCCAGGAGCAGTTGCTTGCTTTCTGTGCCTTGCCTCTAGATAACCACAGTGAACACAAGTAGAACTTTGAAGTTCTTTTCCTCTCAAGGTCTAATTTCTGGAACAGCAATATATTCTTGAGCCATCGGGAAAGCAAACTTGGTGAGGAAACATGAGAAACATATAGGTGAGGTACTGTGGGTCCAATCCTCTAGTATGTCTGTTGTGCACAGTAAAATTTCAGGGCCCAATTTAGAGACTAGTAAAGCCCCTTTATTTTCCTGTCAATTAAAAATAAAGAAAACAGATAACTACACATGACACCAGCAGGATAATTTTGTCTGCACATTAGGTTTCTCATGTACATTTTTCAATATTCACCATTGTTGATGGTTGAGAGTAATGTGGTCTTCTCTAAACTGGAGGAGCTCGAAGTCTCTGAGTTATTCAAAATAATTCATACACCTTTTGAGCGCTAACACAGTGTAAAATGATAATGTTGAGTCTTGGTTGTGGAGCTGAATGAAGCATTGCTTGAGGAGGAAGTTTTTTGAATTGCTAATGTTGGTGAAACAAGAATAATAGCCTGCCACTTTCTTTTTAAATTTTATGGTAGTAAACAGGCCAGTGGCCATTTACCCTGCTCAGTGCTGCCGCTTGCTTTCTCACCCGGAAAGTCACAAAAAATGAGTCCTTCACAGTAAATGAGTATTGAAAAATCAAGTAAAAATCAGTAGTCCTTTGGATGGTGGAAAGTGCTTGCGCACATAAACACTCTCTTGTCTGCCAGGAATCTGCATGCTTGCAGAATATTCATGTTATAAAGTTGGCTGTTGGTTTTAAATTTGTCAGGGTTTTATAACAGAAAATGGCAGAGAAAGCAATTTGCAGGAACTCACTATATTTTGATTCTTCCCTTCAGTGTTATTTATTTCAGAGGTGGGATCAAGGGTTTCTTTCCATCGCGTGACACCAGTTAATGAATAAGCATTAACAACAAACACCAATACCTTTCATTTGAATTTGAATCTGCAGAGACCAACTTCTTAGACCCCTTTATTTAGCTTTGGCAATCAATTTCTGATTAGACGCAGCCAAATGTCATAGCCAGCATCCCAATACGTCCAAAGCAACAATCTCAAAGAATAAAGACACTGCAAAACACTGCAATTACTAATTGGTTGTAGTTAGAGAGAAAAGATAAAAAGAGCTCACTTAATGGCATGAAATGTACCCAGTCTATATTTTTCTAGACAAAAATTTGCAATGAAATCAGTCATAAGATTACTACTTTCCTTGTGTAGGTCTAATCCTTATGGAAACTCAACAATGCCAACTGAGCATTGAAAATAAAACCTGTCTTTTGTGAAAACAAGTTAAGGGACATATTCAAAATACTGCAGACAAATACCCCTCTGACGCATGCCCTACATTGCATGCATCAAGATCCATAATCAAACCATCATTCAGGTATTTGGCTCTGCTCTGATGGTTGTTATTGCTTTCACTCGCAGAGGTGGAGTAGTGGTGATTTGTCTATCTGTTGTTTGTCTGCCTGTTAACTGGACAAGTAAAGAAACATATGGATGCACTTGGATGAAACTGCTGATGGCAAACCACTGTAGTTTCAAGGTTAAGGGTGACAGCAGTACTGCATTCAGTGTTCTGAGAGGCACTCTAGTTGAATATAAACTTCTCACATTTTCTAGCATTGCATTCCTGCTTCCAAATTCTCCCTTGAGGTAATCCTTGGCAGAGGCACCATGCTAGCCATAGTACAAGAAATCAAGCACTTGTTGAAACACTAAGACATGCAACTTATTTTTGTGGAATAATGCCAGGGTTTTTTTCCCTCATTTTTCTATGGCTGTTATAAGAGTGCAGAGGATTGGCCGTGAATGCTGACCCCATGTGCTTCAGAAATCTCTGGCACTGATCACGGAGCTTGCATCTTGATCATTGGGAGGTGAGAAAAGCTATTTTGATGAAAAAGTAGCGACTTACAAAGGAACTCTGGCCGACCAGCTAGATGCCCATCAACAACAAGGAGATGAGTTAAAGCCATTTCCCTTGCTATCTGTTCGAAAAGGATGCCATTTCAATGTTAAGAGCTGTAATCTTCCTCACAAAATCAATACAAATCCGATTCATTTTTTTTCATGCTGCCAAATTTAGGGACGAAGGTGGATGCACTGCTAATTCTCAGAACTGATCAGTTAGATTGAATAAGTGATTGGCAATTGTCAAACGTAGTCATTTGATTTGAGTGGGAAAACCCATCAGAGGGGAAGTATGTTGTGATCTAACTGAAGGGTCTACTCTAACTAAAGGGAACAACAAGGTTCCTGACTGAATAAGAGGAGAGGAAAGACATTTGTTGTATGTCTATCCCAGATACTTGGGGAAACAAAGACACATTGTCTGTTGGAATACACAATCACATTTCATTGAGAAATGTATTCTATATTTGCGTTCCATTGAATCTTTTGATACACACTGTTTGGTACAGGGAAAGTTGTTTTCATGGGAAGTGCAATTCTGCGAAGAAGCTCAATGCCTTAACTGTAATGTAATTCCTAACAGTACAACATATCTCAGATTCACTTTGGGACTTATCTTTTTCACATTTGGCTGTATCCCTTTTTAACCTGCCTAAAGTGAAACTCTGACACAATTAATTTTACCCTGAATTATAACTCTCCTTAGTCCAACGAAATTCACTGTTATAATTGTATGTATTAGTGGGATATTGCCTCAGGTGTTTTGTACCTCATCCCTTAATAATTAAATAAATAAACACAAAAATGAAAAATACATCTTTTGAATCTTGAAGAGTAACTGCATAATCAAATTGTTTTAAAGTGCAGGTAGGACCCATGAAGAGACAGGGGTTTTAAAATGGAGGCTTTGAAGATTAATTCAGCACCGCCGCCCCTAAATAAAGAAAGAATTTAAACATTTAAACAAGCAAATGCAATAGCCACAGGCAAAGAGAATCATTTATCCAGAGGAAAAAGAACACTAGAATTCTAACAGTGGATTGTCTGCCCCAGCTATGCTAATTCCATTTTACAACATTGTCATAAAGTCAATTGTTTCTTCATTATGCATAAACAGACTGCTTTGAGATTTAATGATATGCATTGAGTTTTGTCCTCCCATGGCCTTTTGCAAACGTGCAGCTGTACTGACTCTACACGGTGAGCAAACCTGCTTTTTTGTGGCTAGCAACTGATGACTGGCTGAGGGGCGGGGCAAACAGCCTGGCTCTGGATTGGACATTTGGGAGTATTGGGCAGTTCTGGATAACACATGGAAATCAGAGACTTTAATCATCACCATGGCATACAAGGGCAAATATGTTCAATGCTGCCATCTTTACTTTAAAAATATTTGCTTTTATTTATCATCCACAATATTTAAAGTTGAACCTGTCATCATGCATGCCAGTTTCTTTCACAGTAATTATCCACAATTTTCTAACTACAGTTATCAGAGTGTAGACACATGCTCAATTTATCCAAATGGACTGAGTAATCCAAATGTGATATGTACTAATGACTAGTATTACTTCTCTAAACTGAAAATTGAGAATTACATATCACTTGGAGCCTCTGAATTAGAATAGACTCTTTCTAAGACCATAAATTATAAAATAAAAAAATTACCTGATTACTAAATGTTACCTGACTAGTAAGGCAATATTAGGGTGCATCTAAATGTGTCATTCATATGCAACTTAATTTTAAGTTAGTTCACCTCTTCCAATTTCATCTCCAGAATTAATGAGAGATTGTAGCCCAGATACCAGTGCTCAGTTTCCCAAAGTTTATCTCGCTCAAACATTATCATGCAACTGCGTGTCAGTTGACTTTAAAACCTGGAAGTAGCCATTTCATCAAAACACCGTGGTGTACAAGCATCTTATTTAGATCTTGTGCTTGCTAATTCTATGATTCTATGCATTGTAAAAGCTATAAAAATCACAGAAGTGGGCTGAATGCCTCGAGGTTGTTTCAGCAAGAGGAGGGGCAAAGACATTCTATTAGGTAAGGCAATGAAGCACATCTCTGGCTGAGTCAGCGAGATCCTCTCCTTTGGTTGCCTGGTTAAATAAATCAGCTCTATAACATCACTGTAAATCCCCAGCTTTTGCGGATTATTTTCTGTGTACCTTTTGCAGCTTGTGAGGGTGATAGCTGAACTGCATCCTTTTTGCCACTGGCGTAGTGAGAAAATACCAAATGTAACAGGACTGAATTTCACAGACCTAAAGCTGAAATTCAAAATTATATTAATATGTAACTTTTTACATATATATATTAAAAAAACAAGTACTTGTTGCATGAAATGCATATCCAGTGAACGACTTCTGTTCTAAGTAGCCTTAATCCAAAAGATGAGTGATCTGTAGTTTCATAGTGTAGTAACTAGAAACAGATCTCTGCCTCTACAGATCAAAGACAGGCTCCGTGTCTCTCGGCGACAGAGCCCTGCTACCTCTGAAGGTCACTGTGCGCTCTGCTCATCTCTGGGGATGGACCCGGGCGGCTTATGCCCCACACCGCACGTCTGACATTTCCGGCCGCGATGCGGCCTTTCGCTGGGTCCCAAGGCGTTGATCCCCAATGTGCGTGGAACACCTGGAGTCGATGGGGGTTTTGATTTCCCACAGTGCACTGCCTGAGTCATCCACCGTCCCCACTGAATGGAGCTGTGATAATACCGTCAAGCAGAGATATCACCGATTACAAGGAGGTGGCGAATTTTTGTTGGAAGGCAGGCGGAGAACGTTTATTTTCTTGGAGGCAAACCCTCCTCATCACCTACACAAGTTAAACAATTGAAGTGGAAAAGCACTTATCACTTCAGTGATAATCGTATCTCTTTACCCTGCTTGCATTGACAAGAACCTATTAGGATTTAACACTCTCTTACTGAACAAAAGAGTGACGTATTGCTTCTCCTAAGCCAGAGCTGACAGCTGTAACTGTAGGGAAGCTGGGAGAGTTTTTTTCACAATTTCAAAGCAATCTTGAGCCTATGCGTCTGGCTTTATTTGAAAACAATTACAAACTTGTCCAAGTTTTCTTCTCCGGTAAAAAGCAGATGCCCCCCTTGGGGTGATACGAGTGCTGGCTGTTGGAGTAATCCTGTTTTTCCCCTCCGCAGTTCATTTGCTGCTCGCAGTGCTCATAAAAGCCACTGAGTTACAATTAAATTGTGCTTTATTGGTATCTGTCGAGGTCAGTGGTCGAGCGCAGAGATAAAGGAGATGGTGTAAGCAGGTGGGAGTGTGGCTGTTAAGAGACAGGGGATAAAATATTGCCCACGGCGATGCCTTTGGTGGAGATGATTTGAGCTGGGAGGAGATGGACACATGCCAAAACAAAGGAACCTCTAAAACACTTCCTCCGCCCGGTAGACACTTTTATTGTTATTATCACTCTTTGCAAGATCACACTTGCTGGATGAAGTTGTACTTCATTGGAAAGTTTGAACGTACATCAGAGGCTGTTTCCACAGAGCACGCGCCTTTACATTTGCTGTTTTTGAAGGCGTCTCATGGATTCACGTTTTTATTTATTATTTTTTTTAATGCCTAGACTTACTGATAATTCATACTACCCACATTACATTGTTTTCCCTTATGGTAATTTGATCTCCGCTCTTAAATTTTACTTGACAAAAATCCATTTGAAGAAACTTGAATGCACTTTGCCTTGGGGCAGCCCTAGGGCTTGTTTACACTTTTCAACTGGTTCTGAGGAAGAGGTTAAAAAGAAGGAGAAAAACAACTGTTATTTACTGAAATAAATATCCACTTTATGCTGTATTGTGGCAGGGATGTTGGAGGTAGTGTTCAAAGCCTCCATTTTACAATTGATCAGCAGTGATTTGCAATTGAGGTGGGCTGGTGTAAGAGATTTCATAGGTGCTAAGTGCCTACATAGATGAAAAAACACACTACACTTTGAATTCTGACACCCATTACATATGTTGAGATGAATACTTTATGAATTCAATCTACAGTTACAAAAAAGCATGTACATAATGATACATAATGAAAAGAAAATCTAAATATTTCAGATTTCTATGGAAAACGGAAGGTCTGTTTATTTCAGAACTGTTAAGAAGTGAAAGTAAAAGATCCTCAAAGAAAATGGGAAACAACTGCAAAGTATCAGAAGCAAAGACTATAATTTTAATCAATAATTATGTGGAATATGCTACAAAATCGACTGTGATACACTGCCAGTTAACAAAATCAGTTTAAACTGTAGACTTTATATCAGAAAACACTGGTAATCGTTCCAATAACTATACATTCATCTCATAAGAGTTAATTAGGAAGATACTGCACATATTTTGAAATTAGCCAAGACTGAAAATTGTAAGATTTCCATTTTAAAAAGTCCCGTTCCATTTATTTAATCATTGAGACTTTAAGTAAACTATGGGACCACATCTGAGATTCAATACGCGGTGTGGCTGTTAAATAACAGGACTGGGCTTATGTAAGTCGAACCACAGCATCAATACATAAACCATGGGGTATACATTGACCAATGGACTAGCATAAACAACCCCTGAAAGTTTCAATCCGCGCGCTTCTTCAGTCCGCTGTTACGCATTTCATGAAGTAGACGTGCTTTTCTTGAGCATCAGTCTCATTATTTAACAGCCACACCTCCTATGCTAGCATGATTCAGTTAATTATGATTAATTATGCTGAGAGATAGAAATTTTGAGAGATAGAAAAAGAAACTTCAGGCTAAATGGGCCACGGGATATTAAATACACATTCATAACTCTCTTAGAGAAGAAATATTTTTGACTGAAATATGACACTTAATGTAACATAAAGTATGGCTGATAGACACTCAAAAAAAATTTAAAAGTATCTCATAAAGTATCTCAGTTTAAAACTATTGTACATGGCAGGTAGTTTAATTTAGGGAGTCACTGTCAGCTTGCCAGAAAAGAGGTTTATTCAATAAATTGAGGTTTTGCCGCTCTTTAAACAAAATGTAGAGTATAGATTACTTTATTGAACCATCTTACTGCTTTATGAGGTATTGATGGCATTTTTCACCAGGAAAAATGCAATCCTTTCCTATTTTAGTCTTTAGACATTTTTATCTCCCCATGGATTGTATGAATACTTGAAAGTGTTGCCTATGAAATCTGAGTACTGTCAGGTAAGGCACTTTTGAACATGTACCATAATTCTCTTTCCAGCACTTGCTCTGCTGTCTCCATCTCATGACTGATTGTAGGCGTGACGACTTCCATTCTGTCTCAGAACTCCAATGGTGCATGCATCTGACTGGTTGAATCCCATATGGGACCACTGTCACTAAAATGTTGTAACTTTAGGTTGTTGTAAAGTGCATATTCTGTAAATAAATGTCTGTTTGTACATCATTATTTATGCTTTTTGTTTTATCCTGGCATAAATGATTTTTTTTACTGTCACTGTTTCCATTTGAAACTGGTTCATGAACTGCTTTCAAATGTTTTGTGAAAGCTGATTGTGGACTGCAAATCTAGGTCAAAGAGAAATGCCACTCAAAGGCTTTGAAATGGATGAGGTGCTCTTGAACACATTAAATGAGATGAGTTATGTTGGAATAAATTAGGATGCCACTTGATCTATGAAACCATAAGGGCGGATGAGTGAGAACAGCGAGCATATTGATTTTTCCTTGGCTGTTGACAGGGCCTGCATAGAGAAGATTCCCAGATCCTCTGAGCAGGATAGTGCTGTTTTCAGTTAATGACCATTTGGAAAAGATAAGATGGAATCCTGGAGCTGGTGATGGAGGCCCTATCCCAAGATAAGCTGGGAATATTTGGGCATGCGCCATGCAGTTTATCGGCAGGCTTTCATTCAATCAACACCTATCCTCATCATAGACTTTCCAGACAGTACCATTGTTGTTTTTTTCTCCACAAACACAGTCTAGGGAGTTCAGCAATTACCATAATCATCTTGTCAAACTGTTTTTGCTGTGCAAAAAAAAGCTTAAATTGGATTTAATGTGTGCAGTTAAAATCAAAGATGGAAAACTTGTTCTATCTGAAAATAACCTCATGAACGTGTTTGATTCTAAACATAAAGCATTAAGGAAGCAAATATGTTCTCTTTCATTACTTTTTAAACCTTATTGACTATTTCTCCTCTAACTGAATTTTAAGTTTGAAACACCTGTCACATTGTGAGGTGGCCCACAGACAGTATTCAGACAATGTGCTTGTGTGTCTGCACAGCAGCATAATCGTAGGCTTAATGCAAAGCAAACAGACGGCACAAACAGGCACAAACAATGGGCTCTTCTTTATTTAAAGCTTTCAGCCTGCTGTATGTGTTTCTGTGAGGTGTTTTTTTCAGAGAATTTTACCCAGGAGAGCTGAGGTCATCCTCCTGCCTGGTTTGGCAGCTCCACCTCCCTCACTGACGAGGCCTTGTGGTGACAGCCCTTCACAGAGACTGACGTGCCCCCAGAGCTCAGAGCTTACCTGAGCCCTCACTCAAAGGAGAACCTTCCATTTCCCACTCCCACTCCCACCCCCACCCCCACCACAAACAGCATGCACGTCACTTAGGGCTAAACGGCCAGCGCTCCGTACCACTCAAGCCAATCTGACATCTCCCGCACGGAGAGAGGGGCTACATTCCCAGGCCACCTGACCTGGCACTGCCGGGCATGGCTGGGTGACCCTGACTATCTGGGGAGAGCAGAGCAGAGCAGAGCAGAGGAGGGGAGAGGAGAGGAGTGGAGAGGATGTGGTTTCACTGAGGCATGTTTAAATGGGATTGTGGGGGGAGTGGCTTAATTGATGTAACAGTTGGCTTAATTGACTGCTGTTGGCTATGCCTAATCAACAACATGCGGTTTTTTTCAACAATCAGTTGCAAGGAGTGGGGTGATCCATCTTTCCCATCTCAACCTTGGTGCGCTCAAATCATGACAGACGTGTGAGGGGACCCAGGCCGTGTGCGGGTCGCGACCCCCTCAGCTTTCATCAGCTGGGCAATATTTCGTAATGTTCTGACCACGACGGTGGTTTAGCCCTTTACTTGATCACTGGCCAGGTGGTGGTGGATAAACTGGAGAGGTTTTTTCCGCTTGAGAGTGTAACACCGCATAACACCAACCTCATGGCGCCTGCTTCCATAAGTCATGCTGGGGGAGGCCTTGGAGCAGGCCACTTCATCATTATTTCGTTTTCTCTCGGCAGCTACATTTTTCGTCCTCTTTCCTGGTGCTCTGTGAAGATTAGCGCAGTGTTTTGATGCATATCCATGAGAATGCAGAGAAACACAGAGTGCGTTTCTCTTCCCACGCATGATTTTACAGTCCACTGAGAGCAGACTCTTCTCCTTTCTAGTTTCCATTGTCCCCGTATAAGGCAGGTTTTCATAAAACGTTGCATCCTAGCATCTATCTTAATGACTGATGGAACACATGCAGTCACAGTGCACAGGTGTTACAACAGACATTTAATTAACACACATTCCTTCAGCATTAACACCTATGAAGGCAGAATTCATTTTAATCTATAGCCTTATCTGAACTGAAAAATGTTGAGTGCTTTTATCAATGTAGCATTTGAATAAAACAGTAAATAAAGAAATATAAAACAGGGTAAATAAACAAATATACAAATGATTGCAGTAGTTGGTCTGCATCCCACAATAATAATTGAAAATCATCGTCATGCTGAACCAGTGCTGTATAATAACCGAATTTCCTGCAGGTATCTGTGTGAAGCCATCCACGGCCCTCATCGTGTCATTAGTAGATGTGACAACACCGGCGGAGATTTGATGGAGCATGAGGTGCTCTAACTAAGGCAGTTAGGTGTCAGCGGAGACACTGCTGGAATGGGGAGCGGGGAGGGGGGAAGGAGGGGGCATGTTTACTGGACAGAGAAGGCCTCTGTCAGGGCTGTGTGCGAAAGACAAATGTCAGTCGAGACTGATGCTGACTGATTAGCGCTCTCTCGCATGGCAGCAGCTAAATGATGGACTTAGCAGGACTCCCGCAGAAGACAGGACTGGGTAGCCCACAAAAAAATTCTGTCTGGGAGTAGGAATGGGTGGAAGCTGGCACAGCTGGTAGGCTGAGATGGTAGGGGGGTTTGGGATGTAGGGGGAGGAGACGTGAGAGTCGCCAGCAGTGGTTGGGGGGAGGGGTGGGAGGGGATGCACACGCTTCCCGTCACTACAGATCCGGGAGAACGGAAGAGTGCAGTTCCGTGCTGTTGGAAAAAATGAAAACAATGAATAAAAAAGAAAAGGAAAACAAGAATGAACATGCGGCTACTTATAAGCCAATTCACGCCCCTCCCCATCACAGGTATGGGAGGTTGTAATGTGTCACTTTGATAGTTTATGATTCAGAATGGTTCTAGTGAAAAAGGATAGCCCAAGTGTTCACAATACATTCATTTGGGTCATAATTTTGGGCTCAGTATACCTTTACAAACACGAACTCAAACATATAAACACAAACACACACATACCTGTAAATCAAAGGTGTATTTATTAGATCAAGATTGATTCAATGTACAAAGGGAACATAATCTAAATAGATATTTGGAGATTCATTAGTGTTATCCATCATAAAAGACTTGGCTGTGCCTTCAGTGGGTACACAATGAATGACATTAATGAGAGGACATGTCAACCATAATTATGAGCTGTACGAGGATCCATAACATTGGAATAAAAAGCCAAGCTTCCTACTGAAAATGAAAAAAGATGGCCTTTGGGGTAACATGCACAGCTTTTCATTCTGTGACATGAATACAAACTCCTTTTCAGCTCTGTGTGTCATTTTATATTACATATTGAATAGCTGACCTATAGCTGGACCTGTACTCATAACCTAGCCTATCACTTCATTGGGTCATTCTTTTGTTTAATTAAGCATTCATGTTATTGTATGGCATTCTTATTTTACCTGGCGATCTGGTCCCTTTATGAACATTATCCTACGTCCTTTTTATTGTGCAATCACGGTTTTCCTATTCAGACTTTTTGGAGTTTCAAGAGCCCACAAATGCTGACATATCCTTGACTTTGTGTTACAAAAACCACAATTATCAAATCATTGTTCAGTGTCATATGTTTTCATATTTTGAAGGCTGTTGTATTTTTCAGATCATGCTAAATTCTGATCTGAAATTACCTCTGCATTCATGTTAAGGGGAAGATGAGGCTGAGCGTGTAAACGCATGTTTCACGGCATGTGCGTACAGCAGCTCGCCTGTCCAGCTCAGGCAGATGAGTGCAACGCGCCGGGCAGGTGAGGGAGAATTCAGGGATTAGAATGAAAAGAATAGCAGCAGGAGCTTCGGCATCTTCCCCTTTAAAGAGCTGATTTCAGACGCCTTTCATCAGAACAGCTCCTCTGATGTTCATCCTTATCAGCCATCAGGCTCTCCAGCAAGAAGAAAAAAATATTCATCCGTCCTCTGCATTTCACTTCTTACATCCGTATGTTACTGCAGTCATTTCCCTCTCTGTGGCTGAAGAATTCTCTACCGACAGGTATCTACATAAAATGACAATACTGTCATGGCTAAACGATAAACGGCGAAGTGGTTTCATAGTTTTAAATGCTGAAACACTTTTGTTTGGCCTTTTTGTCTTGGCACACTCATGCTATCTTCTCAAGTCTCTGAAAGAAAAGAGAAACAGAAAGCTAGTATGTCTAAATGGCAATTAACACCTCCAATATAAGAACACATTCTGAGCCTTCCAAAGAGGAACTCTAAGGTCAGCTTGCTCTCAATGTTCACATAGAGCTGTCAAGTGGGAGATTTTCATCACTTCTGAGACAGACTACTCCACTATCATTTCTTATGGAGGCCAAAGACTCACCTCTAACACCTGGGTGACCAGAGTACAGATTGGTAGTCTTGCGCAGCTTAGAAAATTTGACTCTCAAGAGTGAGATTTCAAAAGCAAAGAGAAAAAGTGTCTAATCAGTTAGAGCCAATTACCCACAGCTGGGTGCAGCGCTCCTGTTTCCATTCTGTCTTTAGTGTAGTCATTTTGTTCTCTGTTCATTCTAGAAAAGATCCATAAAACATCGGCATCTACTGTCTATTCTGTTAGCATGACCTGAAAATTACAGAAAATTTTCAGAGAAGTCTCATTGTCTCAAAGGAACTGCCAACTTGGCGCAAACTAATACAAAGTAAATCCCTATCAGTGACCAATTTAATGGATCTCATTTACTCCTTTGTTTAACTGTGTCCTTAGCACGTGCTCTGTAGCTATGCTTCTTTCCTCCTCACTGAAAGCAGTTTGCACAATGCAGTAAGCATGAAGCCTCAAATGGTGGCCTGCTTTATTTCCAACAATGAAGACTGATTTATTAACAAGCTGCCCTTGTCGAAAGTTCTGCAGATCCAAACATAATGACACACTGCTGACAAAACAGCAGTTAGGGACCATCTTGCAATTAAATAATGAAATTTCAAACATGGGGCGGGGAGGGGGGATGCAAGAAAAAAAATCATACACAAAATGCACTGAACTCTGTCTGAACTAATTAATTTGTTCTGTTTAATTCAACTCAAGGGAATTAGATTTTAGATTAGAGTAATGGCTTATCTTGTGGATACAGGCTTGACGTCAGGACAGCAGATACCGCAGGAGGCCAGCGTTTGAACTGCTTTCGCACTGTTTCAGGGAAGACACCTTTTCTGACTCTATCTCCATGGCAAGTTAAACCACATTCTGAGGTAATATATATGTGTGCAACAGTGCTTGCGTGTATGTGAATATGTGTGTTGGGGGAGTTAATACCATGAATGACAGAGAGGCATCAAGAAAGTTGACTATTTATGAATAGCCCTGTGTGTGACATTTAGAGAAGTATTTGTTCAAATCAGGGGGGGCTCAATGTTTGCAGTGTTTAGCAGGCAGCCTGTTCACAGTTTATATAGTCACTGTTATTCAACCAATAATTATTTGCATCATTGGGCACATCTTGATTGAGAGAGGAGCCCCAAAATCAGCAGTTCGGTGACAGAGAGCGTGTCTTTCAGCGGGGTGCCGGGCATTGCTGTGTGGGTAATGAAGGTAGATCTTCAGCAGGATTCGGACCGCCACCCTTTGTGATCCCTGCAGCGTGCCGATGATGGGCTCAGTGAGATCTGCTTCTTTATTCTCTTGATCTCCTCTGTATCTACAGCTGCTACGGTCCGGTCTGGGGCTTTGCGGTTTGCTTGGAGTGATCAAAAAAAAAAAAACGGCTCTATGTCATGGAAATAAAGGTGATTTTTAGCAAATCCGTCATGAGATATTGAAAATATTTCAGAGTTTACATAAGATTTACATGAGTTGTTATTGAGCTAACAAGGTGACGCTTCTCTCTATGGGGCTTTTGCATTGGCGGGTGCCAAACTTCCCCAATCATTGTCTCAATCTTCCCCTCTATCTCTGCTTTTCGCCCCAGGGAAGAGGTCCTCTTATCCCATAGCCTCCCTCTGTATCCCCCCCCCCTCTAAGATGCTGTCTACAGACAGTGACCAAATTCAGGTATCTCTCCCCCACCTGCTGCTTCAGCCACATACCTACAGGGGATTCATCACAATCCAATCTAGGCACCGCAGGAAGTGTGCCTGCCACCTCCGGCATTCAAATATAGAGCTCGATAAAGGAGAATTTTACAACCCCGATGGGCTCCTTTTCATCTTAAAGGGAGATGCTTCCACCTCTGAACCTTGATAATTCAGTACATTTGAACATCTAGTCGCAAGAAAGATTCGGGGATCAAAACAAGGCCGCTGAACTGTTTTCGTAATAGGATTACACACAACAGCAAAAAAAAGCCCTCTTCTGATCTACTGAACTGTAACCTCCATCTGTTTGGTTGCATGAGAACGGTGACAGTCGTGCCTGTGTTTGCGTGCCAGTTCTCCCACTAACAACACGCTGCGCAGACAGAGGCTCCTGCATTTTTTGCTCCTTGCTGCTTGTTTACACCAGTAACTGTCGCTAATTCTCTGCTTGGGTTAAACCAAGCAGCAAGCGTCCTCCAAACTGCGCTCCCCCCCCCCCCAAACCGTTTTGGTGCTGCGCTTGACAGCTCAAACAAGGCTCGTCTGACACCCACCTCCCTGCGCCGCCCACATCCACCACCCACGCGGTGCCACCGCATCTCCGTCAGCGGGCCACGCCCGTGGCCGCGCCGTCTTGAGAGGGCATCTGTCAGACTCACGAGGCGCAGACAGCCGGGGCCTCGATGGTGATTTAAACGCTCTCCGGATGCATCCGCCATTCGTTGGACGGGAAAGATGCTGACGCTATCGCACAGAGACGGAGTGATTACATTTCACAGCACACTGCGTCCGTTGGTATAAACATGTGGGTGGTAAATCAGATCTTAAGATCCCCTCCCGTTTGTTTTTCCCCTCCTCTTGTTTTTTGTACATAAGTCTGCAGTTTAATTTCTTACAGGTTCCAAACTCATGCACACCGTTTGCGTGTCTCGCAGTCGAACGTACAGTAATTGTTACCAGTCAATCGGTTTCTTGGTCCATCCATCATGACTGTGAGTGCTGTACAAAAAAAAAAAGAAGAAGCTTTTCATGTGCTATGATTTATTTCATGCCATAGCTTCTGCAGTTTTCCATGCTGCCACTTGGGGGCACTGTAGCACCAGGAGCGTACCTTCATGGCAGCAGACAGTCCCTCTGGGTGATTCAGTGTTTCCCCCAATGACGAAACATGTTGCTTTGAGACGACCAGGGCCCAAATTTGAAAGGTACATTTCAGAATGGCTGTCATTTTTAATGGTACACAAGTCCCCTGTTGATTGCAGACACCAGAAAAAAAGCTGTTGGTGATTTTCCATAGCAATTTTTAAGCAAAATACTCTCAACAGGAAGGAGACTTAATCACTGCCCCAATGTATATTTCTGTCATGAACTGCACTAAGAAGGAGGGTGGGTGTTTATTCCAATGATATCAGTTTCATGTCAATATGAAGCCTGGGGTTTGGTACAGGACTGCTGGACATTGTTTTTGAGGATAGCCTAATATGCATACATTTTAAACAGGATCCAGACAGGTCACAGCTTCTCTAAGCTCTCAGGCACCATTTTTTCATCCTCAATTCAGGCAAAATCCTGACCCTAATACCTGCATCAGCCATTTTAGCAAAGGCAGACATTGCACTCACTATCTGCTCAGTGAATCACCCCAGTCCCTCAGCCTGAAATTGCTTGTGTTCAGCGCAGGCTGTGTGACTCAGCTACACACCCATATACATTTGTCATGAACACTGGGCAGAGTGCCGACAGCCTGGTGAGCTGTACTCGCGACCAGAAGGTTACAGGTTTCAGTACAAATCAGACTGCTTTAATGGCTGACATGTAAATGTGACTACAACACATTTTTGTACTGATTCAGTGAGGCTGAATCATGGTTGTGGTGAGTAATAACATTGCAGCAACGTTTTTACAATGGTTCTTTTTCAGTATTCTCAAATCATAACTCTCCAGACGCATTGTAAATATGTATTTCCATGGGAAAGGGATGGAGTACTATATATTTGGCAAGTAGCAAAGGTTGGAAATCTTGGATTAACTGTTTTCATCTCACTCACACTGTTTCTGTGGAGAACATCTTCAGGACGTGTTTGTGATCCCATAAAATGAAAAGACTGAAAGTTTTACCACCTTTCCAAAATAAAAGATGGTTTTAAAAACGTTTTTGGCCAGCTGGGAAGTGCCTCAGTTAAGAAAGTTGTTTCAGAAAACCTATGTTAAAAACTATTTGAATTGAAAGTTAATTAGCTCAATGGACCCTAATATTTTTTTTTCGATGGTTCCCATTGGAAGTGAACAAAAAAATGGAAACAGTAGTGTGATCACTCAGTATGGCACTGGGCCACCACATTCATTCTTTGAGTCATGGCATAAAGCCCAGCTGTGTCACCATTTCTGTTTCCACTCTATACACACAATCAAATCAACTCACATTTAACTGACAGAAACTAGAAAAGTGTCTCTCCAAAATGTTACTTTGATTTTTGACCAGCGACTCAGATCCAGTAGCTAAGGCCATGACTTAGATAATATGTTGTCATGTTGTCTCAAACAATTGAGTGGCTACTCATTCAGTATGGATGGAAGGATTGTCAGCTTGAAAGAAATCCTTATCTGCAGAAAAGATATGGTTCAGAAGCATCAGCACTCAGTAACCATTAAGTAAGACTGACATTGAACTTGCCGTTGGAGGAAATGAGCGAACCCTGCCATGCCAGGAAAATATTCCCTACGTCATTATGGACACATCACAAACCTTCACTTTCAGGAACACGGTTATGCTTTTTTGTTCAATGCCTTCATTAAAGTATTTTTTCTTATGGATGACAGATTTTGAATTTCAAGACATGCCAGTGGAGCCCATTAAATGCTGTTGACACATATGGTGTCATCTTTGGTGGGTGATTCAGCTTATGCTTGATTTAATAAGGGTTCTTTGGCAAAAAATAGATATCAAAGTGACAATTAAACATCATTCAAGCTCCAGACCGCCACCAACAACACTGTTAATGAATGCAAAGTTCTTTAGTTTGCACTACAACAGTACCACGAACAGTGCCTGCTCCCAGAAGACTTCAGTCCCAAGCAATTCACATTTCAATTCAATGAGGCAATGGCCTAAGAAATTCCATCATGAATTAGTTGGCTAATTTGCCATGATGACTGCCTCTCTCATTTACAATTAAAACTCTTTTAATGAGCGAAGACATCATTACTTCAGTATAAATCAGTTTCTTTTAGTGAGTCATTCTGAATGACTCCAAAGTCTAATTGTGTTTTTGTGTGTGTGTGTGTGTGTGTGTGCACATGTGCGTACCTGTGTGTGTGTACGTGTGTGTGTGTGTGCACATGTGCGTACCTGTGTGTGTGTGTGCACATGTGTGTACCTGTGTGTGTGTGTGTGTGTGTGTGTGTGTGTGCCTGTGTGCATGTGTGTGTGTGTGCACATGTGCATACCTGTGTGTGTGTGTGTGTGCACATGTGCGTACCTGTCTGTGTGTGTGTGTGTGTGTATGTGTGTGTGTGTGTACGTGTGTGTGCGTCTGTGTGCATGTGTGTACCTGTGTGTGTGTGTGTGTGTGTGTGTGTGTGTGTGTGTGTGTGTGTGTGTGTGTCCGTGTGTGTGTGTACCATGTGTGTGTATGTGTGTGCGTGACATGTGGCATGCATATAGATAATGGGGAACATGAAGTCTATCAGTGCGTCTGCAGTCTAATATATTACTTATAGAGTTAATAAACTTCTCAAACCCAATACATCAGGGCATTTCTCTCAGAAGTGTATTAAAACCCATATCTGGATAGACAATTCAGGCTTGACCTACTAGTTTCACTTAATTTAAGAACTTGACTTTGAACTGAATACTCTGACTTCCACAGAATGACCTTCTCGGACAGAAGGGAAGCACAAAAACATTTTTTTTTCAAACCTTTGTCTCTGAATGGTTGAATTTTCAAATACATTGTAAACCTCCAGTGATGATCCTATGGATTCTTTTCCACAGCAAAGGAAAACTTTGTGGTGAAGGAACATTACATGTTCTTTATATTGACATGAAGCCTTCATCACATCTGTCATGTCTGAAGGTTCACACAGATGTGCCCCCACTCTAGCTGTGACAATCCTTGTTTGGAACAGTATATATTTCCCTTTTTTTGTATCTCTGTTCTTGACTATCCACTGGACTGTCCACTGTAGTTCTGTGGCACCATTATGTTTCACCATTGGCAATTCATTGTCCAGCCAAGGCTAATGCAGTTGCAAGAGACACAGCAATAACTTCTGTGCCACACTCGCAAAGATCACTTACTGCGATATAGTACTGTGTGATATATCTGGTGAAAAATGCTTCAGCAATCTGTTTACCTCTTAAACATAGTTAGACTTTGGAGTTGTGCTTAAACTACATTTTCTCATTGTGTTTTGAAGTGTGGTTTGTGTGCAGGTGTGCAAACAGCAGATCTGGTACATATTATCTACTGTAGACACCATACAGTATGTGTGCACAGTATACACAAAGCTATTGATGGAAAGCAAATGACACTTCACAAGTGCTTACTTACTAAATATAAAGTGTTAGTGACACATTTTCCCTGTAATGAGAAAACTCAGGGACAGTTTGTGATCTCAGCTCCAGCTGTTCCCTGCGCACAGCATAACATGAGTCTACTCAGTTTGTTTAGACATGATTAATGAACAGCCTTTCACTGTCGATGGCTGCTTTTGTTAATGCAAATGCATCTGCTGTTCCAAGTCTACTCTGTCCTAATGAATATCATGGAGGTTGCGCTCCCCTACAACAGGTGTCAATAGACTATTTCGCCGGAGGCATTGTCACATTACCATGTGAAAGAGGCCTCATGGGAAGGAGGACGAAGGAAGATGATGTCTTAATCAACACGGCTTTGAGAAGGAACGCTCCTGTGTTTTTTTGGCTTCTTCGGGGATTATCTGATGATGATGAAGAGGAGGATGATGATGAGGACAGAGGGAATCTCAAAGTGCTGTATGATGAAGGGGGGACTTTGTCTTGATCACATTCATGCATGTAGAGGGATGGTGTACCTTGCTGCCTGAAATCAGGCTCGGTGATTTGGATGAATCAGCCGTCTCCTTACAGGTCCACTCTGCTCACTCTGATGTTTCTCTGCTATATATACACCACATCCTGTACTCTTAGAAAGGTGTTGCAAAAAATATATATTAAAGTCTGAAAATTGACATGTAAGTGAAAGTGTGAGGATTTTTTCTTGTAAAAGTCAGTTTCTAACTTTCTCCAAAAATGATTTTGCACATGTCGAGACGCATGTTCCAGTGCGTGTTCCAGAGGTGACACAGATATTCTGTTTGCAAAGTTACTGAGCAAATGAGAAAGCGTTACTTCTCCAGCTTACTCTGTGAAGTCCTGTCACCAGCCTTAACTTTAGTTTTATGGGTTTTCCTACATGTAAAATTAGGACGTAAGCTTGGATGGAGTCTGCCTTTAAATAAAGAGCAGGTGCTTGTGAAGAGGAGCTTTTTATTGTTAATGGAAGCCCACTCATGGGAAAAACCTCACTCCACTCTGCTGCAGTGCCTCCTCTCATATGTATGGAACCTATGGCTGTGGGTGGGGCTCTTTGACCCTGGAGTGTGGACAAATTCAGACAGGTGACCCTTTCAATATAATACACATAATCCTTTTCAAAATGTAAGCACTTAATGTTTGAACTACCACAATGTACAGAAAATATGACTGAATAATGAAAGTTTAAAAGGAGATACATCTGCAGATGTATTCCACAATAGTTCATAACCTACATAGCCACACACATACTCACATACACACACCCACACATGCATACACACACACACACACACACACACACACACACACACACACACACACACACACACACACACACACACACATGCACGATTGATTGAAGCAGCTATTTGGTGCTATATACACATACTGGGCTGTGTGATTGACATCCTCAGTGTCTCGGCTGTCAGGAGTTGGTAGATTCGGTAGACTCCCCGTGTTGTTTTCCCAATGCAATTTTGAGTGCTTGTTTTTCAAAATGAAAGTGACACATCGTTAGTGACTTTGGCAGGTTCAGGAAAGTTCTATGAGGCAGATAAACCCCGCCCTCTGGGATTCACTCCTTCTTTTAAGTTAAGCACGAAGCAAAAAAGAGAGATTCTTGTTTTCCTTGAATTGCTCTGAGGCAAAAGTGTGTGTATTTGGAAGGATTTATCTCATCTCCTGTATTGAATATGTATGACAGCTCATGAGAAAATATTATTGAAACACAGATGGAGCAATTTTACTGGGAATAAGTTTCTCAGAGTAATTTAGCATGGAGTTCCCCAGATGCTAGGTTGGGGGACAGATGAGCAGCAATTGCATTTATACAGATATAATATTATACATTTTTTAATATTTCAACACAGAGCATGCTACCATACAGCATAAAGCATATGCTAATGAAAGTATGTTAGGTGTATGTGTGTGAATGTGTGTTGAATGTTTTCCGGAGTGAAAAAGAAAGGACATGACCGTTATAGCTAAACAACAAAAATAACATTTTGTCTTGACAATAGAATGCATTCCCACACACAGAGTTTTATAAACACATGGAATAACTTATCATACATATTTTCTGTATCAGTAGGAGACTTTGGCCTTGTTCCAGAAAAAAAAAAAAAAAAAAACTTGAGTGAGCAATAGATTCAACCGAGTGACAAGTTATGATTGGCTGAATGGCCTGATTTGCTCATAAACACTTTCCTTTATTCCATATTTAACATGTGAAACTGGGTTGCAAAGCGTGAGGCATAGTTGAGTATAAGCGACTGATTTCATCCGTTGCCGTGACAGCATGGTGACATGCCTGTGACTGCCTACCCACACCTCTGGGGTGGCTCCTGCTGCCAATCACAGGCAGGGGAAGATAAGCAGGCTGTAGCCTGGAGACACACCTCAGGCCTTTGCATTCAAAGACCTTGCAGCAGCTCAAGCTCCACGGTGTCCTACGCCTCCACCCCTCCTTCCCTGCACGATCCGCACAAACTTGATTTGCCTTCAAAGATGAATTTGCATGATTAGAGAGTGTCTGAAACTGAATCCTGGCGTTCAAAATCCCCCTGATATGTTTTTTTTTTTTTTTTTGGAGTAAGACAAGTTCATCGCAAACGCTTATATCTGAGCCCCTTAAAAAGTTCTGAGCAAAGTGATTCACCATTCACCAAATAATCTGCCAGGATGAAAAAATGGAAACTTTTCATGCTTTTTTGGGGAGGGGGGGTCAAAGGTTTTTTTTTTCAATATTTTTATAATTATAATTGAGTCCCATGAGAGAGGCTTAAGCATGGGTGTGACTCATCAGTAAAATGAAAGTATAGCTGTGCCGCCACGAATTTGGCTTACAGAGAAACCCCCAGAAACAGAATTCATTGGGGTGACAGAACCTTTGGGGTCACTAAATTCCTGACAATCTGTTTTGACTGAGGAGAATTATCTGCCGGGCTCAAAGAGGACTGTGTGTCAGAAAGCATCAGTGCATAATGAGGACATGGAGCGTTTGGGCTCTCTTTAGCATGCAGTTGCCCCTCTTTTGTACATGTTGGGCATTCAAACTCATTCTCTGAGCCATCCACCATGTCAAGAACAGAAAAACTTTAGTTACTATGTAATTAACTTGACTGTCTGGTTCACACAACATACCTGCTTCATAGGCTTCTAGTAGTAAAACATGATTGGAGGAAAAAAGACAAGGCCAGAATGATAAAAAGATAAATATGATTAACTGGAAACCAGAGGCATTCCATGAAACAGGGTGACAATGATGCATGCTGTCCTTGGTCCCAGAGTGTTTAAAAACTGGATGCCTTGTCTGTCTTCCAAGGTCAATTGGTTTATGTCTGTCAGTTGAAATGTATTGAGCTCTTTGTTCTGTATAAAGACTAGCAACCCGAGTATTTTTTTCAAGATGTTGAAATTCAGCATATCCACCAGAAAGACTGCATACTCCAACACACAGTGGAAGAGGGGCCATAACTGAACTGGGCACCACCTGGTGAGCAGAACCCTTAGATCTGCTGGCATGGGGCTGTGGCATATATTAGCCTAAATTTAAGAAGAAATCTGACTGAAAAAGATATTTGTCAGCCACAAGTAATGGTTTGCCATCCAAAATATATAAATAAAATAGAGCTGCCAATAATTGCTGGGGTGTCTTTTTGCTTTCACAATCGAATGCACTGGGTGCTTATTAGAGCCTGCTGGATAGTGTCAGCTAGCTCCAATTCAATCTCATATTAAAAAAAAAAAAAAAACATGACATGCTTCCTTGTGTTTATGATTCGACATCACCAGTAACATTTTCGTAGATTTCAAAATCCTTTTGTGAGATGATAAAACTGTTACATCATCAGCGTGTGCTGGGATGATTACCCTTTTGATACAAAGTTTTGCTTCTTTTTATCTCTTGTCACTTTGAATTGCTTTACCATTATATCACTGTGATCAAACCATGAGTGGGGAGCTCAGCGGGCACTGTTGCTTCACACCCTGGCAGACTTAAAAACGCTCAGTCAATTGACCATTAACACTCATGCCATTCATGCCATATCCTTCAAAAAAACCTTAAATAAATAATTATGAGATACATAATCATCTGTTTTTTTCTGAGCCAAAGCAATCATACAAAAAATACCTTGTCATTCTCATTAGTTACAGGTTATCATACTGGGAATATCTGATCAAACATTAAGACAGTCTGCAGAAGAACATTTTCTCCCTTTTTAAAATAACCATGTCCAAATTATCTTCCAATCTAATTACAATCACTTTAGCGAAGACTTAATAGTCAAAGTTTATTAATGTTTAATGTCCTCAATCCTTTACATCTAATTCATAACTTTACACAGCAGAGATATTACACCTTTACGACAGTCACACATATATATTGGTGGTTCTGGGGGGATCTTAGGATAAAGGTGCTACATCTGGGTATCTGGGCTGTGGTCCTTAGTATCTGTGTGGCATGGAGAGAGACATGATTTGCTTACTAAGCAACAGACAAAGGAGGTCAGGTAATGGAAGTTATTCTGGCTGTAGGGCTTGATTTTCTTCTTATTCTGGCTCGATATCCCCTTCAGCAAAAGATGTTCAAATGCCAGTACATGGGCCCCTCAAAAGCTCTTTAGAATACAGGTAAAATTAAAGCCCAGCTGGGCCGAATGGCCCGTTCTCATCATTAAACTTAAGACATGCTCTAAGCTTATTTACAATCCTTTTATCAGACTTTTTTCACCCACAAGATCTCAATTGGTTGACTGTGAGGTCTTCATTTTCAAAAATCTATTGACTTACAGTCTTCATGTTTGTTGTTTTATTGACATATTCAAGTCAAAGGTTCAATCTTCATTTGTTTGCCTTCAGGACCATCATTTCAAAGAGCAGGTCTCTGGAAACTGTACATCACATAAACTGAAAAAGGAGAAAATACTGACCTAGGAACAGTTGTATACTCACTTATATAATCATAATTCATATCTGCAATATCTGTGGTCTCCTTTCATTCAGATCAAGGTATTTCTTGTTTAGCAACCATTCTCTGTGAGTTTAACATCAGAAGTGTTCACAATGGACTGAAATTTAGATCTGTGCTGATACTGAAAGGCAGCAACCTACGATAAGCATTCTTACATTTACTTCAATGCCACTGCATAAAATAAAGGCCCTGCATTTATGTGTAAGTCAAAGTTAAGATGAAGAGTTGATGGAAACCTAACAGAATCTTTGACAGTGTAAGTGTTGTGAGATCTTCACTCTTACTCTGTTAAAATCAAACATTAGCTCAGGCCTGTATGTGAAATATAATGTACTCTCAGTGTAATTGCACAAAACGGTGCACTTAATACATATCATCACCATCCATTAGGAGTAATTACACTGTCACATTATGATGCAGAATACTGAAAACGGTCATGCATTGATAGTCATAATACATATTAATACATATGGTAATATTTCATTAAATAATAGAAAAAAAAACAAATCCAAACTTTGACGACAGTGAACCTCCATCAGGGAGGTGTTCAATGAGCGTGACAGAGGAGGATCAATTTTTGCTCAACAGCACCAAAAAAAGGGAAAAAGAATCGACCCTTAATTTCGTGCTTGCAATGGCTCTGCATGGATGATCATTACTCTTGTTGTTCCAGCAGCATTACCTCTGTATTGAAATCTTTTTTTCCCCTTTCTTTCATTCTCTCAGCAGAATAGGATATTGCTTTTCTAATCTTGCCGACAAGGGACACTATTTATGTATTGTTTTTCGATAGCTATTTCTCATGCTGATGTGGGGCAATTCCGGTTCCCCCTTCTGTCTCCTGTTTTAATGCTGGTTGCAAGGTTTTACAGGATAGAGGGCAAGCAAAGGGCAGTCGGCAGAGGCCGTACAAATAGCTGTGGCGAGTGGCTCCACTTCATTTAAATCCAATTAAATTTGGAGGCCGCTCCAGTGGGTTGATGACTGGTTTTTGTGGGTTTGCATATGCTTGGGACGGAGCCCTTGAATTGAGACACAGTGCTGGTCGTGGGCCTGGTGCAAAGGAATGGGGTTTTGGAGACTGGAAGTCCAAATGAGGTTTCTTATCTCAATGGCATTGTTCATGAGAGTCAGCCCTGTTAGCATTCAGGATCGGACATTGCTGTTCCCTCAGACAGGATATGCCCCCGACAGGTACAGTGGTCATATCATAGTGCAGTTAGCGATACATTATGCAGTGATAACAACGGCAACAATACGAGTTAATGACGATTCTAAATGCAGATTCTGAAAGTAAATATAGTTGTATGATACAATAAGTACCTTATATGCACATAGACAAGCTAGTGAGCTAACATCAGCTACCGAGCAACCCAGCAATAGAAATAGATTATGCGCAGATCATCACTGATGGCTGCCCATGCTTGTCTGTTTCTCTAAATCTCTAAATGACTATCCTGCTTCAGGGCATGGTCATACAGCACCCATGGACACTCAGTAGCCACAGTAAACCCTGTGTCATCAGTGTTCCCAGTGAACCAATGTCCATTTTTATTGTGTGATTCATTGCTAGTGTTCTTTGCTCTTGCCATGATGCTGTTCAGTGGAGCTGAAAACTCGTTGCTAGTGGGAACACAGCTTTCTAGCAGTCTCCGTGGATACCTGACAATTAGTCAGAATGTGTTTCCTGAAAACACAAAGATGAAAGCAGCTGTAGGACGGCGCCACCATATTATTGTCCAAGCAAATTCTTTAACCCAGGTGTGTAGGTCTGTTGACAGTTCAATTTGCAATAAGGTAGGACTCTCACACTGGGAGTGAAAAAAAAACTAACAAGAAAACCAGCTCTCTCAGAAAAATTATTATTTTTTATTTTAAGGGCATAGAAATGCAATGGAATGTGCAAAAAAGAGCAAGGGTGAGAACATATCAGTCAAGAGAATAGCCTAGGGCCTAAAACACATAAAAATAGCACATTATAAGGATAGACAATATACCTGTTATCCAGGTGACTTACACTTTGTACAATGGCCACAAGATAAGCTTTATACCTACAGTATGTATGATATCTGGACTAAATGCCCTGCCACGGGGTGCAGAAGCAAAGCACCTGACCTCCCACGGATGACGAACCTTCAACCTGGATGCAAACCAGTTTCACATGTCAATACGAAGGTCAATACTATTCCGCTGCATTCTGGGGCTATGACTTAATGATTGGCTAATGAAGAGGTTACCTGTTCCATTTGGGGAAGGAGTCTGGGTGACTGTTCTCTTAAGAATAGAGTCCAGGTGGAAACTGAAAACCAGAAAATGTGTATTTGTACATTCCCTGCACAAATTCCCATGCACATATTCAAACACAACTACCATCTGTCACCATTGACACCCAATTAATTTTACCTTATCATGCAATAAATAACTTTGAGAGTTTTATGATTTGCAAATAATTGTAAACTTTTTTTAGAATTGATATATTACAAGAGTGATACAGCAGAAGTGGTCCCCAAAGGCATGTAAGAGGCCACCTGATCAAAAACAATAGCATCTGAGATGTATATACATTGGTGGATGATCTTGTTTGTACCTTTGCAACACCAAGTGGTGAAATGAAAGTACTTCTAATACTCATCTGATTTATAAAGACTGTTAAAGCCTGACAGATGCACAACATGTGGCAAAACCTTCCCCTCACAATAAATGTTTGAGAGCATAACCGAGTGTGGCTTTCTCAGCCATGGAACCGTTCATGCAGTCAGTCAGTGAGTAGGTGATTGAAAAGTGTTGCTCTTTAACTGGGCTGTTAGTTCCAAGCAAAAACTTTGACAATGACAACAACAACAGCAATAAACACTGCAAATATAAAAATCCCTGACATCTCACACAGCTGGAGAATAACACTCTAAACACATCATTTGAGATGAGGCGTATATGGTTAAGAGAAGTGGCATGAGCTAGGTTTTATATTAAGTGTTTATTATATATACAAAATGCATGCAGTGATGGCAACATGGAGGATCCAGTGTTCTTATAGAATAAGTGCTGAAATGAGCTGATTACCCAGTTACCATGCTTTAAAAGGCATGAAATATTTAGCACCTCAGCTCTGTTCGGGGATGTGATGCACTTTATGGTCTTTATCAAGATTAGAGAACTGTCGAAAGCAATATGAAGCACCCCGCTGCTTCTCAGATTCTGCCAGCCATCCAAGTCTCATCACACACTATTAAAACCTCTTTAATTATACCAGAAACAAATCTAATGAGTGATTAGTTATTACTTTAAATAAGTGTGGCGCAGGGATAAACAGATTGTTTACTTGAATAGTGCTTAAACTGATAGTGCTGAGTATAGTGGATACTGCAATCCATAACAGCAGAATCTAGATCAATAGCAACATTTGTGTTATTAAGCAGTTGTAATTACAGTACCCTTTTTTAAAGTTAAAAAAGTGTTAAAGTTAAAATATAACAATAAAAACATACTGCCAGGCATCCGCAATACTTTTTTAACATAGCGTGATGCAGCTAAGTTGCTTTTATATATAAGCCTGTAAGACTAACATAAAATTGAGCAAATATGATCTAATTGATCAATGATCTATAAAAGTAAAAATAATTTGGGTATGACTTTGTTGTATGCTTTAGCTCACAACTTCAGAATCACAATACACCATAAAATATAACTCCTGAATGAACCAACACATAAACATTAAAGCAAGAAGAATGATTGGTGACCAAAAGGCCACAGACTAAATAACATGAGATGTGTTTTAATTAAAGTCTGATTGCTAAAATATGTAAATGTGATCTCTGCTTCATGCACATGAACACCTTATTCCTGTGCTCAAGATGTTTCCATAATTTTTTGGATGTTCTGTTAGGGCAACAGACACAAAAATGGTGAGGCAACACCTGGCTCTGTGTTTTAAATTACAGCTCCACGTTAAGTCTGTAACTGCTTTGTGGGATTCTGAGCATGGGTGTTTACAGGAGGAACACGCTGGAGGCTCCAGTGAAAAACCTCCCACCAGGGGTGGCGAGTGCCGCTTTGGTGTCGAGAGGCTGTGAACCATGATCCTCTGGACAGGATTCAAGTGCTGGAGATTTTTTTGGTGCCAGCGGCTGGGTAGAATTTATGACAGAGTATTATCTGCATGGTCTCTTCCCCCCTTTCCCCATCTTTCCACACTGTTAGAAGTGGCGGCGTGACTGACAGCTGGCATGGGCTGCGTGCTCTGTGGGGAATCATTATGTGCAAATGCAGCGCAGGTGAGCTGTCAAGGCCTGGAAGAGCACTACCGACAGGTAGCAGGCCTGACGGACTGTGCGGGCTCTGAGACAACTTTTTCATGGGCGTCAGGTAAGGGCTAGACCCATAAACCCACTGATCATTTTGGTTCTCTCCTCCGCCCCCATTTCTTTTTTTTCCCCCAATTTTGAACGCCAAATCGCAGCTTTATGCCCATCACACTCCCTCCATTTGTAAGGGCCTGTGTTGGTAGTAGTGCTGAGATTTCTGCTGCATGGGCAGTCAACTGCTGCTGCTTTATCACTCTGCAGTCCACCAGCTGAGCAGCAGCAGCTGTTTCCACAAGGCAGCCACAGCCCTGATCTGTGTTATCTCAAAGGGTTAATAATTCACCCTAAAGCAAATCCACTGCTGTCCCTGAAGACATGTTTTGCATATATGGTCCTTTTTAATACACTGTTGGGTCATGCATACCCTGTATTTCATAAACCACATCTGTCAGATTTTTACAATTAATATTTTAGTCCAACCTACAATAGGCGCACACAGAGACAGTGCACTATAGAGTGTTATAAATGTACCAGCAATACTAAAAGCAGGAGTCTGTGCTGCTAGTTAACAAAATAAAGTCTACAATATACACCAAAAATGTCAACAATGTGACCGTTTTTCACCACATGGTAATTCACAAAATGCATAAAATGAACTGAACCGTTGTGGAGAAAGGGCAGAAATATTTGATAAAATGGAATGAAGCAAAGGGTATGTCCTTCTCTGAAAATAGTTTCTGAAATTGCCAGCACCCCCTTCCCTCTTTCCACCCCCATCCCCCTCGCCCACCAAATAATCCATAATCCCATCCCTATGTGGCAGTGTCTATTATGGATGATAGCGGGCAGCACCACTCTGCGTTTTTTTTTTTTTTTTGTACAGAGAGGATGTTTTTGGGAGGTGACAGTTCCCCTAATGCACTCGTCCATCATGAAATCACAGCGTTTCATCTGTCAGGCCTTAAATCTGCCACGCTGACACGCCGCGTCGCCCAGGAGATCACACAAATGGGAATATTTCCGCAACAAACCCACTGTCAGTGTCATTTACTAGACGTAAGTATACACTGTGGGACGAGGCATGTGCGATTGATGCAAAGGATTAAAAGGTACATTTTTGAAACAGAAAAGGTTGACTGTAGTACAATGAAATCTGCAATTGTTTATCCAGTATGGCATTGTTCAATCAATCAATCAATCAATCAATCAATCAATCAATCAATCAATCAATCAATCAATCAATCAATCAATCAATTTAATAAATAAAAGTTACTAAAAACATGTTTTTAAGTAACATAATTTTGTGCATAACTGTTGAATGGATTTTACTGTGAGATCAAATTTATAGTGGGTACATCACCACCATTTTCTCTTTCTTTGAACTTTTTATTTTCCTCAAATGATCTACTTTCAATGACCAGGTATCCACACTTTCAGCATGTGGAATTGTATGCTGTAGGTCTGTCAGTTAACCAATCCAAAATGTGACCTCCTTCACAAGACACCATTTGGCACAGCACAACAATGGAAGCATTCATGTCTGTCAGCTGATTGGTCTGATTCAAAGCCCTTAAAGGAATATGGCATATTCATCCATTTTAGGCAAAACTCTTTAGCATGATTTTAATATAACAATTAAGTGAAAACACAATATGGCACTAAGAGGATAAATCACCCTTTGTCAGGACTGAAAAAAGCATCCACTTGAAATCAATTAGCAGCTCTTTATTATGAAGGAACTGCAGTTAAGTTTGGAATGAATACCAGTACATGCAGGGTACTTCAGGATGTAGTGCAAGAACCTCGGTCAAATAATAAGAATAGAAATATTTCTGTAGTAGTACGAAGTAAATCATATTGAGTGATCATAAATCACTGAAATATGAGTATACTTTTTTAATGGATATATGGCGTATTGGAATACCAGAAGTTACTAAAACAGAACCAGACAATGCATGACAGGGAAGATGAGTTCAAACTTGCCCTAACTCCACCAGTAGGAACCAAAGATAAAGTATATTTCCCTCGATGTCCGACCTGTTTGTTTAATACTTTCTTCCCATCTGGAATGCCCCATTGAGTTCCCATATCATGCTCTTTGCTGCAAACTTGGTTCAGTCTCGGAGAGTACAGGCACACAAGTGTTCTCTTCTGAATCATGCATTGTCAGCTTTTCTGATATTGGCAATCCAGATTCAACACCACACGCGTGAAACCTATCCACACAGCGGACAGTTTAAGCTCTACTTAAATAGGACCAACCCAAAACCCTGGAGGTGATATACTTCTTTCAGAACTGTGAAAGGACTGTGACAACTTTAATAGAAGAGTAAACTGCAAATTATTCAGGCAATTCACAACATTATTGTTTATCAACGGGAGAAGAGCCAAGCAGGCACACAGTGCAGTCCTGAACTGGGTTTTTCTGACCAGGACTCAAGTCCATTTGCATGGATACAGAGAAAATCAGATCCTGGAGAAACATATGAATCTCAAACAAATCAAATCTATAATGTTTGGTCCTCATTGAGATCCATACATTATATACTTTTAATTTGAATTTGAATGATTTTATCCTTTCACTCTTTTAGAAATAATGCCAGTTGCACAAGAACATGGTTTTCTTAGTCCTGTATGGGGGAGAAAAAAAAGTCCAATCCTTGAAAGAGAATCTCAAAAAGAACCTCCTGGAAAAGAACTTCGATTTCCTCTTTTAATTTTTGCAGGTTTTTTTCAACGAAGCATATTCTTAAAAAGTGTATTATTAAAAGAAAATAGACAAAACTATCTTTCAGGGAGCTGAAATGGTGAAGATTGCAATATGCCCAAAGATAGTTTTGATGGACTATGTACAGAAATAGTTTTGATGGATGTGTGTGTGTGTGTGTGTGTGTGTGTGTGTGTGTGCATATGTGTTTGTGTGTGTGTGTGTGTGTGTGTGTGTGTGTGTGTGTTGTGTGTGTGTGTGTGTGTGTGTGTGTGCGGGAGAGGTTCTCTGAGGTACTGGCACAGTGTCTGTGTTTGTGCACTTCTTTGCCAGACAGAGAATCTTGATCAATACCATCTTTATTTTTGAATGAATGGGATTTGGCTGGAATGGAAGATGCTGTTTTCATAAATAACCTTACCTTGAGCATGCAGCTGAAGAACTACAGGGATGCAAATGGAATCATTTTTTGCTTTATGCTTTTTGATGATGGAAGCATTTCTATAAAAATGACTGCTTTATATATTTATGATGTTAGGAAAGGCTGGGGAAAGCTCCGTCAGTCTGCCGTTTTATAAAGTGAGCTTTGTTTCCATATGAACCTTGCCTTAATGGATAAATTATTCAAGGTATTGGGATGCTTTCACTATAGTACCCACAAAATTGATGTGAAGCACAATTACATCCATTTCTTATTTTCATTCGCTTCTTAAATGGTGTCCTCGAAAGGATACGCATTCTTGTGTATTTTTTCTCAAGGAAATGGGTAAAATCTGACCTGAAATCATTGGGGGTGGTTCAGCTTCCATAATTCACATTTATCCCTGATGCCCTTTGGATGCAAAATGAGGTCCCACTTTTCACTGCTCAAATATATAACAAAACAGATGTCTGACCAGGTTTTCCAATATGTTTCTTTGCTGAAATATTTCCACTCCATTTCACTTAATTTGTGAGTAACAGAATACTCCTGAAATCTCTAGCAGGCTGAAAAACCTGGCTTCCCTTCCTCTCTACCTTTCCCTTAATGCAAGTCCTCTTTAAGCAACCTCAGGCTTTTCACTCTCATTTTACACCAGAACAGAATAACAAGTCATACTTCACTGAAAATAATGAGGGCCCATTCAGAATGACAGTGCATTGGAAATGCTCTGACTACAGTGAAATTTGAGCCTGACATATCTTGTTCAAGCACTCGATTTTATAATCTCTACGTTTAATTAGAACACGCATGTTTAAATTAAAGGAATTAAACAAAGGGTGGTCTGTCTAAATTGCAGGGAAAGTTCATATGGAACTGCTACCAGTGATGACAAAAGTAATAAGGTGCAGTCTATTCACCTCCTGAAAACAAATGCCTTGGAAATCTGTGTGACCTTTACGTGACAAAGAAAACAAGAAAATCCTGTGCAGCCCTGATCTTGTACACACCAATTATTTCATCCTTCATTTCATTGGTTTTCCTTTGCACATCCCTATTCCATGGAGAGTGGTCCTTGAACTTATCCCCTACTCTTTGAATAATTAAAAGAATTCCCCAACTCCCACAGGAGTGTCACACTTTTATACAGCCAAGGAGCTTTCCTCAAGAAGCGGCACCAGATTTACACTCTGTGAGTTTGCTTGTTAGATAATTTTGCAACACCGAATCAAGTGCTTTGCAGTAGCTCCAGTTCACTTTGCCTTGTTACTCTGTGCGTTACCCTACTTTGAAAGTGAAAGGTAATAATTCTGTATTACAGGTTGACCTGTAAACAGGGTGACCAGAAGTTCTGATTTACGGGGTTTTGTCCAGCAGATGAATGCTTGGGTTGCCATTTGTCTAGTTAATTATAGTGATGTAAAATTATTGCTTCTGAAAAAAAATAAAATAAATCCTTCGGGAAATATCGGCTTCTGTAAATAAAAAGCCTGCATCATAACTTTGGAAAACTTTCTTTTCCCCATAAATCAAGACCAGCAGGGTGGCATTTCTGTGTGGGAAGGCAGGTTATGGAGTATTTCAGTTCATTCATTTGAAGCATACTATATAAAACCAAATCCTATGTTCTTTGATCAAATAAAAACAAAACAATTTGGCCTATGAAAACATTTATACTGCATTGCAATGAGCAACTGTATCAACTGACATAGTAATAGTATCAGCTGTAGGACTGGTGTTAGCAAAAAGCTGATATTTAAAAATTTTGTTTTTTACTTATGTGTATTTCTGTGATCCGCCATCGTCACTCCCATGTACCACCCCAAACCAGTGGATCCCCTACCATAATTTTAGAATATCATCTCTTAACGGTTATTTTGTACAAAAGTGTTGTGCATACACAAAATTTGTCAAGCATATTTAAAAAAAAATTAAAAAATCCAGGCCGAATGCACCGGACAAAGGTTTCCCTATGATTCCAAATATGTGGCAATTGAAAATATAAACATGACAGAGGGAGATAGTGATAGTGCCCCACATATGTGATCTCTCTGGTCCATCTGGACTGTAGACTGGTCATGTGTTCTGTCTCCATTCCCATCTGTGTGGCTAGACCTTGGTGTCCTGATAATGACATTTCTATTCAACTTTACATCTCACTTACTTTACATGCCCTTATGACACACTCAATACTGCAGAGCTACGCCATTCGTCAAAGAGTCACAGAAACCATTCATTATCAGGTTTCCTTGTTTGATTTCTGTGAAATCCTTCTAGTTTAATCAAGTATGATGCATCATTTATTTGAGCAATGCTGTATAAATATAAATAAAAAGCACTGATGGTGGAACCCTTGTGATTGATTGTTATGAAAATGTTTAAGTACTGGGTAAAGCTATTTAACAAATTGCACTTCAGTGCTGTTTACATAGGTGCAACATCGAAGCCCTCTGAAGATCTCCACTGGCACGCAATCCGTCACAATTTTTATCCACGGCTGCCAGCTCTTCCCACTCTCTCACAGTGCCATTTGCATCTCTGGCCATTTGTTTTGCACTCGTCGCATCTGGCAAGGACGGGTAAACAGTTAAATATTGATTGCAGTTTGGGGACATTTTTGCCTGGGAACTGAGGAAGGACCGCAAGCCCAGAGCCAGGAGGGAGCACCAAACGTCTGTCAAGCGTTTCACTCACAGATGTTACCAACAGAAGTGCGACATCGCTGAATCTGCCAAAGACAGACTCCCATCTATCCCCCTTGTCCCCCATAAACCCCCCCACCCCCTCCCCACCCCCGACCTGCACACATCCTGATACATCCAGGTCCCTTTTCCTCCTAGATGATGAAATAGTTAAACATTAATCATACAGATGATAGAGGAGATGAACTAGCAGTAAAGCCTGAAAGCTTAGGACAGGAGGTGAGGGGGGCCGCTAGCTTGTCCAGGACTGTTTTGGTGGTGACTGTGGGGGTCTGAGAGACTGGTGTTATAGCTCTGTCGTTTCTTTTTTCCCCAGTACTTTTTTATAGCAGGCCAGATGGAGGCTATGCTAATCGGGTGGAGATCAATGCGAGTGGAGGCTGAAGTGACCTAGTGCTGGCCCGCCGTCTACCGCTCTCATCAGCAGCCTGCCATGTGGACTGGACCCCCCGGTCGTGCGTCCCGCCCCGGTGACAATCCCTCAAATTAGGTGACAAAGGAGCATGTTTATAGAGCAGTCGGGTGGCTTTTGTGCTCTGCCAGTTTCTCAGTGCATTTATAACTGTGACTAGTGGGGCCCTTCAGTCAGCCTTGGCTTGCTTGCTCGGACAAAGCAAACAGTATGCCGTCCAGTGTTAATTATTCATTCCTGGCATTTGGTGCTCTGATAGCGTTCCTCGTGCTAGTTTTTTTTTTGTTGTTGTCATTCCTGTTTTGTTTGGCTTTTCATTATACTGCTTCATGGCATCCAGTCCTTTTGCCAGCTTGTGGGGGCAAACAGCAATCCTCCAGTGCCAAGGCACCACAGAAACAACCTGTTCATTCCTCCCCTTCTGGAATGCCACGTTCTCCACTGCCCTTCTGCGAGAAGTCAGCATCCAATTTTGATGGCCACGCTGCTGCAGGGGACAGAGTCAAGCGTAGCTCAGGACTCGGGAAGGCCCGAGTGACTGGCACTGGCTGTAAAGTCGAGACTGCAGTCATAAAACAAGTCACGGGAGGCTCATTAAACTGACTTGCACCTGCATCACTGAAGGTGTAGTTCTCACAAAATCAAAAGAAAAAAAGATGTCAGAGACAGGCCATATAACTTTGACGAATCCTGAAAAATTAATGAGAATTTGTGCACAATATGTTTGTTTACTTAATGATATCTTATATGCTTCTTGTGTTGGTCACATTTGAGCTCTTCTTTGAGTTCTACATCCAGTGTCACTACACATACCACGTCTCCTCCTCTTTGACATCTGGCTTAATGTATTCAGCGTGTGGCAATCTCAATGGATAACAGAGAATACATGGAATCCAGTGAGTGACACGAGCTCCTTGGCAGTCCAGTCTAATGATCCTTTGAGATCCACTCTAGCATGAAGTGACAAGCTGTTTGTTTTATTTTGTCATGCTCAAGCAGGACCCTCCAGCTAGTCCACCACCTATCACTGCTGCCATGCTCTCTAAATTAAACATGAATCTGTTATGTTGATTGTCAGAGCCAGCAGTGGTGGAGTGTGTCTGGTATTCGGAGCCTGACTCTGGCTGGCGCGAGCGGACTAAGGTACGGAGTGACAGCAGGATCCATTTCAGAGCCGTCCCCCACACCCTCAGATTGAATTGAATTTTCTTCATGCTCTTCATGGTTTGGCATTGGTTGCAGGCAGGTCTGGCCATTGAACATTTGTTCGTCAGGTACATCCAATCACAAAGCAGTCTGCCATGATTATTTGTTAGTGGCTCAGTAAATCTACTTACGCTGTCCTTGTACTCTGCTTGTATGTGTACTCACAAGGTCAGATGATGCTTAGAAAACTGCACACTGGCATCTTCACAAAGATAAATATGTGGACTTGAATTGGAAGGAAAACAGAAGAACATACTTTATTGATTCCCGAGAGGAGAAGTTGCTGTTGACAGAGGAGGTCGAGGTCTCAACAGAAATGAAAAACACAAAAATAAAATAAGAAGACACATGGATGACAATAGTGAAATATTCCCATTAAAAAGCATGGAATGGATGGAAAAAGAAAGACTGAAATCATTCACTGGATTTGTGTATACTGTGAAGAGGTCACTTTTCAGTAGGCAACCCTTGTGTTCCAAGGCTACACAGATATTCCTTTTGATACTTGTTGCTCAGAGATTTCTCCCACCAGTTCTCCAGTCATATTCACTGTTGTGCCTTGCCCTCCCTACCACCTTACTCATCCTATTCTCCCAAGTGACATTCCCACAATGGCACAGAGCACTGGCTACTGCAGTTTAGAAGATCAAATACAGCCCATCTGAAATGTATTCAGCTTACAAAAAGGAGGGGGAGGGCAATTGTCCTCAGCATCATGGTAGAATTTCTCCTGCCCAACCAATTTAGTTGTAACATTCACCCCTGAATATCGCAATGGATTCCCAACCAATTTCATCAAGATCATGCACCCCTGAATATTAAAATGGACCATCCCATGTGTCCTTCCCTTTATTGAGATGGTATCCTCCATTCCTCCATTTACCCCCCCTGAGATTCCGTTGTGCCGAGGCTAAGATCAAGGAGATTAGTATGCAGCACTAATGACAGGGCCAATAATGTCACTTTCCCAGAAGATTGCATAAGGCAGTTCAGATTGACTCTCTCTGCATTAAGAGATGGTATTAGTTATACTAATGAAGCTTAAAACTTGCTTAACCCTCTGGATTTACTATAGGAATCCTGCTAGATACAGCCTGCTTTGGGCTTTCATTTCACAGACCTGCGCCAACAAACCAAGAAACTTTCATGTGACTTATTTATTCATTTGTTTTTCTGCTTCCGAGAAAATTGGATTGGCAGGCAGGGTGCGTTTTTGAATGAGATGGAATGACCTTCTCTGTTTATTTCTCCTCTGACAATTACAGCTTCAACAAAATTTTGTTCCTATTTTGGTGCAATAAGAATGTACCAAATGTTTGCTCTTCAAATAAATCCAATCTATTTTTTTTGCATATTTGGTGCTATGTTGAATGATTAGATGCTTGCCTTTCCATGCTCAGAACGGCCCCGACAGGCGGCAGCATTATCTATACAGATGATCCTGATTGTTTTCCTGTGGCTGAGATTGCATCCACAAAGGACACTGTTTGAAGAGGAATTACCATTTGTAAATGTAATCCTGTAAATCATTTTTGTTATTTGCACTGGTGAAACATGGTGTTTGATGCAGAGCCGTGTTTAAATACTTTTCAAAATGTAATTCCTTATTCAGTAAAAATTACCATGTGATCATGCTTTCACAGAAAGGATGCTTGTAGATTCCCCTGCTGTGCAGACAATAACTTAACAATAACAAAAAACAAAAATAATATTGGAGCTGTAAGCTCTGCAGAGATAATTTGCTAGTTTAATTCCACGTTGATAATGAATAAGCACATATCCTGTTCTTGCCTGGGCAAATATATATTTTTAATCAATTTACTGCTCATATTTTAAATGTATTTTTTGAGAGTTTTAAATTATCGGCTCGCATAACATTTCATGCAACTACCACACAGTCTTATGTATTGCGACGTTTACCAAATGCTTTCTTTGCAGTCTTTGTTGACACTGTAACTCCTGGAAAGATCGGCCCTTTCATTTGGCTTTTTTGTTTTTAATTTGACTTCTGTCTCACACTTCCAAAACAGTACGCCTTTGAATCAGAAGTTTAATTTAGTCAAAGACAGCTTCCCAAATCACAAGACGTCTTGCTTGCACGAAATCTTACCTTAAATTGATTGAAATTACAATGCTTTCAATTGAATGACGTACATATGAAAAAATAAATAAGCATGTGCATCTTGGATATGATATAATGACTGTGTAGTTTAAAGCTACAGTGGCAAACAAACATGGAAAAATAGAATTACAGTATAACATATGAATGTGTATCGGATGGTAAGACAATGTTATATTCAGAACTTGCACACTGAAATTAGCATACAGTCAGCCAGGAGCCCCTACTCCAGTCCTGGAGAGCTGTGCTATTTCCTGGTTTTCATTGTTACTTAGCAGTTAATTGATAAATTAAAGCAGTTGATTACACAGGAAGCTCTCCACAGCTGTTTCCTCGTATCTAAATTAGTTGCTATTTTGTGCCTTCAATGGTAAAAAAAAAGAAAACATCCAGTGGACCCTCGAACTCCTAAGGCCTTAGGGGGGTGGGCTAATGAGGTGGTTACAGTTTTTTTTGTAAACAGTAACTGGCATTGTAGTCAAACAGTGAGCTTGTATGTAAATTAACTGTGAATTATTTGAAGTTTTAATGTTACAAGATCAATTCTGGTTGCAGTAGTACCAGTATGACTGAAAAAAAACCTAAATATCGAACAATACATTAGTTGCATACTTTGGCACAAGCTAATTTAGATAACTGCTAGAAATGTATGGTGGTCATTGAGGTTAAATCTATGATCAAAGAGTTCCAAACTGATTTCAAATGGGAAACATTTTGAAAATTAGTGCTCCCAGTGCACTGGGGAGTTCTCTGGATCACTTATCTCTCATTAGATAATAGGGAAGGGATAGTGCTTAGGGAAGACCCCTATGGCCCTGAATCCTGCCAAGAAATTTCCACCCTTGTAAAAGCAAGTGAACGTTTTCAACGGTAGCAAAATTAGTGACAAGATTGTTTAGGCCTTTAATAATGGGTAACGTAATGACGGAGCCGGCAAGTGTTTAGTCATTACATCTGTGCTCATCTTCCACCTGATAGTACGAGCCCAGATAATGCACACTGACACCACATAAAATCAACCTCAACGTGAGTTAAAAGCCATCTGAGGCCCAGTGCTAAACGAGTCACTTGTCTCTTTATTTTCAAACTTACGCCCACCATTCACTTGCGTTTTTATCAAATAGCAAAAGCTATCTTTTGACAGATGGCGCTCAATAATTCATCATACAGTTTTTTTCCCCCCTTCCCAAACTTCCAACCAGGGGGACATGACATATAAGAACTGTCATGGCTGTTAATATTTTAAACTGTTTCCCTCCAGTGACTGATCTATATTTCATACGGCTAGCGCTAAACCGGTAGTGCCACGTTCATTTTGGCAACTTGTGCCCCCTCCCTGCAGCAGGAGGGGTATCTAGGTGAGGCAGGGGGCCTTGCCTCAGAACCTGCTTCAATAATTAAACATAAAATACCTGACAGAACGTGAGTGTGTAGAGATTTGCCTCTCTTACATTTGCTTCAGCTTGCCCAAAGAGCTTCCTCGTAGCTTTGAAGTGCAACGAATAAAAGAGGTGATTAAGTCACATTTCCTTCTGTCGGTTGTGTGCCTCCTCTCTAGGTGTCGTTGTCACTCTATCTCACGCACTTGCAATTCATGTCTGTATTAGCCTGTCAACGAGAAATGCTGAGCGCCTTGTTCTTTACGGATGACAGCTGGGATGGAAATTGCACAGGTGATGCATAGCAGTTTGAGCCAATCAAGGTATTACCAGAAGCAGATTAGGGCAGCAAAAGGAAACAAGATTCTTACCTGTATCTAACAGTCTAAAACATGGTGTAGTTTGAAACGCTATACATTAGGAGTACCATTTACAGACCTGTGACAATATAATTGTTCATAAATTTTGTGAAATAAGATGTGTTTATTGCACATATTGATTTCATGTTGACAATTTGATATTAGCAATTGATTCTGTCTCTGAACTATAAAACAATGGGGTTTCTCCACTGGGGATTCAAGCACACAACCTTTTGGTAATGTGAGCTCATCAACACACAATCTGATCTGACACTATGATTGTGTTTGATTTCTTTTCACTGTGTGCTCAATACATTAGACCCTGGAAAAATGTACAGCATGCAGCAAACTCTGCAGGTTGAAGAAAAGGTTAGAAATTTGATTTAGAAGGGCTATCACACACACGGGGTCATGTTTGTGAGTGGAATGGCTATCTGCAAATGCTACATTCTATTGACTGGTCTCATTCACATATGTTTACATAACGCTTGTGTGCTGGGGTTCTTGTACCTGAGAATTTGTTTTGCTTGCCCAAGTTCATGCCTTTTTATACATCCAGGATTCACCTTTTTATCTGTGGTTTTGGAATTTGCTTTGGGATTTGTAGTTTTGAGTATACAAACCCTGCAGCACTCATAATCCACAGTAGTTGAGCCGAAGTGCAATCCCACAGTAGTTTAGCTGCTGTATGACGCAAAAATGTGTAAAAGTGTAAAATTTATGGTATTCACTACTTTTTGCAACACTATTCTATTCTACTACATAACTGTATTAATTGATAGGTCAGACAGATGAATCGGGTCGACAGGGACCAATCCGAAAACAGAAATAAGGAAAGTCTGCAAAGGCTCGGCCACCTGCAGTGTAATCAATGTTTTTGGAGAGACGGAGAAACAAGTAGTAGTTTTGGCTGCTTGAGAGATCAATGCCCATTTCTTTTTTGGAAAGGGGGCAAAGCACAACCCAGTCTGACAAGGAGAAGGAGATGGATGAAAATAAGGGATGAGTTAATGAAAGAATCAAAGGGTCTGAGATCAGAGGAGGCTCCTTTACGCAGCACGGGCAGGAACAGGTTATGTCTACACTTCAAAGGCAGTGCAATGGACCAATCATGCAGAAATCATTTAATAGAGTGAATCAGCTCCCTGTGTTTGACAGCGCAGCGGAGGATCGTTGTTAAGTATCCCAGATCAATCATTAATTTAACTGGTCAAATCCTCAGACACAAATGCACCATCACTGTGTGATCCAGGGTCTGTGCTGACCCAGGGCACACTGTGAATCACGTCTAATAATTACCTTCCAGCAGAAAAGGCTTCTGCTACAAGGAAATCAATGTCCTGTCAGACAGTCACACATCCCGTCACAAGCAGACACCTACAAGTCAGTCGACTGTGACTGCAGCCATGGGGGCAGCTATAGCCAATTAGGTTCAAGTTACCACGTCCTTCTAACCTGCCTGGGCGAGCCAGTCAGCAGTTTGGGAAACTTGCAGAAGCCAAAGGTCTATAGCAAATGCAATATGTGTGATACAAGCTCTGTGTTGTGAATTTTATGACCCTGCTATATATCCTCGACCGACTAACGTCTGCAAGGTGCTGTGTGGCTTTTATATAGAGCGCAGTTTTATTACTGCAGGTTCTGTATCTAAACCCACAGCCAGGAAATGGACTATGGAAATGATAACTGAATGGTTAATATAACATTAATTATGTTACATGTTACAAGTAATAGTATCACAAATATGGTATGTGCTCAGTGCTATAGACAATAAAAAATGGGACAAACAATTCCTAACAGAACAACTTAGCTCTGAGAATCAACTTTTTCATTTTGACAATTTGTGTGCCAATCAAACATACTCTGGCAATAAGACCATGCATGTTTGCATGCTAGATCTGGTCCACACAGTACTTCAGATCTACAACAGAATAACAGATCTACCTAAACAGATCTATGACAACAAAAATTTGCTTTTAACAAAATGGAATACATGAAAAGAGGTCTTTGTTCAGTATATTGGTGAATTTATTTTTCTTTTGATATTGTCAGTAATATGCAGAAATTTACAGGTGCCTGAGGGGTTAAAGAATATCGGATGAAGCGCTTGACCCAGGTCTGGCGCACACGCATGCACAAACACACTGTGAAGAGATGAGAGGCAGTCAGCCCTAAAAGCGAATGCAATGGTTTCATTCTGTAAGTTTTGTTTTATCTCTTTTCTAGTGTGCTCCTGTGGGAGAGGTCTGCTCAGTTCAGGCAGAATGCAGGAGCAATGCAAGAGTAGAAGAAAGGAAAGAGGGAGGGAGAGAGAGGGAGGGAATCATAATTTTATTTGCTAATTACACATTAGTCTCGGAACACAAACGGTTTGGACTGAAAAATATGTGAAGACAACTCTCACCATCTGAGGACAACACTTATTCTTGCATAAATTCCACACAAGGGACAGGATAGCTCAGAAACTTATCACACTCTGAGTTTGAATCTCAGCTTTATGCTGAACTGGAAACTGTTGGTTAAATAGCAGATGTGGATGAATGTATCACTCTGATCTATGCTGCTTTTATAGTGGAGAGCCGGGCAGATTTGGCTAATTAACCATGAAAGATGCACTTGTTAAGTTATAAAGGCAACCATTTTGAATATTGTTACAACTGAGGGGGTGACAACCAAGGAAAAATCCTGCATACAACCCTAAAGTCAAAACAATTAAAGTACAATGATAATTATCGTCATAAATTACGCTGAAACAACTATAAACCAAATCCCTGTTGAAAGTTTAACACAGTGTGAAAAGCACATAAGCCATTTTAAATAACCATAGAGCTTTTAATAGTTACACCCTCCACCCAAATATTGCACATTTGATTCAAAATATCATTGGTAAGCTCTCTTAAATGATTTTGTCAATCAAAATTCAACTGCTTCCTTGACAGCAGTGCACACCCAGTCTGGCGATTAGAATAATAACTTTTTGACATCTGAAGCGAGGTCACCTCAGCGTTGTTACTTTTGATGATGGAGTTGTAAATGTGATCAGCTGAATTTGTTTCGCTCTCATTATTTTCTCATGACCCAAAACGACCTCATCTTTTAACTGTTGAGGCCGTGGAGGGGGAAGGTAAATACTACCTGACCATCTTGAACGGCTGCTGTGTTTCGTCGTTTCACTGTTTGCCTGATCTGTCTAACGGGGAGCTGAGATGCCGCTGGGCCCATGTGCCCTTTGGGTATGTGTTCTGACTGGCAGCAGCCCCTGAGGGCATCTGCCCACACAGCACAGCCACGCGCATCCCCTGTGTCCCAGTCTAATTAATCCGTTTCCATCTTTCACAGGAGTTTCTGATTTGAACCCTTGTTAATACTGAGTGCAGCCTTGGTCTTCCAGCCCACGTATTTCAGGTCGAAACATTGCCAGTATTGCATCAGCTGTATTTGCTGAGGAGGATTTTGCAGACAGTCAGAATTTATCCGTGAAGAACCCTTATTTTTGAGCAATTTTTTTTTTTTTAACCTTGTTGTTTTTTTTAAAACATAAGAGAAAGTCCAAAGCACTTCTCTCACAAGACTCACAGAAAGGCAGCGTTTGCTAACTGTGGAAAAGATTTCCTCTGACACCCCAGAGTCCTATTTGGAATGTTCCAGAAACTAACAGGCCAAAATAGTCCACTTCTCAGTAAATACAGAGACACATTTAAATAACAAACCTTCACTGAGTCCCCTGGCACAGTTTGCAGCAGGGGATTGGAAGATTACAGCTGAGGGATTAAGTCCCCATTCAATTAACTTGAAGCTGTAAAAATCAGCGTCCTGGGAAATAATTTAGTCAGAATTAAAACATCACCTAGGATGTCTCAATGTTAAAATAAAACAAAATATCATTTGGCACTTTGAAACATTGTTCCATCTACATACAATGTATCAAGCATCTTTCTTTAACCTTTCCTATTCTAAATTGCTATTGTTAGATATTTTTATTCCTTTTCATTACAACAGTGGTGTGCATGGAGGTTCAAATCCCTCGAATGATAGAGCCATTGCATGTCCTTTAGCAAGGTGATATAGTCTGAATACTGCCTGAGTGACACTTAAGGCTTACAGGATAATACATCCAATGCACACTGTGTATATAACTTGCAAACAAGTAAACTGATAATGACATCAACTAGATGGATGACAGATGGAGATGGGTGGAGAGCAAATTTCACCCTTACAGCAGTGGCCTTGACCCAAACCATGAAAACATACTTCATACCAATGCATCCGATCTGAGCATACATGGTAAAGGTCACGAGTCTATTACTTCAATACAATACAATATAATGCAACAAATCTGAATAGTGCTCTGAGTTCCTGTAGAGAGAGAGAGAGAGAGAGAGAGAGAGAAAATAAGAGCAAGTTCCCTCTCTGAACTCCACACGTCTTCCAGGAAACCAATGTGTAAGCAAAAATCCAGTCTGCCATTCACCCCGTACTCTTTGTAGGGCATATGCTCCACTAATGAGTCCTGACACGATGACGGGAATCGCTCGCAGCGCAGAACGATGTAAATGCCGTCGGGCTGACCCTTGTGCTGAATAAGGGCTTAGGGTCTAGCGGCCGCCACGCCCCTCCCTGTAAAGTGTGGGCCGAAGGTTCTCACCCCATGGGCAGTGCAGAAGAACCTTCTCCTGACTGCGGATGGTTTACACTCTCGTTAGACATGCCTGCTGCGTCAGCAGATCACTCGGTGCTGTAAGACGTAGCAGCAGGCAGAGAAAAGGGGTCTAAAGCTACCAGCCTCAAACCCCAGCAGGGAAACTTGCCTTTGTGCAATGGGGCACAGTAATTACCATAAAAAACATGGTACTGCCCTCTCATTAATATTACAAATAAAAGAACAAAAAGTGAAGAACCCAATCAAGAACTTGGCTCCATCATTTATTAGGGAGTCAGATACATAGCAGGAACATGGTATTTGTCACTGGAATTTTATACATCATACACTTTATAATTTACATAAATGGCATGGCAGTTTAAATTTACAACACACTAGTAACTTGACCATAATTAACAAATTGACTGTGATGAGTAATATTTGTAAATTACTGGCTGCATTTGCCTTTCAAACAGCTCAGTGGAACTGCCCCCCTGCTGCCGCACGTCTCTGAGAGTCAGCAGCAGCAGCTTCCTTTGATGGGAATACTGCAATAGTGTATTAGAAAAGTGAAACAGGTAGAATGCTGAGGTATTATCTACAAAAATAGGTGATAAGGTGTATTGATAGACATTAAACTTCAAAACAAAGTTTAGCCCTGTTATCAACTTTCTTTCTCAGTGGTAAAAATGATTGATATTGAGCAAATTCATATTGCCGTATGGTCCTTTCAGTTCTCCCTTCAGTCAAACCAGCAGTAAACAGGCTCTGTAAGAATTGACAGGATATCAGCCTGACACCATGGCTAGGGTGATTGTTAAAGGAGATTATAATGACTTCCTGTCTGCAGATAAGCTTTGTGCTTGGCCTTGTGGTTTGCAGTGCGTCATTCCTGATTTGTAACCGTGTTATAAACACAATGTACTTTTCCCCAAATAACATTTCTGATGACGCATATTTGGTGCCAAACAAAATACAAAATTACAAAATGTATGCCACAAGCAGCATACCCATTAATGAATTTAGGAAAAAATAAATACAACGAGTGACAAAGACAAACAGGAGAGACATAATATGAACAATAAAACTTAATTCCCTGTCACGTACCTTTCTACCTTGTGCCTTTGTAATTCACTTTTAATAAGAGCTGCACAATGCTTAAATGTAGAGAGTTGGAGAGTTTTTAAGTTTGTTTTATTTTAGTTTAATTTTTTTTGCTTCCCTTACCATAGGCATTTACCGACATGTTACCTCATTTTTTACTACTTTTTGACTACTATTGAACCAGGAGGACATGGAGGGCCATAATACTGTTCCTCAAACCCAAGATCCATTTTAAATAAGCAGACTCATATCACAGTTTTGTCTTTGTATGGTTGGCATGTTTTTGAGGAACACATATACACATTTTACACATTTAAAGGACCTTTTTGTAGAAAAGCTATACTAGAATGAAAGAATACAGTTCACAACGTTTTAACTTATTGTCTGTGTTGATTGTTATGTATAGGCTTAATACATTAATTACCCAGCAATAGCTTGGCTTTGCCAATATATCACAGCATGCTAAATATGCTAAGCTGCTGCACAGTACACAGGCCTTATAGTCTTTAGTTGCCAGCATTGAAGACTGCGATTTGCATAGTCCTCCACCCCTGGCATTGACACAGGTTTACTTTTTTTTTTTTTTTGGTAAATTATATGTAAGTGCATTCTCTTGGCCAGTGAAATCATTAGCAGCTTTATGCAGATTGCTGGCCTCTGCTGTCAGCCATGTTTGAGTAATTGTGTATAAAATTGAAGGCAACATTTTTTGGCTTGCATTTTTTACCCGAGAGCCAACGCAATTAGAGAAGAGACATTTCAGGCAAACCTGAAGGCTCCGTTTTTCAGCGTTACCGAGCGGCCTTGCTGTGTCTTCATTGATTTACTATAACGTTTAAAGATTGTCCTTGATTATCATAATTATCACTTACTGCCCAGTGCCTGGCTCCCAGTGGGGCTGTACAAGCAGAATAACTCCTGTTGCTGGGCGGGGTGGGGATGCTGGTTTGTCGAACTCTTTGCAGAACATAGAACTCTCACCCCAATGTACTCCCTATTGGCTGGCAGAAGGCTTGTCCAAACTTTGGCATCGCATAGAGCTGAAGCTTATTGTACTCTGGCCCTGGAGAAGTGAAGTGCACAGGTGGCTTGGAATTACCCATAAGCCCTCATTTTTAGTATTGAGGGTTGGAAAGCCAGAAAAGTAGCCATTATTAAATCTTTCCCATGATTCAGCAGTGCATTGATTCTTTAGCCCTCGCCAGTGATGTAGCATGAATTGGGAGTGGGGCAATATTGTATTTACCTTTGTGTTCCATTATATTTCAGTCCTTGGAGCAGATCTTAAAGCAAAAATGTCATTTTTGAATTTGAAGGGTAGATGAAAATGCTTCAGCTTGCTCTAATTCAGCTGCACAATGTGAAACAGTTGGAAAATGCCCTTTGAACATTCATCTGTTCGGTGTGGAAGTACAAGATATGCACATATTATTTTTGAGAGAATACTTACATTGGAAATCAATACTTAAGTTTGTTCATCACCGCTGAGATTGAATTTCTATTTGAATGTGAAGATTTATCTTTTCTTCAAGCAGCACATCTTCCTGCAAAGGGAAAAAATGAGAGTTTTCTTTTTCATTCCAACAACACTTTTGAAACTTTTTGTGTCTCTGTGCAGGATATTACACCAAAAAAAGAAATAGGGAATAATGTGATCACAGAAAAGAAAGAATATCAAATGGCACAGCAATGCACCACATCAGTGTCCTAACAAATTCTGATTTAACACAATATTCCCCCTGCAATTCAACTGATTGAACGAGCATGTCATCTGCTAGCATTTTAGGTTTTTATATTAAATAGTAGAGAAATTAGTGACTCCAAACTGTGGAAACAAATATTCTTTTCTTTGCATGTGTTCTCAAATTTCTACTGATGTGCATTAAGCTACCTACAAAGGAAGCGAACAGAGAGCTCTGATTCTGAGGGGAGCAACATGAATTGTTGATCAACCACTGCTTTGCCATAGAAGAAAAAAATACCAGGGAGTCGAAACCTCCCTCTGTGACTAAACCGGTAAACATTTACTTTTGCAAACAGACTGTAAACATGAAAAAACCTTTCTGAGAGCTCCTAATGTTGCCATGCATTCTTCACCCTACTTAAACTGCCTGAAATTTGAATGAGCAGGACAAATTCTCAGTCAACACAGATGCTTGAAGAGATATTTTTCAAAGATTTTTTTTTTAATCCTTGACTTACCGTGGATTTTCAGGCTCACCTGCAGGAGGGAGATTTAATTTAATACTCTGGGACCTTTAATTTGACATGCATTGCAAAAGGATTTTATCATTTCTGTCCCAAGAGTTTGTTATTTCTCATCTCTTTCAACATGCCACAAAACAAATTGCAGACATAAAATTACAATATCAATACCAGGTCAGTGAGAGTACTGTAAATCCAAAGGGCTGAAACATTTCACCTACACCTACACCTACACCTACACCACATTTAACATTTCTGAGATGTTTAAAAGCGAATTTCATCTATGCTTTGTTTAATTCTGGCTTTCAGGTTAATTATGTTAGAATTGCTTTCATTAGATGTTATATAATTTCAATGTGATATGATTTGTGGCTGTACATACAGAAGTCCATATGCTACCACATAGCATAATTCATTTCTCCCTCCATTTTGGTGTCCCTCACTGTACAGGCTTGCACCATCACTAATCAGCCCACAGCAGCAGCATGGTAGCTGAATAGGTGCACTCCAAAAGACTCATCAAAAGACACTGACAGCAATCAACACTACAAGCTACACAACATACTGCAAAGGAGCTGAAATCTCTAACAGACAATAGGGAAAATGTGGCTGTGCTTTGCATAGCCAAGGGGAGTATTATGATGAGTATCCTTGTGGGCCATGCTTTTGTATGTCCTCGTAGATCTACTGTAAAGCCTGGCCTAAACTAAACTGTGTGAAATGATACGACCCCCCCAGGGTGCCTGTTCTAACATCAGCCAATGAAAAATACTTCAGAAATCCTGAAGTGACGGTTGACAACTCTGTGAATGATGCTCTCACTGGCTATAACACCTTTCGTAAACAGGACAAAGCCAGGTGTTTGCCACTGCTGTGAACTCATAGTCAGCAAAAAGGGAATCCCAGGACCAGGCCTGTGATGTCCTAGCAATAGGGAACAGCCAGCACCATAAAGCTAAATGGGAAATGACACTATGCCATTAAACAATGCAGCAATATCATTCAATCCTCAATCCTCAATCAAAAGTCCCCAAAACTCTTTGACAGTGAATAGTTTATAACTCCAAGCATTTTCACTGACTTGAGCCTTGCGTACGCTTGATGAAGTTGAAAAGAATATCACTTATGTCAGCTGGAAAGGACAAATTTTGCTATTAAATCATCACCCCACCTATATGTAACAGCTGGCTCTAAAACTGCTTTTCAGTTTTGCTTCAGCGTGTTTTGCATATTGACAATTTTTTTTTACCTTTGTCAGCACACAAAGGTGTTGCAAGAGAATTTTGAGGGTCTGTGTTTTTATAAGCTATGGAACACACAGCTTGCAACAGAGGAGGCCATAGCAGGTGACCCCTTATCCTTTGCTCAAACAAACGAACAAACAAACAAACTGGATGAATAATAAAAAAAATTGAAGCATTTCTACACATTGCACAATATCAGGTTAAATGCAATGAAAGCTAGCTGCTGGTTTACTTTGGGGTTTAAAAGACTGCACTTTGACAAGTGCCAAGAGGATAATGGGCTGCAGGTGTTATCTAAATGAGGTGCTAATTGATGCAGGGAAAAGCCTTTGATTATCCACTTCTTAGATGTATTATAGCCTGATTTTCATCCCAAGGATTTTTCTAGAAAACAGCCATGGATTATTCCATGGCTCATTCTTCTGCATATGAGCTGTTTTTCTTTGGTGTACATAAACAGCCACCACTTTCAGATGAGCACATGGGCAAGAGACTGAAATTTCATTGAATTGGCTTGTGAAGGGTTAACCCCCCCCACATACACTCACACACACACACACACACACACACACATACATACACACAAACGCAGGCACGCACGCACACACACACATGCACACACACACACACACACACACACAAATGCACGCACGCACACACACACTCACACACACACACATACACACAAACGCAGGCACGCACGCACACACACACACATGCACACACACACACACGCACGCATACACACGCACGGCGCACACACACACACACACGAATGCACGCACGCACACACACGCACACACACACACTCACACACACACATACACACAAATGCACGCACGCACACACACACTCACACACACACATACAGAAGCAACATCCATTAATATCTCCTGCTTCAGAAGAATTTTCAGGGGCATCTAAATAACAAAAGCCTGTGGCTCCTTTGAATCAAATTCTGCCTTTTCTGTATTCATAACCACAAGGTAATATTTGTTCAAACTCATCAGCCTGTTCCCTCATGTAACCGCTCAGTTTTTCAGTTTTTCCATGCACAACTTGATCAATGAATGATGTATTTTGATGTGTCCTAAAATATGTATGTTGGGAGATGAGACCACCTGAAAATAGGTGTTAGTAGCTTAGCTATCTGCAAATGCATGTAATATATATAATTCTGACCACATAAAAATTCTGTTGAACAGAACTCATTCCAGAATCCAATCTGACTGCAATTTTACATGCAGTAAGGATATAGAAGAGGTAAGAGAGATTAGAATAGACAACCTAAAGAAATGGTTTTGAAAGTGGTTAAAGGTATACTGTATTACATTTCTGCTTAGAACATTTATGTAACGTATGTATACTGAAAGCCACACATTAATGCAAGTGAATATAAAGAAGAACAACTGCTTTGGTGAGAACCTGCTGCTGAATTCAGAATGCACGGAAGCAATTCTGTACAGCATAATGTCATGATTTTTACAAAACGATGGCAAATTGTAAACACAAGCCTTTTAATTGATGTTTTCTTCTCTGAGTGGCTGCTAAGCCAGCAGCCTTATGACTTCAGTTAGAATGTGCATTCTGTCAGCCAGCAGTAGCCCCCCCTGTTGCTACATATGCGTTTGTAATGGCATTTTCCACCGGTCTGCGTGAGCCCGAAATGAAGGCTGCCTCTTAGTACGTAGTGCCATGTGGAACGACAGAGCACCCCTCATACATCTCCTGCTTATCAAGTGGAAAAAAATGAAAGCAATACCGTAAAGGGCCTGGGATAAGACCGGCCCGTGCTCAGCACCTATCCCTCACTGTCAGCCCTGTCTTGATGTCACCCTGTATGGCTCCTACCATTTGTGAAGAGAGCCGTGCTTTAACAAAGCATCGACGGAGTCGCATTTTATCAGGGAGAAATATTTTAATTGCCGTTCGAACAGTACATGCAAATGAATATGTGATTTAATGGCAGGAAAATGACCGGAACTGTTCACGGGCTGCTGCTGCTCTGGTATTGCTTGATTAGTGCCTTCTCACTCCCCTGTGGTTATACAAAGGTATTATCCTTACCCTGAGGAGACGATACTCAGATGCAGCCAATTTTTGAGTGCATGATTGTTCCCTATATCAAGTAGCTTCATCATAGCCCCAAAATATAAATTCTGCACATGAACAGGTGGAATGTGGTGAAAAAAATGAATATTGCAGTGCAGCTTCAATCAGTACACAGAACCATGGGCAATATATTTGACAATATTCTCAGTATTATTCAATATTTAAGACCCTGTTGCCATAAGGATGATTCAATTGGACTTGTCAAATTTCATATCCTTACAATGCACTTACATCACCCAATTACACCTTCATCTTTCCCTGTTTCCAGTCCTTATACAAGTGCCAGTGGATGGAAATGACTGAGTATCATCTGTTACATCTGGGTTTGAAGTAGGATGGCAGCTTTTGATCTGCCGCCATTTGAGTTACTGTAGGCTTCCTTCAGACACATCATCCTTTCTGTAATTTAATAGGCCCGTTTTGCAGTGCTCTGTTAATAGCATACTGATTGTAAATAAGCATTTTATATTTTCAATGGCAAAGTAACACAGACATCAGTGGTGCCTTAATCTAGCACTACAGTTGACAAGTGTTCTTCTAGTTATTAAAAAATGACAGTGACTATTTATAAATGCTTTATTGATGACCTGTGAAGTCACCTGGTGAGAGCCTTGATTTGCAATTCTTCATGCATTTATTGACTAATGTTGTTTAATACATTTATGAACGTCTAGAAATGTTGGGCTAAGGATTTACGAGAACTTTACGACCAGTAAGTATGCTATTAACACATTTTAATGTCCCTCTTGTGTCAAGTACAGAATTACAGAATGTATGTTATTATGGTTTAGATATTCATCTGTACTTTTTTTGAAAATGTAAATTTAATAGAAATAGAAAACTAAATATTTATATTAATAAAGCTAGATGCTTTATTGATAATGCTAAATATAATTACTTTTGACCTGTGCCAATAATCTCAATGCATGCAGAATTGTCATGTTGTATTTTTCACAAATGGGTCTCTCTGGGTTCCTGACAGAGTGAAAACTCCTCACATTATTAGTGGTGACAGATGTTACCGTAGAACTGGTGACACAAAAATACCTATAATTCTAGGCATCTGAACTATTGGGACTGGAAGGGATTGAGCCAATCTTTCCCCCTGAATTACAGGGGGTGTTGATTTGTGGCTTTCTGCCGAGCTCACACGCTTGGTGACCCCGAAATGGCGCTTTCCAATAACCCATTACTACTGGAAAGATATGTTTTACTTGCACAAACATGGATCAGACACAGATGAAAGTTTTGGCTTGTCAATAATGTTCTCTGCAGACACTGACAATAAAGGCTAAGATTGATGCATGGCTTAGAGATGGAAGCGATGGCTTTTGGGGACAGCTGTCAATAAGGTGGCGGCAAGGGCGTTATGGGGACAAATGGCGGGAAAATCACAGAGTTCTGCGGTTTCAGCAGGTTACCGACAGGGGTAATCAATGGGCTTGAAACCTGCTGATAAAATTACATCTAATGCTCGTCCTGGGTGCCCAAAGTCAGAAGGGAGTGGCTTTTGAAACCTATCCCAGACTACTGCTGGCGCGTTGGAAATAGCAGTGCAGTTCTGCAGAGTTAGTCGCAGATAATGGAAGAAAGACAAAGAAACAAACAAACAAGAAAAAAAAGGAAACAGCGATGGCTCACTAACCCAACACTACATCCGTCTTCATCTTCCCTGAGTAATGGAGGTACTTCCGTTCAGTGTTTTCGGGGCACTTCTCTTGTCGACCTGGCTTCTTAACCGCCCTCAAGCTGAGCTGGCGGGATCAGATCAGCGGGTGGCCGTGCTCGGTCCGCTGAGCCATATATCAACATCCCTGTCACACGCACCCCCTTCACCAGCCCCGCCCCAAGGCGGTCCATGGCCACAGATGGCGGTCAGACAGGGGTGAGGTAAGGCTGTGCCCAGTAAGTGGGCATCCATCAGAAATCTCCCACTGCAGTCTCATCTGTCCACTGTTAGATTGTTTTTCGGAGGTGGGGTGGGGTGGGTTGGGGGAAGGAGCCTCGGCCGCGATCCTGGCAGCCGTCCAGGACTCTACGCCCTCGGACACATGTGAGCGAGCTGCTGCTTGGCTCCTGGAAAGTGTTCCAGCGTGTTGGCTCCACAGGAACCGCCTTGTGCTGGTGCCCTGCCAGCAGCGGGCATCTATCCCACAATCCCCTGTCATAGATCTCATCAGTGCAGTCAGGAATGCTCAGGTACCGCCGCTTTGCTGTTTCAATCCAGCAGCAGCCAGGTTCACGACCACCAAAGATTTATTTTCAATGCTTTAAACAGGTCTTAGTTATCCTCTTCACTCGGACAAAATAGAAAAGGTACAGGTTTAAGCCATAGGAATTACAATATATATGCATTACAAACATATATGCATTCATACACAAATAAATATGTACATATGCACACTCGCTCAGGCACATGCGCGCACTTTAAAAAGTCAAAGACTGCATTGTAACTCCTCAACAACCTTTGTTTTATTTCTTGTTGTGCTGGTCCAGGGGTTGCACTCATGCATTTTTAAGTAGCATTGCTATACAGTACACAGCCATTAATCAAAATAACAAGCGTGACTGATGCAAGTGCACCTTCCTAAAGAGAGGGCTATTTGCCACCGTTTGGGGTCCGCATTTTTCAATGTCTGCTAATAGCTGATTATCCAACAGCAGGCAGCGAGTGTCTGTTTCATACATTAGCTGAATTAATGGTTTATCTTATAGCCACATCTGGGTACATTTTTTAAATTGGACAGAACCTTGTGGCCTCAGCATAAAGCAGATAAACTCCAAAGAAGAGCTGTAAGCAAATTAAAGTGAGAACAAAAGGCAAAGTTTTTTTGCATGTATATGGAGATTGGTATTTTTATGCATTAATCCAATTTCAACTGCAGTGGGTTTTTTCCTTAGCATTGATTTCAGTGAAGATAAATTTATTTTAAACACAATATTTTGCTAATTAAATACCTAACATTAAGTTCGGAAAATTATGTTGAAATGAATAGCAAAAACACCGAAGAATAAGCGCACCACAGTTCATATGAATCATCTCCTGCACATGTTAAACCAGCCAGTTCAAGGACAAACTATAAACCTATGTGAGAGGATAATACCACACCATCTGAAAAAGAGGAGCGCTGCTCCTATAAGAGATAAAAATGTAATGACCGTTCCAATCTGCTAATTACTGACAATGTCCAGTGACATTCCTCAAAAAACGAAAATCCCTCCTTTATAAACTAGTGAGAGGCCATTAATTCATCAGGTTCAGTAATGTTAATCAGTCCTTAGCCCTTTCATCTACCCAGTAGTTATCAGAGCTTGTGGGTGCGGCGCATACTAATTACTGTTCCGAACACGGCACACCTTTGGGGATCCATACTGCATTCAGAGGATTGCACTGACCGAGCTACCCCTGTGCCATCGATTGCCTTAATTTGTGTACAGATGCATTCTGCGTTTCTCAAATAGGTGTGGAGTTGAAGGTCCTACCTGATTCCTCCAGCAGCAGTAATTGTCTCCTTGGCCTGGGGCGGTAATAGGAGAAGGATGCGTATGTGGGTCGTGTGTGAATGTGTGTGTGTCTGAGCCAGAAAGTGTGTATTTGCTTGTGAATGTGTGTGTGTGTGTGTTTTCATCCCAGTGTATGTGCACATGTATTTTTGTGTGCGTAAGTGAGTGCAATGTGGGGACAAGTGTTTGTGAGAGTGTGAGTACATATTTCATGTGTTCAGGTTAGCATTGGTGTGCATGCATGCACACTTGTGCGTGCACAGGTGAAGGGGGGTTTAGAACAGGCAGGGAAAAGGCGCTCACTTGTGAACTCATTGATGGGGGATTTGGGCGGGGCGTGTCCATGGGAGGCATAAAAAGCAGTGGACACCCCCCTGCTCGACTCCGAGGGCTGTTTGTATTCCACTCTGCGTTCAGCACGGCTCCTGTGTTCCTGACAGCCGACCTTTGATAATGTATTCCTCCTGTCATCCCACTCCAGAAATGCACTGCGTGTGCTATAGGCACCGATGGAAGGGATGGACAGACTGACGGACGGAGAGACAGGATTGGAGGGAGGCGGAGGCGGACAGGCAGGCAGCACATATGACTACGATATTTTGAATTTCTGAATTATTGTCGTCCCTTCAAGCATGACAGGCCATTATGCCTGACACATTCCTTTAGAAACATCACACCCTAAATTTGTACTTTTTAACCCCTTCGCCAAATACAAAAAAAAATCTGCACATCTCTGCCACAGTCCACTCTTGTTATCTGTAATTACTCATTATTACAAAAGGCATGATTCTGAGGCCAGCAGTGGAGGGAAACATGCAGAATTGTGCTGGGGCTGTGGGTGGGTATGACGGCTTTCTGTCGCTGCCATTACCACAGCGAGCGAGTGAGACGGCAGCACTTGCTGCACACCACCAACTGCTCACGCTGTCTGGCAGGGCCGTTGTTTCTGCCGGGGTTGATTTGATTTGTATGAGCTCACGCAGGATTTGCTTAGAGATAGCAGAGCGGCTGCCAGGGCTCCAACATGAGAGAGGGAAGAAGAAAAACAACAACTGCAGCAAACGGAGAGCAGACAGGCTGTCTCCTCAGCCCAACTAGCAGTACTCTGGGAGCACAGCTGTTGTGGGTCCTAGTCTGTATTTAGATAGGGATCCTCTCAAGGTTTCTTGTGTGTTTTGGGAAATTAGGTGCTCAGGCACCGTTAATCTAATACTGATTGAGAAAGAATGAAAAAAAAGAGATGATGGTAAGGACACTACTCCAGAGGAGGGGGGTAAGAGTGACACATAACATGAGAGTGATGGGGTGGAAATGTGCTCAGCTGGTAAACCTATATTCGGATGTGTGCCATGTGGTCTTGATGTCATATTGACTGCACAGGAGATAAGGGCATACTGTACATTACATAATTAAATGAACATAGATTAAATGCAAACTGTAAACTTACTGCTGTGAGATTTCACTTCAATATATTGCTGGCACAAATTAACGTTAATGTTAACCTATTGACCTTCTCATTGAAGACAGTTTCTCATGATATTCCACCAAAAAAAACTTAGTTACTCGAGGCAGTGATGCTTTAGTGTGGTTTATTGAAAAATGCACATCTATTCTTGTGATTCAGATGTCTTTTGTTTAGAATATGCACCATCTGAATAATACTGGCAGTCTTTTAAAACATGCACTGAGCCACAGATAAACAGACCTTCGTCTGCTCCTGTCTTTCTGTTCTCTGATTTCATGATATGGGCCACCTTACAGGCCATCACAGGGGGGCGCTGTAGTGCAGCAAAAACACGGGTGCAGAACACAGCAATGAAAGGCAGAGCAGCAAATTGCTCTAGCTCGCACCTCAGCTTTAATTACGCCCATCCTCTTTCCACCCTCTGCTCTTTCATTATATGAAATCAAACCGGATTATATTTTTATTTTGTTCTTGAAATGACCATAAAAAAATGAAATATTGAAATGACCATGAAATACATCCATGCATAGCATTAAATTAATTTTCAGTCTAATTCATTTACATCTAAAAGCAACCTTTTAAAACATCAGAAAATATATAGTATGCATCTGTCTGAATGATATATACATTTAGCTGAATAAGTTGCACTGAAAATCCTTTCACAACCTAATGTACTGATACAGACAAAACAAATGCTGGCATTCTCTTACCAGGTGGTTTCAGCTCTGATTGACAGCAGGTGTTCCATCATTGCCGCTGCAGTTAATGTCTAGCTGATTGCTTTGGTTGTGAAGCATTCTTCAATAATGTCCACTTGTTTCTTATTTTCTATGAGTAACCACTGTGGACTGGTATTCACTGCCACACTTCACACATTACAAATACTGCCGAGCAAAGAATGGCCCTCTCAGTCTCTGCCTATTCCATTTCTGTCTTTTGTTTCCTTTTCATGTTTCTTTTGCCTTCTCTTTTCCTTTCTGTCTTTATTTCTGTCTTTTCTTCTAGTGGCTCACATTTTTAAAAAAAAAAAAATGTTATTTCACCACAGCAGTTTCGGCTCTTTTGTACCTTGATCAAGGACACAGCAGAGGTGGTCCCTTCCACCTTTCACTTGAGGAAAACCCACTGCCTTATTCATCAACGCATTGTGCAGATCTGTGAATAAAGTGCTCATATGTTCAGATCCAGGACATTGTGATTAATCAATGTTTACCTTCACGTGAAAATGTGAGACCACCATGCAAACTTCAGACCATGCATATCCACAACTAATACATACATATATGTACATAAGTCACTAAAATGCATATTTAGCCATACATCAATACATTTTAAGTAAGAATTTTTCTGTGAAGGTTATCTGTTTCTCTGGCACATGCATTCTTAATTTTATTTATTCTTGCTATTAATGACCAGGAATCCAAATGAAATCAAAATTGCATGTTGATGCTGCAAACATCTGATTTTAGCAGAGTGGATGTTATCTATGTATGAAAGCCAATGTGCTTCCTCCATTAACATTACAGAAAGATAACAACTGCATCAAACTAGATGCAATGGAAACTTAGTAATAATTATTCCATTTGACACAAATACAGGTGACATGACTTCACCTGCAAACTCTCATACATGTACACAGCATACTTGGCTTTGAGCATTTGTTCTGTGACCAAGTGGACTACTTCACACAAAATAATGGATGGCTCTTGAATAGATGAGCACATATAGCAAACTGAGGGCATTAATTGAGTGCAGCACTAAAGCTTGGGCATTTAAGTACATTTATGGGTTGAATGTGATTCATCGACAAAATTGCCCATGTGCATATGCATCAAAAGTGTTATTCATAAACTGCATTAGAGGTCGGGAAGTATTCTCATATTCAGAGAGAAAAATATGTCCTATTTAACAAAAGAAGCCTGTGGTTCTCTCAGCACAAATTCCTAACATCCATGTCATACCACTTTCAGAGAGTCTTTGTCTGCAGGTCATCCACTGATAATAAAATGATCCAGTTCTGATGTAACAATTCCCATGTCTGTTTGGAATCTGAGATGCTGTTCCTACAGTGTTTGTCCAATCAGATTGGCATGTGAGGTCATACTGATCATTGCCTAGGTGTAATGCCGGAGAGGTTCCCCTGTGGTGAATGAGAAATGATGAACTACACTAAAGGGTTCCATAAGTGCTGACATTATTCTGTATTACTGCCTTGTTTAAATGTTAATGTGTTTCCATTTTTCAAGCCTGCTCTGTTGAGTCAAAAGGATGGACTTTTGCAAATATAATTTGATGAAAAAGACCAAAAGGATATGCTAGCATTTGCTATTGAAGGAGTGGAAGTATTTACAAAGGCACTGCATTTTAATTATCAAAAGTTCTACTATCAAGAGTTGCTTTTGTGTAATCTTGAGCGTGGAAGACCTACACAGTGGCTTGGCAGAAGGTTCCACTACAGACATGCAATGGTGGTTCTAGACCAATTAAACCGAGTGGGCACACCAAAGCCAGTTGGAGAGGCCAGTTACATTAGACCTTATTGTTCTTCGTTTTCTTCCCCATAAAGTTTAGGCAGGCCAGGCTTGGTGGCATGGGGGAACCCCCCAATCCCCAACCCAACACCACCCCCAACCCCACAACCCCCCCCCAAACCACCAGTGCACACATGCAGCCAAGACAAATTTCCCAGAATGCAACAGTCAAGTAAAAGAGCTAATCACAATTGTGTGTGGACTTCAGCGCATTAAAGAGAAGATAAAGAAGAACCCAAAATGCTTTTTAATCAAGCAGGACCAATTATGTGAAATATCTGTGTAAAATGTCATCATCTATTTTGTTGTGGTTAATTAGCACACACTCCTCATTACAATTAGTCCCATTCTGGGGCTCAGGGAGGAGCTGGACTTGTCTGGACAGGCAGTCTAATGACACTACTGCGTATGCCTCCATAGGCACCATGGCTCAAATGATTGGAGTTAATTCTGCAATTAAACTTCGGGACTAATTAGTGAGCTGACAAGGAAGAGAGTCTGGCGCTGGGATCAGTTTATAGCCTGGTCTTAACTGTTCAGGGGTGAAGAGACTCCGAGGGCTGGAGCTGCATTGCGTTGGTTTTTGGACCACAGTTCTCATCACCGGCTACACTGTCAGAAAATGACAAAATTTTATACCAATTTGCAATGGAAAAAAGGGTAATCTGCAACTCTGACAGTATTATGATTGTTTTTCATGGCTGGCACATACAGCAGCCCAAAAATGGAACACAAATGGCTGGGAAAGTAATGGAAAAGCAGTGGGTACTCGCACTTCACCATAAGAAGAATGAACTTCAAAAAAGGCCAAGTTAAAAATGCAAAATTTTAATATCAAAAAGTGCAGGTGAAAAAGTTTAAAATGTTTTTTTGGTACAGGACCATCATAGTGCTCAGTTGTTTTGCATTTTTATAACTTGGCCTCTCTGAATCTCACTCTTTTTCTCTCATTGTACCTGCTGCCTTTTCAATGATTTATGTAACAATCATGCACTCATTCAGCTAACCTTATAATGTGCCGACACCATACCCTCCTTTTATTTCTGGAAAGAAAAGGGAAACAAACCCATACTTAAAAACTACCCATGAAGGTTCCACACAAATGAAAGTTCCACTTTGCAGTAAGTGGCTCTATTATCTATGTAATTAAACTGTTCCAGTCTGTGTACATGTACCTAGCTGCATTTACACATTGTTTGCCACAATAAATCTTGTGTAATTACAGATTTTCAATAAACCATTTTACATTTTGTGCAAGTATGTTTGCAGATGTATTGCCAAGCATGTAATTACTCAAATGTGTTTTTTGAACTGTAATTGCCATTGACTAATATGCATATATTTAGGACCTACCTATGTCAGGATACCTGCACACTATTCACACATACCAGAATAATGGAATCACACACAGGACGCCTTGTGTTTAGACTTCATTTGTCCAGGCCAGTCTCATGAAGATAAAGATCTCAATTTAATTTTGTTATGGCCACTTAATGAGGGACCATAAAATGATTTTACAGTTTACACAACTATAAGCCAGACAGTGTCTTAGTGCTGTCCTTGGAGAGTCAGAGGAATCACTTTTCCTGGGGTGGTACTGCAAATAAACCACATAAAACAGAGCGATGATCACCTGACTGTGAGAGCGTGGCTACCGCTAAAGATATATTTATGTTAGTTTTGGAGATACTAAAGGTGTGTGTTGTGTTTATTGATAAAAACAGTTCCAGACGTGGCATGGCTTCCTCAGTGTGGTCTCTAGAATGGCACAGCTTTGTAAGGGGCTCTGCTGCCTCAACATGGAGAAGCCTCTTTTGCATACGGCGTTATTCCACATTTTAAGTGTAGCCAAGCATGGGTGAATATCAGTTATTTTCCAGGACACTCCAATCAAAAGAACAGTTATATTAGTGTGAGTATTCACTGAACATGGGGATGTTTGAACTCCTCAATGTGTGCATTGCAATCAGACGTTCGACAGCGTGTTTTATCAGACATTGGCAAAGGTTCAGATTGATTTTGCACAGTCATTCCCAAACAGCACGAGAAGGACTAAATAAATGGATGGATGGATCTCTTCCAAGGCCATGCATTAGTGTTCCACTAAATGGACAATAGGGAGATGTATTAAGATGCATTAAGGTCATTCAGCTCCACAGACCTAACATTCAAATTACAGAGCGAACTGCATTTGCATTTCTTCTCTGCTAAGTCTTGTCATGTCATACGCTTTTTCTCATAAATTTATCTTATATGGTATGAACAATAGTTGTATACTATAATAAAATACCTCAATCCTTAGGGTATAAAACATGGACAATGACTAATAAATGTTCCCTTGTGCATAACTTAGATATAATTTCATCACTGAAGAATGGAAAACCACTTGAAATGCACAACAGGACAGTCCATTTTAGAAAAAGAGGAAGCATCATGCAGCCAGGCTTCTGAAAATAAGGAATGGGAATCAAGAAAACTCTTCATTGCATTCAAATGCATTTCAACTGAACGATAACAATAACGAGACTGATTACAAGTTGTTGTGAAGTTGGATTGACTACCAGGAGCAAGATTAGTGGCACCGCACCCTCAGGAAGCTTAACTCAGAGGAAGGTCTGAGCGCCTTCCTGGCACCCACCTATGCCTTATTGAGAATATAGCATCTTGTGTTAAAACCCACTCTGCAGCTTCTTAATGGAGAGGCAATTAAGACATCTACCGTATAATCAATTAAGATGACTTGTTAGCAGAGGAGGAGGCTGCTTATGTGCTGTCTGTGCTGAGTGAAAGGTGGAGAGGCACCACTGGACCATCATGCACTGCAAGCTATAACCATCCCTATGTTGATGCTGGAGGTGAGGTCAGGCCTTTCTCATGCTGTAGAAAAATAATAGAATCGTTCATTTCAATTGGCAGGCTCTATGGCAGTATAAATGGTTTGAATGCAATACATGAAATAATACACTTAGCACAACAGGGATTATTTAATACTTGAACTATAAACCATTTTCCTGACAAATATTTACTTTGGTTTGTATTGTTCTACGTCATTGAGGAGTCATGTTTGTATCCAGATCTCAAGACTTTGTTAACAGGGGAACAGGAATTTCACCAGAAATCTTATATTATGACAGTGTAGCAAATATAATGCAACTATTCATTTATATTTTAAAAGAGCCTCCAATTTGTGCAACATTTACAAGGAAGAATATGAGAAAATAAGTATGGAATCCAGTGTGTATGTTTGTGTGTATATGTGCATGCATGTGTGTGTGTATCTTGGGAATCCCAGGCCCATGTTTTCTGTCAGATTGGCTCAAGAGTTTGAAACACCTGCACATGTTGGTTACACTCCAGCAGAGAAACACACTTTACTGAGAGCTTTGAGTTTCAGAGGGGCTTCCATAAGCTTCGTGTTTCACCACACTAACTGCAGGAGGTAGGGAAACTCGTCTCATCATACTGGCTCAAAAGCCATGGAGAATCCACTGCTCCGGCTGGACAGCTGAAACAGGTATATGTGGATATACAATATGATGCCATTTTGTGTGTTGTGCCAGTAACTTCCAAATAGGTAACACCTTTCAAACTAGCTAATAGTTATAATTAAATAGACAATAAAATAACCTTATTTCTGAAAATAAGAGTATAGACTTCATTTTAACATTTACATCATAGATATCAACCCTGTATACCAAGTAGTATGTATCTCTTACAAGTAATGAAAACTTAATAAATAGTAAGGACAGTATAGTATAATAGTAATAGATATGTAATGCAAAGATTATAAAATACTTCATACATGGTGCACAATGCACGTGACACTTGTGGCTCCCAAAGAAAGTTATCTCTAAATTTCATATTAGGAAAGACTGAAGCTGCAAGCAAACACGCTAAATAATGAACACGCTCCGCTAATAATAAATCCTGATCCCCAGAGAAATCCATCGGTCAATTTAGTGGACAAGTGCCTCCCCCTCAATAATGAGCCCGGGGCAGTTTGGGAAGCTCAGTGTGGCTCCATCACCTGTCACCAGGGCTGAGCCTCATTCTCCGCACAACAAAGAGCTCAAGGTGATCCTGTTTATTTCTATATATTGCATGAGATCTGCTCTCCGAGAGCTGGAAATATTATGACAGTTCAGCCTCTTTAAATGGCACGCTCAGGGTGTGTCCCTGTTCAGCTTAACAATGGGCAACATGGTCAGAATCTGTGCCTTGCAATAAAAAGTAATGATTCATGCAACAGTAATAATAATAATAATAATAATCTGGGAAGTTTTATATAATTACTGGAAGATAATTATTTGTTGAACCAGTGTAAAAGTAGCGGCTTCAACCCAGAATTTAATCTTTCAACATTCCGTTTGAAAGTTCAGTTACCAAAACACCAGAGCATGAATGTTTTAGGCCCAACAAGGTGCTTCAGCATTTCTCACCTGGTGTTATGCCAAACCCACCCCCAAGCCCCCCCACCCCCATCACTGTGTCCGCAGTGTTTACTCAGCCTAGTCCCGGTAATCACCCACACAGGAGCCTGAGTTTGCCGCCCCACAGCTGTCGAAATGGAAAGAGAGCTGACCAAACACAGATAAGTCATCTGGGACTCCTAATCTCTCTCTGGAAGGTACAGCACCGGGGAAGGGGGGCTTTAAAGTTAGACCTTTTCAATACTTAAACACAACTGGGTATACATTGCTAGGGATGAATATTGATCTGACTGAGAAATTTAAATGCCTAAATTATGAAATAAGCCCAGAATCTCCTGCCTATGTAAAACCAAAGTCCACGTGATGACTACAGTCATGCTGGTTCCACATTGATCAAAGCAGGACCAGTATGTTTGAGAGGTTACTTGTAACCAGTAAACAAAGCAGGAGCTGAGTTGTATTTCATCATGGTCCTGTAGCTTTTGCATACTTTTGCATTCACATATCCTCTAATAGTTTGCATGCCGTATTAGTGGCTGATCTTTATTGCTGCTAACCCAATTTGAATTCAGTTTTAATTAACTTTTTTATTGAGCAACCACAACTTTAATTAGTGATGCTGAAACAACTACACGCAGAAATGTTCTGTAAATGTGGCTGGTTGGAGCTGCATTCTCATATGAGGACTAAAACATCTTACAATGGAGGAAACCAAGCAAGGCAATGTGAAATTCAGCTATATTACCTGAAATTCCCATGAACGGTTGAAAAATGAATTTTGCTTAATTCTATTACTGCATTTAAGGCAACAACTGATGATTCTGCCTGGCCAGTGCTCCCAATTCTCACCCTTCCTGGTATAAATTTCGAGCTCTAATTTGAAAATTCTCCATTGACAGGCATCATTTCTCTGAAAGGGGGAATCCATTCCAAATTCCATTGTATCACACTGTATTTGTTGAAAATGGATACGGTATCCCTGGACAGAACACGAGTTAAAGGCTCTGAAATAGACTGCAAATGTAAATACAATATGGCATTCTGAATTTTGCCTCCACCAGAAAGTCAGGTTTTGATAGTAAAAATGGAGGCCATTAACGTGCAAATAACCATATTCCCCCAACTGCTGCTTTCCAATTCCAATTTAAGTGTGATCTATTAGTTCTGATTACTTCTGCATAGGCTGCTGCTCTTTGGCGGTATGAATATGCTACGCTCAGAGCATAGTGCCCCAGCGGTGATTTGTTTGCATGGAGTAAATGTCAGATTTGGAAATGTGTTATTACAGTGGACCTCAGGAGTAACACGGATGGGGCCTTCAAAAAGGACTCAAACCACTGAGTTTCTGACACCCAATGTCATACTTGATTATCTACATGTTTTTTTTGGGATGAATGCTCTCACTTTGCAACAAGAACTAAAATAATTTTATGAGAGTCTCTCCAATATGAATTTTCAGATAGAGGTAGAGGTAGTTTTGTGTTTTCTGGTGTAATTTTTGGCTAATACATGACTGAAACTAGCATCACCCTCTGATGCCAGAATTAATTTTAAGTCAGGATACAGGAACACAAACTGGATCAAGGAAAGACTTAAGTGACTCACATTGACGTTAATTGCCATTGTTTCAATAAATGAACGTCACCTTTACTATGGTATATGGCATAATTACTGGTCAATAAACTTGATGTACCACAGATCCCACCAATGGTAACTTAACTAAAGGAAGACTTAAGCCTCCTTGTCTTTTTTGTGAGATATTACTCACTGTTTAGACAATATTCTACAATTGTCTTTGGCTATGGATCAGATATTGTTTTGTTGTTTTGGTTTAGACAAAAATAGTTTGACAAACTAGCATTAAAGTTTTTGAAAGACTGAGGGGCATTTGATAGCCAAACCAAGGCTTGAGCTTTAGTCTTACACATTCTTACATCTAAAATTATTTCATTTTTGTAACTTTTAAATACCAACATTTAACTTAGTAAGATACAGAAAAATGCAAACTGTGGCGACTACATAGTCACAGAGGACTACTGCCACCATACTCCCCTGTCATTCCACATTCCCACACTTATCCTCTCTTCTCTCAGAGGTATGCCAGTGGGGGAACATTAGCATGCTATTTTACAAAGGAATACCTGAGGCGCAGAGGGTCTGTGCCTAAGAAAGCACTTTGCTTGACTGGTGTCAGGAAATGCTTTCAAATTTCTTACTGTTTTAAGGTCTATGCAGCTTGACATTTAAGCTGCATTTGAAAACCATAAAGACACAGGGAAAAAAACTTGAACTTCTGTCAAAAAAGAGCATGAGAAGTTTGAAGATATAACAAAACAGGGACTCCATAGTTTTGAATTGTACAGCTCATGTGCCTATCATAAGTACAAAAATATAGATATGATAGAGGGAGGAGGCCTGGGGGAAAGTTGTTAATGGCCATTGTCCTATGGGGTTGACTTCAAAGAGCTGGGATTAGCATGCTGCCTGCTTCATGCCGGATCAAGGCAGGATTTTCTACAGAAAAGCAAAAATAAGATGATCTTATGTTGATCTGGCTCTATGTAACTGTATCAGAGCAGACTATTGTGCTTATAACCTCTGCCCACACGTACTGTGCACATTCAGTCTAATGTGTCTTTGTTGCCATACTAAAGGAAGAATGTTTGGGTTGAGATGACCTGAGCCGCCTGCTAAATGGCCTACATTCTGCGCTATGCTCTGAAAATACATGACATTAAAAAAAGAATAAAGCATTTATGAAATAATTTCTACAGGCTATAATCTACTCTTTCAATGAAAATGTAGTCACTGAAAAATTAAAAAAAAAAATATATATACATGTTTAAAGAATGTTGTTATTTATCTTTTTTTTTTTGAAAAAGAGGAGAAGAGGGACTCAATTACATGCTAGCAATGGATCAACATCAATCTGGGGTGTTAAGGTAGTTACAAAGACTGAGGAATACTTTGAATGTTGTCCACGTCTTCTGTGTGAATTTTGTGAGACTATGTTCCAAACGCTGCAGACAACAGATTACATTGATGAGTCAGTCTGACATATTTGTGACAATTTTTGAACCGCCACAAGCTGATGTTTTCATTTAAATCTCACGGCACAGATCATTTTACAACGTTAACATGGTACTGCTATGTCTGTGGATGAAAATAGTCTCTAAAAAATACTATTTTGAATTAATTCTATGTTTAAAATGCAGACCATGCCCATATATATATCTTGTAAAGTTATGTACTACACCCCATAAAAAAATCGTATATGCTATGTTGTTGATAAAAGATATAACCTTATGTTAATGTTTATGTATACATAAGTGTCTGTATGATTAAGATCTTTTATGTATAGCTACATTTTTGTATTATTGAGATCTTTTGTTGAAGCAAAGCCAATATCTTGCCCTCAGTACCTGGCTGTGGAAAAGACATATATAGCTATAGCAATGAGAGAACATTATTATGATATGACAAACTATTGCATTTAGATGTTCCTCATACCATACCATGCTACCTCTTCTCAGTGTGAGGCAAAATCAAATGATTTGGCACATTAACCAAATTCAATCAGCAGAAACTGCTCAAGCTGGACGATAAAATTTCTATTTTATAACAGGTATGACTACAAAAACTAAATATCAATGATCAGCAAGTCAGTTAAAAACTAAGATGGAAATACATAAACCTTAATGTATGCAACCAACATTTAGTTTGGCATTATCAAGTCTGGGCATCTATTCAGTGTGATAAATATTTCAGCTGCAAAATACAGTGTGCATGCATTTTCTCTTGTACTGCAACAGGTTTGCTTTAAATTATTGTGCACAGCTTGATGGAAACAAGGTTACTGAGGTATCCCTATTTGTCAAAAGAAGGCTCTAGCAGGACAATACTGTCCTGAGAAATAAGTGGAGGGAAGTATGCAGCATCAGACATCCTGAAGATGTTAGTGAGACGTAGTGCAGTTCCGTCCTCTGCAGCATGTCATTATCGAGGCGCTGCAAACAGAATTGAGAAATTAGCATGGCAAAGCACTGCCACAGGCAAGCTCACGCTTATACAAATGTTAGCAAAACAAAACAAAGCAGGTGAAAATCTCTGTGTGTACGTGTGTGTACACTGTGTTCAATCCAAAAACCCAACCTGGGTGTGGCATGGTGTCTGGTGAAGAATCCTCGGTTGTATTTGGTGTGGTTGATTAAGTCCATGGAAAACCTTGACAGACAAAATGGCTTGTGGCCATTTTGTTACCCTCTACGGTTCAAAAACAAAATTTACAAACATCAGAAAAAGAGAATGGGCCAAATTCGCTCATCTGGAGATCCTCCAATGTAGGATATTTACAGTCATTGAAGGAAAACAACACCCGTTTTAATGTATGCTGATCTGTGTGGTTATTGTGATGCATGTGCATATCTGTTTTTACCTCGTGTGCACAGACTGCTTCCTATCAGCAGATTAAAACTATACCTCCCATGATGCATTCGCCTGTCTGGCCTTTCAGGCTAGATGGGATGTAGGGCTTGGTGTTTGGTTTTGGGGGGACAAAATACTGCTTGGGGAATCTTTTGATCCTCGATCCATGACCAAGATTGGGACGCATCAGTGAAAGCTTCACCATGCATCATAATGTGAAAAGCCAGCAGGTCTACAGAGGCATTCAAAATTCCAATTTGCTATGCTGTAGTGTAGTTTCAGAAAGTGCAGAGAAAGAGATCTGCTGGGCATTGTTTGTTGTAGCTATCCCCCCAGAAGAGATTATATAAAGATACTGAAGACATAGAATAACATAGCATCTCTATGACATGCATTATGTGATATAGTTGATATATGAGGCCGAATCGGTATTAAAATTTGGCAGTCTGTAAACTGCAAAGGAATTATGGTGGTATTTGGTGATACCAGCAGCCAGCACAGTTTCTGACTAACTTAAATAGCTCTGATGCAAATGTTCCTACAACTGCATAATGATAATGGCTTTAAATGTATGAATTAAAATACATTTTGAAATAGCGGAGGAGCAGGAGAGGACCCCTCAAAAGTATGTCAGATGAAGTAAGTTTTGTACTCAATTAATTTCCTATTTCTGTGTCTCTTCTCTGGCATCTGATTTTGTGAAACAGTTTGTTTGCAAAAGTCCATATTCCTAACTGAATAACTGAACAAGCCACTTGTAGCCTACCCATTAGCCTTGAAGATGCTGCGACAGTTTCTGTTAAATAGGGTATGTGAAGACACACCAGGGCCAAGGTTCAAGGTTTCACAGCAGGCTGTAATATGTGATCTTGAAAATGCATAAAAGGATTTGGGCAACAAATGTGCCGATCCTCAATCAACATCCAGTGTGCATAATGGCATCACTCTGGTTTAAATTTAGACCTCTGCACTCTTTATAAATGGACACTGGAATGGCTGATTTTAATTGCTCATCCTGTACCGCTGTAAAGACTCTAGTGGTCTAAAGTAGATGCTGGAATAGGAGTGTTATTTAGTTCCTTGGGGACATCCTTGCTACACCACTATAAACAAACAACAGGCGTCTTGGATAACCACACTGGTTTGTGTCCATGGCACTTAACATCACCTGGACCATGACACTGGAGGACTGGGTTGTGGAAGGTGGCTTGCTGATGAAGTGGCCTCATCCAGACAGATGTGGCGATTGCCTGGCTCTCGATTTTGTCCCGATGCTGTCACTAATCCTCCTCCACCCTCATACAGCTAAGGGTTGCTCCTCTATCACACTGGCTGAGTGGGGAACACTAGATGTTAATCTGTGATCTGATCCTCTCAATAAGCACAGGACAGTCACTGAGTGCAATACAAGTCCAGCGACGGTTCATGTATTCCTGCTTTTGCTTGTTCTAAGGCAGAACCTGTTAGCTGCAAAACATGAATATTTCAGTAGTGAAAAGAGCTCTTATGATACTAATTCCCAAATGTGTATGTGTGTGGTAATTAGTCAATCATTCAGAGCATTCAATGCCCATACCCTCGTGAAATTAGTCTGTACCACTGTTTGTAAATACAGCCTTCTTGCAGTGCCCATGTTGGAAGGCAATTTCGAAAAATTGTGGTGAAACGTGTCCCTGAAAACTACTTATTTGCAAGGCCCTTGATGGATGTGTGTGTGTTCTGTATCTTTCTTCTCTAGCCATGCAAAACAACAGTGCTAGAAAACAACAATAATACATTTACTTTATTACTTTCGATGCGCCGCTACGCAGACACAATCACTGTACGGGACATTCGGGACCGCCTCAGTTGCCCTGAAGACCCATATAGCTCTGAGATATAACTGCTGTAAGGGTTATTCTAAATGTTTTATGACTTCCATATGCTTCCATTAACACAATGGTTTGCAGACTTGTTACTGGTCATTATACTTATAACTCTCATCACATACTACCATAAAAAAAATTCTGGTTCATTAACTTCACATTTTGAGAGTCGAAACAGTCATATTTTATGCAGGATGGCCAATATAGCCATGTAATCACAGCTCAATTGCACTGCCACTGTGTTTCTGTAAGAAAATCCTGTGTAACTACTGTATGAATTCAGCACTTGGTGCAGTCACAGACAGTATAATGACTAGGTTTGGGGTTATGTTTGGGGTTAGGGCTGGGTTGAAAATGGAGTTATATTGTGCAAACACAGGCACGTGTAATGTAAGCAGAGCATTGCCAGACACAGTGGATTCTGCTAAATATCACAGCACCACCCTTTTTAAGTTCTGCCAAGATTAAACAGGTACAAAGGAACATGAGGCATTTTGCATTCGCAGTGTGCTGTCTGTTTAATAAAACTGTTTAACAAATGGGAGGGTGGGGTGCAGAGTACCTCGGAGAGGCCAGGCATGGGGTGGCGCTCCTGCAGCAGGCTCCTTAATCAGATTCAGAGAGGCCGGAGTCCTTACTGAGTGTCAGGGCAGAATAATGAATCAGCTTAAATCTGCTGGGATTTCAGCCCTCCGTTTCCAGGATAAAAAAGTCCATTTAAATTACACAACTCCCAAACTGACATCTTTTATTTGGCTTAATTAAATATTGAAATCATATAATGTTCCCCTGTTAATAATTTAGAGATAGTTCGGCCCCAACTAGCATGCAAAAGGGACAGCAATGACACACAATCGCTCTTAATCGCAAAAGTTTGTTGAGAACTACCTGGTCCGCTTAAGAAACTCAAATGCATTATGAATCTTTTAATACTGAAAATATGTTCTGTTTCATACTGCTGTGAATGTGTTTGTGTAAACATTGGTAAATATTGTTTTAAATGACAAAAAACAGAACTCCGAAAATAGTGTCTGGTTTCAATCCAACGCCTGAAATCATCTGCAAACCATGCAGAATTAATTAAGATGTACATATAACTGTAGCTTGGCATTTGACTCAAGTGAAAGTAAAGACAACTGAAGACAACTTTGCATTAGTGCATAGGACAGTTATTTCATCTTTGTTCGCAGGACAGATGAATAGGAACTCCTGAAATTTGTCATTAAAATGGTACTTATGAACTTTTGATACAGCCATGGTCAATGCTACCGATGGCGTTGTAGGTGGAATCATAAGTGCGCATGAAACAGGAATTTGAGACATGCATCGCTATGGTAACATCAGCAGTGACTCGATTAAATAGCTATCGATTAAATAGCTGGGTTTATGTGACAACACTGACTTCATGGATTGGCTTTCCCATCTGTTTAGAACTAAATGAGACAGTCTCTGATGTAAGTTCTGTGTCTAAATCTTTCTGAACTCATGAATTATCCATTTCCCAGGGCCAAACCAGGGACAGTGGCAGCCAGGAACAAGTCAGCCAATCTGGGGACTGGCCCCGGAAAACGAGGATGTCTGGTCATCGTGTTTTAAGCACACATGAGTGCACAGCTGATGCACAGCTTTTACACTATGGGAGCACAGGAATGATCAGAAACCCAGATGGGCCTGTCTGAGTGGGTTGTGCGACAGCAAAGCATCTGATATTACTCATGGTTACCTATGGATTACACATGTTCCTCTAATCCAGCTAGTATGTAGGCCTACAAATCAAATCACGGCAAATAACATACACATGTAAAGGTCAGGAAAAGCGTCCTCGGCTGCTGCCCTGATGAATCCCTACCTACTGGAAATGTTGTCTGTCTGGTGCGGCTAGTTTATCTTGAAAACATTATGCTGTGTGTGGGCTGTTTTTCCTTTGCACAAATCAAATCCAGCCACACAGCAAGAGGAGTTCAAACCATGTTCTAGTCCCAAGGGCAGTTCCATACAAAGCCGATAGACATGCTTCTTTAGTTAAAGCCTTCATTTACAAAAAAAAAGAAAAAATAGAACAACTTCTGAACCTATTTTGTTTTTGGGAAAATGAATGTTCAGTGTAAGATATTGTTGGATTTGATTTTTGTGTAAAATAATTTCAGATGGATGTACTTATTTCAAACCAAGCCCCTGCCATTTTTAAACATTATGCTTGTGCGATAAGCACAAAACACTGGACATCCTGGCAAGACCTCCAAGCAACAGCTGTTTGCAAAGGAAAGTATTCCCAGGAAGGTTTTTAAAATTCTTTAAAGGGAAATGTTAAAAGATGTGTTGGGCCAAGGTTCAGCTAAATTTCTGTTACCTGTGAAAGTCCTAAGAACAATCCTGAATGAATGAGGCTGAGCACTGAGAGGGAAACGTTGGGACAGTAACTGTGACTGTGCAAATCCACTGGGGGTGGGGAATCAGCACCTGCTTTTGGTATGACTTAAAAAGGTGGTACAGCATTGCATGTGATGGCTGAGAGACACTCCCCACTGCCTCCTCTGTTTTTCTGATCACAGAGAGAGCAAACTGTAGCATTTGCAGCATAGTGTGAAAAATGAGTACGAGTATGAGGCTGTGCACCATATGATTGAATGTGGAATTCAAAAAATGTTGTCCATAACTTTGTCCATAATTAACGACAATGGCCAGCCTTTAATCACCAAGTTGTTTTTATGAAAAGAGCAGCAACTTTCCTCCCTGTGTATGTCAGTATGTGCACTGAATTCAGACCTATGTTTCAAGCCTACAAGCCTTACTTACAGTTTTCTCACCTGCATACTACTCCTCTGCACTTTCCCCTTCACACACCCACACACTCACACATCTTTTACTTATAATAGGGGCCCTGCTGCTCTTTCTTTCCTCTGGGCGGTGGAATGGCAGAGACAGACAGATGTTTTTTGGTGGTGCCCATGGGTCCCTCAGGCGAGGAGAGAAAGAGGCGGGATACAGAAAGAGCGTGTCACTGACAGTCAGCGGGGATGGCGGATTAGAGAATCCTCTTTTCACAGGAAGACCCGAGGACAAGATTGGAAAGGATTCATCGAGAGACGCACACTCCATGCCCGGAAGAGAGGAAAGCACTCACCGCCATGGGACGCCCACAGTTTTTAGAGTTTTTGGAGTCTCTTGCAGCCCTGTATGGTGACAGCAATTTAAATAAGAAGCAAAACACTCATCCAAGATCCACATCATTGAACAAAAAAAGCCACTTATTTTTCTCTACTCTGTCTAACTGCAATGCAATCTGTGCAGTATTGTGCAAGATATTTAAGTAAACATACATTTTTTCCTGCTTTTCAGAGGGTGACTGAATGAAAAATGCTGTGCAAGTAACAGACAACATGATACAGTAAATTGGTGAGACTGAGGGGAGTCCTTTGTCTGAGTATGTATATATGTTTAATAGATCATAATGATGCAATATTTTGACCAGTTTCCCTTGCTTGTGTTGAAAGTGGGGATTATATTGCTAACTATAGAGGGTACCTCAAGCTCTACACAGAAATTCTGTCTCAATTTGCAATTGAAAAATACTCATATCCTTTCAACTTGCCTTTGCATTATTCATACTACTACATTTTGTGAGTCAGAAATTATAATAATAATAAATTTGATATCTACTTGCAGGGATTTTGAATAATAATTTGGATATAATTCTGCATGGGGAGTACCTGAAGGACATAAGACATAAGTATGAAATCAACACTTTTTCCTGAAATTGATTTAAAGGAGAGTTATATGGAATTGGATCATTTTGACAGGAATACAGTCAGTGAACTGAGCATTAGGGAGGAGGTATTCTCAAAGTTGGGCTAATATGACTAAAAGTGCTGAGATCACAGTGAATTTCAGAGAATCAGGAACTTTTTCATTTTCCTTTTCTTGAATTCAGTGCTATTTAAAATTGCAGACATGAGACTTTGGAAAATAGCCTGAGACTTTACCAGAGACAAAATAAACACTTATGACTGGGAAATATTGAGAGTAATAGCTTATACCTGCATGCAAATCTGGCATAACTACATTAATATTTCACAATGTTCAAGTATATAAAACCAATACATATGCTTAACAAACCAATAGGTGTAAACATAACAAATAATGCATGTCTCAATGACAACCAAAAGATGAATATAAACATCCATATTCATCCTTTTTGTATTGAATTTGTTTTGTTGCTCCTTGAAATTTTTTGGTGTGCAAGAAATTAAAATATCCTCAAAAACAGAGAAATGATGGTCTGCCGTTGGAATGTTTTGGTAAACAGTCAGGTAAGATTTTGGCAAACCATGCCCAGTGTAGGTCTTATTCCCTTACTGTCAGAGAAGTTCTCAAATCAGGTCCACCAAGCTCATCATGCTACGGTCAAAATAAACTCCTGAGTGCCTCTGGAAAAGGAGATTTTGGTGCTAGTCATATTTAACAGATTGTTACAGATTGATTACTAAGGTTGTGGAACTGTGTGTAAGAGCTACAGTGTCCAATGCAAAAAGTGTGGGACAGTCACTTACCCTCCCATGAGAGGCCTTTCTGTCATAATCTCTCCAAGAGCACGGCAAAGTCTCAAAAGAAGTGTTCCACACCTCATCTCTGTTCCTGAATGGTGCACATTCTTAGGACCTGGCCAGAGCAGACCTCCAAAACAAAGCAAAGCTCCAATACATGAGATGGAAGCTTCCATGTGAGCCTGAGGTCAAGGCATTGGTTTTGATGAGAGAACCGAAGCAGCAGGGCTTTTTTGGAATTGTGCCTAGGACGAAGGACAAACCAATGAGTTCCCTCAGCATGAGAACACAGCCAATGGATGACATCCAGCCATGCTGCCAAAGGTCCCACATCGGAAAATGGATGCCACCCCAGCAGGAGGTCAGCTGGACCCTCAAATCCTCAGCAGCACAGCATGCACAGAGTAACAGAGTACAATAAACCCGATTCAAAAAGAGAGAAAGAGAGTGCAAGTCCATGACAGATAGTTCTATGACAGGACAGGTATTGTGCTTTTGGCATATTCTGCTGATTTGCTGCTCATTATCTGCTGTTTGAATAAAAGACGAATCACCAAGAAACATTGTTTCACTGATGTGAAATTAAAGAAGCCCTTTTGTGCATAAGATATTTGTGTGTTTCCCCCACTCCCTTACAATATTCCTTTTGGATTGTGTATGATTTATCAGGTTGCTATGGTAGTCCACCATAACTGCCTGTTTACAAATACAATATTGCAATTATTCTGTTAGGTCAGTATCAGGCTAGCTCTTTCCATTGAAATTACTTAATTTCAGAGAGGGTCTGGACATACTATATGTGGTCACAACAACTTGCTCTGCTGTTTGGGAATGAGCAGCATTTTGGATTCCACTTGCTTTGGGTTTGGAGTAAGCAGCTGTTTTGGATTCTGTTAGAGTAGGTTCCTCTGAAAATTCTGAATAGACTGCCAGCTGGATGCCTTTGCAATTATTCAGAGGCTAAAAGCATGGATCCTCGATTTAGCACATCAGAAAGAGCGGAAGAATGTGGCATTAGCTAAGGATGAGGTAAAGCCTGAATATATTGAGCTCTGTGAAAGCCGATTGTTTGTGTAAGATCCATTTACAGAGACTTGAGTCCATGGAAACACAGAAAACCACTGACCTGACATCAGCACACAAAGATAAAATATTATAAATTCCTTGAGTTATCCTCTAAGCAAAGTTCCTTGTTGAGGTTGCTGCCATCGTAATCTAAATGCTGTACATGGAATTGCAAACTGGCAGAGAGAGGTCTGATGCTGTGGTGTAGTGTCGGCTGAAGTTACTGAATAGAGAGTTTGATAAATTGCTTTTCCCTTTGTTGGTACTCATGTGTTTTTCTGTGATCTTGGCATGGCATCTCAGAACAATAATCTGAGGAGGGGAGATAAGAAATCTGAATGGGAGCCTCCAACTCCCTGAAAGTCCCTCTCCGCTCAGGGGCAGCAAAACTGCCAAAGGGTATGTGGAAACATTGCTCTAGGTTCCAGCGGGACCAGTCAAGACATATAGTCCTCTGGGCCGGGCTTGTGTTAAAGCATCTGCATATATATTTGTGTGCCCTGAGTGAGCCGGAGTCAGCGCTGTGGATTCAGCAAATTCTAACTCATCTTTCTTGTCATCATTCTATATTCTCATCATTCTTCAGAGAAATGCAAAGGTAATATCAGCTGTTACACCTTGAAATAGACTCCCCGAGATTCCAATTGACCCGGGGCTGATACAAATACATTTAAAGTCTTTCTGGCGATGCCTCTGCTTTCAAAATGTCAGGATGCAGGATGACAGGAGAAGCCTGCGTGCGATGTGTAACAGGGGCTTTGTGTTAAATAATGCATTCCTGTCCCTTATCTTGCAGGATGTTAAATTAAACTGTCTCATTCATTCACTCATACAGAATTGCTTCCGTCTGACAAATAGACACTAATGATGATTCTTTTTTTTCCACTGCAACAATTATTCATGTCATACATAAATTAAACAAATCGTGATAAAAACAAAATTCCCTGCTATTGTCTAGTTGGATTATTCACAACCAGATGGATGAAAAAATAATGTACACAAATGTTCATACATCGTAGTGCATTGTGCAAGCTGTGGTTGCAACGATTAAATATTTTATTTTTGATTTATGGAGAAATAATTTTAATTCTGTCATATACCAGGCAGACAAACGGAATGTGTTTCTCATCTTTTACACCCATCAACATTGCAGAACCTCAACACCAATCACTTTGATTTGTTTTCAGATGAGTTGGCCATTGTGAGCGTCAGGATCAGGGCTATTCCTGAGGCTCGAGGCAGAGAGGGGATGGACAGGAGGCTGCGCTCTTGCACAATATTTATAAGATGTACTTTTCTACTTTGCCCACCGGTTCTATGCATTTTTGAACTCGTAAAATGTTTTTGATTATATTGTAATAAAGGACATTTTAAAATTCTTGTTTTAATGTTTAAAAAAATTAATCTTGTTTAAAAAAAAAATAATCTTGTTCAATGCAGATTCTCTGATCTTTATTTCCTCTGGATCATCTGGGTGGCACAGGCATTGGTGGGTCTGTGCTGGCCTGCATTGATCCACACAAACAAACCCCTGATGCCGTTGCACACTCAGCAGTCTGCAGACATGCCTGGAGGAGCAAGAGGAGGGCTAACATCTGAGGTCACTTCCATTATATATGACTCATGACGCGTACCTGGTGCCAAGGCATAGCCAGTCCTGTTGTTTATCACCACATCGATTTACTGTGACTGCAAGAGAGTTCATGGGCAGTAGCCCTGTTTGCTTTGTGACATGGAAACACTGATACTCACTACAGACTCTCTGAGTTCAATGCTTAATAACGACAGCGCTGAGGCTTTCAATATTAATTTAACTCTCGCTTATTATGACGTGATATGTATTTCACCCCACGTTAAAAGCAATGCCTAATACCACAAAAGACTGCAACTACTGAAGCAACAGAACTACAGAGAGATATTAGACGTTGGACCATCTTTGATATGCTTGAAAGCAATGGTTATGAAATGAAGTGTTTGTGAGGAACATCCATGATCTTTGGGCATAAACATAAACAGGGCTTTCAAGCTTCTTCACTAAATTAGTTTATCACAGAAGGTCTTCAAAAGTTAAAACCCAGATCCAATAATTCAGACTTGGAGAGCTTTCCAGCAAGACATAATTTGCCATTTTATTTCACATGAAAGAAAAGCCAAAGGAAAAAAAAAAAAAAGGCAGTCTGAATCCACATGTTTTAAAAGAGATTTAAAAACTGGGACAAGAACAGCATTGCTGATGTCCCCTGGCAGTGTGCTCTGCAATCAGGGGACATAACCACCAAAGACCCACTCACCTCAGGGAGGCCATTTTCAAAGCTTAGAAAATTTCACTTAATAAATCTCCATACATAATATTCTGGAATTCATATAAAAAGGGGATATTGACATAAAGTTGTCTTAGCATAGTTAGACAGAACAGATATTTTTAAAACATCAAAAATACACATTTGTTTGACCCTGATACCCTGAAGCTGAGACAGTGGGCTTGGCTGAGAATTTGAGACACAGTTACACATGTGTTCTTTCTTAGATGCCAGGCCAACCCTCTAATGCATGAAAGTAAAAGAGGCACTACATCACTTTCAAATGACTTCTGCAAACTCTGTACCTTCACTATCGCTAGTGATCTTCTGATTTGCTATAATAACTTCACTGCAATCTGTTTGCGAGTTACCTGTATTGGTAACTAGCAAACAACAATTTATTAAGTCATTTTCTCATCTCTGCAATGCACCCACCATTCATATTTTGCATTTGTATTCTTACCATTATTTTGAAGTTAGGTCTCAAACTATATTGTGTATTATATTAAGTTCCTAACTAAGCACCATCTTGTACTGTGCTATGGTATTAGATTCCTGTAAAAAGCTTGAAAGCAGTCCAGTTGGCAACATCAACTAGATCATGTTCTCTGCACCTGCTGTGGTCAGACAATACAGTAAACCCAGGCTGACTTCTGGGTGGCTCGTCCAGTAAAGGCACTGCTCCGGTGTTTGGGTGGACCCTGTGATCTGGCGTAAAATCAGGACCGTGCCAATGCCCCTGTGCATAATTGAAGGATGCTGTCAGCGGTTATGTCTGTGTCTCATCGCTGAACAGTAACACCAGCTGCTCAATGGAGCACCCACAGTCTGCAGACATTACACAAGCAGTGCCCTTCTTAAACTCTGTCTGTAAAGGCTCAGCGTGTGGACTGTGGTTCAAAAACAAGAGGTGGCTGACATTCCACAAGAGAGCATGTCTTTCCAAACTGTGAGCAAAATGGCCTAAAGCCCTTTAAAAAACCCTGGAAGTGTTTAATTGGATGCTAAAATAATAATTGAAACACTTTTGTGGCTCTCTAGGTGGTTTGTGCTTGTTACATTTGGCTAGACAATTCATTATTGTTCTCATTCTAATTAAATCGTTCCTGGGAGTGCTCATATAATTCCAACCTCCTAGTGATGTATAAATGTAAGCTGAACTTTGATATTTTTTTCTCTGACACATACCCTAGGTGCTCTTAAACAAAAGCAATTTAACTTGTCACATGAAGTATTCCAGCAAAGCAGTACATTTTTTTCCTTTTTTTTATTTGACCTGTCAGCATAGCCACAGGTGTTTTCCCATCTGCATACAGGTTCCGGTTTAAAAACATAACAGGTGTTTCAAATCTTCAAGAGGCAAGAGTGATCACCGACGCAACAGCAGAAATAAGGACATTAAAAAAAAAAATCCTGATTTCATCTGATGCAGCAGATGTCTTCTGCATTGGAGAGCACATTCATTGACCTGGGTTTCTCTCAGGCATCTGGCATGTGATAGAGACATCTGTCAGGAGACGAAGGGAAGCAGAGGACTGCAGTTGGGTCAAGGCACAGCGGATAACGCATAGTTCTGGTCCTACTTGCTGATCGTTATACTCAGCATTCCAGCCATACTATAATGGACTATATAGTAATGGGTAGATCTGCTTAGCATTCACTGGAAAATGTCAAAACAGTATCTGTGTGAGATTATGTTACTTGTGTGAGCTTGTTACATATGCGCTAGTCGAGTCATACTATATATATGGTCATTACTGTAATGACAGCCAGGCTATAATACAGACAGACACAAAGGTCAGCTGTAAGCAAAACCCACAAAGAATTGATGGAGGTGGAGGTTGGTGAGCTTTTTATGTTAGTGTGGGTGTGGATATCTCATTACTATGGCTGGTGTGCTATATCCACATTAATGTCCAAGTTTGAGAAAAGTGAAAAGCCTCTCCCTGTCTATTCTCTGTCTACTCCCTCATAAATTGTATTTAAAAACATTTTGGAATTTGTATGTCTGTATTTGTATATGTCCACTTTTACAGTTTTACAAGCCACACAACTCATGATGTCAAGACCACTCTCACTCATAGCAGAATTTTAATCTTTTTGAGTGCTGTGTTTTTTAGTGAGTATTTTTTTTAGTGAGTTGCTCTGTGCATAACTTAGTGGATCCTACTAATAAAACTCCTGATATTTTTGACTGCTCATCACAAGCATTTTGATAATATTCAGATAATGTGACCTGTAAGTAACCTTCATGTTCTGCCTAACAACTCTGAGGCAGGTTTTGAATATACAGATTGTGAATTGCTGTTTTCAGGATCTGCCTTCGCTTCTTGTTTCTCATTGCTGTAGGAAGCAAACTGAAGGAAACCCATTCATTCTGTGTTGCCCTGTGCTCTTCCTTTGTCCTCTCTGTAACCTCCACCTCTTTTCATAGATGAACGGGTGGCTTGTCACTCAAATCTTAGCCGCACGGATAGGAATTAACATTCAGGCATCGTCCGTCCACAGACTTTGCATAACTCAGAGGCAAAGAAGTTGGTTGAAATTCAAATCTATTTTCACCCATGAAAATGGCTTTTTAGAAAAGGAAATTGATGAAAACAAATTGATTTAATCATGCCCAGACTTTAGGAATTCACTGCAGAACTGATGGATGTATTGTGTCTGGAATTAATCAGAACATGTTATGATAACCAATTCATTTAGGATTTTTTTTTTCATTCACGTTGCTCTGTGAGTTTATTATTTCAAAACAGATGGGACTTATTGTATTCTACACCACACATGATCAATGTATTCAATGGTTTCTGGAAGTTTTTTCCTTTTTATTTCAAACCCAAAGCATTTTACCCATTCCATAAAGCTATCCATGGCCAGTGTATGGCACTGCCATTTATTTTGACTCTCATCTTACATCTGGTAGTTTATTATTAGGAAAATTGCTGTTTTCACTGTCCCAGGCAGAGCTGACACTACGTGTTCATGGAGCACTGCCTGGGAGGAGTTACTGCTGTAAATCAGCTACCTACCTACATCCATCAGTTTGGTTTACTTACATACTGTTAATATTTGTAAAACATGCAAAAACATTTTCTAAGAGGTAAAGAAGTATGTTTTTTGTGCACATAATCTTTGAATGTGAGGATACAGTAATTTCAGCACCTTCCCCTGTTCATTCCCAACAGCAATATCAGCCACCTGTGATGCTGAAAGGTTCCCCTTTGAGTTCAAAATGAAAGGCAAAATCCATGCAGTCAACAAAAGACAAAGCTTTGCAGAATCCTGGGAATTATAACTTTTGCAGCAGGCAGCCTAGCTTGTGGAAGTTAGGTGAGGTGAACCTTACACCGTACCTGGTTCACAGTAGTATTTTGATGGTTACAAAGTTCTTACAATTAAATCGTTAACAGTAGAAGTCTAAAAGGTATCGTTTTAAGGGACGATTTTCCAACTATCTATGGTGCATGCTAAAATGTGAGCATCAGAGCTATGGACCAGAGTTCACCTCCAGAATCCCTTTGCCAGTCATGTTCTCCACCAGAAGTAACATGTGAGGTTGATCAAATAACATATCATTATGTTGTTTGCTCAGCCTCATATGTTAAGAGGTCATTCCTTGCTCATGTGATGTTACGACAACTACAGTTGTAGCTAGGTTGGTACATTACTGCTGCGTTGCAAGCTTTGCATTGACATTCAAACTGGTCCATGTGGAGAGTACACTCTATTGTTTTGACATATATTAAAGCTGTGATCGTATATTTGAACATTAGGACCCTATTTTAATGAGGGGTGGATTTGCAGAAACTATATTCACTCTATTCAGTGGGTCAAAACCTCAGAACATTTCAAACCATTTAGTGTCATATAGTTTTTATGGTATAAAGCAGGCATTAGAGGACTGGAGTGCTATAAACAGGTGCTGTAGGTCACAAACAGCAACATGAAGCAGACTTGTACAAAAAAAGTAGGGTTTCAAAATTTCCAGACCACTGATGACGCTCTGCAAAGCCTTTACACCTCATATAAATCTCTGGAGACATTTGTCTCACACACACTGATACATATGCATATATTATGGTATTTTGAACAGTTTATTTTTCATTTAACTGCGAGAGTATCAGCAGTGAGACATGATGGAAATGCATCAGAGAAATGTCAAGTGAAAACAGAAAATGGACTTCAAGGCTGGCATAGATCTACATTAAATTAACACTGTATTAGGACCCATGGCCACATCAGTCTTCTGGCTACACAAAGACTTTATTATGTTAAGAGAACTCTTTCATAAACCCATGATAAATACTGATAAAATACCGTTTTTCACAGATCTATAGCAAAGGAAACAGGCAAGCAAATTACTGATGAATAACAGCTTACTGATGTTGACTTTTTTGACCCTTAAAAAAAGCCAGTTTGTATCAAAAAATCGATATTATTTATACATACATTTATATCAAATTAACACAAATTAGGTCCCAATCTAAATATTTTCTTTTTTGTTTCAAATGTTTACAAATGTCACAAACGTGCAATGGTGCAAGGTTTAATTTTACACTAAATAAATGGTTATTAACAAGATAGCTCTTTTCTTCCATTTCCCTCAGTTTCTCTAAGGTAACCAAAGCTAGGGAGGTATGGCACTGTTTCTGGGTGTGTGGGAACAGTCTGGTCTTTTTTGTTCAGTGTATGAAAGGCTTGTGAAGGAACTTATTAAGGAAGCGCTTCGGAGAAGAAGTGAGAGATCGGGTCCCTAAGGCAGAAAAAAAGGGCCCAATAACCCCTTCGTTCAAAGGAATGACAGTGTGCCCTGGAGCCCCAGCACCTCTGTCTAATTCCGTCTCACACCTCCAGATAGCTCGACCCTCGGTTTTCGTCCCCAAAGCGAATCCTTCCATTCTTTCTTGCCGTAACCTCTTGGCGTCTCGCAAAATGGGATCATGCAGTGCGGAAGCGGCCATCCAGGGCACATGCATGACATTCCCATAAGCCCCAGCGTTCCTGAATGCATCTCAAAGGAACGGCTGAGAACTGGAGATGGTCAAGCCAATGTTGGATGCTAATTATAGGGAAGGGGCACATTAGCATGTGAATATGGATGAATGAGTTACACTGAGGACACCTGAAATACACATTTTTATAAATGCAATATTTGCCCTCTGCACTTTTCTTTTCCTAATGGACAATGAGTTCAGAAGATCACCGCCTTTCAAAGAATTTGATTTATTTACTTTGAAATGAGGCTCATTGTTTTAATGGTCATGGATTTTCAGAATTCATTGATTTTGTTGGATATTGTTAAAGACTGGAAGACTTTCAAGATTAAGGAAAGCATGTATAACCAGCAGATTGTATGTCATTGTTATGGTCTTGAACTTATAAACTATACTTTTGTTTCCAAAAGTGCACAGCTAGTTATCTATAATTAATGGTGGCATTTTAAATCAATTTGATTCTTTTTCATTTTCAGCTCCCTAGGAAGGAATCTGAACAGAAGTTTGACTTGGAGAAGAAGAGAACCACATTTTGGTCTGAATGACCATAACTATTTTTAGATAATATGATGATAGAATCCTTGAAATGAATTGCTCTGCATCCCTTGTTTGATATCATGACTCATATTCAGTGTATAGATCACCAAATATTTACTTACAGCACACATTCAGATATACAGTTTTTACGGTTCACTTTTACCACATTTTCATTGTCTGAAAAGCTAACTTCATTAGGTAACCTTTCCCCTCTCTTCTCAACAGATAATTTTATCTGCAATGTCTCTCACGAAACAAATTATTTTAAACAAACAAGGGTCTGAAACACATGAGTACAGCCATTCATTGTAAGGCTGCCCTGCATCGCACATACCAACAGTGATCCGATTTAGACAAAATTTACATTATTGCTCTGGCACTTCCTGGATGCAGCATCAACTGCAGCCTCTCTGTTCTTAAAATGAGAACATGTGATGAGCGTATCGGTCACAGGTCTCAGAATTGACTGCAGCGCCGGGTGGGAAGCCTGGGATAAACCGCTCGCCTGACTCACATAGCGTATGTGAATGCCTGAGACAGAGCATGACTACGGCACACTGGCGAAATCAATAAACACGTAAAACACTTCAGAAGGACACATAATCATAGTGCCCGAATACATACAACAAACACTGCATGTCTGAAGATAATCTCTGGTAAACAATATGAGAGAAAAAAAAATCAATAATGGACATGCGGTCCTTACTGTGGCTGTGCATGACTTTATGTAGTTATGTGATTTTCCTGTGAATAAATTCAATGATTCAACTATTGAACCATTGAAAGACCATGACTCAAACTTAGCACAGTCCATTTTTCATCCCCCTCTCCAGATTGCTGGACATCCTTCTGGTTTATCAAACCAAAATTGATTCATGAAACGATTTTACCCTCAGCTTTTCCCTCTATTGACAACTCAAATGGTGTCTTAAATGAGGCACTTTTGAAACCTCATGAAATTGATTGTCCAAACTGAAGAAAACATAGTTTGATTTATACCTAGACAAACACACTGGATGAAATGATTTTTGACCAAATGCTGGAAATTTTGTTTCTATTATTGCACAACATGGTGAATCTGGTGGGTGTTTTGTGATAAATATATGACTTATATTGTTCCTACTTTTATTCACTTTACTTTGACCAGCCATAAATTCTCAAAGAAGGGCCCACTTTAGACTGGATACAGCTCCTCTATTAAAGTGCCAAGTGAGTTTGTTCTGTACAGTAGATCAAAAGCTCAAAGTAAAAATAAGCTGGTGAGTCAGGGGAGATTAGAGATATTAGCATTGAGACCACGCTCAAGTCATTTGTATTGCTCTACTAATGGTCCTAATATTTATTTTTGGCAAATTAATTTTCACACACCGAGCACCGTGTTATAATTGCTTGTATTAGGGATCTTGGGAGAACATATGCAGGTGTAATGGAGCCATCTGTCGAGCGTGCCACGAGCTCTCCACAGAAGGTTCAGGTGCTCCGTTCTCATCAACATGTGCTCGCAATGTCCAACCCTTGAGAGCCTCTGGCCTTCTGTCTGCTTCCTGTGTCTCCAAATCACATGGCCTCCCTTATGGTCTGGGGCAAAGTCCCCCTCTCTCAGGATTTGGCCTCAGATTAGATACTCCAAAGAATTTACATTTAACTAAGAATGCAAAAGACTTCCTGATAGCTATTAAATTATGTAAATGTTCGCAAAACACGGCATGCATAAACACGTTAAGATTAATGTTGCCATGACATCTGGTGGAAGGCAGTTATGGTATGGTGACCCTTTCCATGGTGTGGATTCAGTTGTGCATGTCCTCAATTTTGACTCAATGAACATGCTATCTTCACAAACACAGTTTTTGCAACTATCAAAATGAACTCACCGAACTGTATGTGTCAAGAAACAAAGATCTGAATTTGTTTGTGAGGCAAATTCCAATTTCCCAATTGTATTTTGACAGGAAATTGAAATAAAGTATCAACTGAACACAATCCACTGGTGACAAGGACTGCTTTTGGGGTGGGGGAAAAAACAACTATAAAATTCTACCCTGCCAGTTGAAGATCCGGATTTATCTGCAGTGCATGCTGGGATGGCATGTCGCCTCAGAAGCTTTTGCAGCAGAATGGTAAAGGAAACTCTCTCTGACAGCCATGACAAGTAACTTGTTTGCCTTGTTGGTGGTGTTTGTACATCAGGCTACATCCCGTTTGTTTTTAGGCAAGGGGGCTTTCTCCAGGATCTCCAGCATGTACTGCATGCAGGCACTGCTGAATGAGCACACTGCCACAGTGCCTCATGCTAACTTGATATAATTTGGCAGTTTTTGCAAGGTGACTCAATCAACCATGGCTTCTCCCCAACATGAGGCAATGTTTTCCTTTTTTCACAGTCATGCCAAAAGAAAGTAAAGAAGAGAGCAAAATGCCTGGAGGTTTTTCTGTTCGACCTGTTACATTTTTGGTTTTGTGTTAAAATGTACTGATATGCCGATGTAATTGAAAATATCACAAAATAAATTGTTGAGGCAGACCAGTCAGAGGTACAGCTCTGTACCTAAGCCTTATCTTAAATTATAAATCAAAAATCGTATTTCCTCTGTGCCTTGTTCCCCCTTCTAATACAGCCCTTGCTTTATATATTTATTTCACTTTTACACTGAGGTATCCGTTCAGCTCCAAAATGATAAGGTCTTTTCATGTTCCTTCACAATGTTTCTAAATTATTCTCTCTGTAAGAGCAGTTAGCTGCATCGCCACAGATATGACAAGTGATTCTATCTTGGTGCTGTTAATTTAACTTAATCCAGCATTTTAGGACAGTCCATTAAGAGCTGATACAGTAGTACAGAAAGAGAAAATCTAAATTGCAAGCCCCAAAATCCACATTTGCCCATACAGAGTCAAATATAATAAAGCCAGGGGGAGTTTCATTATAAATATTAAATACATGCATGCTATGAGCATCTCACAGGCATAATCAATAATGTAACAGTCCTGTATACTGTGTCATGATGCAGAAATGGGGAATAATTATGAGTAAGAATAATTAAAAACAAAAACAAAAAACTTGGCTTCGGGGCACAAACATCTTTGACTCAAACTCTTTGTTGCCTGCTTCGCCCCCACCCCAATACACACACACACACACACACACACACACACACACACACACACACACACACACACACACACACACACACACACACACACACACACACACACTTCCTCAAGGTAAAGGTAGTCCTAAGAATCTGTAGAAGCTCAAAAAAGGAAAAAAACAAAACAAAAAACAAAACCTTCTGAAAGAGGGTGTGTATGAAAGAGATGGATGCCTTTGAAGGTCCATGGTTTCCTTCAGCTGCTTGGTGCCCATTTTATTGAAGTGCTCTCCGTGGAATAATGCCGCTGTCAGAAGACAAGGTTCCCGCGTGGAAAGACTGGATATCTTCAATAAGCCGACAGAAGGAGCCCGCCATCAGCCCTGCCAACCTGTCAGAAGCGGTAATTGCCCAGGGTAAAAGGGGTGGCATTCAGCTCATAATTGATTTCTACCTGCTACATTAAACACCATTGATCAAGGGGTAAGAGCTCAAATTAGTTTACTCAGTGAATTGTAAAAGCATTAAGGAGGTGTTAAGAAAACATGAGACAGAAGCAAATGCCATCTGTATGAGATTTACTTCACTGTACCATCCTGTTTACAGACACATTAACATTGCTTTTATTCAGTTAGTTCAAGATTATTTTTGCTTTCAAAAAATAAAGGTGCCCTTGCAAAAGCTATATATTCCACACTTTTGATCATAACACCTCATTTGGTACACAGACACTTGACTCTTTTCCTCAGTGTTCTGACTTTCTGGAGTCCTCTCTCTCCCTTTCCACGGAGGCAATGCATGCTTGATGTGAGCCTGCTGATCACGTATGCTCCTTTGCTGAACAAAACGTTAATTGAAGGAGCTTGTAAGCTGCTGAACTGGAAAATTGGTTCTCTTAACAGCCTGGGTGGTTGTAAGATGAGTCCTTGCTCATTGTAGGTTGACCAGCACCTGAACTTTCCTCCGCCGAGGGATGTGAGTGCAGTACCTGCAGTGTGGTCTTCCGTAGCTTTTCAACAGTGAGAATAGCCATTACTGTATAGCACTGACATCTCTCTTCTCTTACAAATGTTCACATTTCAATACGGGTGACACTGATACAGTTGTCTTTGTGATACAAATCTGTTTTGATGGAGTCTGCATGTTAGATATTCTGGGATTCCATAAGGAGATAATTTAAACTTTTAGTTAGAGCAATGCTGTAATGGTGCACCACACAATCTCAACCTGTTTACTTTTGTAAGTTTGGGGTGAATTAAAATCCCTGTTCAACATTCTTCTGTCCCTGTTGCTACAGCTAACTAGTTATCAGCTCTAGGGCTCGCTGCAGGACTAAAACGAAGAGCACTCTGAGGAGCAGCGTAGGTTGTTAGCCGTGATTCAGACAGCCAGGCCTGTTCACTAAGCAAATAGTGCTTAGCAGAGAGGGAGAAGCTAGCATAATATGGACCCATCTCATCCTGTCAGCGGGCAGCTCTCAGGCGCCCGTCCGCATCCTTTCAGATTCTGGCTCCGGCACAGTCAAGATGGCCGCGTTCCCTCCGTCTGCCGCGGCAAGGCTCTGCCCACTCCACGTATCACACACAAGAGACTGGGGCGACGATAAAAACTTGGGTTGCATCAGGCATCACTAGCAGGAGTCTGGAAAAGGGTCTTGTAGTAGCAATTTTTTTTTATCACAGTTAGGGAACTGTGCTGTTAACTGGATTTTGAATAGGATTTAACACCATTACTCTTACCATGAACCCCGAGGTGTTTCTGGAAATAGGTAAGGCTATCTGATGATGAGCTACTATATATCATACAAGCTTATATCATCTACTGCTACTAAATGTGCTGATGTATACTTACTGAATTTCATATTTGCGTAAATAGCCTTATTGACCTCATGAGCCACAAGCAGTCAGCTTCCCCCATAAAAAAACCAAAAAAAACAATAAGGGCTACACACTGTATGTTACACACCTTGCTGGGCTACAAACCACATGATACATCACTGCACCCCCAAAATGCTAATCCCCATCCCCCCACACATCCCATGAAGCTTATTTCATATTTTTCCCAATCACAGAACAGTGCACCCACATACACTAATAGGAGAAGCCTGGTGCATATCCAACATGTTTCTAGAGCAAGAGCACATTTGCAGGTTGCTCTGGCATAATGTAGAAAGATTACCCTGGACCAGTACCTGGGGCACTTGCTTTAAAATCCATATGTTAATTACATGTGCATGCTAGATGGCTGTACCATTTACTTTAGACAGGAGGGTAATTGGGAACACTGTTTCTTGTAAACAAACTGTTTATTTTCAGTCAGTGCAGCAGGGAGTTAGTGTGCCTTGGAGGCAAGCATCTGCAAAGATTCAGGTTTTTCATGATGTCATTTCCCCGTGGGTTCAAGCAAACTGAAATGTTTATGGAATTGTGCAAAGTCATATCTCTGAAGGAAGGGATATATATGAACAAAGTAAACCCCAAATCCTACTCTTCCGCATGCTGTAGAACCATGAGCTTTTCTGTGCTTGCTGAGGCTCTCTCTACAGCACTTTCACCCCTGCTCCAGCTGTATTCTGCACGTTTACTCCATTTACCACCGACCAACCCCCCCACCCCAACCGTCACACTTTGTCTTCAATTAGCCTGGGACAACAGCCCGATTTCTTGCACTCATTCTTCCAACAGCTGCTATACCACCACCATGCAATAGATAAATATGCAAGAACAAAACACACCACAAATACTGTATGCCAGGAAGAGGACAGGGGAATGTTGATATGGGAGGCTGAGACTCCACAGAAAGCCTCTCCCCTCTTTTGGCCCTTATAAGCAAACATTAAGTGCTGTTCCCAAAGGTACCTCCCCGTACCCCACCTTCCTCATTCTCTCATTACCACAGACACATGCACAAACTGTTGGGAAATATATGTTTTTAATATGGTTTAAATATCTTTACAATTTGTCTACATCATAATGCATTCATTTAATCCAAAATCACTGTTTTAATCTGTGCCCAGGAACAATTACATTTATTCATCTCTCTGTATCTGTCCCCTGCTAGACATAAGTATGAATTCTATGATAATGAAGCTCCATAACTTCATTCTGCGAGGAAGGAACAGACCTCTTTCCTCCCTGCTACCAATCACCAGCATGAGACCGCTGGGCTTGTTTGGATATAACTGCTTCCCTCCTTTCCCCCCAATCTCCTTTCACAGAGTTTGACCATCTGCAAGCGGGATTCAGTCATATCGCCTCCTGACAAAAAATGTTCTGAAAGAGCACTGTGCTTGGGTTGGGTGCACACCCTGTAAACAGTGTTTCCACATGTCTTCGTTCTGACGCACAAGGCTGTTTCCTCACCACTTTAATGTCACAGGCATGTGCTGTCTTGGAAAAGCTCCCAAATTACTTGGATCGTGCTCAAGCCCCCGGTGAGCATCTCGAGTCACAGGCAGATCTTTGACATTGGCTGACCTCCAGCACACCAATCACTTTCCAGGTCGCTGAAGTAATTAGACTTGTCTCAGTGTGACATCAGCTTATGGCCAGGTCTGAAAATGCTAAATCACTGTTTAGCAAGATTGAGTGCATTTGGGTAAGACGATACTATCCTACCTCATCCAGACATGATCACTCTACAATCCGATTAAAAAGGTTGTAGCTCTATATACTCTCTTTTAGTGCTTAGCACATACTCCAATTCACTTGTGCGAGAGCGCTTGGAAATTCTTTTATGGCATACAGTGAATACACTAACCTCAATTTAAAAATAAAGAAAATAAAATAAAATGCAGTGGATTTTGGTTGCCATTTTGTTGTGTTTTCTAGTTCAGACATGTGTAGTTCAGTTCATTTACTCCTCTTTTGTGTGATGGCCATCTAAACTCTCAGAGAAGGTATTAACTATTTTGCTTCATGTGCATTTGTATCAAATTCACTTCTTTCCCAGCCACCACTGTCAACATTTTCAGCTCTGAATCCGGCACTTATACCAAATAGCCCAGAAAGATTGAAATTGGCTACGCGTGATGCTGGGACCTCCTACTGCGTCACCTTCTGTCCTGCAGTCTGAATCTGCATGTTTAGGCCTAATTGATTGCTGTAATACTATATATTTTTTGTCCCCTAATGAAAACTAACAAGACTGCTTGCCAGCCCCAGCGTGGTATTTGAAACTGGCGTAGGTCTGATTACCACCCTGGGAGAGGACCTATTAGAAGAAGCTAAATGGGGCCATAGCAGGTTCCACTGTGTGAATGAGAGCACTTTGCAGTCATCTGGCGGGTAAGATCATTAGTCAGTCTTGATTCTATCCTCCCTGTTCATTAAAGGCAGGGGTTACACATGGGACTGCCAGGAACAGAATGATAAAATGTAAAATGGACATACACAAACACAAACACACACACACACACACACACACACACACACACACACACACACACACACACACACACACACACACACACACACACACACACACACACACAGTGTCTCTAACTTCTGGCTCTACCATATGTACCTCCACACACACACACACTGAGGGACCTTTCTCACTCATGGTTTGATTCACGCACAAATGGAGTTCATTTGGAGCTATGTGTGAAACAAACAAGAAGTAAACACAGGATGCACAAGAGCTTTGGGGTGAGGTTGTCTCAGAGCCTTTGCAAACAAAATCTGGTGTGCTAGCTGTTTGGTCCCCCTTAAATCTGTGTAGTATGAAAACAAAAGCTTTCCGACCTCCCTTGGAAACATACCGCCGCAAATGAGCTCGCACCACCTGGAAGTTAAGGTCAAACACAACTTACTGTCAATGGTAAATGTGAAACCATGCTGAAAGCATATACTTTAAGGACATTTGGGACTGCAGAAAGAAAGCAGTAATAGAAGTTTAGGGAGATGAACATATCCAATAATGACTGCAAATTATGCACAAAATAAGAGTATTTTCATAATTTCCTCAGATTGCTTAACATCTACTGAGCCCTACCAAAATATTAAAAATTCTGTGAAATGTATGCCATAAAAGCAAGAAGAAGAGGCGTACAATATTTTCATAGAATATCATCCGTTTGTAAAATTGGGCATAACTATTTTGACTGTCAGTGACTGTCTTTCACACAGAGGGTGTCTTTCACAAAACACTCGCATCTCTTTCTCTTCCAGTACACACATTTTCTTTCAATTACAGACATCAGCCATGGTTTACAATAAACTTTATGCCCCGGATGAACACTGTGATTTTACTAAACTCCCCACCTCCCCACCTCCCCACACACACACACACACACACACACACACACACACACACACACACACACACACACACACACACACACACACACACACACACACAGCCTTGCAGGTCCTGAATCCAATCTTGAGCAGGTCAGACGTTTTATTGCAGTTCCCACGAGACCTTCCCAAAATATAATAAAAGCGGTGCTGTCAGCAGGCCGCCCTGGAAAGGTGTGTGGCGCTGAATGCACATTAAGACCGGATAATGCTCGTTGCCCCTGGGGACAGCTGGCTCCCCCCGACCGAGGTTAAAGTGTACAGGCAGGGCAGGGCCCAACCTTGGCTACAGCTTGGAGCTGCGCCTCGACTCCATAATGAATTGCTTGTCTACCCTGCACAATGCTGAAAAGGTGCCTTTTTAGTCCAGTGAGTGCTGTTTAAGACTCTTTGTGCAATGCAATGTGCTAGACAAGGACTCTTCTATTTACGGAAGGGCCATCAGCCCATTAAAGGCAGTGTACACTGGATGATTTTCCCATTGTCTCAGAGGAAAAACTGTTATAAAATGGTTTTGAATGAAAACTCATTACTTGTAGATAAAAGAGTTCCCTCGTCTGTCAGTGAGGTTGCTGTGAAAATTCGTTTCACAGGCATTCATAAATAGGAGCAAAGGAATTCGTGCAACTGGAAATAAAAGAATCTCCTATTCAATGTAAAGGGATTTCCTTGTACCCTCCTCCATCAATTTAGAAAGGCATGTTTTTTGCCAGTGTGAGAGAGAGACAAGGTCTGAGGAAGGGCCACCCAAGCAATGACCATACCAGATTTTAAATGCTCATCAAAATGTGCTCACCACTTGGCAGGTCAGTGGGCTGGGTTTCAAGCCTAAAATGTTATCTTCAAAAGTAAATGTCATGCATGTACTTGAACAAGAATGTCAAATCTACAGGCTCTTACATTATGACAGAATGCAATCCATTATGTAGTGAATTTATGTGCATTATACATGATAACATAATCCACTGAAGTACTTACACTTAGCATGTAAAGACAGCACAAAGACTGGAGCAGAAAACTTTTAAGAAAGTATTTCAGCATTATTGATGGATCTCGAAGCATGAAAACAATATTACAACATGGTTCAGACCACAGCTCTTTGTGGAGTCATAACATAAACCTCTCTACCATTTCTGTACTTAGCATTGTGGTTATGTCTCCCTCTGAATAAAACATCACAATTATTCATCTCAAGCAGTTCCATATGATTTATTCATATTCTTAAAATTGCTGCTGTTTGACATCATCAGAGGTCTTTTGTTAAGACGACATGGGAAATGGTCTAACCCAAATCTAATGAAAGCTAATGCATTTTCAATTCAGAAACAGAACACATATGCAATTTATCCCTGATGAAGATGATGTGGAAACTTTAATTATATACCTTTATAGCCCATTTGATTGTATACTTTTATTGGCCATACTTTTAAAGTGCACTAAACTGAAACTCTCAGTAACAGACTTTGCATGCTATTATCTACCATTTTCTTTCTGTGGTCTTGCATCTTTTTACATCTTTTTAAGAATCAATTCCTTAACCTTCTGTGGTCCAAAAAAAGTAAAAATAAATAAATAAATAAATACTGTAACACTGCTATTGTGCAGCTTGACAAAAGCACACACAGCGCAAAAATCATGGGGAGAACCCAAAGAAAAATGTCTATTATTAAAATCCTTCACAATTTCATAACAATTAATTTCAAATTGCTTTCCCTCGCAATAGTAGCAGGAATTCTTTCTTCAAATATGAAAAGCAGTGGGCCACTGAGCAAGAGCCTGTATGTGCAGGGAAAGTCACAGCAGGCTGTAAGGGGAAATGGCTGACTCCACATGCTGGGAATCAGCAGCTACAGATCCCAGCTTTGTATGTATGAAGAGCAATGAAGATTCTGTGAAACAAATGGGGCAACTGAGAACGCAGGTGGCTTCACAGAGTGACTGAATCATCCCAAGACTTTTGAGTAATTTGCACTTTCATTTTTTTTAATGTCACTTTTTTATGTTCAGTATTCATTCATGCATGTTCAGAAAACATGTCTGATTTCATTTTGTGAATACTTTACACCAGTAGAAATTTATATGATAGATGAGTAATATAATAGATTTTGCTTCTGCATTGGTCCACTTTTTTCATAAATAGTAAACTGGAATGTCAAGCATTGGAATAAACCACTAGAGATACCAATGGAGAGTTATGTGTGTTTCAGGTACTATTAACAATGTAAACAGAGGGTCCATGCTGAAAGTGTCCTCTTATTTCACTGGTGCATAAGGTAGTCAATGTTTTGTGGAATCCAGTGGAAGTATTTGTGATGCTAATGCTAGTGCTGTTGTATCCTACTAATGGCAACCAGTCACCAAACTCAAAAAATTTTGTGCAACTCTTGGCTACCTTCTTTTGGCTGGTAATTGCAATGTACCACTTCTGATTGGCATGAACCGGACTGTGAGAAACATACCACAGGCAGAAAGCTCCATGACTGTGTTCTTAGCACAGATGGTGTCTGGGTTTTCAGGCCTGCATCACTGAAATGAGGCCTGCGAGTGGCCACCATTTCAGCAACGGCACTTTGTTTGGGTTCTCCTTCCAGAGTGTGTGACATGCTGAAAAATAATGCCCACCCAGCTGTGAGACGAACGCTGTCAGGAGAGTTGTTATAAATGCTAATGCGCTCCAGGCGCCGCCTTCAGTTAATGTGTGATGGCTGGTGCAGCCGGGGAAGTGATTGAAACCGTGTTTCAGCCGCAGCTGTTTCTCCGTCACCCATCGTTTGTCTCCTCAAATGATTCCACTTCCTGTCGACTCTGCGCAGCCTTGCCTTTTTTACGAAAAAGTTAGCTCTGAGGACTCTGTGTTATCCGTACTGTTCTTCTGAATTGTTTTGCACCGTATGAGCATTGACATGCCACATCCACTGAAATACTGGCGCAGTATGTGATTGTCAGCTTGCTTTTAGTTCCAATGACTCATTTTTAACAACAGCAAAAAAAAAAAAAAATCAGGACATGACATCTCGAAACTTGCATTTTGTCAGAGAAATGGCCAGATTATTTAATATTTCATACAGAACAGTATTGAAAATCACAAAAGCATACACCAAAGAAGGGAAAATTGCATCAGGAGAGAAGACTAAAAGCAGTCATAAGGACTATAAGGCTGGGACAAATGCACATTTGACAGTACAATGGCCTAACGGCCGCAGAAAAGGCCACAGAACTGAACCTACACATCTGTGACCTGGTCTCCATAGAAGAGCCATGCATTGCACTCAGGCTGCTATTCTGAAAGCACTTGTGACCAAGGAAAATGCACAACAATGAGTGCAGTCTGGGCAGTGGGCAAAGTAATGACCTGATGTGCTGCTTTTCCTTCTTTCCTCCTACATCTGGTCATGTTTATGGTTGTAGAGAGCAAAATGACCCTCTACCCACATTGCCTATTAACAACTTATTAAACATGGTGCTAATATCAATAAATCTGAAACAGATTCAAAAGTGGGTCGATGAAGACATGATGAAACATAAAGTCAAACACCACCATGGCCTCTCCTCTCATAAGATCGATACATCATTGATTTTATAGGAATTTTGGAATTGAAGTTGAAGAGCAGAAATTGAGTAGATTTCCACTAATGTCTGTCAAAGAACTTGAGATTTTCTTCTTCTGAAATGGAACAAACAATATCCTACTAGAAACATTGATTCAAAAACAGATTCAAGAACAGATTCAGATTCAAGAACAGACAACTCTGCATTGTGTTGGAAGATGGAGAAAAGAAGCACGCTCACATGTACCATGCCCGAGGGACAAAAGAATCAGGATATGTAGTTGTCTTTTGTAAGTCATACTGTACCTGAATGGAAATTGACTGGGTGGAAAATGTGGACTCAAACGTGTTATCCTGCCGTCGAGGACATGTGTATGCTTGGCATACGGAGGGGTTCGCTCACGCTGCCTGACTTTCTGCTCGTTTGCGCTGCGGCAGACTCGCAAAGGTGTCCTGCGCGCAGCGTTTCCGACAAAGACAGTCCGCTCTTATGCCTGCGCCCTCTGACAAGAAGGAAGCCCGGCTCTGAGCAAGAGTGAACGGGCTGGGCTCCTGCAGGGGGTGAAGAGGGGCGGGAGCTGAGGTCCTAATTGAGTGTTGGAGTCGCCGAAATGGAAAGCGTATCGTCGTGTGCTGATTGATGAAGATATGGAGTGGGAGAGTCACCAGTGGGTCAGGTGATTGATCAGCTGTGGCCGTATATGGTTCACCTGCTGAGGTAGCCCATGTCATCCCCGGGAGACAGAGCGCAGTACCATGATATATTATATGACAAACAGTCACAGCAGGTCTCCCTGTGATAGGAGTAATAGAAGTAAACTGAAAGACTGTTAAATCTAATTAATCCTCTTGGGTGCAGAGAACACTGGAAATAAAGCATAAATAAACAGATTCCACATATTCATATGAAAGAAAAACATTTCCCCATCAACTGTCCATAGTGGATATAATTAATGGAATAAGTCATGCCTCTGCCATGTAGTACTGACTGATTAATAATAACAATAGCTCGCTGGCACATTTCCCCACTCTTATTTCTCATACTGTGTGTATAACATGTCTCATGTGTGACCATCCTCGACAAATACAAGTACAGATCCTGCTCAGTGGGCAGTAAAGAGGTCTGTGTTATTCTTAGGTGCTTTCAGAAAGCCAGCGGTTAGAGCCCATACAAATATGTCAGATTTGAAAGTATTCTTCCATTTTGGTCAATCAGTCTGTTGAGAAACTTTAGACCTTCCATGGCCCTCCAGAGAGACAACTAAGTGCAAAGATATTGATTTTCTAATAACATGGTGTGTTATTGCCTGGCTACTGGCTACTTCACACAAATGGAACATTATTTATAACCAGGACCAAACCCATGCAATTGGTACCAACAAGTGTATACAAGGTTATTGAGTTTCGTCTGATAATGCATCGGTTACCATTTTAGGTTTTCCTTAAAAAAATTATACTTGGCAATACCGGTTTACTTGAGCAATCCATCAAGAAAATGGGATGCTGGGAATAGGCAGAATAATCTTAAACTGCCCTGCCTAAGCACCTTGCTATGTTTTACTCTTGTTCATGTTCAAAAATTATGCTCAAGAACATGCCTCAAAAACACATGGCAGTCATTGGCATACTGAGGCTTTGAAGCAGTGGACTATTCACAGTAAAAGGTAAAGAGAACGAAGAGCAGATTCATTGGGTCTTTTGACTTTTCATGCACTGTTCTGGTCAAATATCCATTTCACATCAGATCATTCCCACTTTAATGTATTATTTATTGATTACAATTTTAAAACACAGACAAAAAAGAGAGGTTTTATTTGAATATCCCCTGTCATTGACATTTAGCATGCAAAATGCATTAAATAAAAGCTTTAAATATATAATACAATACATACAATATATAACCAAAGTAACTAGTAATTCAATATGTTGTCCTGTTGAGTCTGTAAGATAATTAATTCACATGCGCAGGTTGATTGAACCTCTTCTGTCTGACTCACAAAACCGCATTATTCTGCAATTTTGTTAAGGTGTATGAAAATGTAAATTATGAAATGTCTTTTGAAGTTGTGTGTTGTTTTGTTGCCACTAGATTCAGATTTATTTATTTGTTTATTTAAGTGAAAAAAGGGGTAAAGACTGCTTATTAGGACATACGGTGTATATCTGCACACATTGACATGCTAATTCTATCTTTATTAAGTTACCAATTATTCTGGTTCTTTATTGTCTGGCCAGCAATTTGCTTGACTTAACATGCGTATGTTAAAATGCTGTCCACAGAGGCATCCTCAAACAAATATTTTGCATATCAATCAAAATTATTTGACTATGAAAACTAGATTGCTTTTCATGATTTTTTTTTTCAAAATATAATCAATTATTAATACAATCTGTTTTGAAGTGATACCTCATGGCATTGATTTAAAGCCATACTATTGTGTTTTGTTTGTACATGGAAAGCTCTGCTCAGTAACTGAATAATTGAATAAAGCAGTGAAATATCAATGCAATCGCTGTGTCCCTCGCTATGGAGACTTTGATGTCTGCATGTGTTTCTCTACCAGCTGGCATGTATTGAGGCTTCCCATAGAATCACATTCTGCCTGATTTGCCCGGTGTGAGCCTGACCTCTTGGCTGTACAAACATTTCATCTCCAAGCCAATTAACATAGCGAAATGACCCGTCCCAACAAAGAGCAGTTCAGCCCACTTCAATTGTCTAAAATATTTCTCAGTAATAGCTTTTGTACTGAAAATGTTCAGCTTTTGTGAAAATGTATTTTGCCTGGACCACTCAATCAATGCGTATGTTTTACATGTTGTATGTTTTTTTTGTCTTTCCTTATAAAAGCTGAATGTTCCTGGATAGATAACATGAATGGTGGGTGGTACATAATGTATTGTGAAACACTTTGACTTTGAAATGTACAGTGGCCTAGTGGAGAATCCTCTGTGGTTTAAGAGCGCTCTGTTTTATGGGTGTTTAATACTCTGTGCTCAACACTGGAACATGACCATTTCAAACTAGAAGTTCTGATGCTACCACAGTTCAAACAGGGAAACCTTAACATTTGTATAAAGTAGGTATGAACTGATAAATGAGTGAAATGCTTTTCCTCTGCTAGAACAGTTTGTTGAGTTCATTTCCATGGCTGCTGATCTCACCAAACTGTGCCGGTACAGATACAATTGAACACTTGCACTTAATTGTGAGCCATGTATGTATCTACCCAACAGAAGTTAAAACATAAGATGGATTAATTACTTGAATTAGCACGTATACTGAATGTATTGCAGTTGCCATCCACCAGGCTGAGCGCTGGGCCTGCTTCCTTAGACTCACTGGAATGATGCAAACACCACTGTGTAGAGCGAATTAAATTCCTCTGTTTGCCGCAGGCATGAGACGCCTGTGGATATCCAGGCAATCAGAGCTCAACAATACTTATTTCAGCCTGAAAATGTGAGATGGGAGACACAAGGAATAACAAGCAAGGAGCGAAAGGGGGGGAAATGGTCACATGTTTCAAAGGACATTGGGCAAGTCATTCCTGAAAAAGAAAACATGAAAGTTTTTCTCAGTTTAAATATTAACTGTGAGAACTTTCAGTACTTTCAAATGGAATCCTGAAAAATAACACATTTTGTCTACTCCATGGTATTTCATATTTCTCCTGAACTTGTTTATGACAAAGTTATTGTTGTTTACGACGTATTTTTACCGAACAATTTGGTTTCATTTTTCTAAAGTGACGCTCGGTTAAACATCGTCTACGCCAGTGCGGGTGCAGATGCCGGAGACCAATTAAAGAGACGAGACCTCGTGTAGGCTATCCACGGCAAGCCACGGGAAAAGGCCTCATCAAAAGGAAAAGTCATTCTGCCTCTCGCGGTGGATGAATTCCAAACCCCGGGTGGTGGCAATAAAATATTCATCTCGCTGAGCCTTTCAAGATTTCAGAAAGTTAAGTATCAATTTAAGGCCCTTTAGATCTACTTTCCGCCCCTTTCAAAATCCTTGCCTGGCAGAATTAAAAAAGATTCCTGAAAAAGAAGGAGAGGATGAAGCCAGAGAGGGAACTCAAAGCTTTCATTTGTAACTCTGAGTCAAATGGTGCACAGAACATACACACCTTTCTGAGGAAAAAGAAATAGTGTAGGGCCTACAGGATAAAACTTAAAATTATAATGCTGATATATATCAATACATATCACACATACTGCATTGTAAAAACTGCATTCTGAATGATATATAATGCCGTTGGTTCTTTTTTCAAATGCATAATTATTGAAACTTTTCACATTTAAAAAAATGATGTCTCAAATATAATGACCTTTGTTAAAGAAGGTAAAAGCCACATCACTTTAGAAATATGCTTTTTTGCCACTGCCAGTTTCTGAAGGCACTTGAAATATCAGAGCAAAATGTATTTACTATTAGACCCCCAGAGAGATGAGAGCAGAATATCAGTTTCCATGGATGTCAGTTCCCTGGCTTATTTTAAACATATTTTTCACTGAATTCAACATAGATGTGGTTATTTCAACTGCAGTCATGTATTTATGCTGCTGTTACCTCACTGCAAATATATGCATCCAAAGGATAAGAAAAATGTTCACACACTATGTGCATGGCGGTGAATTAATGCATGTGCTTGATTAAACACCCCTAAAATATTGCTAATGTACAGCTGGCTGTAAATCAAAACCTTCAACCAACAAATCAAGAATTGAGTTGGTGCAGAGTATGATAGTTAATGATTTAAGGGTAGTCTGTAGGGGGTTTTGTGAGATGAACATTATACATCAAAACAACAAAACAAGACAAACATCCAGCTGCAGGCACTAATTAAACAAATGCCCCACTGAGCAGAAAACAACGGTCTACAAAAACATTGTAGGGAGATTTCTGTAATTACATGATATGTTTATTGGTGTTACGCTACATTTGGAACCTGTTAATATTCACTTTGTGCTGTGGTAAGATTAGAATGTTTGACCTTACAATCAGAAGGACAAAGCCTGCATGTCCTTCACTGCCAAGTAGGTTGAATTACATCAGCATCTAGAGCTAAAGAGCATTGAGGAATGGATGTCTCTTCATTAACTGTTAATAAATTATGGCTGACAATCAAACAGACTAATTTCAATTAAGATAAGGGCAAAGCATACAATTATGTACAAGTGGTTTGTCATAAAATGAGATAAGTGAATGCTGAACTGTTAAATTAACTTTAATTGAAATTATGAGGTAATTATATTCAAATCAATTAAGTCTTCACTTTCCTTGCCACAATGTTTCTTAGGGCAGCCATTATCAATACAGACAGAAATAAGAATTTTACAAATGTGAATAGATACTTTGAACCGATTTTGAACCAAATTTTCCAGCCATGCTTGAATTTAGTCCAAAGTATCTATTACTAAGCACGGGGTCAAGCAGAAAATGCTATTTCTGATAATTCTAATGACATGGCTGGTATACCGCCTTTCAAGTTATGGGCTGGTTGGGGATATTTATAGCTGTATGAAACAGCGAGTTTGCAGGCTTTATGGCCCCTGATGAAATGCGCAGTGAACATTCAACATAAAAAAAAATGTTTTGTCAAAAATTAGCTGGTCAATAGAGTGAGTCATAAATGGCACTGCCAATGTTTTTATGGGAATCCAGGATGAGACCGTTCTGTTGGAACAGGTTTCAGTTCATATGTATTAGCTAGCAAGGAATTCTAAGCATAAGATCATTATTCCGTTATGGTGAGCCGTAAAATGAATTATTCACATGAAAAATACCACTAACTCCTTTAGGTCTCTGCCAGGCTAGGATATAATCACTGTGTAATGAATCCATGTTCAATAATATACTTTTCTGCATCTGGATTGTAATGTGGCAAATAGATTTAAGAATTCTTTCTTCAACTGCTCAGAGATGTCTGCGCAAAGAAGGTAGAAGAACTTTTTGTAGGTCGTGATTGTGATTCCAACACAAACATTAATGTGTAATTATGTTGCCATCACATTTTATAAAAAAACTCAAGCTTGGCTGTATGTTGTGTACTACACAAAAATCTGTGTGAGAATTCCAGGACCTTGTGCCTTCAAATAAACAATGGACAATTTAATCTTCTTTTGATGCGCCAACATGGTTGATTGTCATGGTCCATTGTGCTGGTCATGGCAATGAATCATACCGTTGGTGTTGCTTAGAAACTGGAACACCCTGTTTTCCTTTTTCAACACACAAAGTTATTATTCAGTATTACATAATGCAAACATCTCATGGCACAACAACTGATAAAGTTGATTTAACCCCCTTGGTGAACAAACCACAACAAGATGATGGAAAATGTACACTAACCCTTTAATACTGAAGCCATCTGCAGCCTCTCCACTACTCTTGAGATGCAACAATTACAATTTTATATTTCTTATGTCAACCACTAGTTAATTTAGAGAGAACAATAAGAGAATGGTAAGCAGACAGCATTACAGTTGCAGTATGATTCAGATGCCTGTATGAATCAGTAAAAAGTACCACTGAGCCGGTTCTAAGAGATGCAACTTTCATGAATCATCCAAGACATGTTTAGAGTGTTCCAGAAATTAGGGGGGGGATTGATTTGTCTTCTCTGAAAGCACATTTCAGTGCTCTTGCGACAGCTCTTGTCTATTTATATGCAGTGTGTCACCAAAGTCAGTCTTATGATTAAAAACAAGTGCATCAAAAGCCCTGTGAATGATATCTGAAGTCCTCTTGAAGTGCAAAAGAGCAGTGCATCATTGAGAGGAGCGATGTGGTTTTTGAAACCAAAATGACTTAAAAGGCTTCTTTCTTTGGGGTAATCTGCCTGTGATGCGCCTGGAAAGTTATGCCTAAACAGGATATCACCTTCGTCCTCGTTTGAACGACGATGGCGGCCTGCCGCGACGCGCAAGCCATTGAGGCTCGGCTCCGCTGTGCAACACGTTTACCTGGAGGGAATCCATCTACCGCTAATGAGCAGTTCAAACGCTTCTGGAGTAAGCACCTGCTCTGAGAGATTCTGCAGAAACTTCTGGCTCTGAAAAAACAAACTCGTGCCACCTGCAGTGGAACCTGCAGTTCCTATTTGCAGTTAAAAAAAAGGATGAAAGAGAACAGAATACTGGTTTCACCCTGTTTGCTGCAGAGCAGAGTTGTTTTATGTTTAGTTTGATATGCCATATGTCAGGGTCAGGCCTTCAACACCATGGATAGATGTGAACTTTGCTTATGTGCATTCAATATAACACTGGATTATTTAAAACACACACAAAACACTGTACTGCTGTACTATACATGAAAACATATACTACACAAACATAATGTTGATTTGTTAAAATACTGAACCATGTTTAAATGAATTCATTGGGGTTTAATGGACTCTACAATGTCTCTATGTTAGACATGTCAAAAAAATTCAGTCCAGATCATTAAATTGTAATACACACAGACCACTATCAGTGACTGATGAATCTGATGTTTGCATTATGTTTCTGTACCTTGCTTGCCGCAGCAGAAGAATCTGTAGTACCATCACTGGTAGCTCTCACATAGTGTGCTGTGTGGCACGATTTATGCAAAATCAAAAAGGAATTACGTGTGTTCATTATACACAAAAAAACAACATGACCCTGCTGGGCAGAAGCTGAGTTTGGTGGATATTTCATCCCAGAATTCAAAGGTTTGACCCAGCTGTGTTGTAGGTTGAACCATTCCAAATGACCTCACCAGCATTCCTGCTGGACAGCCTGTTTGTTGAAAGGAGGTGTCACTCAGCTGAAGTTTTACATCATTGCGATGGGCTGATAAAGTAAACAAAAGATACGGTATAGAGCTGTGTCCACAAACTAATGGTTAAGAATATCTCAGGGAATGTGTTTCGCCCACCCAGTGTTGGTATGACTAAGGAGGCCAGCTATCTCAAACATTCTCATCACATTCTCACTTGAGTAGTCATGTATGTAAAGAAGCACAGAGGAGAGACCAACCCTTTTGTTATCAAAGTGAGCTGTTTGGTGGTACCTGCAGGAAACCTTATCCATCTTACAATTTGCAGGGACGAAGGGGGGAAAGAAAGACAGAGAGAGACCTGCCCCTGAGCCAGCCCTTGTGCATAGCTGTTTTCATCCCAAAAAAATGGACCAGCTTTGGTGATGACAACAAAATGGCCTTCCAAAAAAGACTATTTTCACACCACAATTGTTTATAAAGTGCTTCTTAGTTTTCCTCAATTCCTTATGAGGTTTTTTGTTTTTGTCCTCCTCTCTTCTCTACAACCTGCAATTTTGGTGAGACTGGTCCTAACTTTTTTTATCCTATATTTTTGGTCATAAAAAATGTAAGCAATATGAAGTAAGCAATCGAAGAGAGGGCACAGGCAGCAATCTTAGATTATGATTCCATGGCAGGGACTGAGGCTCTCAGACTCACAGTTTGAGATGCAATCTGCTGGGAATTCCTTGTCTCTGCACCAGCACTGATTCTGTTGGGGATGGTTACCTTTGCTAGTCTAAGGATAGATAAAAGAAGAACAGACAATGCATAACTACAGCTTTAACATGAAATGTTGTACAAAAACATCTTCTGATAATGTCTGTTTCATTCACTTTCTATTCTCTACCCATTCTGCGTGTAAATGTTTCATACTGTTAAGTCTTTCAAGTCTTGTAGTCTTTATCTAAAATAAAAGAATAGCATATCAAGGCTTTGCAGTAGCAGCAGAACTTCACTAATCTCAAACTTGGCAGTCTGAAAACTCTGGTAATCTGAATTGGTAAAAACCTGGAGCCATTTTGCATTATTGATTTCTAACATGGATACAAAATGATGAACATTAAACCAAAATGCTATCACCTGTTCCATGGATAAAAAGGCAAAAGGCACAATCATGCCATTTTGGAAAATTAACAAGCCGGATAGTGAAAGCTAGTTCACTCAGTCAATAATTGCAAATAAATTGGCTTGCTTTATCAGGCAGATATAGCAAAGCTTTTACTACAGGTCAGTCTGTGAGTTAAAATAGTATACAGAGAACATCTGAGAGAAGCATGGAACCAAAGTCCAGTGTTTCTTTCATTTGTTTAATGTTTATGGTAACCAAAGATGTCATCTTCAGGTATGAAAAGGTTATTTCCATAACAAAAGAGATCAGGACAATTACAGGGGTACATGGTCAGCTGTGTGAATGCCGATTTTGGGTCCAACCAATAGGTTCCTGCACAGACTCTGGAAGTACAGGATGCCACAGTCAGACACAGTTCCTGAAGCACTCTGTAAAAGATGTTTCTTTGATGCCAATCAATCTGGAAAGATTTCCAAATGGCTCTGTGGCTCCAATCATCCACAATCAGTGCCATGTTGTCCAAATGGAAAACAGACTGTGATTGTGGTGAGTCTTCCCAGGAATGGACATCCTGCCAAACCTCCCACTGATCAAAGGGTACAGTCATCCAGGATGTCCAAAAAAGACCCCAGAATAACAGGCCCACTTAATGACATCACCTTCAATAAGGAATGCTGCAGAAAGGGAGATCCACGCAGATGATGTGGATTGAACAAAAAGGCCTATCAATGTTCTATGGAAGGCTAGATGACAATAGTTTTTCTGGGTTGATGCTTGTTGAGTGTTGTAGAACTTTTCTTTAATATACAGTATTGGCATTTATTTATTCATTCAGGTTCCCACATTTCTATTATTAGGTTTTGCTTGAAGATCAGGTAGTATTTAAAGTGAAAAATATTCAAAAACTGCAGAGAAACATACCTGGAAAAATACTTTTTTTAGAAGTAGTATATTTAGTGAGGCGCTCTTGCACACCAATTCTCCTTTCAACAAGTAATACACATTCTCAGCCAAGAAATCCCACTGTGGGAAAATTACTAGGCTACCATTTAAATCAATGTGTCAACCCTGAGTTCAGATTTAGAGAAAGGCACTCACATTTATCTAATGACTCCAATTTAATGCAATCATTTAAAATGTTCTGAAAGATAATAGTATAATAAATGTCTGGAAGGTCTTACTGAAGGGTAACTGGAAGATGTATTGCCTGCTAGGATGACCCCTGTGATCAGAGCATGGGCAAAAGTACATCGACTTCCCCTATTTCAGTGGGTAAAAGATAAAAAAAGTCACATTATTGACAGTTAAGTTGAGAAATAGAAAGAATAATTAATTAATCTTAGCATTTACACTGGGATACCACATATAAACAGTGTGAGAATCTCAAAAAATCAGGCAGTATGAATGAGTGACACATTACATTTTCACAACCCATTAAGTGCTCATGGCAGTGAAACATGAATCCACAGTGAAAAATGTATCACACCAGACAAAACCACCAATTGTATTATATTCCTTTTTTCATGTAGTGTTAAATCATTTTGGCTCTTTTCAGTACATTAGCGCTGGAAAATCGGAATTGGATGAACCCTGTATCGAAAGGCTTTTATTTATTTCTTAGTATCAGAAGAGTGATGTTTGTAAATGTGAGGGATGTGATTTGATTAATGAACACATGGTGAATGAGTGCTTCCTGTGCTGTAGGATGAGGCTGAGCTGAAGAGGTCTGCTCTGAGCCCATGAGTTGGCTGGATGGGGTCGTGCTTTTGAGCTGGGCATATGGTGGTGGGGCCTCAGGCATGTGCCCCGAGGCTAGCAGGGAGGAGCTTCTGTTTTGCCCTCATCTGCCACAGGGCTCTGGGAAGAATTCATTTGCCCACTCCCCCTTTCTCTGCCGCCACCCCCCTCCCCCCCTCAAGCATCTCCACAAATACGAGTGTGTGCAGCATGCGTCTCCCGGCCGGGACATGACCGACCCACGAGCGAAAACTGGAGGTCGGCGCATGAGCAAGTGGAGAGGAGTGAGAGAGGAGTGGGAGCATATAGGTGACATCTGTCGGGCCACATTCTCACAGAGGGTCACAGCCAAGGGATGGCTCGGGCCGGGGGGGTCGACACTTCCCTGGGAAAACCCATGACTCTGACACACGGCCCTCTCCAGTGAGTCATCCCCCTCCAGGAATGTGGACTGTTAGCTTTAACTGGAAACAAACAAATAAACGAGAGGCCCTCTAAATCCCAGAGAGGCTTGGGACTTAAAGAGGTAACCCAAAGCAGCTGTGTCCTTTTCCTGATTACAGCCCTGCCTCCCATGACCGCCAAAGCAGTTAGGGTTAGCATGCTTATTTTAGTGATGAATGACACTTAAGGGGAGCCCCAAATACCCACTTTAATAACAATGCTTATTGCATCATGTACATTTTAAGACTAATTTTTCACAACTTCATAGAATATTAATACTATGAATATAAGCCGAGATCAAAACAACCCTTTCAGTATTGCACATTTGTACTATGAATATCTTGTGCCAATGGTTATTTCAAAATAATGTTTCACATTTATTGCTCAATGTTGAAACAATGTAAATATATTAATGACCAGGTTGATTGACATAAACAAATACAAGAGGTTGCAAGAAACCACAGTGTGCTTAAGCCAAATTATTGTTGACTTTGAGCTGTTGTCAAGAGGACATAGGGATCATGCCAGAGAAGACTGCCAAAACCGAGACAAGTGAGTGAATGCTGATGAACCATTTGCAAAAACTGTTTGGCGAAGGGGAAACAGTTGCACATGGCCAGAGACCAAGAGCCAAGGAAACAAGTTTTTTTGTGTATCTCTCTGAGCAATCGTTAATATGACTGATACACAAGTTCCCCCTCGGTGCAGAAAATATGACAGGAACGAGTAAGTCATTTAAGAAATGAGGTATGTGTGAAGGAATGCATGTGATGGCCACATTGGGTGAGGAGAGAGAGAGCTGGAGCAACTTGTTTTAACTTACTAACATCTTGAAACTGAGTAGTGAAGGTGTCAAATGACATCAGTCAATGCTGAGATGATGGATACCAAAATCCTGATATGACAACATACCTGGCATAGCTGTAACTTGTGACTAACAACCAGTAAATGATAAGTACTTGTGCATATGTTAGTCCATGTCTTGTCCATGCAGTTACATACTTTTTAATCATACTGGACTGAGCCAATCAAGAGCTAGATAAACTTTTGTGTAAAGGTACTGAAAACCTGTTTAGCCATTGCCAAGACCATCATTAATTAAAGTAGGCAGTGCTGTACCAACATGGCACTGACTGTGATCAGGCTCTCTCTACAAACTGAGCAGCCAGGCAAGGAGGAAACCACTGCGAGGCCGACGGCAGCTTTGAGCGAGCTGAGCTGCAGCTGAGATAGGGAGGCAATGTCCATGAATCACACAACAACACTGCCAGTGGCAAGTCGGAAGCCATTACTGAAGAAACCAATTTCAAATCCAGTATAAAGCTCGCAGGAAAGCATCTAAGGGAGGCTTTGTGGCAGATGCAATGAAATTGGGACTTTTTGTTCTAAATGCAAAGCATTACATCTGGTGCTAAACTCAACATAATGCATCACCCAGTCACCGCCATCACACTTTCAAACATGGTGGTGGCAGGTCTGGAAAGATTGTCAAGATTGAGGAGGAAATGGATGGAGCAAAATGCAGGCAAATTGTGGAGGAAATCCTGCTTTTCGTCAAGGCTTCAGAAATACTGCCCATCAACATCCCTAACCAACGTGACAGAGCTTGTGCAAATTTGCCAAGACGAATGGGTGAAAATTGCACCTTCCTGGTGTGCAAGGTTGGGTAGACACTTATCTAGAAAGACTCACAGCTGTAATTGCTTCCAAATATGCTTCCATCAAGAAATGATTCAGAGTGTGAAAACTCAGGCAATCAACATATTTCAGTTTTTGCTTGTTCTTTGCAGTTTTTTACTGAGAAAACTATAACCATTTCCAGTCTGAATGCAAGTTTAGTTTTGATCAAAAACATTCACTTTAAACAATTAAAAAATAATCACGCCATTGGAAAGGTTGCATGCATGTACACACACACATGCGTACACACACACGCACAAACAACACACACACACACAACATTTAATGAGTGATCGTCATTTTAAACCCTCAGTTTTCTGTTTTGCCTTGCCTCACATATGAATACTAATTTCCAAATGCAATATACTGAAATACTGAGATTATTTTACTGTGTATGAGTAGACTGTTGCTTTCTGTAATTTTATCTCAAAAATTGGCAGAGCCAAGCATGTATACAGCCATTGTGTGACGGAAACATTAAAGGGGATTACAATTCAAGGAGGAAACAAAGAGTCCCACTACACAGAATCATTTAGTAAGCAAACACATCTCCAGGTTTTTCTCTTTTTCACTGGATTTAAAACTAAACACGTCCATTGTATGCTAAATATGATGACAAGTTACCTCAGCACAAAAGGTGGGAGAACTTTCTGTTGCTTTCAGACTTTTATCAGTCATGTCATTCAGTTTTTAATTATTATTATAATTCTTTCTTCATTTCCTCTGTGACGTTTTCTGACCTACGACCCCTTGGACTGCTGCTTTCACAGAATACACTACTTCCTGTGAGAATTCCAAAAAGCCATTAGCTTCTGACTCCCCTGACCTTTCCCTTGTCATGGGAATGGAGCTTGCTCCTTCCTGTCATCCACTGTTCTGTAAATGGTGTTTAACTTTTAACTGTGAGAAATCTCTAAGATTCTGCGAATTGTGAGGGGTGTACTGAAACTGTGCCATTTCTTCCTTCTCTTGGAAGGCAACCTCCAGTGGGAGGAAGTCCAGATTTCAACCAGGAACCTGGCCCCACTCCCATGTGGGGTTCTTGTCAGGATTAGCCTAGCCTTGAATGTGACAGAAACTGCCCTGTGTATACTGCCATAGCAGTTAGAGAGCCCTTTGCCAAACAGTATTATGATAATAATAATAATGGTCCATTCATGTGACTGAAAACTAGTCTTGCTTGTGCTTACATATGGCCTGAATTCAATTCTAGCCTGTCTTTACATTTTTCTAACCAGTAAATGCCATAATTTTCAGGCCTGTGTCAAACGTGTTAGTCACAGCTCCATAAATGATTTAGTCAGATGTGTGCGTGCGCTCATTTTAACCACAGATTAGCATTATCAGTGTCATCCACCTTCCCATTTCCATTTTATAGTTATCATCCTCACTTGTTAGTTATGTCTACAGAGGTGTGGTGCAGCATAATGCAGAGGTTTGGGGTTCAATCTGAAGCTTGAGAGAGGGCAATGTACCCTTGAACAAGGTACATAAGTTGAATTTATTCAGTATATTTATAACTGTGTTAAAATAGAAAATATATGAAAATGTAGGCCGTATAAATTGTCTAAAATAAATTCAGAATTTGAGCTTTTAGAGAACTGAGACACTGATGTGTCCTTGGGAAAGGGCATGTCATGTATGTGTGGCTTGGGGAAAAAAAGTTAGAATAAAGTCAAACAGTCAATTTGGTATTTTCATGCTTAGTAGCCTGTGACTGCTTCATTTCATAGCATATGGAGATGGAGATTGTTATTCTCTGACAGAGGAAGCAAGCTATTGCAGGCATTACCATTTAGAGAGGCAATGGCCGAAGCAATTTAATCTGACAAATAACAAACAGGAAAACAGTGTCTACCCCAGAGCTGAAATTGGGTTCTTCACATAATTGGTAATTGCAAATAATAACGCTGCTAACTGAAGCCTGTTATTAGCTGCTTATTGGCTAGAATTACAATGGGTCCCAAGTCAAACCTCACAGGTGAATTTGCACCATTGTACATCCAAATTGGACAGATGTTGAACTGCAGATAGTGGGCCTTTCCATGCAACAGTTGGCACATTTCGGAAATTAGTATTTTATTAATGTTTGATATTTCAGCACCTGTTACTTCATAATCTAATACTAGCTTGGCAGACTCCTACATCTGAGAATTGCTTCAGTCCTCAGTAATTACAAATGTGTGTAGAGCTTTCATTTTACTGTCTTTGCAATGGTAAAACATAAATTATGATTTAAATGGAGGTTATGAGGTAATTTTTAGGTAATAAACTAATATTTTACAAAGCTTTCTAGTAATTTATACTTTTTTTCATTTACATATGAAAACAATTCTCCACCCACAGGTTGTTTGATTTTATATCACATTTACTATACTACCAGTATCCCAGTATGCCCTACAGTTTGCTATGAAAATCAATATTCAATTGTGGAAAAAATAACTCCCACATATTTTACTGTCCAAATAACAATTTGGTAAATGTGGCATACTCCATCATCATCAGTCACTTTTGACTTGCTTTTCCTTCCGTTGAAAGGAGCAGAAAGATTTTTAACAATTCCATCTTCCTTTCTCAACTCCCTGTATCAAACAAATGGCATGCTGTTTAGCAAGGAGTGCTGCGTTTGCAGTCTGATTTCATACTTATACTGATACTTCATGCAGGCATGGTTTTTGCAGGTTATATCCATTACATGTTTAACAATTGTGTGCTAGGAATGTTTGCATTATAGTAGTAGTTGTTGTTGGTGTTGTTTTTTTTTGCCCCAAATATACAAAATTAATAGGTATGTTAGTTTGACGATATCATTTTATTACAAAAGAGAGAGGCTTCATGGATCTGTATCTAGCCATTTAGAATGCATTTAGCTTTAGAAAGTAAATCATGCCAGAGACCATGAAGCAGAAAATCCATTTATATCCTAAACAGCACAAGTATGAATGTTTTATTTCATAAAATGACAGATAATAATAGAACACATGCTGAATTTGGAATGATTAGGGAATTAAAACACAAGACTGTTGTAGCATCACCATATGAAAGTATAATGCATGCCAACACACACATGCCAGCCATTTTAAAGTTAAAATATCAATGCATTAATTAATGAAGTTCTTTCTCTTGTTTGTAAAGCCAAACATCTATTTTACATAATTAAGTTAACTTATTAAGAAATAGTCCTTTAATGTGGCTTCAAAACCATGTATAATATCCTATTGTATTATACCAACATTGCCTGTTATTAAGACTGAGATTGGCATTCCCAGAGACGCACTGTAAATATCCATGAGATTCTAGTGATGATGGGAAGTGATCAGGTCGAGGTTCTCGTGTGATGAATCTCTAATGTTTCTTGTGATACGATTTTAATCAGTCAGCCATCCAACACCATTCAGACAACAGGAAATCAGTCTACCTACAGCATCTGTTCCCCCTCACTCTTTCACCACAATTCTGGTCACGGTTTGTGGAGAAGCAGCTGCTTTTAGATGTTTCTTTTTTTTTAACACCACCAAACTCCTTTCTGTAGGACCACCACACGAGCATGACTAACACTTCACATATTAATCAGAACTCGGACCAATTTATTCATCGCAAATCTCTGAGGGGGACCCGCTGCAAATGTGAACGTGTGCAACATAAGCCTAAACCGTGCCAGCCGGGCGGGCCCCAGCACCGCGGCCCATTAGGCATCCCCCGAGCGGCCGGCCGGGCTGCATTAAAACAGCGTGTTATGTTCATGCATGACATCTTCCACGTCACCGTTTATCACACCAGAAGAAGCTGCTGATGATTATCCATCCATAACCTGGGCCAGCAGGACTGCGTCGCAGAGAAGTGGGAGAAAAGGAGGAGGGAAAAATAAGAAAAAGATGAAAAAAGACACGTGGTATTTAGAAGCTGTCTGGGAGGTATTCTCTCCCACCCTAAGCCTGGTGGGAGTAACCTTTTCACTATTTTTTTAAAAACAAAACAAAAAAGTAATCACAGCTACAGAGCAAACAGTTAAAAAGGTTAACGTGTCATTAATCTAATGAAGGATTTGAATCCCCGTGAGATTAATTAAAGCAGGTGATAACATGATATCTAGTGACCTTTTGTGAGAACACCCTTCTAGAAATTTGATTCTCCACTAATACCTCAAACTTACATAATATGCAGCCTCATACAGTCAAATGTAATGTCTATAAGGAAGAACAGGCCTCTATCACAAAATTGATGTTAGTAGTAGTAGTAGCAACAATATGAATTGGACCATAAATAATTTGAAATATATGATGGAGGAAAGCAATTCCTGTGAAAGAAACGTGAATGCATATTCATCATAAGGTAACTAATGCCATAAGATAACAAAGTATCCAGCCTTTTTTTGCATGGGGATAAAATGAAAATGTAGTCAACAAAATGGCACTATGGATTTACATTTAAATAAGTGCTTTATTCTATTCTCTGAATTTCTTCTGGCAACACCTGGCTGAAGGAATGGAAACAGCAGATGCACCTCCTGAACAGCAAAATGAATTTAGAAACACAAAAAGTCCCTTTGAATAGGATAAACCTTTGGGAGGTCTCTAAAAGCGACTGAATCGTGCGCAAACAGCTTGCTCGGCTCAAGTTGAAGGACTACTCTGTATGTGAGAATTCCGTTCCTTCACGGCAATTTGCATGGAATTGTTTACTACCTCTTTATGTGCCCTTTAAATGAATTGGAGGATCTCAACAGTAAAATTGAATTGTCGATGGTTGAAATGGAAGGAGCACAGAGTGCCTCCAAATCTCTGTGTCCAATCTCGTGAGCGCAGGCATACATCTTTTAATATTCCATCGGTGCTCCTGTGGCCACGGCCATTCATCATGAAAGAACGGAGGGGAAAGGCCTCTGGCATATCGATTAAAGGGGTGGGGGGGTGTGTATGTGTGTGAGAGAGGGTGGAGGGGGGCAGAGGATCGGGGCTCGTAGGCCCATATTATGCTGGCGAAGCTTAAGGAGGCCGGGGCGAGGTATATTTCAAAATGTGGAGAGACAGTTCTATTTTGACCCCCATGCCTAGTAGGATAAGAGCTGTCAGCGGCGTTTACTCTTGATCCCCGGTGATTTCTGTGTCCCGCCGCCCCTCCGCATGAAAATGAACTGCGAAGGCGGCTGCAGCACCTGCTTCACTGACAGAGGCGATTAATGCCGCTTTATCCCGCGGAGAGGGAGCCGCTCCACCGCCGTTTCCACGGGCGCTGCGCTGGCACATTATTCATCCCTGTTGGCTGGTGCTGCTCCAGGTCTACCCCATTCTATCGGGCGAGCAGGGGAGGGCCAAATCTCATCCAGGGTCACTAACTACAATCATTTGGATCTGGTTGGTTGACGGTGTGGACGGGGAGGTTTGGGGGGGGGTCACTAATGGTGTCCAGTGATGTGGATTGGTATTGCAGATGCTGGGGCCAGGATGTTCTACAAAGCAGGGTTAACAGTACATCCTGTTTTTGTTGTATTGTGAGGGCGTACAATGCGCAATGCGCTGTTTATCCTTGTGTGTACTGCAAGTGTGTTGCGTAACAACCACACATAAATCGATGTGGAACAATATGCCATGGCATAATCTATTCGGTTTAAGGGGCCATCAAAAAGGCTTACATTCCTTATGTTGATTTTGTGTTCGCTCACCCACCAGTTGTGAATATTTTGAGGAAATTTCATTTCAGAATTCTAAGCAGGTCAAGCTACAACATCAACAACATGAAACCCCCATTTTCAGTTCTGGTGTGCTTTTTTCCCCCTTCATTTGGATTTCCCCTCCACCCCCACCCCCACACCCCCACACCCACCCCTCCCAATGGTTATGGGGTAAACTCTCAGAACAGCGAGTTATTTTCTCCCCCTGTCAAACATGTCAACCCAACGCTGCCAGCGCTGCCCGCATGACACTCGCCACGAGCGACTTCGGTTTCACCAGAAAACGCATATCCCGGCCCATGCTGCGTGATAGGGTGTGACATGACTTTTCCCAGACGCGAGAGGCGCGGTTTCACCGGAGGCTATGAGCAGCTGAGGCGAGTGTGTGAAGATGATCATACCCAGCATGATCACATGATGGGAGCTGGGGACCGGAGGAGGGCAGGAGCAGGAGCGGAGGTCTCAAGCTGGGCTTCAGATGCTCAAAGAACTGACATGCACAAGCTAGCATGTGTTTGGCTTACCCACTCCACTGTCGACTAATATGTTGAATTATTTTTCACCATAATAGTGTTATTCACCATTAACAGAAATGGAAACAAATGAATAAGCAAAAGGAAGTGTTGCTCTTTGCTCCCCTAACTCATACCTAATGTCAGTGATGGAGATCATGCTAATAGACTATTCAACTGTTAATGGTTAGCACTGCATAGTTGCAATGCAATGAAAGAGATGTGATACATTTGGTCCCACCTAAAACCACCCAGGAGCTAACTACCTTTGTATAAATGGAATTTGTTTGCTTATGCAGTGAAGAGGGTAAGCAAACATAGCGGAACAATTTGGGAATTTATCAGACAACTTGAGTTCATAAAACAGAGTCTGCTGCACAGATATGACCCATAACAGGTGTGCATCGAGGGGTTAAAATGCTGGTATACCAATATATGCTATAAGCGTTTGAATTATATTTCAGTCCTTTTGTTTACCATTCTACCTTTGGAAGCTGTTCCCAAGGGGTTTTTATCTTTGAGATTCCAAAGCATATATAAGCAGTAATTCTGTCATGGTATATCATGGTATATACTCTATTCTCACTTATCGGTCATAAGACATCTGTGGCTTGGATCAATGACCTCTGGGTTACTGGCTTATGGCTGCACATCCATTGGATTTTTCTGTAAAAAATGTCATAAAACAAAGACAATGACAATGTCATATTCTCTCACATTTTCTGCCAAATAATAACAAACCCCAGCTTTGCAACTACTGCAAGAAAAATACGCTACATATGTATCTAATGATTACTAGCCTGGGGCTAGCTATATACCTGTAGCTAACTGGTCAACAATAAAAATATTACATAAGATGTACATGAAAGACTAGAAAACAAGTTCCAGAAAAAACAAACAAACTGGGAATGTTTTATACGTTGTTGGGCTAACCTTTCAGTTATAAGCCATGTCTGTTCAGGGTACCTTTAAAGTCTGTGTGCTGTCAGGAAGTAGATGCAGTTTAGGTAAGGCTTCCTTCAACAGAATGCATAACAATAAGCAGTGGTTATGCATTTTATTTAGTTCATGTATGCTGGACCTGATGAGGTCTGAACACATTCAATACTACAGGAATATTATTTATAGAGCCAAGAACAAAAAGAATTGTGCACTTTAGAGCTCTTCAATAACCCACCTCCTCATAACTCCTGGGTACAGTAAATTGGCTATTTCAATGTAACTGATATAAGTCTTGACAATGTTGTTAAGAATATATAACGTGCACATACATTCGCATATGCTCTGTCACACAAATGCATGAGCACACACAAACCAGCATGCCGAGAAATGACTACAAATGACCGATGGTGTATAATACATTTTCTGAAATTTTCCTCAGCCTGTAAGCCACCTCTCTAAAGCTAACTGAGACCTATTCAATAAGCAGAGGAAAACATAGAAATTTCCAACTTGCATAGACATTTGACAGACATAATCATTGTATTATCCTACAGGTAGTCATAACAATACAGGACAGATGATTTTTGATATGCCTACTGACAAAGATATAAAGTTAGTGGTCAGGAAAATGAAAAAAAGCAAATATGGACTGAATATGATGGAAAGGTGCCCACATATACAAAGCATTAGAGATGACTCAGTTGTCAGCTGTGTAGCTAAGTGGTACATTGTGTTAGCGCTCAGACATTTTGAATTCTCAGAATTCCTGTCAGATGTGAGTGCTGGTGCTATTTTGAACTGTACCACCTGACCTGTTCAAATAAGATTTAGCTTTATGCAGCTCCAACAACAGGACGAAAGCACCACAAGGCTTCAATTAAAGGTAATGTTCGAAGCATCCTGATTGGCCGGTGCTCAATCACACCTTTGAAGTGCCTGAAACTCGTCACAGCTGTGATCATCACAGTTGCACCTTTGCCCTGTATGCATTATCACCGTTAGAACACCTACCATAAATTGATGCAGACTCATTATTTTTCATTTTTCTCCTTTTTTATAATTATGGCAAGAACGAGCCATTTGACCTAACTGAGCATACCATTTAACTAAGCCCAGCGCTTGTCAAATGCTTATTATAGGGCTTTGAATCCAGTTCTGTAAGCCTTTGGGAACACCTAAAGACTGGAGTCAGTGTAGAATCAGGATCTTGTGATTTTCAAATATCCATTAAGCTTTGGTGACATATTTTTGCGAAACCATGGCACAGCATCCATGCCTTCAGAAAGCTCCAGTAACCAGGCAGTTTTTCTGATCTGAATCCTTGATTCCGTGCCTCTTTCTGGGGGGGTATTGGCGGTGAGGCAGACCGTGTCGTGCCTGCAGTGCGAGGTCCGGATCGAGCCGCTTATCGCCCATATCTCCACCGTGCCGCAGATGGCTCCGATGGCCCGAGTGCACGCAGCCTCCCTCCCCTCTTTGCACCTGCAGCATGTGGTGGAGTAACTGGGGGCCATGCCTTTCGGGGCTCAATATGCCTACTGAGCGGCAGTCATCTGGACCCCACATACATGGCGTCTCACCCACAGGGATGTAGATGCCAGAAATGGCATATCAAATTGGGAATTCTTGCTCCAGGAGCTGTCAGGAAATTTCATCCGACGGCAATTCACTCCCCCAGGATGTGATGAAAGATGACAAATGTGTTAATATACAAAAAAAAAAAGAAATTTAAATCTAATTTGAATAACCCAGATTTAATATTAGGTGGAGCTGGGAGCTGACAGCGCAATCAGTCTTATGCACACAACTAGAGAGAAGGAGAGGAGTGGAGGGAGAAGATTAAAGGCAATTTCTTAGTGCTCACCCTATTAATGTTTAACAAAAGGCATTAATAAGGAGATGAAGCATCTTCTTTGTCTTTGAACTCGATGATGATGCAGCCCAAAATCGATCCATGAAATATTTACAAAATACCATAATGTGTTTATTTCTGACACAAACCACTGTGTTTTTAAATGTTTTATTCATAGGGTGCAGTTGTTTGTGGCCTGGCTCTTTATTAGGATAATGAGATGGCCCCAGTTAAAGGAGAACACACTTCAGTCTTGTTTGAATCAGCTAAGACCACCAATTATGTCACCATCTTTCCTCTAAGCTGCAGTGTGAGGAAATGCTAATATGGCCCAGTTTTCATTCAGGGAATGTGTAAGGTTTTGACAAGTTTTACTCTTTCTGGGGTTGGCTCATTTTAATTGCCTAATGCAGACTTCATCTAAAAATAAATAAATTGGTAAAATGGTGAGATTTTTTTATTTTAAAATGTAAGTTGGACATGTGCAAAAAGCATTGGGCTCAAGATCAAGGCCTGGAACATATATTGCATTCTTTTTCTTTGCATAATGTTTGTGAAACACATACTATTTTAAGTATGTGTTAACTGGAATTGAGCTGTAGTGATGACAGCTATGGCAGTATGTATGTGTTGGGTTAGGCAAGTCACGTTTTCACTTAATTACAGTCAGCACATCACAAAGAGTTTGAGGAGGAGACAGAAACTGTGCAGTTAAACATGTATTGCATGTCTGCCATCCAGGAGCATTATTCACATTCACAGCCATGATCAGCAAATGCAGCCAGTTAAACAGACCACACTGTGATGATATAGTCTGCTCTGCTGACTTAAAGAGATCTTCTCAATATTTATTGGGGATGATTCAACACGTGATATCATTTTGGATAATTTTGTAAGAAATCTACAGTCAGATGAAGTACTAATTCCAATCTATCCATGAACACCAGAATTGGAGGACATATTTCTTTAACTTGCTTAACTAGACTCCTAAAGCTCAAGTGAGAGTAAGTTTCACAATCACATGGCCAACACCACAATGCAGGTCAACAAAATAACTGAAGAAAATATAAACACTATGTTGAATAATGCAGGGAGGTGAAAGAGAAAATAAAATATATGGAACTGATACAAAGACTGTCAGCTTTTGCCTACTGCAAGGACAACTCTCTTCTCATTCTGTCTGTGATGCACAATATGCAGTGGCATATTATAAGAATAATAAATTGGCCTTGTCACTAAGCACATGCATGTTAAATGTGATAGGCTTTCACTGATGATAATGTTATTCTGGGAAGAAGCATTCCAGCTTGTCAAATCATGTTTAAAAGCTCTTTCAGCCTCTGTAATTTACCTTTCCTCTGCTTCTACGTGTAATGGATTTTGTGTTTATTAGCAAAATCAAATCAGTGATAAGTGGCTACAGACTGAAGTGAGAGTGCAGAAGTATACACCCTGCGTTTACGTGTTTCAGCTGATAGCAGCGTGAGGCGTTGCTGGATATACACAGCTCAGTTTTCGTGGAGTTAATGCACTAGTATGAGATATGGACAGCACTAGACTCCACTAAAACCACATCATCAAAAATAATGAGATGGAAAAAGAACTCATCCACTCAAACTTGAAGACAAACAACAGAGTGGTTTTTATTGGATCTGGGTCTGCACGTTTTCCTTAAGTACATCCTTCTGTTATACTGTACTTTGGGCTACCATCAACCTTCCATCAAGCAGCTTAGGACTGTGTGAGATATCAAAAACAAAACACCTTATGCCCGCCACTGCTCAGACATCAACAAGCAATTTATTCTATCCAGGGACTATCTGTGTGAGATGGAGATGGATTGACATGGACAATCAATACTACCTCTGGCGATTACAATGATAAAGGGCTCTTTGCTTTATTCCTCTAAAGAATCACCTCCTTAATACAGACACCTAAGGTACCACAGAGCCGCTCCTATTTCCGACACCGGCTGCTCTGATAAGGGAATCAATGTGCTGATTTAAGAGCTTCTAAACAACCAGAAAAGAATAGCTTTGAACCCTTCATGGGAAGAGCGTCATGCGGGCGTATTGTTGTGGTTCAGGACCAGGACACCGGTCACTGACAAGATGAGTGTACATTGTGCATTTCGAGCATCTTCGAGATGCGACCAATGAATTATTCAGGAAATGAAATTATAGATTCGCTTTCCTTTGCAGTGCGGCGGTGGACTGATGTCACTGCCAGAGTGAGTGAAAGGGGTTTATTTATCTTCGACATAATTAAAAGGAGGCTTTTTCCTCTCAGGAAATAATTGAACAGAGATAGTTTACAGTGCAGTATGCAAGAAAGAAGCGACACTGCTGTGTCTTCCCTTTGTTTTCCGACCTTATTGTAGGCATATGATGAAAAATCTGAGATCATACTTCACTTGTTTTTGCTTTGGTGAGTTTTAATCAGTTTTCCTAACGAAAAGTTTGATGGTTTGAAACTATTATTTCATCCTTGCAGTGGAAACTTCAACCCCCTGAACCCCCCACATAACCCCATTACCTATGAAAGCTTTAAAATGCTAGCCAAGTCTGAATATGGAGGATCTCAGGGTGTGTCATCCAGTACCAGCCCTCTGTGATAAATGCTCATATTGATAAAGGCAATGGCTAGGCTTAATTTCCCACTCTTTGTAAAGATCAACTGTGACTACAGATGTTCTGTGACTGTGTTTTAGCAACTATTTTGTACCTGGGTTAGTAATTAATGTACATCTATTCTTCTCTGCTATTCCCTACAACTCATCAAAGATGGCTTTAGAAAGTAGTTATTCAACAAACTACAACACACAGGGAAATAGAAGAGGGGTGTGCAAAATATGTCACATATCTGTAAACTGCCCACTGAAAATCTAACTAATGTCTAAGCAGCCCTGTTCCTGGCCTTGCAACTGAGCTACAGTAAAAGCTAATTCCAAATGTTCAAGCAAGACTGTTTTGAGATATCTCAAAATTGGTGACATTTCTGTAAATTAAGCTCTGAGCAGAATGGGGGGGGGCAATTACTAAAGGGACAGAGCAAAACAATCAAACCCTGGCAATGCCACTCCTATTTTGCAGAGGCAGAAGACCTCCAACTTAACACCCAATTACACAAAAAGGCTACACAGGTTCTTTTAATAAAAACCTGGGTGAAAGGGCCAGCAACCAATAACATCCCAGGATAACAGTGTAGTGCTCTAGGAGTTTATTTACTTGCCACCAGCATTGACACACTTCTTCAAATTCTGACACAGTTTAAAAAAACAACACATTTCATTATAGAAAACATTCTACTTGCCACAACATTATGTCACCATTAAAATGAGGCAGAGTATTTACATTACCTATTGGTCCAGCACAAGAAGAAACACAAACACATATCCTTACAAAAACAACAAAAAAGACACTATACCAACCATACCCTCCTGTGCTGAACCAAGATCCTACTGCCTGCTTTCTCCTCATTTGTGTGTGCTTATACAGTGTTAGGCACACCTGTAAGGAATAAATAATTCAAAAAGATCTTTCAGGAACACAACTGAAAACTTCAAAATGGTGGATATTCATTTAAAGGAACACTACACCCAAATAAAAAGTGAAATTACAAGAACAACACATCAGTACAAGTTCACCTTGTTACATAAATAACACATAGGAGCAATAAGATAAAATCTAGCTATTTTATTGTTGAAGTACATATGCTATTGTAGTCTGGTTAATGTTTCTGGTTATGTTATGATCTTTTTCAGATTGAATTTATCTGCTTTTGCTAGAGCCGAGTTGAGGAAAAACCTCCAGTCATGTGAGGGGCATAATTGAGTCAGGCCGGGGTCAGTTAGCTGTGGAAAAGCCTCAGGGTTTTCTCACATGTAGTGGACCCACATCAGAGCCACCATGGAAAAGTAGCTTATGATAAAAATTCATGTGCTTTAGGGTTTGCATGGCTTAGGGCTTCCCGACACTTGAAACAGTGGAACCCTCAATTTACTGTGTGTTATAACCTTATTCACACAACACATTAACCTACAGTAGGGAGAGAGTTGTTATTTCCTTGTTGCCTTTAACCTACAATGCATTGTTTTCACCCTCTGGGTGGTACATGTTCTTTGTTCTGAGAGGGCCAGTCCAATCAGATCCTGTACGTCTCACTAATCTCACTTACCATTGATCTGCTTATAATGTGAGCAAGACACTTTCCTTGGGAGTCAAGGCATATCTCAGTCTTGCAATATGTATTTTCTTCAATGCCCTCCAGGTGTGAATTAACTTTGGTGTGTAGTTGAAAGTGCTTCTGATACTAGTGTCAGTCTTTGAGTCTTTGCCTCTGAGATGGCAAATCTGTAAGCCTGCTTGTCTAACAAGCCTTGTTCAATTTTCAGTGCCGCTGAAACAGGCACAAACATTGAAATTCAGGCTGCAAAACTCACCCCGGCAACAGCAACAGCTGATATATAATTCTAAACTCTAGGAAGCAATGATAAATACAAAGTAAGAAAATTGGATCTTTCATTTTTAAGACTTTTTTGCAGAGCTGCCATTGCAAATGTAATGGCATACACAAGCACCATGTTCACATTGAGCTCTTTGACAGGATATTCTTTGCATTTTTTCTCAAATCAGAAAAACATCACCAGTCATTAACTTTTGTTAATTCATTAGATCAGAATCAACACATAATTGAGATGTACATATTTCTTTGTGTGTTTATTAGATTGTGAGCATATATATGTGGGTGTACAGTGTATATAATTACACAGCTTATAATTATAGAAATAAAATTGTTTGTTCATGTGCATATGAAGTCTAACAAACCCTGGGCAAAACATTCAGAAAAGCATACCCTAGAGGACTTTAAAAAATCAAACACAAATAGCAGGGTACATGTATGATCTGCCTGCAGGTCTTGAATACACAAACACCAGATTCCTTTACATATGTAAATGTGGACCATCATGGATGTTGAGAAAAAGCAAACAATGGTGAACATAATCAGACTGAAAGCAGCCCTGTTTTTATTAACTACATTTTGTAGATACTTTCTACCCATCTACCCTCAACAAACATGTAAAAAAAAACTGTCAGTATTTGCCACAGCTAAATTAATTAAGCAGCCATAACAATTATAAATATGACTACAGATAATGAGAACCATCTGAGGTTAACTGTCAAAGTTAAAAATGACATGAATCATCTTCCATTCTCTCTGTCAATGATTCTTCTAATAAGCAAACATAATTCTGTTTCTGTTCTTGTAATCATACTTACAATCATAATCCAATTCTACATATACTCTGTCATACATATGGGGATATCATGAAGGTAGTAACCGTTTACTTTATGTGAGTCCTTGAGATGTACCATGAAGCAAATGCTCTTTTAAAAGAAGGAACTGAATGAAACAAGCTTATGCAGAGCAAGGCAAGCCTTTCAACATTTTATCATATGAGGCACTTTTTAGTACAGCTAACCTGTCACTTTAGTAAGTCTCCAAGTAATATACTTCAGTATCTAGCTTCCACTGAAGCTGAGACCATCAAATTATTTTGCAAAAAAGAAAGAAAGAAACCTAACAAATACTGTTGAAACATTTCGCTGCTTTGAAGAATAGCCCATGAGGCTGAAAAGATTTTTTTAGCTGTGGTTTAAATGAACAGAGGTTTCATGGCTTAATATAAACAGTAAATTGTGACTACAATAAATACAACTATGCAATGTTTAAAACCACTGGTGGGATTTGGTTTGGGTGTTTAATGTTATTTTTTGTAGTGGTGTGGGAGAGTAGTCTGAAATCATATATTTCACAAGATTTTGACCCAGTTTTTTTGCCGGAGGTCTGGGTGGTGTTGACACCAAAATGAACATAACATAATTTGTATTTCTTAAAATAAAAAAAATTATAAATAAACAAAGTCAAAGTTAAGTGGATTGATTCTAGGCCTTAATCTGAATGTAATGTAACTTTAAAGAAGATTTGTATGAATTTAGGCTGGATAGTCTTCCCAATACCAAACCATGTTCTACTGGTCTATATCCTTCAATAATGAAAAAGAAAAGCCTATGCTAAAGGTAGCTTTGTAACATTAATCTGAAATTTCTTAATCAGGATCTCAGAACTTCCATTCACAAGTTTAAAAATTGTGCCATCATCCAATCTGAGATCAGATAGTTATCTTTAATGACGTTATACTGTATATTTGACAGTTCTTATTTTCCTTCTGTCTGCTCAGTGCTCTGAACATCAAAGATGAGATGTGTACTGGGTTTCTGTGTTACCCTGACTGCTTGGACCTGCCACTGGGTTATTCCTCCAATAAACCTTTTGTCTCCTCTTAAAGACAGCAGGAAGAGTGATGCTTTCTATTGGAGATGCAGACTGAGAGGGATTCAGCCCTATGAATTCTTTCACTGAGCCTGCATTTCCATGGAGTAGAGAACCATTCATAACCCTGAGTGACCAGGCCGATGAGGGCAGAGGCGGAGGTGAGCGCAGTTTTCATTCTCACCAATAAGAAGGAATAAGACTGCACAGACGCGTCTTCCCTCATGGCTAATCCCTTCTGAGCCTGAAAGAGAAAATAGCCAGGCATCCGATTCATCTGTACGTGGCCCTGATGAGGAGGAGCCAGTCCTACAGGAGCTCTGCAGGAGTTCAGCAGATTCTCATAACCTCGGTGCTTGGGTGCAGTGGGGAGCATAAAATCATTCAGACTGGCAGGGTGAGCATGTTTTTGTGTCCTATTGCAGGGCCGCAGATTTACATGACAAAGTGATGCTGAAGTGCAGCGTCATTACACTGTATATCAAACACAGCGCGCCATTCAGAGGCTCCACTGCTCTTCAATGGCCCGAATTCTTGACTTTATAAGCACTCTGCCGAGAAGACGAATGGAGGGAAATAAAAGAATATTCGGCAGAGTACAATGGATGAGGTCGCTAAAGCTGAAGAACGCTGAAACAACAGGATGTTCTTTTGATAAGAGTCCTCAGTGCCTTTTTTCAGACAATCTAACAATAACATTCAACAAATTCAGAATAACAACTCATGAATTTTACACAATACAACAGTTAATACCTCATAAAGGGGAGTGCGTCTTTCTCCTATACATACATTTGTCCTCAAAAGAACACAAATGTCATCATGAAAGAAACTAAACACTTATATTCACCATAACCTCACTCCCTTAACCCCTGTGACATGCACTTCAGCACTGTCTTTAGTGAAAAAGTGTCTACGCGCTCTCTCTCTGTGTGCCTTCATTGTTCTTCTGAAACTTTGGTACGGTGATTCCAAGAAAAGCTGTTTGGCAGCAATGCGTGCAAAGAAACAACAGAAACAAAAGGGATAATCATCTCTTGAGTCACACAATGCTCTTCTCAATTACTGACAAAGGCGCTGTGTAGTTGCTGTCGTTCTTTGAGTGTGAAAAATGAAGGACAGTTGTTACCATATTAGGCACAATGTGGAACTTGCCTTTTTTTCTTTGTTAGGCATAATATAAGCAAAGACTAGAACTGTAATCTTAAGGGGGACAAAGCAAATATTTTGTTTTTGCTGCTTCATATGAAATGCAATTGATAATTTCTCAAGGTTTATGCCAATGCCACACACAGAGTGTTAGTGATAACCAGTCAAGTATTCTAAGCTATTGATCACTGACAATGTAGTTTAATAAACAAAAGCCAGTCATTCTGAACAACTCATGCAGCTGAGTAATGGGAGCTTGAACTGGAACGAAGACCTTAGACAGAATATTATTCTGTCAATATTGAGTCTTGCAATCTTATATCGGAAACAAGACAAACACCAAGAAAAGACCATTCACAGGTCATTAGAGCTTGAGTACATCAGCATGGCTGGCTCTTGCTGTCTCTATTATCTAGCTGTGTCCCTATGGGATCACTGCCATTTTGGGAGCATGGACATGGAAGAGCCCAGTATACCCAGGCAACTCAGCTTTTTCACATTTCTCTTGGCAGCTGACATTTTATTTATATCCAAGTGGGAATATTCATTAACTCTTAATTTACCTGAATTTTATTAGAATTTGTTTATATCTAAAATGAAGTGTTTTGTTCTGTATAGGATCTGATTAATGAGTAAAAATCCTCATCACAGGAATGCAGCCTTTCTGTACCATCTGCATTGCGAAGATACAGCCTTTTATTCTGTTATATCACATGTGGCCTTTCTCTTTTTTTTTTAATAATGTTATTATAAAATGGCTCACTGGAGAGAAATAGGCGAGAAATGGCTGCCCAGAGCACTGCCTTTGGAACAGAGAGATTAAAGGCCATGTCATTTTCCCCTTTTCCTGCTTTTTCTTTTCGTTGGCTTATATTTAGTCTCTCTGTATCTGTAAGAAACAACAGAAGGCTAAATAGGCCGCCCCCGGCGACACGGCAAGCCCAGGTCTGATCCCAGCTTTGACACTACGATATCCATGCCCTTGTTCCCCCGTCCTGCCCCACAGTCATACGGTGTTATCAACAATGCCTAATCCAGCTCGCTTGCCACAAAACACACTGGTTTATGGGGCTCTGAGGATGTCGCTATGGAAGCATGCAAAAGCTGCCTCTGAGAATTTGCACGGCAGCCATTTGCCTCTCAAATGTGTACATTCACACCCTGATTCACACACCTCATTCAGGGCAAGTGGTGCATTTCTGGAAGAGAAATAAAATGGACAATTTTGCGCCAATACAGAGTAAATTGTCTCTTTAAAGAACCAAAAGACAAAGAGCACCTATTCAAAGAGATCTGGTACATTTTTACATTTTAATTTGATATCACATTGTAAGGTAGAGTCAGCAATCAGTTTAGCACAAGAACAAAAGTATAAATCTTGGCTAGAGCTCCAGGACAGTCTACATTACGCCCCACTTTCCTTGCATAATTACAGTGTACAGCAATCATGGGCTATCAACCATTTATTGATAAGTTTCTGCATTTGCATATTCCATTCTTGTGAACATTTACCCTTGTTCAGTAAAAATGCGGTTTCACAATGTTATTTTTGATGTGATCTTGACATGAGTATCCATGCCAGCCAAATGGACCTTTAAAAAAAAAAGTACTGGCTCTCATGGACAAAAATCCAGCTGTATTAATTTGCATTTCATTGGAAAAAGACCTTCTTTCTTTCATGGAACTATGATTTATTTATACTTGTACACCATGATTTTGGAGGAGTTGGCAATGTGGCATGCCTAAATTTACAACAGTGAATAATTCATAGACAGGACAGAATCAACAGAGAGGTACAGACCCTTACAAAGGGGTTCCTTCCTGCTCCTCACGGCCGCTTCCCAGGGCTCTGTCTGTATGAAAAATAAATGAAAGTACTTTTCGATACTGCTGTGAAAAGCCCATTTGTAACAACGTCATGCTGGGCAGTGACCCAAGTCTGTATGCCAAAGTCAACTTAGCCGCATTGAAAGGGGCCACAAAACTGTTCCAGATCCCACCGGTGAACTGGTTGTTTTATGGATGGGGGGACCCATGAGACTCGCTTACAGCAGGTATTCAGATATTTACGTTGGACAGAAAACCGAAAATCACACAACGATACGGCTGGTGCATATGAAGCATTCAAGCATGAGACGACCAGGCAATTATTGATTTATATACATACACTGAGGAGGGGAATGAAAGCAACAGATCTGTCTTAATTCTCTGGTGTACTTAAACTGCTTTACAAAATGCATTTTGTTCCTAGCAAAGTATACCTTATGTCAGCTTTTTAAATTGCAGTGCTCTGCTATTTCTGTCAATTATGTTTTTATGAAATGTTTTGTTTGGGATTTGGACTGACAGAATTCCCAAACTGATGTTGATGTGACTCATAATTCTGTGATAGAAAGTAGCGTCAACTGATGATAAGGTACTAAAATGCACATATCAGGAATGGGTCAAATCAGGCATATTAAACTGTGATTAGATATGTTCTAGTGTGTACAAGCCTTGCAGGGTCACCCTAATGTACAGTATTTGTGACTTGATATTTAGATGTATCTCCCATAGTCGTAGGAAAAGCCAGCAAATGAGCAGTGAGTGAACTCAGGCTTGGCAAACAAGATAATTCTACGCTACCAGAGCAAAGTCTGATTTCTATATGACAACAGCTGACCTGAATTAACACGATGAAGTTAGCTGATGATGATGATGATGATGATGATGATGATGATGATGATGAAGTTAGATAACTGGCCGATTCATAAACAGACAGTATTAGCAAACTAAGCGCAATGAGTGGGCCTTGCTGCAGGCTATGGTGAGAAAATATCAACTCAAAAGCTACTCATTTTACCAATAATATTAACCTCTGTTTAAAGGCCAGTTCCTTGCTTTCTCTCTTGGGGAGACTCAATACTTTAGACACTGGAATCAATGAGATGCTCATCAGGGTGTTCACGTACTTGTTGGTAGTACTACTATGTAATTAAGCTCTTATTACACATGGATTGCCATGGAATGCATTTTTCTGATTAGTTAATATTTCAAACTACAGATTGCTCCAAAAGTAGTGATGGTCACAACAGAAATGTTCTTACCATATCCATATTATCTGATGAGTCAATCCCCCCCTACTGCATACAGGGCCAATTCACCATGAGGCAAAACTAATTCATTTTGAATAGTGATTAGTGTCCATTCTGTAATAACATCAAAATCAATAGATAAACTCATTGCGTTTGACGATGGCATCTTGAACATGGATAAGTGTCAGTCAATTAGTCAGTGAAAAGAGCAGTGGTCTAAATCTGGAGAACTCCACGAATCAGTGCCCTCCGATGGTTTGCAAGAGTTTTAATACTTAACTTACTGTAGAACTTGAAGCAGACAAGAGAATGTTAGGGCTTTTATTTAATAATAAAAGCCATGGAATGATGATGCAATCCCAGGAAAGAGCGTTTCCTCTGCAGTGGGTAAAAATAATAACAGATTTCTTCTGACTTCCACAAACGGCTGACTATTTTATAACTTCATGCTAAATGCGCATTTTATTTACCCATTCACTTAGTCACTCATTTAATCGTTAATATGCATGAGTATAGTTATATGTAATGCAGGTCATCAAGTCACACATTTGGAGTATGTTTTTTGTTAAATGTATATGTGAGCATATCATGAAACGCTGTCATTATTATGTGTTTCTCTTCTTACACCAAATGGAATTTAGCAGAATTATTTTCTGTGCTACATGTTGAGAATCTAAATTGGAAAATTTAATGAATAATAAACAGATAACAGGCAGACACCCTGCACATGCACTCACAAACACACACAAAAGGAAACACAAATTTCGCACAAGCTTTTTCATTGTTTTGCAACTTGCATTGGTGATTAATTACATAATAATTGTCAAAAGACACAAAGACTGTCCCATCAAATACAGGTCAATGTATCAAAATGTAAAGTCAGGTCTTGGACCTGCAAAATACATCCCAGGCCACAAAAAAACATACCATCACAAAGCTAGAATCGCTTTCAAAAAAACACATTCTCCATCCGCCATTTCTTTTTCTATAATGATACACTATTTCTGAACTCTGCTAAAAAGGGATGCAAACACCCTCTTTCAGAAAAGTATATATATAAACTGCACATTTCCATGTCGCTCTGGCTGTAGTTTCAATCCTTGCTTTTTCCAATCCTTTCACAGTTTAGTTGTCACATATAAAATTTAAACTCTAAATACAAGATGATGCTTTCCTAAATATTGCAGCAGACAAAATTATTCAATCACAAGTGTATTTACCTCATAATCAGCAAATCATTCTTGTCTTGAACATTTGCCTACCTGGGAGCATTCTGAAGAGAGCCAGTTTCCAAGTAATATCTATTATTACCTTACAAGTAATGTATAATTTAGATGTGAAAGAATAGCATGGGGAGGGAGAAAAGAATAAAAAAAAAAAAAAAACAAATGAATTGTTCCTTTAGTTTAGGGTTGAGAGAGTCAGAGGATTAGAATTGAAAAGGGGAAGCTATTGAACCAGACAGAAAAGCAGACAGGCCTCTCATCCTTGGATACACGTGTCTGACATTTTCCTGCACTGCATTTATGCATATGATGAGTGAGACTGGCTCAAAGATAGTAAGTGCTACTAGACCCATTACTCTGTCTCAAATAATATGTAATTATCTCCTTTCATGTTTCTCTTTTTTTCTCTTTTTTTTTTTTTTACTTTCACTGGGGCGTGGAATCAGCTTGGTTAAAATCCTGATGCTAGCACTGGCACAGAACACTGCAGGCTTCTTGAAAGAGTGTTGAATATTATTGACACATTTTCCAAAAGACCTGAGTTTTACCAAGAGAATACTTTGTCCCAAATAATCCCAATTTATTTTGCATCCGTATATTTACTTCATAGTCTCTCAGTTACTGAGTCATGGGGAGAACATGTTGAGAGGAAATGATAAATCACAGAATGAACACCATACACAATATGCAGAACACAGTTCATAAAGTTAAATAATGCACATCTAGAGACATTAAAATTGTGTGTGACTGGTCAACAGTTCGAGATCCACATACAGTTTGCCTACATTTACAGCTTTTTCTCATTGAATTTCGAAGGTGTCTAAAATATATAAAATAGCATTTCATCAACATAAAAGGCAGGATATATGACCTGGGCTGGAAAAAAAGTATAGCAAAAATGTAGACATTGAACCAGAAATGTTCATGTGATCTGGACCAAAGAATGCTGTGAAAGGAAATGAGGAAGTTATTTTGTTACCATAATTTTGGACATGGCTTGGTTTGTCTAGGAACCATACTAAAGAGCCAAACAAATCTGGTCACACGTTATTCTATTTCTGAAGTGATGTCTCAAGCATAAGACGGATGGGTTAGAAGCTGTGAAAAGTTACTGATACATGAAAAATGCTTTTGGGCACCTCGCTGGCCATGACCTAGAACCTAAGGCGATGTTAACAATGCTATCCTGCTCGAAAGACTACTGCAAATAAGTATGCCAAAGTTCAGTCAACTATCCGTGAAGAGTTATACATGGAAAAATACAAACATATAGTAAAGCACAGAACCTCACACACTTTCGGGTATTTATTTCTTGAATCTTGTATATATAATTGAAAGGTCTTCCTCTGAGACCCCAATGAAATATAAAGGATCTCTAATAAAAACTCTTTTTTGAAGGAACTCATTGGCTAATATGCTAATAAGATAAGCAGCTCTATGTCAGATTCTTGGGGCAAATTTAATAATCTGACACACTGGATTTTGCCTGAGGAAATAGATGGCTGTGCGCATGAATATGCATGAGGGATGCTCGCGTGTCTGGATCAGAGGTCTGCCTTTCTCTGTCGCTTGGTGACGTCACCTGGTATCATTAAGAGAAGAGAGTGTGGCCAAGCCCCAGGCCTCCTGCGTGCAGCGCACAAACCCAGTAATTAGGAACAGTTGATTGTTTAATGAGGTGGGAACAAACTGGATATAAATGGCAACAAGCTGCTGAATGTCTTGAAGCTGGTAATGGCTTAGTGATTACAGGCGTGATCTTGAAAAGGCTGGGGTGACTTAACCAAATATAGACACTTTTGACAACTGTGATTATGTGAACTGAGCTCACAAAAGGAGACACTACCAAGCAAACGTGCAACATTTTCTGCACCCACAGGGCTTTGCAGCATTGGAAACACAGCTGCCCTTTAATAATTTCAAAATCATAGTAATTTTTGTTGTTTTTGTTCTCAAGTTCTTGCATGGTTTGAAATTGCATTGCATCACAACGTATCATCTAACAAGAATGCAAAACAGAAATGATAGAACGATTACCATGGAAATTCGTCATCCCCGAGATCAGCATGCATGCAAAAACTGATACCAACAGTTCATTCCAAACAAAATAGTTCAGAGTCTTTCTGAACTGAAAAAAAAAATCAATGTTTGCATGTATATGATTAAAAAAGATGTGTAAACTTTGCAGATGTCTTTTAACTTTAGCAAATTATAGCTGTGATTTCATAAAGTCTTAACACAGAGCTTTTCTTTGGGGAGATCCCATTGCTCAGTGGCAGTGATTCTTCATGATAAACTATGGCAGACATAACTCGCAATTGTAAAAGGCAAAATTGGTTATAAATCAAGCCAAACACTCATAAAAGTAGAATGGTGTTCACAAGTGCTGTTCTCCTGAGATGAGCCAGATGAATAGAGACAGGGGCCCGTCATTCGTGCTGAAGGGAAACTGTGAGTATTCTAAATGGTTTCATGAGCAATTAATTGGTCATAGAATTGGCGAGGAAAGACATTCTTTATGGCTGTGGGAACGAGAGCGTGGAATGTGTTTCTCTTTGAGTTCCATTGCTCAGTTAGAATTCCAGACGGTTCCAGAACAACAAAGTGCAATTTCTGAGTAACCGATTAATACAGTGAATTGTTATTACTGGGCTTTTACAGTGCAGTCTCTGAAGTCCCAGCAGTAAAAAAAAAGTGGAGTTTTTCTAGGACAACATCAAAAAATTGTTATTGGTATTGCATCTGTAGTGTGGAAAGAAACAAGGGCTAATTGTCACTTGAATCTAAAGAGTCACTTGTTTACAGCCCCCTCCTCTAGAGTCAATGAGACACACTTGATAGGGGTCATTTCGGGGGAGGAGAGAAAAATACATTTTTAGAGATTGCATTTGATAAATAAATGTTCCTTTATCCAGAAGCCTTTTGTGAAAGCCTGGTGTGGTCTGGGGAACAGACCCAGTCATTTGTCTACACATCTTTGTTTTATGCCCGCACCACCAGATCCGACATGGTTCTATGGCGCCTCGGGCACCCCCTTCGTGGGCCAGTGACCTTCACCAGCTGGGCAGAGAGCTTGGCTGTCACCCCACACCAGCGTGCTGCTCCGGGGGAAGTCCTTAAGTGAGACAGATGGAGACCCCGGGCACAAGCCTGGAGACCCACTTTGAAGCTCTGCTCGCTGTGCCCATGCTGTCAAAAAAAGGGCCAGCCCAGATGAATGAAGTAGGGTGGCGTGGATGAAAGTGGGAGATCATTTCCACACTATTACAGTGCTGGGGACTCCATGATAATGGACTTTTTAAAGCATATTTTAACATGATCTTCATCCAATTGTACATTGGAAGGTGTGAATTTCACACACTTAGTCACAGCTACAGCTGTGCCGAGCTCCCCCCACACACAGAGCACCATAGATGATGCACATCAAATGGTACCCAAGTCAGTTAATTTCCCTCATACCTTCCTCCGTTCAGTCCACGGCTGTGCTACAGGAGAGAGGTAGCGCTAATCCTAGGAGCCAAATACCTCCTCCTAACAGCTGTTGTTAAGAGGAGGTATAATGGTGAGCAACACAGCTCACAGCTAGTGCTAACAAACTAGCTGTGCTGCTGGAAGGAACTAATTTGACTGTAATGTGAGGAGCTCTGCCCCACCTCTGGTGCAATTAATCCATACGTGAGCCAGCACTGTGGAACAGCCTGTCCATGACCCCCAATCATAGGTGTACACATGGACAGAGTGTAGAAATGAACGCTGCCAAAGTCACTTTGGTTAAGAGTATCTGCTAAATGCCTAAATGTAGTACTGCAATATAAAACAAATGTCATAAAAAATAAATAAATGAAGTTATTTCAAATATTTTTAAAAGACATTTACTGATATTCTCCTTAGTTTTTCGTATCTAAATGATAATCATCGGGGTATATTGCTAATACTTTTGTGTACTACATGCCTGGAATACTTTTTCAGTGACTCTGACAGAAATATTTGGAACAATAATGATCGAAGACAGTTAGGGGAATATTCACATTACAACATCTCACAACCGAAAAACAGTCCGACCACAGTGTTTCCCAACGAAGCTGTATCATCTCTATTGCCGGCGACTTTGTTTTACACTGCAGCTCGCTCAGATTTTTAAACCGTAACATGTGGGTTAGCATTACACGGAATGTTTTCCAAATGTAATTATGGATCTGCTAATGTCAGCAGTTGGAAGCGGTGAATGTTTGTTCGGTTTTGGTCAAACTCAGATGGCTGCTTCGAGCCTGCTGCCCTGCAACATTTCAGAGACTTCCTCGGCTCTGTTTTTTCTTCCACCCTGCCCTGCTAAGCCACCCCTCCTTCCCCTCCTCTGCCTGGCCTGCAGCTGGTTCCCAGTTGTCAAGCCGCATCGTTATTGAACGGCACATGTTGATTCATGTGCCTATCCCTGGAGTGGCCCTGAGAGTTCGGTCTGGCTAAAGAAGTATAAGCAAGCTTGGCCACCCCCACCCACCCATTCTATCTTTACATGTCCGTGTCCATTTAATGTGTATATCTGGACATGGCCCAGAACCGGTGCACAGGAACAGCTGCTCCCAATTACCTTAACTACCATAGTCACAAATGGCCAGTGTGCTTTGGCTTTTCAGTCTGAGAAAGAGCTTATTTAATAATTTGACAAAAATGTGCAGTGCATGCATTTAGCCATGTGTTTTTGGTTAACCAAAGCCGGGATGAAAATCCCCCTTTGAGAGCCAGCCTTCTTTTACAGTCCTAATTGAGGAGTGATTGTTGTATGTACAAATGCAACTTTATTTGGGGGGTCTTTTTAGACTGTTTTTATTGTGTGAAGACTAATGGCCCCCTACCAATACGTGTGCCACTTTCACATAAAGGTAAGTGGAGTATACTTATCGCCATGGTTATAATGAAGGAATTAAAGGATTTTTACATGGTTCTGAATGCCTACCCAATCATTAGGGTGGAACATTTGTTTGTTATTCATATAAACAGGGGCTGTGTGCGCAAAGCAGAGATCTGTTGAGAGAAGTATTGGTTTTCAATGACCTGAAAAGAAAAATGTAAATGAAAACAACACAGAGCACCACATTTGTCACATTGAGAGGAAGTTAAAGGTCAAAGTTTGTTATAAGTCTAAAACCAGAGCTCATATAAGAAAAAAAAACAATTCTTCATCATGATCCTTGAATGTGAGTCCAGCTGTGAACTTCACTTGCTAAATGTTTGTGTTTCATCGAAAATGAAGGACCCAGAGCACAGCTGGAAATCTTAGCCTGAGTACCCTGTATTCTGTGTCACGATGTCAGAACAGTGGTTCTCATGGTGAATGGCAACAATTTCAAACAATAACCTTACAGATAACCAATAAGAACATTTTAAACAAACCATTTCAAGTTTTGTTATTACTCTAGCCATATGTTTGTAAGTGATGTTTGAGAATTATATGTTCACATATTTAGTTGGGAATGGTAATATTGAAAAAAAGTGAAAATGACCTGCATGCACATGTCATATTCACACAAAACCAGCTGTGACTTAAACTGAAATGGACAGGGGAAGCATTATTTCAAAGACCTTTAACTGCTTGCTCACACTACAGCAAATATAGTTAAACCATTCAGGTTCACGTTTTGTTGGTTTTGGCAATGTCAGTGAAATCATTTAGCAGCACAACACTTTTGGATACCACTGATAAACCAAAGGTTACACAAAAGATCATGTTTTCTTTCCAAAGCTACCACAAGTGGGACAGGAAACATTGAAGGCTGTTTGCTCAAGTCATACCACAAGAATCCTTTTTTGATCAGCTGCCCTTGAAAACCCTGTTAACCAGAACATTTCAGTGAAGTAGAGGATGCTCCTTAAAGCAATTTTGAAAGCATGGAAGACAAGGCCTACACACGGGGGGGGGGGGGGGGGGTTTGGGGGGGTGGGGGGGTGGTGGTATCTTGGTATTTTCCTTTATGTGCACCACATAAAAGTGTACGACCCCAATTGAGGCTGAACCCCCACAATTAAGGAAAGCTGTATTCTTGAGCTTTTGTACAAATCAGTACAGAACATAAACAGAACTTCTATTCTGTTTCTCCATCAGGATAAAAATACTGTAGTGCAGAGATCCAGCAAATCATGTTAACGTGAAAGTGTGTGACAAATGAGCACCATTATGTGTGTGTCCTGAAATGCTGTCTGGGTAGAACGTGCGCTTACTTGTGTTTTGTTCCTGGACATCTCATCAGCAGTAAAGAGGGAATTGTGTGTGGATGTTTTCTTAAGGATTATGAGTCCAATGTGTTCTGGGGATTTTCTATATATGTTACATCTATATATACTGCATAACCAAAGGAGTCTCACACAATCCAATGATAATCTTTTTACAATGCCTGGGGCAGCATGCGGCATGAAATTATGTGAAGGAAAACATCCCTAAACCTAAACATAATTCATTTGTGATTAAAAAAAATAAATATATAAAGAAGGAAACTTTTTATTCTTCCTAAGATGTACTACTATGACAACTATGATTTGGTGACTTTTTATGCTTCCTAAAAATGCAATTAAGTAAATAAATGTTTGTTCCCACTGGAGCAGACTTAGAGTTTTTCTTTTTTTGTTTGAAAGAAGAAAAACACACAAAGAAATGGGTATGCAGGAGAAAAGGCAATGTAAAAACCATAAAATTATGCCTCTAAATGGTGTTGTAGACATGAGTCTGTTTCTGGCATTCTCTCGCTATAATCAACTCCACATGTGCGTCACATTGGACAGGGAGATGGAGAGAGGGAAAAAATAAACATGTTTGACTGCTATGCTTCCTGTGTTTCATGGATTATTAGCATGCGAGTTGAAAGGTCCCTGAGGATTTACTGAATGTTTCAGCTTGGGATTTACTATTTGTTGTTGACATGCGTGCAGTGAGTAGCATGTTTCAGAGGATACAAGACTTAGCTATTGATAGGTTTTATTGAAAACAGTGAGTAGGTGACATAGTGTATGACTGGCACGTGCCGCCCAGTCCAGCTCTGTACTTCCGCATGCACAGCCTGTTATTTGCTGTTCTACAGTCTGCTTCCTACTGTTTCAGCCCATACACTTTCAGACCAGTTGCAGCCATGCTAAACTAGGCAGCGCCTGGCATTGGGTACTAGAAAGGGAAGTGAAATTTGACAGCAACATTTACCCTCCACCAACCAGAAAATAAAATTAAAAAAACATGGCTTGTGATCAAACAAGCTTTCAATAATATTCATACTTTTATTGTAACAACTAAAAGTAGAAGTGCTGACCTTCTGACACAGTAAAAGGGGACTGTTTTGTTTACAACAAGATTACAGTTCTTATACAGTTCCGGATTAACTATACAATCCCATTGGCTGTTATATGGCACATGGTGTTGTTTTAAAAGAGGCAGTGTAAATGTTTGTGTTTGGCAGTGTTGGGTTTTTATAAATAAACCTTGTAAAGCTCAGTAAATCATATTAGAGTATGGTGTATTTGTCTAACTAAGCACTCCCAGTATTTGTCATAGGGTTTCCTTTGAGAAACAAAGTCTGAGAAGTTTTAAGTTCGGTTTAAATATTTATTTTTGTATGACCTGCATTAAATAAAAGCTTGAACTTGAAATGAATTCTTTATTTATAGTCTGTGAAGGTGAACCCTTAAGAATCTTGCTCAAGCTGTGTCAGTGAAGATTATTCAAACATTTATTTTCTGACAGCATTACATAGCCAGTTTTTTCAGTGTGTGGCTACCTGGCCAAAGCACCATTCAGTTCATAGTGAGTGAATGGCTGAAGTAAGTGCCTTTTTAAGACCAGGGTTTGAACTACACAACAGCACAAGGTCACCATCGCCTTATGCAGAGAATTTCATGCAGTCTGCCCTCACTGACTGAAAAATTCCTGAGAGAGTGTATGTGTGTGTATGTGAGAGAGAGAGAGAGAGAGAGAATGGAGAAGCTCATTCTTTTTTAAGTGCTGACTGATGGCACTTGGCTTAACGGTGATAAAGAATAGACTGATTATACGGGCAGAAACATAATTACGATGAAGTAATCAACAGTGGGTGCCTGCGCGATGTAGCGGCTGGGGTGTACCTCCTCCAGTGCAATTTAGTACCTTCCCTGGAGACAATGCACTGTGGAAGTGGAAGCATAATCCCAGGCCACCAAGGAGGCCATCTCCAGAGTTTAATAGCTTTTAAAAATGTTTTACAAGTGACCTCCTCAGAAAAAAAGAAAAAACAGGTCAGTTTAGAAATGGAGGGCAGGGAATGAAATGCAAACAATTTATTTTTTTTTTAATGAAGCAATTTTTATCTTCAGGGAAAACTTGGAATTGATTTTAAACTGAATTTAGCATTTGCTCTTTTAAATTCATAGACTCAACAGTGGATCGTCCTCATTAAGCTTTCTGTTTACTCATTTTTACTCATATGTATATTTCCCAGTGGTTGAAATATAGTTGATCAGTTTTTCTAATGTTATATAAAGTGTCACTAACTACTATGTAGCACACCCAGCCAATTTACTGTGCGTAGCCTTACTCAAGTTAGTTGACTGTATACATATTTTTAACAGAACTGGGGCATTAACGAAACTGGTTTAAGTACCTGATTAGCTCTAGTATAACGTAATAAATGTTTTTCCTCTCATGCAGAAGTTTTTGTTTGTTGATATTTGGTTTACTGTTCATTTTCATGCTCGCGCTAGTTTTTTGTGCATCCTGAATTTTAGGGATTCACAAGGAGCAAATTGGAGCAGATTAAAGGTTATGTAATTTATATGATAGATACTAGTATTAAAATTCTTGGCGAGGAATCACAGAGTTCAGCCATGTATGGCAAGGGGTTTGAAAAATGGGGGCTTGGAAGAAATTTGGATCTGTCAGTGTTGAAGGATGACCCAATAATATTGTACACTAGTCCAGATACTCCTCATCATATCTCCTTTATTAAAATACATATATATAAAAAAACAATGGTAAAACAACACTTTTATTAGATTTTTTCACAATATACCATGAAACATTAATACGACCTATTATGATTGATACATTCCAGCACATTCCTCTCTGTAAGTACAACCAGCCTTTTTTTTTGGTACGGCTTCTTGTGGTAGGTGGAGGCGGGGTGGGGGATGTCCAAAAGCAAACTTTCATGTAAAGATACACTTTCACAGGCATGACAGGGACGAGACGCATAAAGAAAGGGAACAGGCTAGCTTTGCTGACGAACAGAAAACGGGACAGTGGCTGGCAAACAGGAAAACATTCTTAGACAGGTGTGAAGCTTTCTGTTTTGAGGGGCCAGGTATTCTTCCATTTCTGTCTGCCTTTGGAGTGAACGCATGGGCTTTGAACCCTGCAGTGTTTTCTGTGATTTGAGGCGGCAATCTGTCCGGCAGTGACAGAAGTAAAACAAAACAGATAGGTTACATGCTGGGAGATTTGACAACGTGAATACTTCTTTTCGGCAGAGCTCAGAGCTGCTGCCATCGGTTGCAAACACACCAGAGACGCTGGGGCAGCAGAACCTAACTAGAGCTCAGAAACTATCAAGCATGACAGGTTGGTTACCATGCCGACTGTTCCCAAAATGAACTCTCAGAGGATGCAAGAATACAATGAGTTGTAGTCTGTAAAGTAAGGAAATAAGTTCATTTTGTTTTGGTATTGCTGAGGCTATAATTTCTTGAGGTTAACATGAATGTTACTGAAGTAAGTGAGCATTTAAGCTATTTACCACATTTGTGCAGGCTTTCCGGTCTCCAAGGAGTTGGAAAACAAGCCCTATTATCTATATTATTAATAAAAGTACACACAATAACTGGGAATCCAAGCTAAAAGATATGATAATTAACTGAAACAATCCAACGAGTGTCTGACCTAACCATGATTTCCAAAAAATGTTAAAGATTGTGTTTGCATTATTATTATTATTATTATTATTATTATTATTAGTGGCAGTAGCACTACTACTAATAAGAATAATGCAGCTGAAACTCTGAGCCTCTGTTCCCTGCAGAACTGCAGGCGTTGTCAGAGGTGTGGTTTGGAAAGCCTGCAGCTGGCAGTGATTAATGGTGGCACTTAATGTTCATGCCAGTCTATTTAATCACACTGATTAGTGTATCTGTGCTGGAATCAGGTACAACTCATATTTTGCTTTCCCCCTGGACCTACTCAATGAAGCATACAATTAATATATGAGGATTTATACACTGGCAGAGCAGGCCTTTATTGAATATACAACTGACATTCACATGTTAAAGATATTACAGATATGATATATTTATGGCCACATCAGCAGCAAAGATCATTGTACGCTTGATGTGAACCACGAAATTGAAAGAGGAATGTATTACATATAGACTTGGTAATGGTTTTTTGTCCTATTATTAACTCCTCTTCACTCCCCCAGCCTATTTCAGTGTAAAAGAATACATGTCAAATACCTCCATTAGTGTCAGCCAAAATCACTAGTTTCCACCATCCCATTTTACAGTATTGGATCTTATTTTATTCAGATTTCACATCATCATAACTGGAATTATGGCCAAATTGCATTTCAGAGTGGAACGGCTTAAGCAGTGATTTCCAGGTCACTTCTGCTACTTTATAGACAGACCTGGTCAGACACATCCACATCCTAGACCAGAAGTTGATCACATTCTTCATGAAGGACTACATTTTCTTTTGCTATTTCATATAATACAACACTGCATATCCTAAGCAAATGTTCATTTGAATGACATGACATGAAGTCAACTAGCTGTTTTTAAGAACATTTATGTGGCATGTTATCAACAATAATCTTACATTAGCATTATACTGTGCTATATCTTCTTTTTCAAAGAAATTGAAAATCTTGACACTTGCAGCTACATCTGATCTCTGACTCCATTGAGTTCATCTCATTGTTTTTATATGTTGACATTTGAGAATCAGCTGTGGCACCACGACTCGCCACTGATTGTTGCACTTGAACTATCCCATGAAGGACCTGGGAAACAGTCAAAAGTTTGGAAATACATCAATGAATAATCACTGCCCTCCATATTTCCCTCTTCATCCATGACTTTCATGACCGTAAATGTTACATGGATGGTATCAGACTTTCACGTGCTCTCATTAAAATGTCACATCTGGTTTCCTTCTCACTGGCTGTTATATGAAGATGAGAACATGGAAACAGGAAGTCAACCCCCAGCAAAGTGAGAAATGCACTCCAGCATGGGAAAAAAAGGCAGAGGTCATGGGATTTTCAGAAGAAGACACCATTCACACTCCTCTTGCTATCGGCTGAAACCAGCAAAAATAAACAAAAGCCGTTTCGTCACAGTACAGTATGAGCCCCTGCTAAATTTAGAGGCAGATATTTTCTCTGGCCAGGAGAAAAGAGGGGGAACTGTACCAGGGGACCACCCACCACCCGCTGCCTTCTCTGCCCCGCTGCCTCTGAGGATAAAATGGCTGATTTCTGGGAAACAATTTTAAAGGCAATTCTCCATTTTGGGCTGGATTGGATTATTTAGTTATTTTTTTTTACTTTTAAAACTAGGAAATGACAACTTCAAGAGCCCTTCAGCACACAATTTAATTTAAAAGTTATGAGTTAAAAGTGTATGAGTTTATATTCTTATAATACCAATTACACAATGGTAAGAGAATATAGTATTTTATAATTTCAAACATGAAGGATGATGTTTATTCATTTACCAGTCTGCCTACTGTTGGATGAGTTTTGCTACATTCATAGCACAATATTTCATGGAATAGGTACAAGCTTATTACACTAACCGACAACCTGGATGTCAGCTATAAGCATCTAATTACTTCCCCAATCAAAGCAGATTTAGAATAATCTCAACTGGTCGTTGTAATTCTGATGATTAATTTTTTTTAATGCCGTAATAATGTGGAATATATTAACTCTGATTTAAAATGAAAGATGTAAAGTATGCAGAGATCAGAATCTGCATGCTCGATGTGATTGTTTTTTTTTTGTGGTAGATGGATTAAACAAGCCTGGTCCTGATCTGAGAACTGATCAAGGGCAATTCTGAAAACTCCATTTTTCTCTGGCATTTTTATTTTTTTTGTCTCTTTTGAGAGTGTTGAGCCGGCCTGTGGGACTGCAGCACAGCTTAGGCTTAAAGAAGGCATAGGATACTCCACAGCGTTCCCCTCAGAGACACCACTCACTGCCCCATTTGTCTCCTCTGCCTCCTCGCCGGTCCCCTCCGCTGCTCTGCCATCAGCACTTACCATACATCTCTGTCAGTGTTTGGCTGCCACAGTGCACCACTTGTATCTCATGTTTTCTCCTCTGCGCCCATCATCCAGAGAGGAAAGGCAGAGCAGCACAAACCCGCGCGGCAGATGGATGTGGTGGTCACAGAACTTAAATGTGAGACCAGGAGGTTTTGTAAGAAAAATGCTTTGCACGGTGTTACATGAAGTTTTTATAGCTTCTTAATATGTCAACCCCCGTGCTGTGTTGAATATATTACTGTGATATTTAATGGTTATTATGTGAATAATATGGCTCTAACTTAGCCATCTTGGTACTTTAATCCAATTATCCTACTGTTTTGAATTTATGATATTTAATAATTTGCGGTTTCTAAAGGTACTGCTTCAGGGTACAGGTAATGCTACTTGAGGAAAGTGAGTTCCACTGGTATCCACAGGTGAGTGTGTATAGTGAGTATGCACCGATATTCGACCACACACACTAAGTAGTTAAGCAGTGCTAGTATTAACCATAGCAGGGGTGTGATGACAACATACACCTTAGCTGAAGTTATTATCATCGCTGTTGCTTATTATTCTAGCTATAAGTTGAAAACTAGATACCAAATCCACCCACCCTGACACACACACACACACACACACACACACACACACACACACACACACACACACACACACACACACACACACACACACACACACACACACACACACACACACACACTTGCAGGTTAGGATCCAGAGACCATTGGCTTGTGACATTTTGATTCAGAAAAATATACTTTTACAGCATGTTTGTAAAAGGCTCTAAATATAGGCTGACATTGTTTGATTAGCTGCCCTTGACCAGTTAGCCTGACAAGCGAGCAATATTTGTAGCATGTGGACATTGACCTGAATGCCATGCCTCATACATTTCAGACTCTTGAAGTCTCATTGCTCAGCATCATTCTGTACCTTTGAGTTCCGGGGCCTGTTTAAGCACACATTTGTTGAGCTTGATCCCCAGATCAAACATAAGCCTCTGTGTATTTTGACTCAAAGAGCTGTGAAGCACTGACGGTGCATATGGAGCACACAGCACCAGCATCAGCTGCTACCCTGTGCTTTAAACTGAACATAATTCACCATATCCTGCCATAATGTGCAGTTTTACCATAAATGAAGCGATAAGCTCCAAGCACAGAAAGGGTTTCCCACTTCAATGGGGCAGACGGAGGGTGGAACCTTACTAGGAAGTTTTAAAAACCACAAATGACTGTACACCTTGTAAAATATGTCCTTAATCTTGTTCTATAGTTAGCAAGTATTTACATTAAATCATTATGTAAATAAAGGAGGCCACAGACCACTGCTTTAAACAGTGAAATGCTATTTACAGTTGGTTTTGTTATGGGACTGTCTTTCCAAAACTGCTGTCATAGCTTGGAGGTTAATGGACTAGACACAGTTCCTGAATCAAACAGTGTAAGTATTGGAAATGTAAGAGTGCCTGCAAATAGAATGAATCCATAAGCTTCAAATTAAAATTTTTAAGCTTGAAAGTTTTTACTGCTCTGTGTTTTGCGTTAAGTAAGTACATGCTTACTTAATGGCTAGCATTTTCCGAGCCATCTGTCATTTTCACAAACAAACAGGTCTTACTTTAAAGGAAATGACTGTGCTGGGCCCTGGGTATGTTCCCCCAGCAAAACTTACACATTTATAGGTTTGTATTAAATCAGTATCTCTTGTTAAATCTGGTTCAAAATTAAATGCAAAAGTTATTTCTTTTACACAAACATGGTTTGTTCAATTCATTTTTTCATTTTTTTCATCATTGAACACTGACAAAAAATACACTTGCAAATAAATTGAGAAAGTTGAGGACAAATTTAGCTTGAATCAAGGTCACAGGTAGTGCATCATCTTGCCATTTACTGCAAATATGTTTATTTGGTGATAAATAGACAAGGCAATAATGAACTGCTATGACAATGCTTGAGAAATCAGCCATGAGGGAAAATCTTCATTGTAATTCATTCTGTTTTGCCAGGAGCTGGAGGGAAAAGATCAGTTTAATGTAATGTGTTCCTCCACTCTTTCCCAGGTGCCAATCAGGTCAGCCCTGAACAAAATGAAATAAGGTAAGCCCAGCTATGACATCACATCCACATATCAGAGTGAAAAGCGCTGATGAATGCTAACTTACAAAGGGCACTGCGCTGAATGGCAGCCTATAACCTGCCATAGTGTCTATACCTCCAAAGTCCGTACACGTTTAGTAATTGCTATAAATACATTATTATATTATTATATGCTATAATATACATGATTAATATAGAATCAACAATAATAATAATTGTTTTATTTGTTGATTCTATATTAATCAAATGACTACTAGGTTTGTGTGACTTTATATATAGGTATAATTTTTTCACTGGGTTTTTCATTGAAACCTGTCTTGTGTCTTTATGTATGTCAGTATACGTCAGTGCTCTGCTGTCACAAAGGCACTTTAACTTCTCATGTTCCTCTTGGGTCCACTGGGGAAACGTGGGTAAAAATGGCAGAAATGGGCATGTGGTGCAGTCACTCATCGGGGACGTCTATTTCAGACCATGAGGCTGGAGGTTTACCCCTACTGTGGCAAAACCCCAACACAGAGAACTTAGGCTTTTAAAAAAATGTGTGTGTATAAAAAAAACATGCATTTAACCAATCCTAAACTGGGGCTGTGCAAGAGTAATAAGTGATAAACCACATTTTCACAATATGTTATTGTAAGGACTCAGAGCCCTGTGTGCTAATTTGATTAAGTGACCCAAAAAATCACATTTTGCTAAATGTGATTTTGGGACACTCAAGCACTGTTTGTTGTCTGCAATTTCCTCCTGGCAAACACTGCAGTAGCCATTTTACTGAGGCTGTTGTCTCTGGCAAGACACAACTTTTACAACTGGTTTTCAAATGTCTTACTCAATACATGTGGTCACATCTCAAGTTGTTGCCAGAAATGTTGCTAAATCTTGTTAGGTTTTTGTCAGATTACCATTTGCATTAATGCACTATGATATTTTGCAGCCTCTCTGTCAGATTGATCGCAATTATGTATGCATGAAGGTTGATCTAATACATGCAAAAGTCACAGCTGATGCATGGTAAATACCCTCAGGCACCTCTATGAACTCTGCAGTGGTTTTGCAGGTACAAACAAACATTTAGTGAGCCTGTCAGATGTCCTCAGGTCAGGAAAGAAAAATAAAATGGGAAAATGTTTATGTTATTACCATGGCCTGATTTAATACCTGCTTCTGATTGGCCGAAAGTATGGTTTATCTTTAAATAAAGTGCATCGGCAGTGATAGTAATGCACAACTATCATGTAGTTCCAGTGAAAATTGCTGTATCACAATTATGAACCAACACATATCCCTGGTCTCTTCACTGATCCAGTTGTGAAAAAAAATTTTTGGACACTGCAGTTGCATAAAAATAAACCACTTAAGAACCGTAAAACCCAAAGTTCAGTTCACTAAAATGGCTGGAGGGAACCAAATATTTTTAAAAACTTGACATGGACAGCTTAACCAGGTAGCAGTTTAAAGACCGTGGGTAACTTGACATGATTAAGAACCAACCTTCCTTCAGGCTGCTATTTCTCTGTATACAACTCTTACATCACACAGACTCTCAAACATCATAAGAAAAATAACTGTGAGTTTATCAGCATGCGGATGGGAGCAGAATAATCACCAAAAATGGGAAATGACAGTATCAAGACAGACGTTATGACACTTGCAAATCCCTCCCATGGAGGATGGCTTGCTACAAATGATTTGCTTGTCACTCAGCATTTAAAATTAAACCACCATGCACAAACCGCACAATGTTACATTCACAAGGCATTTCCAAGCACTAAGACAGTTGTTTAAGTGATGGGAAGGCTCCAGGGAGGCTGTTGAGAGTCCAGAGGGAGTTTGGCCTCCACTCACCCTGTGCTGCTCTCGTGATATCCCATTTTCCCGGCCACATTCCTAAAGCCCGGCATGGGCTTCCGGCTTCGGGGGAAGGAGCAGTGAACTCTGAGCGCTCTGCATCACGTGCAGGAGATCCATAATCCTCATCTGTGGGACAGACGCCTGAGCTCCTGGCTCGAAGTCCGCGGGAGGAAACGCTGGGAACGAGGTTACTCATGTTCTCAGTGAGGAATCCGCCGGAAGCCGCCTGCACATTCCAAGGATTTTCTGATCATGGTCCAAACCATCATGGAAGCTCACTGTTTGGACAGTGCACATTGCAATCTAGTTTCAAAGGACTCTGGCCTGATTCTTAAGTCTTCATGTTTTGTTTCATTCGCTGGAACAGAGGCACATACTGGTCTGGATTAAATCAACATTTTTCCTTATCTTCATCCTTATTATTGAATGCATACGCAGTTATTTATTTATTTATTTTTAAATTTTTAACAAATACAGTTTGGAGAGTTAATTTTATCTATTTCTTACCTTTCCAACCTATAATTGTGTGAAATAGAAAGTGAAGTAACGTTTGCAATACCATGGACATGAGTTAATGGGGACATTTAGTGCTTATTGTAAACGGTCCCTCCATCCTCTTTTGTGTGACCAAATGTTTGGTAAAATTGCAGAGAAGTCAAAAACAAAAAAACCTTGCAACCAACCTTTTTTTTTAAATAATCTGTATTTCCTGGGCCTCTAAGTATGCTCGCTCTGTTTTCGTGATGGTAAAAGTATACTCCCCTGAAGGAGAACTGGCTCATTCATTTATTTTTTTATTTTTTTGCACATGGTTTAAAAATAGAGGATTGCTTGGCGATGTTTATGTTGGGGAAAATGAGCTTTGGAGAGGGAATGTATGCTAAAGGTCCTCTATTTTGAGAGAGGGCTGGAGCTCCGCCAGCGCGAGCCAAATAACGAAATTAACGAGGAACTGATGACTTTAGTCCTGGCCGGAGCCAGATGCCACATCATGATTATATTCATGCAGCTCACGTGGAGCTATAACAAGACCCAGGAGTGAGCCCGGCAGGGTACCTCCAGACCGCTGCACACGAGAGCCTGATCCAAACAAAGGAGGGGAAGTCACATATTTCATGCTTTTTCTGCAACATTCAGCAGAAAAAATGATCCAAACTTCAGAGACTGAGCCACAGGCATGAAATGTGTAAAGAAATTAAGGTTTGGGAAAAGAGGGTAGGAGCAGGGAACGATAATTCAACATGAACAAGACAGCATTTAGTTCCCTTTTGTTCTCTTTTAATTGCACTCTTTTTAATTGAGTTGGTGACCAAGACAATAGTTACAGTGTTCTGGCCTTATCTTCCTGTAACACTTAAGTTTTAAAAATGTAAGACATTTAGATCGGCAAAATTACAAATGTTGTTTTTGTCGCCAACCTTCAAAGACAGGGAAGGAAAAAAAAACCCCGGTTAGCTTTTCAAAGACAGGGATATTGGGGAATATTATATTTCACCTACTACACTGACAATACAGGCTGGTGGTGGCCTTTGATCTACTTTAAACAAATGGATCTTTGCTTCAGGTTGGTTCTATTAAAATTACACACACCATTAACCCACTCAACCTTTGTTGAATAGACATCGCTCTGAAAAGCTGTAGATTGAAAGTGAAGTAATCTATTCCCTGGTGATTAGAGAAATGTCAAGCTGACCAAGACATAAATACTGGAAAACAATGCATGTTTCAATATATGTTCAATACATGGCCAGGTTGAAGCACTGCAAAGCTCAGTTTTTCCATGGGTACCTGGCAGTTTCTGCTTAGCTGTTGGCAAATCATTGGACAAAGGAATGATGGGAGAATGCCACCAGTACAAGAGTTAATTGCTCTTTGAAAAAAGGGTTTGAAGACAAAAAACTGATGTAAAAGAAACTGTCCACACTTCACCATTGCTGTTAAAGAGGCCACAGAGTGATTTACTCTTAAACCATGTGTGGGCTGCTATATGTCCATGTAGCGGGGGAACAAAAAAGACCAACTGTTGGTTTTTTATTGTTCCTCCTCGATGTTTCTTTCCTCCACAAAATAGGTAATAATTTAAGATCTGCTTGGTGACAAAGACCTCAACAAAGTCTGAGGGGCTACCAGTGTTTTCAAAGGGAGATAAAAGGGTGGGGGGGGGGGGGGGGGGTGCTGGCGTTTGCCAGTGGACAGAGGCCATGTAAACAGATGTGGCTTAGGAGAGCGGGAGGGAGTGAATGGACCTATTGTGCAGACTCATTTTCCCTGAGAGCTCTGTTTCGAGTAATAGTCAGACAGCCTGTACTGAATGAGAGGAGCAGCTAGCCCACACTCACAAAGCGGCACTGTGTCTGACTCCAACATTTTCCAACAGAAGTGTCAGAGTGTATGTTTTTCCCCTGAGAGACCATGCTTCCACGAGACTCTTACAAAGGAATTCCAGAACTCCATTAGCTTCTGCCTTGCACAGATGTTAGTGTATGTTATCAGAAACAAAGACCACACTGAACAAGAAACCTGAACTCCTCAGACGGTTGAGCTAAGATTAGATCCCTGTCTTACTCCACTTAGTGCCACTTTGCTAAACTTTCAAGAGACAACAAGACACTGTTTTCAATGTTGTGGGAAACAAAAAAAGTACTCTAGATAAAAGTTGTTCCACTACAGTTCTGACATTGTACAATTGCTGTTTATGCAAATCATTCAGCAAAAGGGCCATTTTTAAAATATTCTACAGAATCTACACTGAACTCTATTCCTTTTCCTTATTGAAAAACAAATTTGTACGATAAGCCTCCTTCCATCTATGATCTATGGCCCTGATATTACAGAAAATGGGTCAACTGTGAGTTGTCCCATTGTTACGCGTTGTCAAATTCCCTGGACACAACTCTTTACTGAAAATGTAGAAAATGTCATCTTACTTACTTTTCTTAAATGTGACAACATAACAGAAACAGACAAGACATTCAATAACAATGAAGAAGCTGTTCTCAGACCAAAAGGGGTTTTTGTTTACTATCGGAGTATTGCATGTGTCCAGTCCATAGTCGGATAGGTACCACATAATTGGTGTCCATGTCCACCGTTGCATTACCACAGGGGTCTCAATCTGCTTTGAATGATCTCAGCAGCTGGTGAGCCATGCTGCAGATCTCATTGTGTGAATATGTGGGTCCACTTTGCAGCAGGGCTGCATTGCAGCTCGCAAGCTGTTGAGCCCCGCATAATAAGTGTTCATTTTTCACACCCACTAAATCACAGCGCAGTCACCTCTGGGAAGAGAAAAGAAAAAAATATAACTCAATGCATTGAAAAATGTACAGGAGAAATAAGTATATTGAAGCAGTCTGACAGACATGTATGGTGCAGAACCCATTTTACAAGTTGAAATTTGGGGTCTTGCTTTTTGAATTTAATCTGTCAAACTTGACTTGCATTTATTTGCCTTTTAAACTCTGTAAAAAGAGCTAGGATTAGAATGAGCCAAGGCATGTTATTGTTTTTTGGCTCTGCAATGAAGTATTCCATCTCCCATCTTAATGTGTCATTAACTCTAATTTGCAATAAGCATGGTTTGGCCTGTTAAATGTTGGTGATATTTAAACTCAGCAAACTGTGTTTGTGAAAACAATAGTAACGCTTGCGTTTAATTGCGCCTCAGAGTTCAAAGATGAATGTTGTTTGAATTCAGGCCACAGTCCACAGTCAGACTTCTGAGAGAGACAATCTGCCCCTGTTCTGCTCTGAACACTCATGGCTGAGGAGATAATGAGATGTTTCAGAATAAGCAGGACTGCCCTTGTGTGTTTTTGTATGCACGCAGGAGTGTGTGTATGTGTGTGCATGTTTTTCTTTTTTTTTTTTTTTTTTTTGAGAGGTATAGGGGTTGGGGAGGGGGGGGGCGTTAAGGGCAGCTGGTGTAATCAGACAGAGGGAGACCCCCCTTGCGATGTGATGGGGATTGTCCTCCCCCCAAAGTAAACTTTGACAGGGTCGCAGGTCTCTCGATGCTTCCGTGTCTTCCTATGTATTCATGGACATCATCGGTGGCGCAGGCTCCTTTGTTCGGAGGTGAAACCACATATCACTCCCTCCCCTCTCAGCTGCCATATGGCTGGCCTGCGAGTGCAGCCGACAATGGAACAATGGAGGGGGGGCGAGGACAAGGGAAAGAAAGGGGCTGGAGATAGAAAAGAGAAAGTGAGAGAGGGGGACAAAGTGAGTGAATGAGAGCGAGAAAGAAAGTGAGGTGTGTGTGTGTGGAGGGGGGCAAAGAGAAAGGATTGAAGAGAGGGAAAAGGAAAAAAAAAAGCCAGAGAGAGGGAAACAGAGCTAGGAGGCAGCCGCAGCAACAGCGGAGGAAATTGATTTATTTTTTGCCAGAGAAGGGGGGTAGCCTGAAATATAAAACCTCCTCTGAGCCAGGCCAACAGCCTGTTCATCAGACATCCCCTTCTAAAACAGAGAGAGGCGGAAAAAATGTGAAAGGAAAGTTCTCAACAAAGGGCACATGTAGTTGAAAGTAATTATAATGGCAAACACACACACAGCTTGATGGCTGGGCACACCAACAGAGTCATGGTGCTTTTAAATGAAGTTAAAGTCTGCTAAATGCAGTGTGGAATCCAGAATGCAATTATTAGGGAGAGTTTGCAGCACTTTGGAGACTTTTTTCATTAAAAACAATAACAAGTTCAGTCCAACAAAAGCCTTCAATTCAACCCTCCGGGAACAAAGAACTTCAATTTAATCTGTTGGAAGAAAATAAAATGCCATACTAATACTACAGCTACAACTGCTAGTACCACTACTAGTAGTTCTATCATGTATGCCTCTCTCACCTTTATTTACATCTACTGGCCATGGAAAATGGCACACACTCTGCTGCTGTTGTAGTTACCACTACTGCCATACTACAACTACAACTACTTCTACTACTACAATAACAATAACAATAACAAGAACGATAACAATAATAATAAAAATAATAATATTGTCAGCAGCTATAGTTTGTACATTATTTTGCTTCTTGTACAACTAAAAAATAATTTCATGTCAATTTTAAAATATGCAAAATAACATTCACACCTAAAAGGAAAACCTTTTCAATGGATTCTAAGCTGATTTATTCATTTTTTTAAACTTCCCAGGTTGGCTGTATTCCATGTGGCCTAGATAGCCTTAACCATGTCTTGAGATACACTGTGGAAGTGGGATGAACAAACCCAACCTACATGCATGATGACAAAGGTCAAGGTGCTACCCACAGGGAAGTTTGGAGGGGGGGAGAGCTCACTTCTCAACCGGCAAGATCCTGACCTAATTAAGTCAGCCCAGATATGATCAAACATAAGATCTGACTGTTCTTCTCTGTTTTCTGTTGCCTCCAGCATCAAAATCAAAGGTGTGAAGAAAGTAGAAACTGTGATATGTTTTGCACATGTGCCTGTATGGGCTCCGTTCTTTGAAGTTAGGAAATAAATCTGCCCCTCATAAATAGAGCGAAGGAAATGTGTTGTGGATATTTTCAACATGATGGGGTTTTTTTAGCGGAAAAGATGTGCGGGAGAAAGTGCTCAGCTAAATTCCTTTAAAATAAGCCATTTCCTCCCACATGACACCCATTGGTAATAGGACAGCAATGGTCAGAAATAAATTCTGAACAATAAAAATCATTGTGCATAAACCACACATTATATATAAATGTACTCGAAAGCCGTTTTCTTGAAGGATGGAGACTTGTGAGTGATGAGACAGCTATCCATGGAACAATCAGCCCCTTTGATGTTGTGTTGCTCCATTCAGTCTCATAAAAAGCTCTCTCTGACAAACTGGTTTGTATCATCAACTAATGGGTGAGGGTCAGTTCTAGGCTTGTGGATGGAGCAAAGAATACCCAAACATGCGTGCAAAATCTGCATATTAAATATTACTATTCACTGTTTGTCAGCCTTACCCTCACTTGATTTCAGAAGCATGAAAACTGAGCCATTTGTTAGTTCTTACGTTTGATAATATTAAACTTGTTCTCATTGGCCGATCAGCATCATGTGATGTAGGCTACTGTATTGAGTCTTAGTATGTGTTTGCAAAGCTGAAAGGCAATTTGGAGAACATATCTTTGATTGATTTATCTGAACATAATTTAGCAAAAATAATTTGTTGTGAATAGTATTAATGATGCATGAATGATATTAGTGACTAGAATGATGAGGGTCAGTCTCATCCTCCAACAAGACCTCAAAGATCAGTCGGTGCAGTCATTTAAACAACATGCACTCTAGCTCATGGGTTTCATCTATGTGAACTTTAAAGTTTCCCCCTACACAACCAGCTGACTTACATCCTAAACAGGAATAAGGCAATATGTTAGATATCATACAGAATAACAAGTCTGTGTTATGAGTTTGCTGCCTGAAGGACTGGGAGTGCTGTGTGAAAGACAATGTACTCAGCACCCAAGCCTAGAGTATTTCCATCAATGAAAAGATGAGAACAAAAGAGATGGAAAAGCCTCTGGGATGTATTTCCCCCAATATACTTCTATTTATTATCTGTATTTATTAAGGGGGCCTACAAAAACATGGCATCTGCACTGACACACATACACCTTCATAAACACACATAGACAAGCATACAATTATTCCATGGAGTGACAGAAAAGTCCAGGTTAAAAACAGTGGAAACCTGCCATTGCTATGACTCATGTAACATGTAGTTACTGTGAAAGTTCCTTGACACTTACAGCAGATTTACAAACCATATAATTAAGTCAAAGTGCCCTTTCCAACTTAAAGATTGTGATCAATCAGCATAACTTTCTTAAAGTGATGTATTTCAGGCCTCTCTTTTTAATTACAATGGGGGCTCCCGATGCAACCCTGACAGACTTGCTCGCTAATGAATTGGAGCGATCTTACCTCCCACAAAGAGAGGGTTATCTCATTCTCCTGTGGCTCGCGCCTTTTCATTCTCTCAGTGACTGAGCGTTGCGCCCGCATTATCCCAAGGCTGAGGGTCAGGAGATCACCCGAGGCCTGACAAAGGCCCAGCCGCCACCACACAAGTCACCAAAGTGTGTCAGGCCCGGCTCACTCATTAACATAGTTGCCAGCCGCGGTCTAACAATGATGAAATGCAAGCAGCCGACAGCATCTGCAAGCATGAAGTGTCACTCATCTATCCCTTTGGGGTGGGGTGGGGGGTGGGGGTGGGGAGTGTGGTGAGTGGGGGAGGGGAGGTGGTGTACTAATAACCGAGCAGCACTGCATCTATTTTTTTTTAGGGTTTGTTTTTAGCTTTCAAAACATAGGAATGGTAAACTAATGGGACCATTCTTGGGAAAAATTAAGCATTATATTGTGTAGACAATATGTGAGAGGGGTGGAGGGAAGAAGCTAACAGAGCTGTGCTGGCTGATTAAAAAAAAAAAGAGCATTAGCATCGCTTCCCGTTTTAGCTTTACCCTGTTTATGCTGTGTATTGTTATGCATTGTATTTGCATACAATCAACAGGGTTTCCCCTTCAGGGTGGGCAAAGCTCCTGCTCATAATCTCACTAAAAAAGATGATCTGCCTCTCCTGCACCTTCCTACACCTCAGACAAACGTGATTTAAATGTGCAGAAATATGCTAAGCATAATTGTGGCGAATTAGTGGGCTATGCATGTTTTCCTGGAATGTGCAGGGTTTGTGGAATAGGCCAGAATTCGTTCCAGGAGAATGAAATTGTTTCACTGCCAAGAATCGTATTCACCAGAATTTTCCACATCAACAGCACCCCAGTGTCCTCTAAAACTGTGTCTATAATGAGAGGGAGAGGGTGGGGGTGGGGTGGGGGGGGGGGGTTCTCTCCAAAAGAGTAATGAATCCCTACCTTAATGTGGAGATGAACACAACTGTTGATTAGCACTATCTTTTACGTGTGAAAGAAAGCAAAACAAATGTGTGAAATCTATTAGACCATACATTTTGCTTCTCCTTCGTTGAGGCTTCTGGGATAGATCCATCAATTTCTACAAAAAGTGTGATGATGATGAAACACAAACATGTTAAAAAATACACAATGGTATTTACATATATTTGTAACCTAGATGTAGGCTGCCAAGTACCTTTTGTGGCTTTATATCTTCCATCTGTTTTACACAATTCCTCTTATCTAAGCATACATGAATACAGCAAATAAAATGTTGGAAATGATCATTTGCCTGGATGAAGGCAATGTCTGCATGACATGTGTCTATATCCTTCTGTATTTCATTTCTGCACGCTCATTTGATATCTTCAGTCTCTCCTTACCCGATGAACAGTGTTGCTTAGCCAACCAGCTTCATTAAACCATTAAATAAGCTGATTACATTGGTTTTCATTACAATCCCCTCACATGCATTCTGGGTCGTTATACCCAAACTTCAAAAGAAAGGCTATAAACAGACTTCACGTGCAGAAACAGGGTCTAAGATGATTAACCACATTTTTGAGGGAAATACGGTCTCTTTTCTTGAACGTGTGCTGAAGGAGCCTTTATTTGGCTGGCTTTGGCTGCTACTGGATTATAAAATGTGGAGCAAAGAGTGATTGGGTGAGGAGTAGATGGCTGGGAACCATCAAACTCCTGCTGAGGACTATGGAGCATGCAGTGTTTCCCATTACTTGCCCCACAGCTGAGATTAGAAGCCACCCTGCATTGCTGTAATAGTAATACTCAGGAACTCTGTGATTGAATCTGTTGGCAGACCATGCAGTGGCTGAGGTATACTTAAGAAAATGTATATAACCTCTTTGCAGAATCACAGCCATGCTGGGACTCGAATTACTCTCAGGCCAACACTCACTGAAGCAGAGAAGTAAGTGAAGGAGTAAGACTTTCCCCCCAACCGTAATTATCAAAGACATTCATCTTCCATATTGACAATGAAAAAATGAAAGCTTTCCGTATCTACTAGTTGTTGGGCAATGGAAGATCTGACAATTGTGACATTTTCTTATATGTATGTAACCAATTTGACTGACTGGATATTTCTTACAAAGTTAGTGACCTTCAGAGCAAAAATGTCCATGTTTACTTTTTAAAATTTCAAGTCTCCTCAGTTAGTTGGAAAAAAAAGGCATACTGCTTAATTTTGCAGAAAAATAATATCCCTAATGAATCATAGCCTAACAGCTTTTCCATAATTTTAAATGAAAATAACTGTAGCAAAATTGTACTACTGGTATTATACTTAGACAGTTTGAGAATATCTGCTTATTAATGCTGTGAGAACTACATCCAACATGATTCCCACTTGAAATAAGTTTGATTAAATTGGTTACAAACATCCCTTGCCTTTTTATATCGATGGTATTATTTTTATGGATAATCCAAATTAATAAAGGAAATTTGAAGTAAATTAAGAAGAGAGCCTTAGTTTTTCAGCTGATTGGGTAAAATGAATGACCCTCTTTCAATGTGTAATTCTTAGCAGATATTTCACTTTCCAGTGCCCAAGTAGTGCTCCTTTTCCCCAATATTCCTGCATCATAAAAGTACATTTTTCATAAAAAAAAAAAAACAAAGTGAAAGATGATCCTGAGCTCAATCATGTTTCCATGGCAACAGTCTGAAATTGGAAACACGTGTCCACAGCACAGCGTGAGGGCACCATCAAACTGCTTCACATCTGCCAAAGCTAATAGGTAAGGGGACCATAAATCTTCCCCCCAATAAAGCAAACAGCAGCTGATATGTCACCTAAGGCCCAAGTAATATGAAGCCTCTGGTAGCACTTGTGGACTTCCTTTTATTCTATGTCCTCTGGCTCAAATGTCAGTGCAAAGTATTTACACTGCTGTGTTTTTTTGCCCACATCAGTCGCACCGTACAGTCACATGTTAGAAAGCAGACGGCAGGCTTGTATTATTCAATCCATGTGTGAAAAAGTTTACAATTACTTTGCTATTTAGAACACAGTGGGTTGCAACCTTAATTTACTGTCATGGAGTCTGATGCTGTGGCATTTGCGAATATCCTACTGCTGCTGCATGCAAATGGAATTATTCAAAAATGTTGTTTTTCAATTTCAGATTGAACATATATACATACTTAGCAGGAAGGGGTCTGTTGGAATTGTTTTACCTGTTGAGCAACATACACATATTTTTTCGTTCCTTAAGTGAGACGGACATACAGCATTTCCACACTGCGGACATGGGTGTGGAAAAGCAATGTGCAAGTCTGCCCTAAATGAGCAGTGTCCTAAAATGAATAAAGTCTGTCATCAGAAATGGTAAACAAGGCAATCATAGCTACAACACAGATCTCCATGGTTTATTTTCAGGAGAGGATAAGGAAACCATGCATAGCAAAGACTGCTTCCAAATCTAACAGCATTCTGGGATATGCCCTCTGTAAGAGAAGGAAATGATGATTCTCCACTCAATGTTTACTGAAAAATTCAATGGTAGCTACAGATTTTCACATGCAAAAATAAAGTTGATGCTCTACCTGTAGCTAAATCAAGCCTGCTAATGCATCATAGCAAGGCCTTTGCCTCTAATGACTGGTCGGATTAGAGGAAACCCATGTGTGACCTCCGAAAAACAAATACCTATACCGATTTTCATTTATCGTGTGTGCATTTTAAGCTTGAGATAAATGTTTAGCTATTTTTGGGAAACGGCAACAATTCAAACCCCAATATAAATATTTAATCGAATGATTCAAGCTGACACAAGTCATTAGCTTTCCAAAGACTGATGTTCATATGGCGCGGTCACCTAAGAACATGCGGGTTCCATCTGCTGTCTTTTACAGGCTAAATCTGGGAAAACTGTTTTAAGGAAAAGCTGCTTCTTTTCAAACAAAATCATTTGGATGTGCGAATGATATCATATGGCCCTCTCAATCTTATGAAAAAAACAGCTGTTATTAAAAGACACAGGGCCATTTTTAAAGTGAAATTGTGTGAAATCTGAGAAAGATGTACAGACATCCACAGCATTACTCTGTCTTAGCCTTGCAGCTGTCAGAGGTCCTCAGCACTGCCCTTGGAGGGAATAAAGACAGTATCTGTTTTTAATATGGAATGCCAGAACTGACATCTGATAGCTAGATCTCACGGATGGAGATATGGAAGTGAGGTGGTGCACTTTACAATAGAAGGTTATCATATGTCTTTAAGCATATGCCAGAATGTGCTGTTGGCTTACTTCCATCTCTGGGATCCACTTATGCTTGTATGAATTTCCACAGATCCTGATGTAATTGCTTTCTCTTCAACTTAAATTTCAGAAATTCATATACTATCAATATTTAGTTTTAAAATATGAAAGCATATCCAAAGGCATTTAATCTACAATGGTAGGCAATTATGAGATTTGAAGATCAGTAAAATGGGTATAAATGTTTCTGCTGCTACTGTTGCTACCGCTGCTCTACCTATTAAAATGATAGTTTTCATTTCTATGCATGCAAGCACATTAGTAAAATCTAATTAGGGAGAATATAAGTTAAAATAAAACAAGAGAAAGTTCAAATAGAATCATACCTTTTCTTGACACTCTACTTCCACTTTCCCTGTGAGCCTGTAATATATAAATCTTCTTGAATCTGAGGTATAAACAGTATTACATCTACATTTTGAATATGGTTAAGAAAAAAAGTGATACCCAGCAACAATTTCAGTTTGGAGCTGTCTTTGGTGGGAGAGTAACCTTTCTTTCACAAATGAGGAGCCAGTCTCTTTCTCTGGCTTAGGGAAGTTGGAGGACTGAGGAGCAGAGCACAATGCCATTGACTTAGCGATGTGTCCTAATTTGTGTGGCCACTTTTTTTTTTTACATTTGTAAAAGATCTGCTTTTTTTGCTGAGCATAGGTTAACTTCCAGATTCAGACTCATGATAACAACAGCCACAATAAAAACGTATGCATCATGGGTTGGCTGCATTGGGATAATCGTTTGGACTTGCATCATGCCCTTGGAATTGCTATGCTAACACTCAAAATACTTCTACAAAATTTTATTTCATATTGCCACAATATCAAAGCAACATTCAGGTAGCACTGTGTGCTGACAGTGCACACTCAGAATAACCAAAATTGTTCACATTCTGGGACCCACTGATTACCTTCATAAAGGAGATATGGGACCCACTGATTACCTTCATATAGGAGATATGGGACCCACTGACTACCTTCATATAGGAGATATGGGACCCACTGACTACCTTCATATAGGAGATATGGGACCCACTGCCTACCTTCATATAGGAGATATGGGACCCACTGACTACCTTCATATAGGAGATATGGGACCCACTGACTACCTTCATATAGGAGATATGGGACCCACTGACTACCTTCATATAGGAGATATGGGATGTGTGATGCTGAGCAATTGTCTCATGAAAACACAACAACAACAACAACAACAACAACAACAACAACAACAACAACAACAACAACAACAACAACAACAACAACAATACTACTACTACTAATAATAACAATAATAATAATAATAGTTGCTCCATTCTCGTTTGGAAAATAAACTGCATCATGCTGGGAACGTCAGTAAACGCGTTACATGTATCAGAAATGTGGTATATTCAAGGCTAAGTGTGCCCGCCATACGCAATAGCCGGAATAACAAGTATTTTAACTGCTTTAGAATCCGAAACAGAGGCAAACGCGTGTCATAAGGTAATAAACATCTCTCCTCACTGAGAGAAGTGAAAGTTTGACTGCCGATGAATAAGAATGAGCGCATTGTGGGATACGCTGAGGGGCAGTGCGGCTGAAAGACTCGGCTGAACCCGAGATCTAGGGGAGCTAATTGGCTGAGTGGAAATGAGACAGACGAGGCAGCAGATGCTCGCGTGCCTTTACAACGCCAACCCCCAGTGACGCATTCCTCACACAAACTTTTGAGTGATCTACGGACTCCCCACCGTTAGGGTGAACCTCGTCCCCACTATGTTCCACCTGCTAGGATCTATTGTTGAGGGATGGGGGATGGTGGAGTCACCATCATTTCAATGACAAAGTTCAATGCCCTTGAGTGCACAAATTTTATTCATCAAGCACACAACACATGCGCCACTTTTTAAAGAGCGGGACATCTTATCTTGCAAGGCTTGCAAAGAAACGATATCTGCAACATACTACCTACAACAACTTTAGAGTTTATACTTGTTAAATGACGCAGTTTTATGTATTCATTTTATAAATTACATTTCCAAAATACCGCCTGTTTACTTGTTTGATTAAATCACGCATGTGATACATACATTTATCGTTGAAGTAGGCTATCTTAGAGAGAGAGGAGGGAGGGAGAGAGAGAGAGACAGAGGGAGATTTGATTACGTTTATAAATGGTTATACGTTTGTTGCTATTTTGGCCTTTTTTTATTTCGCCGTTGCACCTGCTTTAGGGAGCTTTAAGTGTTTACATTGTATCGATATTCCCGGATTTTCATCTTGAGTGACAGGAGGTGAAGGGAGAGTTCCTTTGTTGAGGAGCCGTACCTAAATGTATTAAGCCTCCATCTGCTTCTAGAATTTGCAATCTTCCTTTTAATGTCTTTTTTCGGCAAAAGACGACAATATTCCAAACCGTGCACAACTTGTTTAAATCCAACAGTTCAACTTCTTTGTGCTGGGAATGTGATTAAACCCATAGTGCCTACAGCAATAATTACATTATCGCTTTGTGAGTGCCCAGGGCTCTGGAAGCAAAACGTGACAAGATCAAACCACCAGCCCGTATCTAACTTCGTTAAGTTTCCAAAGAGTTTGCATAACCAGATTTAAGCGACAGCTCTGATCAAACTTTGCTGGTATGAATAAACAAAACAGTCTGAAGCTTTTTGTCGTATACAGCTGAGCTAAGATAAACATCTGCGTTTAAATTGTAATACAATCCCAGTCTCATTATTAGTGCGTCGCTCTGCTTTGGCGCGTGAGGTTATGTATTATCTTTTAACTTGTTATATCTTTTCCTCATGAGATATCTTTTCACTAAAATGAATTTAACTGGTTTGCTTTATTAGAACACTTTGAATGTTTACTGCGTCAACAACGGGACTACACACCAGTACAGTAAGTGTATGTCCAACGGATGGCAGTTTTAAAACAGATCACGGGTTCAGCTTTAGTCACGAGAAATTGAATAAACTAAGCACCAGTAGATGCAGTTTTTTCTTACTGTTTCAGTCACAAAAGTTGAAACAGAGCTAAAATAGAACTGCGTAATATTATCCACACATAGACTTTTGGTGTGTTTGGCATGGCTAGTATTCTGCCTCGACAGTCTATTTCAAACGTTAAATGCTGTAAAGATATCTTGGAAATCATATGTAAATACAAGAAACCCTGAAAGTAAAACACTTTAATGTTAGACAACAGACCTTAATATGGGATAATGTGCAAAATCACTTTAGATTATAAAACCTACGGTAGATTCGGGGGCAATGTGTAAAAATGTACATAAATCCCCGCAGAAAGCAAAGATTTAACTAATGGAATTGGATTATATCTGAATTGCGCTCTTCATGGTCACCACATCCATTTTGGTGTTTTTACATGGGGGTCTGCACCAAGATTTACGCCAGATGGCCAACGGATTCCAAAGCCCCAATATCTAAAACTCACATGGATGGTAATTTTGGAGATCAGGGATCTTAAAGAAACCGAATGTAGTAAAATTGTATTATTCACGAGGACAGAATGTTCATCGGCGTGACTCAGTGTGAAACACATTCATTAGAAGCAGAGTCTTTCAACATGATTAGCCACACTTCTTGGTTCAGATGAGGCACAGACAAAGTAGATTAAGAAAACGTTCCATGTGAAATTTTGTTGCATATATTGTTAAAGAAGCAGGGCTAAAACAGCCCATGGGATCCAATGAGATCATTGAGTTGGGGTTATCTTTCAATCATGTAACGTCCTTCACATTTTCCCTGCTATAACACTGTGTCTTATGAAGCTGTGCAAATATTCAATTACAATGCAAGCAGGAGCATTACACCAAAATGGTACATACATATGTTTATATGTCTAAAAAATTCAACATCACTCAGAATGTTTGTGGGGACATTTGTTTTCATCCTTAGTCGGCATTTAAAATATCTTTACATATACACGTGTGTTTTAAGTGTCAAATACAGAGCAAAGCATAATATAACTTAGACCAGCCAATATATGTCTATACTATGCTGTTTCAGATCGTGCCAGTTCCTCTGTAGAAGCCCATCCCTGTTATGTTAATATGTCATTAAAGAACAAAGCGAACCCCAGGAATAAAAAGTTTGTCCTGAGTTAGTCGCTTAGGCTTTTGTTAAGGCACGCTCTGTTGAAAGTGAATCCAAAAGGCGGGGTTTGCGCCACTCACTCTTTGTGAATCAATACATGCTCTGTTTTGAGTGGTCATCGAGAGGCTACCAGAGCAGCTCTTGATTTGGGAAACGTTTTGTCAGCGCCAAGGAAAAGCTGCAGTTTTAGTTTGGGGCGGGCTATTTGGGACAGCCAGTCTGCAGAGAGGCACCACAGACAGTGTGAGAACTCATCGGAGCGCGCACTGCTTGTAGCTGTGCTTCACTCAAATGCACAAGTTGATGTGTGCAACAGATCCGCCTGGGAGAGCATCGGTCGAACAGAGTTGTAATGTTTTCATATCGGTGAATCGCCAAAGCTCGGACCTTTTATTTCCGAGTCTACGCAGCAATCGTTCAGCCTTGGAAATGCGTTGGAACTAAACACAGCAAATAACTTTACAAAAAACATACCGGATTCGAAATGGTCAAGTTTTTAAAAGGACTGCTCTGAAACATTGTGTGGAATTTCTTTTACGGAGCTTACTGGTGATTCCCACGAAAATGAATACCTCCAAGGGAAACGTTTTGTGCGTTATATTTCTTCAAGTTATTCTGGTTGTGGCTTTAACGCAGTACGTTTCAGGTAAGACATTAAAATACAAGGTATACGAAGAACAAAAAGTAGGTACGGTGATTGCAAGACTCAAAGAGGACGTTTCTGATGTTTTATCCAAACTGCCAAGTTCCATATCTCCGCGCTTCAGAGCAATGCAAAGAGGGAGCACATCTTTCCTGTCTGTTCGGGAACGGGATGGGGAAATTAGCATTGGGGCTAAAATCGACAGAGAGAAGCTTTGTGAAAAGAATCTCAATTGTTCTATCGAATTTGATGTCATCACTCTTCCCACGGAGCACTTACAGTTATTTCATGTTGAAGTGGAAGTACTGGACATTAACGACAATTCACCACAGTTTTCCCGTTCTATCATCCCCATTGAAATATCAGAAAGTGCTGCAGTAGGGACAAGGATTCCACTGGACAGTGCTACGGACCTAGACGTCGGCGAGAACTCCTTACACACTTATTCTTTGACCCCAAACAACTTTTTCAAAATTGATATTAGAACAAGAACGGATGGGGCCAAGTACGCGGAACTTGTTGTGCTTAAAGAATTAGATAGAGAGGTGCAGTCCAGCTACCAACTCCAGCTAGTCGCTTCGGACAAAGGCGTGCCTCCTAAATCCGGCTCAACGCTTCTGAAAATTACCATCACCGATTCCAACGACAACAGTCCAGTTTTCGAAGAGCAAACGTATGTTATCAATCTTCTTGAGAATTCACCGTTGGGGTCTCTGCTTATTGATCTTAATGCAACAGACGCAGACGAGGGCACAAATGGCAAAATCGTTTACTCATTTAGCAGCCATGTCTCATCCAAAATATTTGAGACATTTAGAATAAACTCAGAAAATGGCTACCTAACGCTTATTAAGCCTGTGGACTTTGAGAACACTGCCTCCTATGAGATTGATGTTCAGGCTCAAGACCTTGGACCCAATTCAATGCCAGCACACTGCAAAATTATCATAAAAGTGGTTGATGTGAATGATAACAGACCTGCAATCAGCATTAACTTAATGACACAGGGAAAAGAAGAGGTGGCCTATATATCTGAAGCAGCCCCAATAGACACATTTGTAGCTCTGGTGAGGGTTGATGACATCGACTCTGGCTTAAATGGAGAGGTTGTGTGCCGGCTTCACGGCCACGGGCACTTCAAACTTCAAAAGACTTATGAAAAAAATTATATGATCTTAACAAATGTTTCTTTAGACCGAGAACGGAGGTCAGAGTACAGCCTTACAGTGATAGCAGAGGACAGAGGCATCCCAAGCCTCTCTTCCATTAAACATTTCACTGTCCAAGTTCTGGATGAGAATGACAATCCCCCTCGCTTTGAAAAGAGCAGGTATGAGATCTTTAAGTCTGAGAACAACCCTCCAGGGGCCTATCTCACCTCAGTGGTGGCCAGTGACCCTGATTTGGACTTAAATGGACAGGTCACCTATTCGGTTCTGGAGAGCTTCATTCATGGAAGCTCCATCTCTACCTACGTCACCATTGACCCCTCGAGCGGCGCTATCTATGCACTCAGGACGTTCGATCACGAGGAAATCAGCCGCATTTCTTTCACCGTGCAAGCAAAGGATTCTGGGAGCCCCCAGCTGCAAAGCAACGCCACTGTGGTGCTAACCATTTTGGATGAAAATGACAACCCCCCAGTCATCGTCATACCACAGCTATGGAACTACACAGCCGACATACCAGTCTCAAAGTATGCAAGTCCAGGGGACCTGATCACCGTTGTCAGAGCGACGGACCGAGACACGGGGGTCAACGCAGAACTGACCTGCTCAATTGCTGCTGGCAACGAAGAGGGTTTCTTTATTATGGACAAAAGGAAGTGTGAAATAAGGGCCAACGTCAGCATGGAGATGGTGCTGCGGGAGCACATTGAACTTGCAATAGTAGTCCAAGATAAGGGAACCACAAGGCTTAGCGCCAGAGCAGTTCTCAAATGCACCTTATATGAGAACATGGAGAGCCACATGCAGCCCATGCCGACAGGCAGCACCCTCCCAGCCCTGGACATCTCCAAGGTCATCATTATATCCCTAGCAGCCATATGTGCGGTCCTCTTAGTCATTATGGTCATGTTTGCTACCATGTGCAACAGGGAGAAGAAGGACACCCGGTCCTACAACTGCAGGGTGGCTGAATCCACTTATCAGAACCACCCCAAGAAGCCCTCCAGACAGATACACAAGGGGGACATAACCCTTGTGCCAACGGTGAATGGCACACTGCCCATCAGGTCCCACCACCGGTCACCTTCGTCCTCGCCCACCATGGAGAGAGGCCAGATGGGCAGCAGACAAAGCCATCACAGCCGCCAATCGCTGAACAGCTTGGTGACTATATCCTCCAATCACATCGCAGAGAGCTTTGCCCTTGAGCTTGCTCATGCCACCCCGCCAGTTGAGGTAAGTGAGCAAACCTGCTCAGACATATTTATAAAATGTGTTTTTTAAGTGTGAAATTCTTGCTTGTTGTAGTGCTGCTGCTGTAGACTGTATAAAAGCACAAATCTTCAATGGTCTCCACCAGGCAGTAAGAGCAAAGGGATCTGCTTACCTCCAAAAATGGCAGCAAGAGAGACTGACCACCATTATTTTGTTTAACTGTGCATAAGCTTTATCTATCTGATCATATTGCCATTTTGAGTTAATATGATTTGTGTTTCCATGTGCAATGTAGGCTTGAGCTTGTATCATTTTCAAATCACGTTGGTAGCATTCATGATTTTTGTTCCTCATTGTCTTTGTGTAATAACCTCGTACATCCATCACATGTTCATTCATCTGTCTCCATGGTCCCCTCCATTAGTATTCATTTTTATTTTTTATTTATTTATTTTTGATTATAGCAAGTCTCACAGCTTCTGTCCATGCTCCATCAGGGCCAGTACCAGCCAAGACCAAGTTTCCGCGGGAATAAATACTCAAGGAGCTACAGGTAATCCAATGCTGAAATGTGATGTGCTTAATTGAGCCGCGTGTTAGCGCAGGACCTGTCAGCCCCAGCCACGGTGTCTGCAGGCTTTCATTCCATCACCACCTGATTAGATTAACGATTGTCTCGACTGAGCCTGCCTAGACTCCCCTACCCTGTCCCAGGAGTGTCATTGGTTTTCACTGGGAGCTGGGCAGCCTCCTTGGTTGTGGTGTTTGAGAAGATGAGTTGAGAAGCGTGTCATGAGTTGGGGTGCCAGCTGTATCATCACATTGTGTGTTAGACACGCATAGAAAACATTTTTCGAAGCAAAGTCACCAGTGAATGGTCCCAGAGGCCACGGATTCCCTGACTGTAGTCCACCTCATAAACTCACAAGTGTTTTTCTTTTTTCATTCATCATGTGCAAGCAGTTAAACTGTGTCATCAGATCATTATGAAAAGACAGTTTGAATTATGTCAAAATGCCAAAATTCTCTTGGGGACATTGACATGGCGATCTTATTACAAGGACACTGTACTTCAATATGTATCTAATTTGTATCCCCATGTATAACAATTGAAAACACAAATTAGGGTGACTAGCCTTCATAGGCTATTAAAAAAATAAGATTTTCCAAATATTTCCTTCTATGCATTTGTAGTCCAAAAATCAATCATGGACTACAATCATGACAGATTTACTAGACTAAGGCCTGGAATAAATCAGTATTGGATTGAGTTCAGTATTCTTGACTTCAAATGCAATTGTACAAGACAATTTTGGTATTGAATGAATTCACAAATCCGTGAGGAAAAACATGGACATTTGGATTTGATGGTGTCGGATTCAAAGACAAATGGGGATTTAGGTCAGGCCTGTATTTTACCTAGCTTTTCTATAAATTAAAGTTATAATGGATAGCACAGTAAAGGTTTGCTGTATATTTTGTTTGTGTGTTTTTTTTCCAGATATGCCCTCCAAGACATGGACAAGTTCAGCCTGAAAGACAGTGGTAGGGGGGACAGTGAAGCAGGGGACAGTGACTATGACTTAGGGAGGGAGTCTCCCATTGACAGACTATTGGGTGAGGGCTTTAGTGAGCTTTACCTCACAGATGGCCACCACAGACTTCACCCTGGTAAGTATGGTCTTTTAGATAGCCCCATCACAGCTGTGACTGTTTTCTCCCTGACCTTGTTTCAACCCAGTATATACTCAGAAGCTTAAATTTTAGGATTACAGACTCCAAGTTTAAAATATGCATCCAAAATTTGCCTCCATCTCAGAATATTGATGTTTTTTTTTTTTCTTCAGAGAGAGATAAACTCAGAGCTGGTCCAAGAGTGCTTATCAGTAAATTAGTATGATTATGGAAAAAGTCTGAATAATCTGTTTTTTTAGGCGAGGAGCCTTCATGTTAAATAGTGTCTGAGACCAGATACAGATGCAGTTTTGAATTAGTATCTACCGTTTGAAATGCAATTTGTAAATGAACTACTTTAATCTTATTTTTAAAGGACTTCTGGCAACTGGGGTGAAATTAGCTCAAGTTTGATTTAAGTTTAAAAATATTCAGATTTTCCTTCATTTCTGAGTTGAATAATTATTGACCCCTGTGAAACTTGATGCATTCTTTAAAATGTCCCAGACTATGACTGTATAATGTAGAATTTTGTATGAATATTAAAATGAATATTAAATAAGGTGCCATATTTGATTTGTGAATTTTATTCTAGTGGGATATCTTTGAATTATGAATATAGAATAGACTGAGTTGAAAGGAGAGAGAAGGGTTTATTTTCATATTATGATATTCTTGAAAATGTATAAATCCCTCAAGCTGAATGACCTTTAACTGAAAATAATACTGAAAGGAACAAACATGGGCTGTAGAATACACAGTTTCCTAACACAGCCTACAGAGGAATTAGAAAAATTGGCTCTTTCTGATTGATCGCATTTTCATTAAAATGTTGAGCACGTCTCGTGTGCCATCTCTGCCCGCTCATATAAAAACAGTATTTGTGCCTGTCAGTCATCTATATACATTTCCAGTTAGGATGAGTGACAGCTTGAGGCTTTCAAGTCTGAACTGAGGAAAATTCACAGTAATTGCTCTCAGCATTACTCAGTGATTCCTCAAGAGGCCTTCATTTTAAAGTTGGCTGTTTCTATTCATCCTGTTGTGAGATGGATAACAAAGCCTTAACATGCCCGTGTGCCTTTCTGCGTCCCCTGCAGCGATGAAACTGTGCACGGATGAATGTCGGGTCCTCGGGCACTCGGACCAGTGCTGGATGCCCCCTCTGCCCTCTCCCGCCTCCTCGGACTACAGGAACAACATGTTCATCCCCGGCGAGGAAAACCAACAACCGTCCCTGGAGGAGGACCAGCAGTCTGTTGATTCCGGCGACCGGAAGAAGAGCTTCTCCACGTTCGGTAAAGAGCCCGGCGCCGGCGGGGGCGAGGACGGGGCCGGAGACCTCTGCGGTGGAGCCTCCCTCCTCTCTGAGATGAACAGCGTCTTCCAGCGGCTTCTGCCCTCGCCGGATGGCTATGCCGAAGTCACAGAGGTGGATCGGGCCGGGTCCCTGGAGCGGCGCAAGGGACACCTGCCTGGGAAGTCCAGCACGTACCCCCAGGGAGTGGCGGCATGGGCGGCCAACACCCACTTCCAAAACCCGGGGAGCAGCATCGGCCTGAACCAGGTGGGCCACCTGGGCACCCAGGCCCCACTCAAGTGGCTGCCAGCCATGGAGGAGATCCCAGAGAACTACGAAGAGGATGACTTTGACGTCCTCAACCACCTGCAGGTCAGCCGCAGCGACAGCAGGCATGAGATCATGGACGCCAGTGAGCTGGTGGCAGAGATCAACAAACTCTTGCAAGACGTCCGGCAGAGCTAGACACGCAAAGGAAGCCCTTTTCTATTCCATATTTATGGGAGCAAATGAAACGAAGAACTGCGGTGATCATTCCAATTGCATTTATAATGTAAATGTGTCTGTGAATGCAAACGATTCAAATATGTTGTATTTTATTGTTCGGTACAGTGTACACAATGTGAGTGTAATGATCTTTGTATTTTAAAAATACATTTGTACTCTTTATATTTATATATAAATATATGTGTATGTGTGTGTGTGTGTGTGTGTGTGTGTGTGAGTGTGTGAGTGTGTGTGCAAAATGAATCAAAAATCTATTTTTATACTCAAAAGTGCATGTTGTGAAAATGAATCATGACTCTGACGATGAGTCAAAAAAGTCTCTTGCTGTAAATAAATGTATTCAATGGGCACAATTATTGGTTTTGGGATGTGGGTGGGAACAGTTGCACAAAAAGGCAAACATAGCCTGACAGTATTACATTTGTAATTGTGTTTATACAATAAGTAAAATAAAGGAGGAATTGGTTGAGTAACAACATATCATCATAATTCACATGACATTTCCTTTTTCCACTCATAATTTGCTGTCCAAAGGTAACTGAATTCACTTTTCATCCACTGTCCACATTTAACTGCTGTGTTCATTGACACTTCTTTACTGTCTTCTACATGCCACATTGGAGGATTTCCCTATTTACAGAGAAGTTATGTTCTTTAAAATGTATTCAGGTTGTGTTCCATTAGATTAAGCACTTCGTTTGAATTTTCTTCTAACTGGCCTTGAACAAGCTGTCAATTCTCTTAGAGCGCCCCCTGCTGTTTAGTGAGATGAATTACTGTTCTTAAATTAATGGGTAATAATGTGACACATTGAGAAGAGCGGTAAGGAATTAGTATAGATGACAAGAACATAAACGTCTATAGCATGTCAATTATTTCGAATTTTTATGTAAAAAAATTATAAACAATATAATATGAAAACAACAGTATGAATTCCACATCGATAGTAATGAAAAACCCTAACGGTATTCACGAGTTAGAAAATTATTTTAACATAACGTATACATGAAATATTTTACATTTTCACTGGAAATTACACTTCCTCATCATAGACTAACATACAATATTACAATGGATTAATGATGGAAAATAATTGTTATGCTGAAATATTTACACCGATACTGAGAACTTGGCATACTGAATAATGACAATACATGAATCAGTAAAAACTGTAACCATGCGATTACGATTGAGGGTGCTCAGTAGTTGTTTTTTTTTTTTTTTTTTGTTTTGTTTTAAAGAGCAACCCAAATAAAGCAATTAGTAGGATTTTTGCTTGTTACAAACTTAAAAGGTTTGCAAATACGTATTATGCACCGTGATATAGAGACCTCTAGGGATCACTTCGATAAATTGCATAACTAAAGCAAAGCGTTAAGAATTCAGTCTCGAACAAGCATGTTCGAAAACAAATCTGCACGATTATTAAATTATAATGTGGCTTTGATTACAAATATGAAAGGGTAGCCTGTTCTTTTAGGTTACACCTTAAAGCAGGGTTTATTTATTGATATTTTGGTATGGAAAGAATCATCCTCCCAAATAATAAGACGACGCAATACAGGGAAGTAACCGAAGCCGAATAACGTAACGTAGAGAATCGTTTCTCCTGTCTTAGTAATGCGAACGAGGTTTGCATTTTATATGCATTTTTTAATCATTTTTACTGTTTCATGGATTACCTTGGCTAATTACCACCGCATTTATTCAAAAACTGTGATTTCTTAGTATTTTGTCTTTTTAGTGTTGGACAGCTCTTCGACTAAATCAAATGTTATTTGTATAAAACTGACATTGATGCATTCTCAAAAAATAAATATGCTACAGATCGTGTAACATGTTCACTGTCTGTTCGTGGCGGTCCTTGGTGTAGTGTTCGTTACTGCGAATAGAGTTCTTTACAAAAGGATGATGGATGCATTGGGGAGAGTGACTCAGGTGGGTGGGGACGCGGTCACTGCTGAGTGTTTTAGGCGAACATGTTTCAGGGGAACACGGCCTGCCAGCTGATTGGCCACGATGTGTCTGTAACACTTTCTTTCCTTGAGTCTCAAAACTGATTCAAGACATGGCTCGCTCTGCATTCAGTATGGATGTAGGGCCAAATGAAAAAATAAACAAAAATATTTTTAAAAGTAGCAAAATCTTGAGACATGCAATTTGTTGGTAGTCTTCAGTTAGACAATTTTGTTTCTTTTTTTAATAAATAATTGTTTTACTTTCATCAACAAAATATAAACAACTCCCGAATCTTATGACAGCTTGGGAAAACTGCGGTAATTGTGTGATTCAGTTCATTCAGAACACAAGTTTTCAGAACACAATACAAATCTTAAAACACTGCATATTCAAACAACATATGAATATTTATGAACCAGGAAAGACATGGGCCACTCTGTACCTCCTGATCTGCTCCAGTCCTTCTCGGAATGAAATTTTTATACAATTTTTGAATGTTCTCAGATGGGACATTGGACCATTTATCAAGAAGCTAAGCCTCTAACCAACTGATAAATGAAATGTATGTTCCACAATTTGCCATAAAACTTAAGTAATGTTTAAATCTAGTGATTAGGGTGGCCATGGATGGTGTTTGACTTCAGGCTCTTGAATCTGTTTGTTTGTGGACATTATCAACTTTTGATATGGGAATGTTAAACTATGTTGGCATAATAGAGTGCATCTGGTCATCTGAAATGGCATCATATATTAAAAATAACTCTACCTTGCAGAGCAATAACCCAATGAGTTCCACAAAATGGCTGCCCTTACCATATCTGGTCCTTCACCATGCTTATCAATTTCTGTGACTGACACAGCTGTCATTTTGGCATCAGCCAATTAGAAAAAAAAAAATCTGTATTTCTGCCATAATTTTTCAAATAAAATCACATAGAAAAGAGCACTGACAACTTATTTAGTGATTTACTTTGGTGTTCATAATGAGGTCTGTATGTTGTCTATTATATTTTGTTGCAGACAACTCATAAATCTTCCATTTGCACTTGCAATTGTTTCAGTTGTAACAGGTATTATATCTGCACATATATGGATAACATATGAGTTACTAAAAATATATGAGTCTACATTATTGTCAACCCATGAACCTTCACTTTGGCAGGTGTATTAGACATATAGACACAATCTTAAAAAAATAAAATGAAACACTCATCACAATGTTTGTTGTGGGTCAGAAGAGGAAAATGCCCTTTGTGCAAACAGGTTTGCTCCCCATCCCAAAATATATTGAAGCTATAAATTGAAAAAAAAAAAAAAACACAAATAAACAAACAAGTAAAAAAAACACCCATGGAATCAAATATAATATCACACATTTACAACAGAAATAGAAATGTCACAGATCTGGAAATGCTCTTTCTCTGTACTTTCCACCATGTGATCTGTCCCCCTGCAACCCACCTTTACAAGCCATGCTTTTTAGCCTGTGGTACAGTCTTGCATTCTTGTTCTAGAACACTTTCAAGTGTTTCCTATTGTTCTGAGAAAGAAATGTACCCAAAGGCTAAGGAGAACACAGAGAACACTCTGGAGACCACAGCAAAACAACACTCAATTTCTTCTACCATTTACTCAACCTTCTGAAAAAAAAAGAAACCTCCAGAAGATGGAGGAAACATAAACTTTAAATATTTACATCTGATCCTGAAATGTAACTGTATGCAACTGAGATAGAGAGTAGACAGTCATACTCCTGTCAGAGACATTCCTTATTAAAAAAAAAAATATATATTTATTTAAATTATATTTAAATGTATTAATGTAAAATAGAAGCCCACTGAAGCGATAGCATCTTTTTCAGTCCAGTCCCCTCCTAGCAAATCCATTCCAGCAATTCAACTACATTTCCATATGTAAGTACATGTACTGTTGGATATTTGTATTTCTGTTCATTTAACTGAGCATGTATGTGTGCACAAAGACATGATTGTAACCCTACCCTTAAGTTGTCTTTATAGCTGATTATCAGAAATCAATCCTTCAAATAAACATGTCATTTTTTATTTCAAATAAATTGTAAGATGTTAAAAAGCTATTCATATTGCCTAACTGTTATCCTAAAAACAAAGCCAGGCAGTGAGCTAGCCATTCCTTGTTTGGTAAGGTCAACTCACTCAGTTGATAACTGATGCCTGCTCAGAGGCTAGCCGAGATATTTTTTTTGACCCTTGATGTCAGGGGTAATCCCAATAAATGTGGAGTGCTTTGGTGGATAGTGCAGATTGTAATCCTTTGTAGTGTCAAATGTTTGTTTTAGAGCACTGGTTTGTTGTCAGGAGGCAATGTCCTGATCATGAATAGGCAGAGAAATATATTATATATTTACAATGATATATCAAATGACATTAGACAGTAGAAATCCAAGTTTATTAGTTTATGAATACCAAACAGTTATCAAATGTATACATGTGATATATGACTCTCATTATTTTACCTGTAAGGTTGAAAACTTTGATATTAAACGGATCTGGTGAAATACCTTTGAGCCATGTTAGACATTTATTGCAGTAGGTCTGAATTGTTTATAATGCATAGTTGCATTCAGGTGCTTTGGTTTCTCCTCTGTAGAGCTGACACCCAAGTTAGATTAAATTTACCTATGAGATGCCTTTTATTGGCTTAACTTTGCCTAAGAAATCAATCTTGAAGGTCTGGACAGAATCTTCGATTAGGTTAAAATGAGTTTGGATGTTGCTAGAGGAGGGTTTCAAATATTCAAAAAAATATATATAATGGTATTTAAAACACATTAATTATTAACTTTGGCTCACAAATAAATGCAAGTGTTCATCCTCATTGATCCTCAGCAGTCATGGAAATTAACTGGTCAAAACTGTTTTTGTGAAAATTTATGTTCATTTGTTAGTTAAAGTCAAGTGAATGTGGATAAAGGAGGTTTTAGTATTGAGCATCATAGTAATGAACCAGTTTTTGCAAACTATACTGGGAACAATTTTTCTCGACAAGTCTGGAAGGAACTGACAGTGGATCTGGTTGACTGAGCATTTCTAGGAGTAAATACATTCTAAGCTTTCATTATGTGCAATAAATCCTAAAAATGTGGGTACCCACATTAAGAACCATCAGACATGTCTGTCTTGATGAAGTTGAGACCTTTGTGAGCATGCTCAGATGTATGGAGCTTAAGCACATCAGAGACACATCAATTCACACTTGAGACAGGCTGACACTGTATTCATCTGAAAGGGCAGGTCCATCTGGGGTTTCACTTCATGTAATTAAATGAAGTCATCCTGATAATTTGCCCGGAGTGCCCATTTCTTTAAATGCGTCAGAAATAAAACCCATTACGCAGTTCTGCAAAGCATGGGTGGCTTAACTGAACACTACACATATACCATATATAAATTTAAAGAGGTTTGTTGCCACATCACAGCCTCTTAAATGTAGAAATGCAAATGTGCCTTGTAAAACATATTGTATGTTGTAAGCCCACGCAAACAAAAGTAAAAATGTATTATATATGTATTCATATAGTGTATGTGCATTATGTTTGTGTCTCTCTAAATCAACATGGTGCAGCTGCTACAATATGCATGCTTAAATTAAAAGTGCCATCTTGGTAATAATACAGTCTTTTTTGTTAATTGAACTGAAATATGACAAAGAGATAGTTACGGCCTTGGGCAAAATAACCTGCCCGTGGTGACGTCTGACCTACTGATTATGAAAGTTGTCACTCAAAAGTATGCAGTTTGGCAACTTCAGTGAGGGTCTCAAAGGCAACGGATTTGGTTCTGTACGACATAAATACAATTTGGAAGATAAACATGGATTTACACAGTACGGCACTTGTTAGGGAAGGCTCACAGAACACAACAGTTGCTACAGAGAGTAAACAAATCCTTCCCTGAACAATAACCTTGTTTACAAACACATAGCAAACAATTCTGTGGTTCAAGGGCTCATGGGATTTTGTAAAGGGATAATGTAAAGTGATTCTGCATCATTACAAAGGTACATAATTCAATTATAATTTTCGCACAATGGAACTGAATGTGTAGTATTGTACTGCAAGCAAATAGAACTTTATTGTGAAAAGCTACAGCAGTGGACTGCATAACAGACAACTATTCCTACCGGTGCAGTGCATTTGTTGTATGTGTTATTTGTAATATCTGAACTACCTTGCTGGCCAGGGCTCAATGGGAGCTTCTTGGTAAAAACGAAAAAAAAAAAAAAAAAAAAAACCAAAGGTTAAAAAAACAACTGACAATAGAAATAAGTACATATTCTTCAAAACAGTGAAACCTGTACATTATTCTGTGCTGCTTCAGACAAATATTGTACAAGCAAAAGAATGGACAACACCGAATTATTGAAAACCTAACACAGGGTTGTCAAACTCAATGTCCTGAAGGCCTGCAGTGTATGCTGCTTTTGGGGTTTTGTTGGATTTAGGACCTAATTCAGATCCGTGCTTCAGTGCTTTCCTGCATAACTTATCATTGTGAGAATGGGAGACTTAAGCAGAAAATGCACTTAAGCGCAGGTCTGAACTTGGCCCTAAGTGCTTAATTTAAGTCATTGATTGGTTCAAAAGTCCATACATCACTTTCAAGGCCTAAACTGGCTGCTGATTGAATGGAAACCAAAAAAAAAAAAAAATTGGAAATTCAGAACTATGGAGGCTCTCAAGGACTTAAGTTTGACATCACTGCCCTTGCCATTTCTTTCTCCTGCTTTGTATAGACAGCGCAAAACATCAAATCCAATATTCCCTGAACAAATCAAATCATGCATAATGTTCTGGTGAACAATTATTTTTAAAATTATTTCAAATTAATTGTCTAAAATAAATAAATAGAAACACAAAACACAAGTAGTACATAGGACACAGAAGAGATCGATCTGATTGTGTGTGGAAATTCTTGTGCAGCTATATGAAGGGACCAAAACGCTGCTGTCTTGTTTGTAGATTAGAACCAATAGCTCAACAACTGCAGGTGGAGACAGACTCTTGGGTAATAAGCTGTCTTGAGGTATTTCACGAAGTGATGCATATATATATATATGAAATACATTCTCATATTGAAATTCATTCTTGTAATAGTTACGCTTGTGTTGACATATAAAAATAGACATATGTAAGGCTACAATTTCAACTTTTTTATGAGCAGCCCATGCAATGTAATGTTCAAAAATATCCAGTAGTTAATGGAACATAGAGGATGTTGTAATGCTGAGATGGGAGTGAGTGCCATCTTTCAATTGATTCTTCCATTTATGGCTCCCTAGCATTAGAGAAAATGGATTTCTTACTCAACAGTGCCCTAGAAGAGCAGTGTTGCTGTTTTTCCCTCAGAGAGTTTCCTCCTCCCTTCCAATGCCAGGAACTGGGCTCCACAGATGCACATTGACTGAAGGGTATTTAAGAAAATGGAGCCCTGCTCATTTGAGTACATTGTGTGAGTTATAATATGTATTGTGTATTGTGTGTGTGTTGTATATATATATATATATGTTGCTGTTGAGAAAAACATTTTGTAAAGGGTTCACAAACATTGGTGTCAATTCCAAAAGCCCCTAGGGCCTCTACCTCTAAATTAGGGCAGAACATAATTGATCTATACCAGAGAATATGTTTTGCTGTAGATATGATAGAAGCTTTGGAGATACAGACCCTGGAGTTATGGAAATACCAGTCAACTAAACATAAATCTGTGAACAGTGAAACCATTTAAATGCTTTACCTCTTTTTTCACCCAGCTTGAAATGCACAGTCATATTCATAGCACCCAGTCAGTGCTGCAGCTCCCTCTGTGAGGTTGTGAAAATGCAGATTAGCGCATGCCCTCCTCTGAAACACGTGATGTCACACTACATGAGTCAGGGGAGGATGTTTACTGCACAGCCTCATGCAGACTGACTGTGAGGGTCACACTGATCAGTGAGGGTCGCTGGTAAGCAATGGCACACAGACATTCCTGTGGACTGGTCCCTCCTTCCCTGAGTGACAGTAAGACCATCGTGATGCCTTGCTTATGGTTCTGTCCTGGTTACTCATTGGTTAAGTTCAGATGAAGGTTTATAGCTCATTCAACAAAAATAATGTGAAAATATAGTAAATAACAAGTCAACTCAATGAATGGTTGAACTTATTAAAAATCTGTACATTATGATGTAACATGATTAAACATTTCTTATTTGATTATATATTTCATTGAACATCTCCATCTTCAGTACTTGACTGTCTGTGAGGTCGTACTGTCTGAGATAAATAATATACATGAAATGTTCTTAAAAGTGAAATTGTACTCTGTGTTGCTGAGACACTTAAATGTACCTGCATGGGTCCTCAAGTTTGGCAACAACTGCTGGAGGCCAATGGATAAGAATAATTGAATATATAAAGCTGCACCATTGTTCTTCCTCTCCTTGCTCTGCAGACTGGCCTCCATTGGAGTAATTTCAAACAATTAATTAACACACCTGATGCCTGGGAATTGGCCCCACGAGTGCCTTTCAGTCTGCTCTGGTCCAAGTGGAATAAAACCAATTGTAATCACTATTCTGACTAATGCTTACTCATTCTGTGCTGATGGACAGCCAACCAGCCCCCTCCCACTCCATTTTCTATTGACGATCCTACTGGCTGAAAGGAGAACAGACAGGCTGTGCCCGCTCGGCTCTGTTGTGCATTTATGCTCGGCCCATATAGCAAAGTTTGCAAACAAGCACGGATTTTGCTGTAATTATCCTGATCACAGTCCACAACAGCCAGACACCCATGTTTGTATGTTCTGCCCATTTTTTTTTGTTTTGTCCACAAGGAAATTTTTGGGGGATGTAGTGAGCACCAACCCAGTAGTATTGTGACAAGGCTCTATGTGTAACTAACAACTGTGGGTGAACATTTTCAACATGATGATTAATAAAATCCAGTCAGCAGGTGATTATTTGAAAAACTAAGGACATCCAGTGATTTCTGTTTTAATGGTCCAGGCTAATGGTGCAATGGTCAAGACAGACTATGTTTCCTTGAGTAATTGCTATGGTTTTTACCATGTAATACTTATCTCACACAAGTAGAATGTGACAATAATGTGATCCTAGCCGTTACACTCCAAACTGCTATGAAATACTGCTCTGTCACAAATGTCACACAAATATGGGTTTTCAAATTGATTAATGAAGCACCCATTATTGCATGTAATAGTCTTTTTTTTCTTATTGGGCTATATGTTTCAACTGTCAAAATGAAGCCCCACATTTATGTTGTAATGCACAGGGTGATCTATTTACTGTTTAGCTTAGGCTGCATGTTAAGTAGTGAATGAGGGTTTGAAAGGATGACTTTGAGAAATGACTCATTTATAGTGCTGTGTACAAAAGAGCATGGTAAACATGAACAGTTTTGTTGTTAATGTTAGAGGCATAACTGACTGGCTCAGAATAAGCCTTGAGACCAGAAGGAAAACCAATCCACAAAGTTTGGGAGAATAATGCTGACACGTTGTCTCTGTTTTTGTGTCTGGCCTATTGAGCTCTGTTTATTTACTGGATTCAGGGTTGGCATCCACTGATGGCTTGAACGATTGCTGGTTTTTAAGCCGAAGGCTCAGCTAACCTGCCCTCAGGGTTGTCTTTGTGTTGTGTTTGTCATCTGTGAGGAAAACGTTACTGTTTGAATCTAGCTACTGTTTAATAATTATGTATCATGTCAACTCTGCTTGTTTGGCAATTAATAGGATAAAATAATCTGTTTTATTTATTGGTACCAAACTGCTAATTGCCACCGTGTAAGTCACTTTAACGTCAATGCTAGGAAAACTCCAGCAATGCAGTACTGACATTGTCCAAGGACACTGCTTTTTCACCAATGGACAATAGAGTACCACTCCTCCCAGAAACACGAATACACGCCAGGCAAATTCTTTGGTATTGGCATACCTGCTGCGGCCCCTATATATCATAATGCAGGTTTCCCGATTCAATGTAGCAATCTTTGGCATGCCCTGATCATTATTTATTTGTTATTATTATGTTTATTATGCTAATTCATATTATTGTGCTGTTGATGATAATGATGATTTTAATGGTTATATGTTGTTGCTTATTCTATTTACATCTCTGTTGTTTTTATGAAAAAAAAAAAAAAAAGAACCATGCTGCAGACCTGACTTTAAATGTAAGCATTCATGTTGGTGAGCTTGTATATAGAAAATGTTTGATAGAGTACAGACTTCACTAATGGAACACCTGGTTTCATTCTTTAAACAGTAAGAACACGAACATCACCACTAGAATGCAAATCCTTGTCATTTTTCCTTTTAAAATGTTATCCTATTACAAGATGTAAACTATTTAAGGCTGCATAGCCTTTGTAGTTAGACATAACAATAAGCCTTTTGATTGGCTAACCTGTGTGGTCTGTGTGACATAAGGTCATCATGAAACTGGATGTTGTACGTGCCCATATTAGCATTTTTCTTGTGCCAGTCACACCGAGCTGACAGAGGTATAATGAAGCCATTATCACTATTTACTGGGAGAGATGTATAGTGTAGATGTCAGCGGGCGATTTGAGAGTTAATAAGGGGGGATGCCACCCCCCTTGTTAACAAAATGACCAAAATGTATCCCCCTTTTTAACCTGTCACCCCCATCTTACATGTGTATGTGTTGGTTGGTGGTGTGGCGGCAGGGGGGGGGGGTGCTCCCATTGAGCTATCCCCCCTGGTAAAAATGAACAAATCACCTACTGGCAGATGTACATTGAGGTTCACACACCCCTGCTGGCACACAAGTCAGTGATGGAATAATGCTGGCAATTTGCTGGAAGTATGTTCAATGTGAAAGCACTTCAGCTATTATTTACATGCAAGTACACTTCAAAATAGTGTCAAGGCTACAATAGTAATGTAGATTTGTCAGAGCTGAGAATTCCAAATAATTTTAATGAGACATGACAGGTCAGTGCACCAGCCCTGGATTTAAACAAAACCAGTAAGCCACCATTAATTAAAGCAGAATTAAATCAGAATTTAAGAAAAAGACAATACAAGAAAATCTTCCAAGACAAATCTGCGTTTGTGTTATAATATAAAGTGAGGCATGATTCCTCAGGGGGAAAGTCACTCTGTGCCACAGGATCTGCTGCCGGTTTCTATCACTGTGCAGCTTTTTTCTTTACAACCAATTTGACTTTGAAAGGGAGAAGGATGACACAGCATACAACACATTTGAAGGAAAGTGAGGCCTACAAGGCCACTGTCTGACCAGCGTGACCCTCATTATGAGTCCTTCCTGGTTCTTTGGCACCCATTCATATCTGGGAAACAAAACCAATGTGGCTGAAAAGATTTGATAAGGTGAGGTCATGCTAAATTTACTACTGGACAATGGATGCATGGGAGACTCCATTCAATCCTTCACTTTCAGTGAGTCATAAGCGGGCAGTGGAGTGGTACCCCTCCGCCCTGATAGCTCATTGCTTGCTCATTCACAGATTCAGATACCCACATTGTGGAGCTGGTTTCAGATTTTAAGTGATTCTCCAATACTAAAGATTGGACGAGGCACATGCTAAGTATGGTTCAACCACAATGTAGCATCTGTACTGGTACTTGACAACTGTTGGCAAGAGAGATTTCTACTATCTGTCTACTGTCTGGCCCAAAAACATTACATCATGTCAGACTGTCAAATAGACTGTGAGTCAATTTCTAACAAACTGACTCCTATTGACCAAGAAAAACACTTACTAAAAAGGACACACAAGCTGGGCTGTGAGTTTAAGGCTAAGAAAAAATAAGCATCACCAGTGTAAGCTATCAAAGGGGTGGTGAAATTTGAAAGTGGTGAAAGTTTTGGCTTGAATTGATTTTTGCTGCTCAAAGCCCACAGGTGTTTATTAAGGCCAGGCAAATGCAGTCCTGGTTCTGCAAATTGTTGATGCTGTTCCTCTAGATTTTGTCCTGTTCCTGAAGCCCAGTCAATGGCAGCTATGTAGAAGTATTCACCAGCTTATGTCATTTGAATTGATGTCCAGGGAACCGAAGTGACTGAAACTTGACTGAGAATGCCCTTTCGTCTGCGGGTGGCTTATTTTCAACATGGACAGGCAGTAACATATGCAGATTAATTCGAAGATTGATTTGAATAAATACATTTCACAAATGATATTGGTTTCTCAGCTTTGTTGTACAGTTCATACCTCTGCCATCTGAAAGATGCCTGCCATATAGAAATGGCAGAGACTGTGTGCCTGGATGGAGCAGATGGCCTGCTCTTTACATGATGTATTCTTAAGTTATTATTTTGTTGGCTTTTTTTGTGTTTGTGTATGTATTTTTGTGTATGTATTTTGCCCCTCTCTGCATATTAGGTGGCCTAGGAAAGATATACTCAAGATGTTTTGGTTTTACCTAAATGGCTACCAACTGTTCAAGAGAGGGGTGTATATCTTGTAGGGGCGTGTTCCTGGGCTGGTAGAAATGAGGTCCCAAAGACAAACAGCATCCTCTCTGTGGCCCAGGTCATTGTGAGGAGCGAGTAGTCAGACCGTATGGTAAATTTGTGATATGCTGGAGTCAGCGGGTGACTTGTCATGACCCGGCAGGAGCGGTTTCCTGTTTAACCCAGCGGTCGGACGCAGCAGAGGGGGAGCACCGAGCCACATCCGCAGTGGCTGGCCGAGCTCACCGGCGGTATTAGGAAACCGCTGCGTGGATGTTCAGCATCAAGCTGCGCGCGGGTAGGGGAAGCCGCGCTTCCCCACCTGCCTCCAACAAAGCGAAATACAAATAATGGGGAAAGTGTGCTCCACACGGGAAGTGACTGTTACCACTCTGATAGACTTCATGCAGAGCCTCCTTCTCACCCACTGGGGTAGCACCTGCTCAGGCACCATAGTGTCTACATTAACACTATAGCTAAATGCATAGATGTGTAAGCTCTTATACTTTTAACTGGAATGGAAAAAAGCATCAATTTTGTTATACCCCACCCTTCCCGTCACATTGTACAGTTGCAGTTTTTAATTGTATGGATAGGGCCCAATCCAAACACCTTGTCTAAAACCCCCCCTCCCTACACAAACACACAAAACAACAATGACAAAGGATGAAGAAAAACAGGATTAAAAACACTAGAAAGGGAAACTAAAGATCAGTGTTCAGCACGTATGGCTTTCTACCATATTTTCATGCATTTAAAAGGATGGTTCATATATAATGAGAGCCATGCTAATTAAAATATAGCTTTATTCAGGCAAGGTGAAAAGTTGTGACAGTGTTTTCCATCAGGGAGAGGGTATGCAAAGAGATGGATTTGCAGTGTTGCCTTCAGTAGGTGAATGTCATGGGTACCAGATCCTACATCTACACTCTGAATTGTGCTGTTTATTTCCCTTATTAAGGGATGATAATTCACATTTTAGAAATCTAAAATCTATCAATCACACCTTTCTTTCTTGTCTAATCAAAAACAAATCAACATTTTAGTATGCAATGTATGTAGCACTGTAGTTTATCTTAAAATCAGTAGATTTATGATTATCTATAAAGAGCATAGTGGATATGTTGTCCAGTTTTCACCAGCGACTTTTATTATAATTATGATGATGATGATGATGATGATGATGATGATTAATGATGATGATGATGATTATTATTATTATTATTATTGTTATTATTATTATTATAGAGAAGAAGAAAAAGAAGAAAAAGAATAGGAATAGTTTGTTCATGGGCCCTAAAAGGCATGATCTTTAAGGTTGTCCAACTGACACATTAATATGATTTTAATATTAATGATTGATTTATTATGATTGATTTAACTGAGGTCGGAGTTCATGATTACTCAGCTCAGATTAAGTTGCTGATGCATCCATATGAGGTTTATTTTCCCACACTAGATGGCACTGTTTCTTTATCACAGAGGGATGATGATTAACCAAATACTTTTTGGTCAATCAGCCCATGAAACATAGACTGGGGTGAGGAACCTCCACATGTTTCCCCTCTGAAATACCTTCAGCTTTAAAGAGTGTCTCTGCCTTATGTGAGAAAGTGTGATTGAGAGTGTGACTGGATGAGTGTGAGCGAAAGAGAGAGAGAGAGAGAGAGAGAGAGAGAGAGAGAGAGAGAGAGAGAGAGAGAGAGAGAGAGAGAGAGAGAGAGAGAGCAAAAGAGAGGGTGTTAGTATGACTGTACATATTCTTTATTGTTCTAGCACAAAAAACATTTCAAATTCACAGGCTTGTTGCATCCAATTTGTTCAATTGTTTATCTTGTTTATTGTGCCAAAAGCTTCTTCAGCTTCCGGACACAATGGAAGGGTATGAGTTCCACATATATTGGCAGACATACAACCTGGATACCAATATGCTGTGTCTGACATTTTGTTCGAGGCAAACACATGCATATTTATACATTGTCCTGACCTTACACATGGATTTTGAACAGTTTGTTTCTTTTAATGCCAATCAATTACCCGTTATGGCCTCTGTTGAAGTTATATATGCACCCCCTAAAATGTGCCAGAATGCTACAGCATGACTTTATGAACTGTAATCAAAGTACTGACTGGGATTTATTTCTTTATTTTGCAAATGGAAAGATATCTCTGAAATTCTCTGTATGCAAAATTGCATTCCTCCTTCCACTATTGTCCAGGGATAGTGGTTGCTAAGGCCACGTTGCTATGGAAGTGATGTCATGCTTGGCTCTTCCCAGGGAATGAAGATGGTACATGAGGGAGACAACCCATTGTGTAATTATACTGTCACTTGTTTTGGGTGATACTGCTTCTCCTGTTTTCTGAGGGGCAGACTGGAAACAGCGAACACAAATAGATTTGGTACATTTAGAAATTGTCTGTTTTTTTCATTAGAAAAATAATTGTAAGCTTTAATATTCAGTAGTTTAACTGACATGTTGTTTCTGTAATCAGTTATCATTTATTATTTGGGAGGGAAAAAAAAAAATCTGCTCTAGCTCTGTCTCAACTGATAACGCACCCAAGGAGGGCTTGGCTCCAGGCAGAAAGGGGTTAACACTGTGACACACACACAACAGCTAATAAGATGATGGTTTGGGCTTCTGCACAGCACTTGTCACCTGCCCTATATGAGAGATGACACCAGGCAGGGGATGCTAATGGATGATTTCGGAACAGCAGGTTGAGTCACATCTGTGTGAGTGTAGGATGTGATGCGTATTCAGCCTAAGTGATGAATTCTAACAAGGTGAGAGGTCAGGGCATTTTATTCACATGGTCCATGGCCTGCTGTATTATTTAAATGGAAGGGAACTATAGGGTCAATGTATGCTACTTTCCCATTTACCACCACGCAGAATCAGGGCCAGACTCTTCTATTCCAACTAGCCCGGATTGGCTGAATGACAGGCACACCATACTCCCATGTATGGGTGGTAGGGTATGTGAATGCCTATACGGCCCAGAGAAATCACCCCTTTTCCATTTCTGGGATCTCCACTGAAGAGATGAAAATGACTGCAGACCCTAACCTCATATAAACTGACAAGTTAGAAAGCCGGTCTACTTTGTTTAATCAGTACAGCTGGCAGGCTACATAGCTACACTGCATTTCATGTTAACAAAAAAATAAATAAAGAAACCTAGCAAGCTTGCAATTATTTATATCAAAGCAGGGGGAAATTTAACCAGACAAATAGATTCACAAAGTGTGTTATTCTAACTTAAATGTCATAAAATTACAATGTAAACAAGATACAATTCATAATCAAACATGCGTGTTATGAATGGAGTTAACATAAAAAGGTGGGAAGATGATATCAGTTGCTCAATAAGTACAGCTTTTCATTTGCTTTAATCTATCGTAATGTCTACTTTCCTTTTGTGTAACTAGCTGAAGACTTTTGAACACCATTAATGTGGCAGATAATGTCTGCGCTGATGGAACTGCATATTCCCTGAAGGAGAAATGATGCAGTTCATGAGGTCCAGGCCTCACACTCTAAGACTGGCTCTTTGATGGGACAGCATGGGAACAAAGCAAAGGAATGAGAGACAGCAGAGTGCTCTTTTATTCCTGTAAAGGACACTGTCGAAAGTTTACATGTGAGGTGGCAGCATTCTGATAATTTGGTAAGCAGGCAGATTTTAAGAACTGTATATCTGCTTTGTGAGTATGAGTTTTCTGTTTATATATACACATACACACACACACACACACACACACAAATGCAGACTGCATGGGACTGCAGCATTATGAGAGAGGAGGTGAAATCTCTCATGTCAGCTGGTGTTTGCTCTACACTTGAAATTACGTCTCATTGCCCATGTTTTGCCTGGAGCTCTGTAGGATGCCGGCCAGATGGTTAAAATCTTGGGATTTTTACTCTCTTTCTCACTAACTATGCCCTGACCCTCCTGTACTTTTCTCGGTGGCCCAGATGGAATTCTGGGACTCGAAAGGAAAATCTGCATACACATTTGTCAAGTAACTTATCAAGAGCTTTTCTCAGAGTCTGTGCGAAATGGGTTTTGGTCATGTGATGGAAAGGGTGAAGAATCAAGGCAGAATGTACGTATATGCCAAGGGAATGATGCCTGACGGCTGAAATCCTGAATAAATGTGAGACATTTTTTTTTTATTAATGCATTAATCAAATATGCATTTATTCAACACCCTTTCCACAATAATGAATCAAAAGAAATAATTTTAAAAATACACCAATGAATATCCTGTACAGTGATCCCTCAAAGCATGAAGACACCTAGAAAGAAATTCCATTTTTAAGGAATTACATGCATTAAAACATGATATCCCTTTTCCCCCCAGAGATAGTCAGTGAACTGGCTGGTTTTATTCATCCACCTTGGCTGTGGGTGGGAATCGTCAGGTAAAACCTGAGAGCCTTTATGGCTTGAATTCAAAAGCACCAGCAGCAAAGCGCTCTTTGGATGCAATTTAGTCATGCGCTTGTAACCTGGGCGCTGTGGAGTGAATGCAGTTTCAGAGCAACATTTGGCTTTCATCACAAAGCAATGCTACTTTCCCGTAGATCAAAAAGGCTTTGGATTGCTCCCAATATGGAGGACGCGGCAAGAAATTTCTTAATGGCAGACGGAGGGAACGTGCTGTGTCTAGTCCATCCATCTAGAGATCAGTACATAATCACAGGGTAATCCCCCCTCCCCTTCTCACGTCCCTGCTATTTCCCATGACCTACTTCCTGCACATGCACATCCAGCTTCATTGAATCAGTGGCATGGGGTTCCTTGCATTACACAAACTGAAACGTCGGAACGAGCATTAAAAGCCCCCGGCGATATACGCTGCAAAAACCGGACTTGCCATTTGAAAGACCTAAGTGATTAACCTTTTGTGACTGTCTCTGTCTCGCTGTCCTCCAGCCTGGAGGAGAGCGGCCGGCCAGCTGCACGGATCGCGGCTTATCATGCCTCCATTTCATCCACGGCCTCTTTTCCAGCTCCGAGCAGGATGGATTGCATCGAGCAGCTCTCTGCTAATGAAGAAAAATGCACAGCAGGGTTTGCAGTCTGCATGGGAAACTAGCTAGACAACGTTTCAACCCCAGGCAAGCAGACCTGTATAACACAGCAACCTCATCAGACAATCCAGGCCACATGTTATCCATGGAGTAACACTACAGAGCTTGAGCTGTACACTTTGACAGTAAAGGTACACAACCTCAGGCCTCCCCACCCAACCCCCCAACGATGAAATGAGCCATAACAATTTTCCTGGCATTCTGAAGTTTAATATCACAGACCTTCTCTTGACAGCAGTGCATTACTGCAAAATGCTTTCCTTGTCTCTGCTGCTATTTCACCCTCATTTTCCTTGTCTTTCTCATCTTTCTTGTCTATTTGTAAAACAATTTCTTTTTGTTTTTATTCATAAACAAAAATACCAATAATATGAAAGAAAACAGTCTGAAGAAAGTATGTACGTTCATGTAATGAATGCATCCACTTCTCCTTTGTTTCTTACCCAAAATAATGTAACAATGTATGACGTGATTTATTACATATGATACAATAAAAATCCAAAAACAGTTTCATTAACACCCGATTGCACTGTCTACCTTTACCCAGGCTACAATTTTAGAAATGTAAAAAGAAAAAGCAGATTTCTCAGAAACCATCAGCTGCCATCCCAGTGGTTTGCACAGTCTAACGCATTTGGGGGATAGCAGGTAATGGCGTATTCCCGACTCTTCCCACATCACTCATCAAAGGCACAAATGTCCCCGCTGCCATGGGGATTCTGCCGGTGACTTTCTCTCACTCTGGCCTCTGAGTGGAGACGACCGGGAAATGGAGGCCTTTGAAAATGACTTTCAGGCGGTTTAGGTGTCAAGGCGCAAGCTCACTTACACAGCCACTGGTCTATTACAGCCCATTTCCAAGTGACAACTCAAAGTCAGCTTCCATCATCGCACTGGGGAAGATGAAGAACTCTCTACTCACATGAACTACAAAAAAAAAAACTTAAACAAAATACATAAGCTGTACCGCTTATATTGTCTCTGCTTCAAAAACAGAATACCATCGAACACAGTTCCTTAACCAGTAAAGGACCATAATACTTGATTGAATTTGTTGCTGAAACATGACAACACATTTAAGATAATGGATTGAAAGGTGACAAATTTAATTGTGCATTAATTTACTGAGATAATCATATAAAATTATATTTAATGACATTATAAAGGACCTATAAAATTATGTTTGGCTATTTCTGGATGATTCTGTATTGATGGGTATGGGCTATATTTGGGACACTGCTTTTGCTGGACATTTGGAATAGGCCTGGTCTGCTAGTATTTGTTGAGAGGGCAAATCAACCTAAATCAGCCAAGTCACCAGAATCCAAAATGTCCAAAAAACGCTACACCTCGACTGGAGAGCTTCAGAGAAAACCCGGAACCCTGAGTGGAAGATGATCGTTAACGCAATCGCTACTTCCCCATCCCCAAGTATATTTGCCTCAATGGAAACGCTGTATTTTACATTCAGGGGAACTGCTGAAAGCTTGCAGATAATAAACAATGCACTAGAAACTGCGGTGATAAATCAAATGGCCCTGCTGATAATAAAACACCACTCCAGCCTCCGTCAGGCAGGAGAGGAAGGTTAAATGTTATTTCTCATCATAACCATGTGGTCCTCATGGCTGACACATTCAATATCAAACCACATTATTACTCAGTGATCTCTGAATCTCTGTGACACTGCTCCTGTTTGTTCCCCCTTTTTCTGGTTTCGGTAGCTGAGGGCATGCAAACGCACAACACTCAAGTTTGTACGTGTCCCACTGACTGAACTGAAGCAAATAGTTTTCGCTCTATTGCTTATGACAAGGACACTGGTTGTAAAACGCAGCCAGTGACGGGAACGTCATGCATGACTTCTCTTAATGAGCTTTTTAAAATGTGCTTTCTCAATGGCGAGATTCTCCTGATGAGCCTTTTGCATACGTACGCCTCGTTTAACCGGACGAACTCTTGTGCGCCGTCAAAGACTATCTCTTGTCCACTTTCCTGTTGCCTGCATTACAAAGCATGTCACAATAATGAACACACTGTGGAACACACTGAGGCAAGGGTCCCAGATTAATACTTTTTTCAGTTTGCACTAGGAAAGCTATTCAGCATTAAATGCCATACATATCTCACATTAGAAAAAATATTAGTGCTATTATATTCCTGCTTGCTTTCTGTTTCTGGTTTTTACAAATGGAAGCAGCGGGTTGCCATTGCTTTAGGTCATTTGGTTTTTATGAAAAATCCTACAATTCTGCCTTTTTTAACATGCTTGCAGTTAATACATTAGATACAAACATTCAATTCACAATTGACCAGTGCCATGAGTTTATGATTCAGTATTTTTGTTTGCATATATGCATCTTGGCCTGGCCTTCCATCGGCTAATTGTATAATTAATCGTTGGATCATAGCTGGCAAAAGCTGAAATTCGCTCTTCTGCAAATTACATCGCTCTCCTTCCATTTTCCATTTGTAACGGGGGTGCATTCACAGCCTTGCATTGGATGCATTCTTTTTGTGTGAGCTGAAGCTGTGGCTGAGGTACACAGTGTTTTGTATTCGGAAAAACCAGGGAGCCAGAAGGGTTTGCCTCTGCTGTAAGTGTGAAGCCCGTTCATTTCCTCTTTCCCTTTGCTTTCGGCCCCTGACCACTCAAGCCGCCTGGTCTCTTTTGCTTTCCCATCACTGAGTCTTTGATTTTGCCTCCCTGTCCATTTTCCAGACAACCTTTGATGATGGATGTATGTGTGTGTGTGTGTGTGTGTGTGTGTGTGTGTGTGTGTGTGTGTGTGTGTGTGTGTGTGTGTGAGACATTCTCTTTTCACACCATTAAAATGGGGCCCTGTCCCTTGGCTATATGTTCCTGCATCTTGAGGGGCTTCCCTAAACTGCACATGATCCGCTGTATGTGACAATCCTTTCTGGGTTTTAACTTGACTGATGTGAAGAGGATCTCAGGCATAATTGATTCTCAAGACAGTTTGACTCCATGTAGACACCTGCGATGTTGAATCACTGGCAGATCTTTGTTTTTGTGATTGAACTCGGGTTGAATAAATCATTACCATTCTGCTGATGTCTTTGCCGAAGGGAAAGATGATGCTTTAATGGAGGTGGTAGGTTGCATGAGTGGATTTAATATAGGAATTCACTGCAAGTTTGACATTGCTTTAACTTCTATGGAATGGTCAGATTCAATTGATGTTCAAATATCTCAGCATTATTATTCCATCAGTTTTGGCCTTCAGCAGTTAACATCAGGCACGCACACACATGGACATGCACAGATTCTCCTGAAGGAAAGTGCAGAAGCTGAATTTATTTATTTATTTATTTATTTTGAGATTATGATCAAGACTCGTTCTCTGTTTTGCCTCTCTTCTCTATGGCAAAACTCTTCTCCCTCATCTACCAACACATCACCCACTCACAAAGTTTATGTTGCAAGACTTATGCAACAAAGCTTTGACTTTTTGGCTTTGACGGTTTGGAAGTACAGAATTAAGCTTTACTTGATTATTCTAAGCCCAAGAGGATGGTAATAATTTTAACAGGTTGCCATAAAAAATAATTGATCGCAGTCTCAGAGATGTCCATTCTCTGGACATTATGAAACATTCCTGAAGACTGCTTTTATATACAAAATGTGATATCTAGAGGCCATACTAAATTTTCCTGCCATTGTAATGGTCTGAAAATTAAATAGAGGTCAAAATCTAATACCGCAAGATCATTAAGTGCTTGATCAATAAGGCAATTGGATTTCACTGCTCTTATTAGGCAGTGTACCTAATGTGTCTTATATGCATCCACCAATATAATTTACTGATGCAGAATTGATTATAACTGTCATTTGTAGCCTTAATAAGACACCTAAAATATCTCATATCCCATAAAACATTTAAAAATGTAAAATTCTATCTGTTTAAGAGTATATATGCATATGAATGTGTGTGTATGTGTTCGTGTGCATGCGTGCACATGTGCCTGCAGTTGATAAATAAACCATACCATCCCATGTTTTTTCTTTTTTTTCTGTGTAATCCTGGGGGCGATCACATGGCCTGAGGTGAAAAGTGTATACTTTATGTCCACTTCTGTAGTACAACGGCTACCTTGAAAAATTATAAAGGTAATGGGGAAAAATTATGTTTTATTTAAATCATCATTATACATTTCAGTGTCTTCCCAGAAGAATATTACCTCAACGTGTACCGTTACAGGAGGTGAAATGAATGTGACCATAAGAAAATAGTGAACCAGTGCACAAAATACAGATGGTCCCCAAAAGTTATGATGGTTCGACTTACGATTTTTCAAGTTTATGATTATTCAATAAATAGCATGAAATATTCAACACTTTATTATAAAAGGCTTTGTGGTAATTATTGTGCTCAACTGAAGGCTAATGTAAGTGCTCTAAGCATGTTTAAGGTAGGCTAGGCTAGGCTAGGCTAGGCTATGATGTTCGGTATGTTTGGTAGGTTAGGTGTATTAAATGGCATTTTGACTGACAATATTGTCAATTTACGATGGGTTTATCAGAATGTAACCCCATTATAAGTCGGAGACTGTCTGTAGTGAAAACTGTTGGAAAAAAACTGCATAAGATGAGCTGCCATTGTTAAAAAAGACACACAATAGGGAAATGTATGGCCATTAGCTTGAATCTGCCTTGATTAGCAACACAAATGATAGCTATGTAAAAATATTAATATGTATGTAATAATTAATAATTGATTAATAATGTTATAATATTAGTTACCATTAGCCGGCTATAGGTAACAACAAACTAGGCAGCTAGCTTGCTAGGAAGCATTTCTTCTCAGAAGTGGAGTCTGAAGAGGTGAGTCTGCTGTCTGCAACAGAGGATGACCAGCATCTCTGCTGTTCTGTAGGAGGGCCCTTCCACCATAGGGGTGCCAGATCAGGTGATTGGAAAGATCAGGCGTGTGTGTGTGTGGCTGTGGCTAAGGATTTCAGCCATCCAGCACCAAGGTTTTAAATTTGAAGAGGGCCGTGATGAGGAGTCAGTGAAGGGCAGTGAGAAGGGGGTGGGGGGTGGCTGGGGGCTACATGCACTTGTGTGAGGACGCTTCAGAGCAGATGATCCACAGCATTCTGGACGAGTTGCAGGGTCCTGATTGCTAGAGCTGCTCTAGGGGCCGCTTAGAAGGGAATGCCAGTAGTCCAGGTGGAGTGTTAGATGCTGGATTAAACAGTGGGTGAGACAGGGAAAGAGCTTCTCCTGTTCTCAAGGAAGAATCTACATCTCACTGTGTTCAGCAATGGTCATTTTGTTGCATTCAGAGGGTCTTGGCATTGGAGGGTGATGCCACCATGGTGTCAAACAGGGCGACTGAGACTGGGAGAGGATGTGGCAAGACTGTAAAGGATCTCGCTCTTTGCTGGGTTGAGCATTAGATAGGGATTTTCCATCCATCTCTGGATATCCCTCAGGCAAGCTGAGATGTGCACTGAAATCTGTGTCAGCTGAAGGAAAAGAGAGGAAAAGTTGAGTTGATTATATTTTTCATTTAATGCTCCAAAATGGCATCACCAAACGTACCTACTTGGATGGAGAGATTATATAAGAAAAATACTGAATTAAAAGTCAAACATCAGCTGAAGAATACTGCTCTGATTTTGTAGTATAGACAACATAGTTACACATGCTCAGGAATGCATCCCAGACAAGAGAATGAAAATGATATCTAAGCCATTGACTTCTGTAGCATTGCACTGGAAGAAAGAAAATGTGAAAATGTGAAGACAATGTGATTTATTTTTTAAAGGAGACAGAGTGATTGCATCTCACGTGTGATCATTACTGGTATTAGAATGCACATCTCTGTGCATTTTGTGAAACAAGCCCTGGGTTCATTGTTCAATATTTGAGAATGTTGTGGAAGCCAAAAAAATATGAGCTCATTAAAATTTCTCCCCACCCTCATGTGATACACTTATGGCTGCTCAGTTGTAATTATTCAAAATATAAGGAATCTGAGCTTTTATGAAGGCATACACCTTGCTGTGGCACAAAGAAAAAAATGCAAAAAGATGAATTCTCCCTTGGGCCTTGTTTTAATGATGGTGAAACAAACATACTGTAGAGTAAAGACAAATGTTTCAGTTACATCAAAGAAAAATGTGTTCCATAATGAAGAAACATGGTGTTGTCTTTCCTGGAAATGTCTGGATCTCTGAGATGAATAGAATTCAGTTCGCAAAGACTTTTGCATGTTCCAGTGGGTTTTATTTTACCCCAAATTTAATTCCAGCTCAGATAAATTTGGAATCTAAGGGTATCTCTGTTTATTTCCTGTGGGGTCTTATTTGAATACCAGGGCGACCTTCCAAAACACTAACAACACAAAAGAAATAATTCAAACAACAAATCTTATAATTATACTTTTTAGTTTCAATTTGTGTTAATTAACAAGTAAGCATAAATCATTGAAGAGTTCTGATTACCATTTCAATAAACTATTCAATATACATGAAAAGTGTTTCAAGGGGAAGTGTGGTATTTAGAATACCTTCTAAGACATTATTTTGGAATAACATTGTGCCCTTGTGTCTCTCACACACACACACACACACACACACACACACACAATGTCAAATTAGCATACATTATAAATTATGGTATATATCCGTTGAGCCTTTTTTTTTTTTTTACTGCATTGTCAGCTTGACATTGCCGAAGAAGATGAATGTTTTCAAAACGTGTTAAAGCAAAGTTATACAACATTCTATAAATATTGTAAGTACATATGCACAACTGTTTAAGTGACGCTGTAAAGGAAAAAAAAACAGATTAGGTATATAATTCAGACAGGAAAACATATTGTCCCCACCAATTTAATATACACTATATATATATATATTTATACACATATACAGAGGGGAAATACTAAGGTGTGCCTGCAGGTTGGAGTTATTACATCCAGCCATTTACAGACTCACAATTTCCACATTTTTTCCTGAAAAACCAAGTGGGTCACCTAGTGCCCTTATAGCACAGTTAATTGTCATGCTTCTGTTAATGTTCTGGAGCTAGTCATTTACAAAGTGCTTAAGTAATGTAGACCTCAGCTATTGGACACTTAATCAATGGCTTACATAGCAATGATTGACTTTTTGTAGAACAGATAATACTGTGTTTTCCAAATGAGGCCTTGCCTGCAGATTAAAGGTCCCCGCTGCTGGCTCTCATTTAAGTTACGTCTGTGAAGCAGGATCATCCTTCAATATGCCGCAAATGCTTCTTCTTTAAAGCATCTTCCCAAGGTTAATATTTCTTTCATTTTTTAATAGAGCTATTGCTGTGAATGTGTGTGTGTGTGTGTGTGTGTGTGTGTGTGTGTGTGTGTGTGTGTGTGTGTGTGTGTGTGTGTGTGTGTGTGTGTGTGTGTGTGTGAATATCTCTGAAACTGTTTTCTGTCTCATATTCCAAATGAAAACATTATGACTTTGTGTTTTCTTATTTCTTGTTTTAAAACAATTACTCCTGAACTACCTTTAAAGTCTTTACTCCTCAGTCATGACAGCTTTGTTTAATTAGCTGCCTCTTCATATAATACAAACACAAAAATAAATTAATTAATAAATAGCTGTATCACAAATTCCATTCTATAGTGTCAAATGGCATGACTGAAATAACTCCACATTGTTTTTACCTAAGCTCATCATTCACTAGCCTCAGAGAGCACTGGAATTTATCTGATTGGCCAGTTAGAAGAGCTTAGACTATCATTTGTCTGTATGCTAGTTAGAGTGGTTGCTTCCTTCATCTTTTAAAGACATGGGGCTTTCCTTCTTGAAGGGTAGTCCAATATCCCTGTTGGAACTGTTGATAACTTGTATAATAGCGTTCCAAGAAGGACTCAAACTGTTCTGAAGGGTAACGAAGGGTGACTCAACTCCTTGCTAGATAATAGATATTTATAAATAGTTCTGAGTTTCCAATTGTTTGTCTGACCCCTGAAAAAATAATTGCTCTTACTTGTAGGTTAAAGTGGCAGAACAAAGAACACTTTAGAGGGAATGATGCAGAAATAGACTTTTTTCATATGTCATACTTGTCTATGGAAAACTTGTTGAGTGCAAAAGCAAACATTCAATTTCAATTGAGAATGAACCACTCAAAAAGAGAGTACAACAGCCCTCAACAGATAGAAGCAGCTCTATTCCTGCATGTTCAGCTTTGATGTAGTTTGTGACAGCATCAATTAGACATAACAGAGGTGAGAGAATGGTGCAGCATGTCAGTTTTTCCACTTTAATACCTATAATTTTCCCATCCAACAGCTCCAGCAGGCGAACTGCATCAGAGAGTGATTTAAAACTTGCTTTGTGAACTCAATCATACTCTGATCCACAGGCAGCATCAGGTAGGCTAACCCCATGAACATACATTCATTAGCTAATTAATTCTAATGCAAATGAATTTTTATGGTCACATTTTATCTAAAATAAAAAATACATCTTTCATTTCATTTGAAAATGCACCGAGGATTCAATACATTCAAGCAGAGCTGATATGAAATAGATCAACAGCCAGATCACTAATCAAAATAACTTGGCCTAATTCAATTTACCCAATAGTCCTCACAAATTATGCTGCAATATTCCATGGAAAATTGTGTTTTCAAGCGTGGCTTCAATTCACCATATAGGAATGGCTAGCTATGTTTTTTTGGGGGCAACTGTCTTCTGTCATGCAGCTAATCAACACACAGCTATGCACACAGGCATACACACACACACACATACACACATACACACACACACAAACACACACACACACACACACACACACACACATATTGCTACAAACATACATTTTCTTGCCACCAGATAATATTAATGTTGGTATGTATCGATATACACCAATGTTATAGAAAATACTGAAATGACCAAGGCATTTCATTGTTTGTCATGACCTCTATGTATCATTAAAGTTACATGAGATGACTTTAGCTACTGGTTATAATAGTTAACCAGTCATTCTTTGATCCCCTTGATTGAAGAAGAATAATTTTAAAGTGGTTTCTGCAAAATTAAATTAGAAAACTCGATTTAAACAAACACTTAAATCCTGAATTTCATTAAGCAGTATGCCAGCTTAAGGCTTTAATGATATACCTTAGTAAAATTGCTTCCCAACTTCCAATGAAAAATCCATTCTTTGAATGAAAAATACAACCCACCCGCATGCAAAAACCCACAGAGTTCAGCCATTTATTTTCCAACAGCATCAGGACCACATGGCCTTGTGTTGCCTTTCCTCCTCATTAACATTAAGCTCTATTTTCTCATGTCTTTGTCATTCATTTTGTGCAACTTAAAGGCAACATTTCACCACTGAACAAGCAAGCATTTTCAGCAAACCATAGTAAGTTTTCTTGATAAGGTGTTTGAATATAACACCTTCATTACGATAACAACATCTTTATAAATCATTCATAATAATATGTTAAGCTTGGCTAGCTGGTTGACCTGATGCTTTCATAAACATGTTGACTAAAAACCTTCATGCATCTTTAGAAAGCTGGACTGCAAGTGAATAAAAGCTATGGTCATATCCTTTTATTGTCAGAAATGTTTTTCTTTAATTTTTTGTTTGGTTGTGTTTGTCTTTTTTCATGTTGTTTAGGTCTCTTTTTCATTCCCCTGTCCATGTGCTTTTGTTTTGGTCTCTTTTTCATTCCCCTGTCCATGTGCTTTTGTTTTGGTCTCTTTTTCCATATGCTTTTGTTTTGGTCATTCCCCCTGTCCATGTGCTCCATTTTTCCATTCCCTGTGTTTTTGTTTTGGTCTCTTTTTCATTCCCCTGTCCATGTGCTTTTGTTTTGGTCTTCCCCTGTCCATGTGCTTTTGTTTTCGTCTCTTTTTCCATTCCCCTGTCCATGTGCTTTTGTTTTGGTCTCTTTTTCATTCCCCTGTCCATGTGCTTTGTTTTGGTCTCTTTTTCATTTCCTGTCCATGTACTTTTTTTTCATTACCCTTCAGTGTTCACCCCACCTCCTGCCTCGTTACCTTGTTACCCCTTTGTTTCACCTGCCTCGCTGTTCACCTGTGTCCCATTGCATGTTAGTCTGTGTATGTATTCCTCTTCTTGTCCTTGGTTTCGTTGTGTGTTTGTCCCAGTTGCTTTTTTCTCTGTGTGCTATGAGCCATCTGTATCCTGTCTGCCTGTTATTACCTTTGTCTGATTCCTGGTTTTTTATTTCTGCTCTTCATTTTTGTACTTTTGCCGAGTCTGCCTGTCTGCCTGCAACAACCTTGTTTATATTTTTTTGTCTGACTGCTCTTTTGGACTTTGTTTTTATACTGTTGCCGAGTCCTTCTGGTTTTGACCATTGCCTGTTTTTTGACTATGGTTTTTGGATTTTGGCTGATCTGCTCAATAAACAATTGTTTTTTGCATCTATTGCGTTTGGGTCCTGTTCTGAGTCATGACTCTTATTCTGCCAAGGGCCGTAGAAGCTTTTTAATTCAGCAGCTTCTGTTGCATCTGTTTTTACTGAAAAAAAAAAACCTCCATCTTTTTCCAAGTGTCCAGGTTGACTGGACAAAGTATCTGGCACCCAGATACTTTGAAAAGTGAAAGGAATCAATGCTTTAAGTATAAGGACTTTTCCCTCTATTCATTCCCTCTTTCACTCTATTCTCCTTCTGTATTTATGTATTTGAAATACATAGCATTGAGTGCATGTGCAGTGTTCAGTTTCTACACAGTGACAACTGAAACTTTGCATATGTGTTCACCAGAGGGGAACTGTCAGGGCCCTCTAACGCTTCAGAGAGGTCCTAAGATAGTCTAAAAAATATTTTAAAAGTCATCAGTTCTAATTTATTTTATCAATTCATAATCTGACAATCAACATCTAAACAAAATGTTTCTGAGGAAATAAAGCCTTCAAACCTGCCTATTCAGTTTGTTTTGGAATGTAAAGGGTTTAATAAATGAAGAACCTTTGTCTCCCTGCCAGAATTTTTCCACCTCTGCAGATGCCAGGAGGAAAATGTCATCCTTTCAGCCCTGTGATTGGTGGTCCAGCTACACATTTACAGAGGGCCAAGCAATAGTAATTCAATGACAGACTAATTTCAAATGACAGTAAAATTAACCAATCATATCTTCTCTCTTAATGGGTTGGTTTTTGCTAACTTAAAGACAAGTTCCGCCTGCTGTGGGGCACACAAATCATAAGCTAGTGGGGGAAAAAAAACGCTGATAAACTAACGAGTGAGCCTCTTGGTTCATGATGGAAGCCGTGAGTAACATTGCTGCTAGTGAGGAGGACATTTATTATCCACGCCGTTTTCAAGATTAACTTTTAATGAAAAGTTGGAGTTATATAATGACAATTTTCCCAAATAAACCATAACATATATATTTAATAGGCAGCTGTGCCAATCTAATAATATTATTTATTAATTACTTGTTTGTGGTGGTGGGTTCCAAAATGCCATGATCACTCTTCACTGTCCATGGTGCTTAAATGTCTATCACTAATGATTGCTTGGCTGTGTGCACTCTGTCATGATGTGTAGGCTTACATGAAATTTTGTTGGTTTTGTGTGGTAGGAGGGGGTGGCTGTCATACATTTTTCACCCCGGCCCATTGTCACCATATTCCGATAAAGTGCACACACAGCTTGTTTGATGATGCAATTATTTGTAAGGAGGATTTGCATTTTGCTTAAGAAATTAACTGCTTTTTTGTTTTGGTGACAAGTCTCACTCTCTCTGTGCTGTTTGGTTGTTGCATTGCTAAGGCTGGGCAAGTGTTTTAGTGTTTGTTTCAGAGCTGCAATTGTCATAGGTAACTGTTGCAGTACTATAGGAGAGGACACAGTAAGCCAGGCTGGTAGTTTGGGTAGGGGGATCAGAGGGTCAAGGTTTAAGAGTCACATTTCGCTACTGGTGTTCACAGTACCCCAATTCCCTTTCAGCATACCAGTGTTAAATCACTTAAAAATGTCAATCTTTTATAAAGACAATCCAAAGGTTAAAAAAGAATGGAAATTCAAATCAGTTTAGCGCTGTCCTGTGATGTTTCATCTGAATGAATGAATCATTATAAGTATCCTCACTTTATGTGCCAATAAAATACAGAAAAACATTTTTTTTTTCTGCTTGAATGTGAAACGATCAGGGGCAAGACCCTGTCTAATGGCAATGGAAATACATTACCCCCTTCATTTTTGGAGAGGATTTTATGTTAATGAGTCTGGAGAATGATGAAGTAAACAGTGATACTCCAGATTACCAAATGAATGTATGACCATGCATGTTCCATGTGGGGCAAAATTTGCATCAAAACACAATATGTATAATTGTCCAACACTTTGACATCTCATTTTTAGTGAGTGTGTGATGCATTTCACTTCTTTGAATGGTGGCTGTAGCTCTCTGCATTCCAGAATCCGCCCCCCACCTAAAACACACACACAACTGAATCTGTTGTTAAACCACTTAAAAATGTCAAACTTTTATAGATGCAAACCAAAGGTTAAAAAGGAATGGAAATTCCAAACTGCAGCAAAGATGTATTGATTTCATTGTTTCTGTAAAAGCGATCGATTTGTTCATGGAGTGCTCAGAAAATAAAAACAAACTGAAAATACACTGACCCAGCTTGAACCAGCTGAACTCAGCTGCTCTGCAGTGTGCAGCTGGCCTCTATGAGGTGCAGCGCGGTGAGTGTGCAGCAGGGCTGGTGGGCTGCAGGGGCAGAGGAAACAGGAGCTGTCTGTGCTTCTTACCCCTCTGTGCATCTTACCCTGAACTGAAAGAGGATGCTGCAGTGGCCTGACAGCCATACAGATACACCTAATCATCACAACTTGAGAGAAAAAGAATGGCATATTTTTATCATCATTATTACTTTGTCCTAGCCCTTCACATCACAGTCTCACCTAATTCCTTTCCTTGAATGATGACTCCTCACCGTGTCTCTCAGTTCCTCACCACAGAATTCTTTTCCTTCGCCTCCTAACTCAGTATATATTTATGCCATGTTCTGAAACGTCATCTGGTACCTCACTTTTTCTTTATTAACTCAAATATTCTAACTGCATTTAATTGCTAGTATATGCATATGCACTAAAGGCCAGCAAGCCAGCCTCTGCTGATGAGACTTATACAGGTTGAGTATCCCTTATCCGAAATGCCAGAAGTGTTTTGGATTTTTGATTTTCTCAGATTTTGGAATATTTTCATATTCTGCAATGCCCTGACATATGTCCGAGTTTTGTTCTGTTGTATCTCAAAATGGACGTAAGTCAGATGTATGTTATCATGGCATGTAGAAGTACACATGTAGCATGTAGAAGATGTACGCAATGCTGGGATATCGTTTGACAGTCCCTATCGTATGCACACAGCCATCAGCATTGCTGGATGTATGACCAAGCATAATTTTTATATGTACATATATTTTTTCTTTATTTTTAAAAATGTATACAGAATTTTTTTTCAATTGTACGTACGGATGGTTGTAAATCACATAGGGCAGGTGTGGAATTTTCCTCTTGTGTCATCATGTCAGATTTTGGAACATTTTGGATTTGGGATTTTTGGATTAGGGGTCCTCAACCTGTATTTCTTATTAGTGTGCTTTGTATGAACCCAGACTTAATATAGCCAAAACTGTCATAAGAAGAGTTTCTCAAGCACTGGTGTTTTATTTCAAAGATTCAGGAATGAATGGGTGATCGATCACAGTGAAACCTTTTAAACAGATGCAATATGCGTTCTCCTAGCTGAGACAGGATAACTCTCAATTTTGAATATTAATGAGAATGGCATGCATGTGGAAGAGAGCACCATTCTGATAGAGTAACGGACATCAGAACAGAGATAACTGCGTGATTCTCTCCTTTAGCTGAGCATCATGTATACTGTGCCCAGATCACCCCAGCTTCACTGACCTGAGTGCACCGCTCAGCTCTAAGAACCACAATCTAAATGAGAACGCTGTGAAATATAATGGGTTGAATGATTAATTGATCCTTTTGTTGTATACTCTGTATCTATTTTCATTTAAATTTTGTGCTTTTCTCTGTGAGGCCCGCAAATACACCTTTGAAAATCAATGGCTGTATGGTGTCATTTATAAAGCAATTTCATTCAAAACCATATCTTAGTGGAATTGTCACTTAAAAAAAGACTCTTATTCAGAAAAAAAGAGAGACTTAACAGCAAGGCTACACTGAAACTCAAAAGTAAACATACAGCAACACAAATAAAATCAATAAATGAGTTAATGAAATCAGCTTGATACTGAGCTCTGACTGCTTCTCTGTCTGTGTCCTGCATTACACAGCCATAGAGACACTTAACTTCAACCATTAGTGTACTTGGTGCCCCTTCATACACAATCTACAATACAAACTTATTTATCCGCACTTTGCAAAGCTGAACAGAATACAACATAATGATGTGAGAATGATTGATTAATTAGAGTTATAACACATAATTAGGGACCCTGATATGAAGTCACATTGAGATCAACAATATTCAAGTTTTTTTTTCTTTTCTTTGAATACTGTCATTGTTTACCGGCAATGTATTGATATACATGAATGAAGCTGAACAGTGAAGATAAAATGTTCTTGGATTAGATTAAAGCAGATTATAAAATAGATTAAAAACAGATTCTTTATGGTTCAAAGAAACAGAAAACTTGGGATGCATGTTTGGTACTGCCTCTCAACTTTCCACCACCTACAGACGGGTTTCCTTTGGCTTTTGTGTATCATTATCAACGTTGCCTGTTGCCTGTCTTTGTCTGCTTGTCAATGGTGTTCTCAGAAACAGAGAACCAATTATACCATCTGTGGATTAACGCAAGCCCCCTGCACATGACAGATAAAGCAAGCCACATTTTTTTGTTAAATCCTTCTGGCGTGTGAACGCACCCACAATTTTGCAGTGTCTAAGATACAATAAATCTCAGCTTCTCAGAACCTTCACAAGAATACAAAGATGAATACAATATAAGACAATGTAAAGTTATGCTATAGTATCGACTGTACCAGTTGTAGAGAAAAAGAAATGGACTGCAGTGTGGTACAAACGTTTGTAACTTGGAGATTGAAATCCCAGCTGGAATGTTTCTGTAGTGCCCTCGGGCCAGTTGGTAAATTCAGCTGTATAAATGGACACTTCTGTATTTGCATGGGATAATATAAATAAATAAAATGCCACTTTAACCGAATGCTTTGTTTCATTAGTATTCATAACCAACTGACCAAGTCAGAAGCTCAAGTCTCAAACTCAGCCATGTTAAAATATGAAGGTCATTCGTGGATCCCACACTAGCGCCTTTTTCATTAGGTTTTGTTAAATATGCAAAGTGATATTACCATCAGTTTAGTGTCCTCCAGCGATATTTCATCTGAATGAATGAATCATCATAAGTATCCTCTCTTTGTGTGCCAATAAAATACAGAAAAACATTATATTTTTCTGCTTGAATGTGAAACGATCAGGGCCAAGAACCTGTCTAATGGCAATGGAAATACATTACCCCCTTCATTTTTGGAGAGGATTTTTTTGTTAATGAGTCTGGAGAATGATGAAGTAAACAGTGATACTCCAGATTGCCACATGAATGTATGACCATGCATGTTCCATGTGGGGCAAAATTTGCATCAGAACGCAATATGTATAATTGTCCAACACATTGACATCTCCTTTTTAGTAAGTATGTGGCGCATTTCACTTCTTTGAAGGGTGGCAGTAGCTCTCTGCATTCCAGAAACCCCCCACACACACACACACACACACACACACACACACACACACACACACACACACACACACACTCACACACTCACACACACATCTGAATTTGTTCTTTGTTCATGCATCTGCAACTGATTTAGTAGGTTTCATGACAGACATCCCTGACATTTTGAAACTGAAAAATAATAGTAATAGTAATAGTAATAGTATTATAATTATACATATATGAACTATTATCACTATTACTATTACTATTATATATATAGTAGATACAAGAAACTATGCATGCATAAATAAAAGGAGTACAAATTCAGTGAAACACAGGGATTGTCAATATATTCATGACTTATTACAGTCCTATAGCAGTTCTTCATCCCGCAGAGCTTGCACAATGGTAGTTTTTACCATTTAGCAAACAAATGATTACTGCAATGGTGGCAGCTTGTCATTGCCTTCATCACAACGTTAGGCTGTAACACTGACAGCAACAACCAATAAAATCTTCAGGTTAAATTACATCTTGCATATAATGATGCAGGCATGGATGCAATAATACAAATAGGAGGGTATTTGAGCAGGATGTGATAACTTGTCTGGACTTCACTGGTATAAAGTATTGCGGCAATGAAAGCACTAAAAAAAAAAAAAAAACTGAAATTCTCTACTGCAATTTATTTTTTGGAGAAGAGGTGGGAATCCATCCACATTATTTGTGCAATATACAGCACATATTCTATTTTAAACCTGCCTTCCCCTATAACATCCTTTCAGATTCAAGTTTAAATACCCAATATTATGACTCCCTAGCAGAAATAAAACTCCTTTCAGGTCATGTTTAAGTAAAGTGATTTAAAATGATAAAGCACGTTGCAATCTGTTAACCACATTTCAGTCTTGCTGCACAAAAGTACATTTTCCCATTGATTCATGAAATAGTGGTAATATACTTAGGCCATGGAGAAGTAGATGACATTTCCTTCATTGCATTTTCACTTCATGAATCACCTCAAAGACATGCAAATATAAAAAGAAAGTGGCTCTATGCTAAAGCTGAAAAAGCCCATACAAAAAAATATTTCAGTATCTTGAAGCGATGTGAAATGGCGATGTCAACCTCTACCACCAAAACATACTGACAAGAACTACAAATACAGAATAATGCATTGAAATTCAGTTTTATATTTCTCTTAAAATACAGTAACTAGCTTCATCAAACTAGTAAACCCCCCAAAAATCTGAAGTCATTGTAAATATGATTTGCGTGTAGTTGAGATGAATCAGCAATCAGAACCCAAGCGTGGCGTGTTAAAGAGGTTGTGTGGCGACAGGTTTCCATTTCAATGGCCATATTATTTTTATTTCTGTACCCATAAATCCCCAGGATCATTTGCTGATGCATGTTCTACTGTGCCTGTTTATTCCAATACCTAGAGAAATAAGATAGCTGTGTGTTATCTGATCCAACCAAAGTCTCTAGATAAGGAAGGTCCCAGCACTGATTTAAGTTAAACGCCAGCCTTATAGCATGTTCTTTTTGTTATAAACATAAATTCTGTATCACGTACACATACATTATGCACTTTACAAAGCAGGGCAATCAGATTTGAATCTTCCAATCAAGTGTTATTGCAGGTATTTGGATTAAAGTGATGGCAGTAGCTTTTATCGGCAAGTGAAACACATGAATTATGTTCTTTGTTGTGTGCCTGAAAGGGAGGTTAAACTGTTTTTCCCTCTCTCCTGAGTCTTCTTTAAACAGGGGATGCTTTTCTCTGGGGTGAATATACCATTAGTTGCGGGGCTCAGACCAGATTGCCCTTAAACGTATCATCATTCCCATGGTCCATATTTGTTTGTGCAAGGTAGGACAGTGTGTGCTTGAAGTGCTGTATCTCAGTCTACCAGCCATGTGATGGATGGAGTCCACACATCTACCTCTGTATAAGGCATAGCATTTGATATACTCCTGGTTTTTCCACTCTGACACTACCTGAATTCATTATTCAGGTGGTGCCAGGCTGGGGGCAAACCCTCGGAGGCCCTGGTAATTACTGTGCACAGCATCTTGTTTCAGGTTGGAAAGGATGCAAATAAATGACTTAAATATAATCACTCCATGGACTCTGCAGTTATGCTAAGTAATCGATTACCATAACGCCCACCTTTTGGAGACGCTCAGATGGGAAAATTCTGAATATAGAACACAAACTAATATAATAATAGAAAAAACAATTACTTGGACAATAAGTACAGAATAATCCACCGAGTAAAAATCAGGGCTTGCTAATTAGTCTAGCAAATGATGCGCTGCCATTTCCCTCAATTCTATTTTGAGAATTTGCATCAGTTCGATCAAACAAATTAAAATTGGTTTTCATAGCACAAAGCATCTAAGCATTCAGCAACATCATACATTGGCTTACCGGGGAGAGTGCATGTTTGATTACCTCACATTAAACCCAAATTTCTTTGTGCAAATTTAAAGTACAAAGTGTGTCTCTCTCCTTTGTTTCTGCTCTTGCCATTCCCTTAGTTTTATTCCCAGCAACATTAAATACTTGAGAGAAAAGCTCATTTATAACCAGAGTGCTTTAATAAGCAGACCTCTTAGTATTTGCACCCAAATTAAATTAAATTAGGAAGCACGACATTGACTAAACACACAGATAAATTATATACTGTACTGTATACCATTCTGTTACCACCACTGAATACAAAAGGCATTGCAGCGTTGCACAGTTGAACAGCTATGAAACAAGACACCTGTCCCTACCTTAGAAATTGAACTCACCTTGTCTAAAATAATGAACCATATCCGCTGTTTTGGGGTAAAATCGCCCTCTCACATTAAATGAGTTCTGAATTTGAACATCAGTGGAAAAGAGGTGTCATTTCACTCTTCATCATTTTTCATCTCTCTACTGAGGATGAAATAAAGCAGCTGCAAATCATATTTGCCATGGAAAAAAAGTATAATAAATCTAAGTAGCCTGTCTGTACAGTCAGTGAGTCCTAGACTGGTGTTATTCTGCAATGGCTGATGTAGTTGACTGGGTTTTTGAATATATGCTGCTGAAAAAACGAAGAAATCATGAAGGTAAAAGGGCAAGATGCTTGAACATATATCGCCCCCCCCAGAAATGTCTCATTGAAATAATCATTTTAAACAATATGAAACTGAATAATAAATGTTTGCAAGAACCAATTACACAATCACAAAGGGGCTCTACATCTAGCGGTGTCTACGTTTTGAGTTCTCCACCAGGGTCATTATTGAACATATAAGAGCACAAATAAATTACAAGCAAAGAGCTGAGAACTGCCATTATTTACACAGACAACGCAGCCATAGTGATGTAAAATTGAACAAATATGTGAAGACCCACTTTATAATATGTCCCTGGTAAGCAAATCAAAAGACCAATTTAAAAGCAAAATCCAATATCACATTCGGCTGAATGGACTCTGAAATCTTTTCTATTTCATTTGCAAAACACAAACCCCTTCTTTGTGTGTGAGTGCTGTAGAGTATGTGTTTAAGGTGTCTGGAATCACGCTGTCCAACACTAAGGTCAACTGGAGCAAGATGAGCTGGCATGAATAAACTTGGATTCCAAAGGGCTTTGGTTTCTTGTTTGCTCCCCCTCCCAATCAGAAGAGATACATATACATATACATATATATATATATATATATATATATATATATATATATATATATATATATATATATATATAAATATACATATACAGTGCTGCTTGAAAGTAAGTGAACCCCTTGAGCAATTTAGAGTTTTCTATTGTTTTATCATGATTTTCTTATTTAATCAGCACTGATCTTTTTAGATGAAATAATAGGTCTATATTTATCAATTCCGTATACTCGTCTAGAGGGAATCGTGTGAGTCAAAAGACTAAATGAAAAGGGAATTAGTGTAGGTTCAAAAGAAAGTCAACCCCAAGCTGCATTGGTTAAATGAAGTAGGTGATAGAATCAGGTGGGACATAAATGGGTGCTTAATTAACCAATCAAACAGACCAATCAAATGAGAGATCTTTAGGGAAGACTTTGGGCAGCACTGATTAAAACAGAAGAAACCAGGTCAGTTTAGTCTTACTAAAGCGTACCCATACAGGTGAACCATTCAAAGAGGAATGGAGATCTCCGAGGATGTCAGAGGAAGAGTGTAGTGGGAGCACATCAGTCTGGGGAAATGTTCAAAAGGCTGATTTTTTTTCCCAGTGTAAGAAGGTAAACCTTACCATTATGTGACACTAGGAAAACTTCAGTAACACAGACAACACATTAACAGATATATCATTTTAAAAAGACATATTTGACATTCACAGCATCATAATAAAAGAAAACAGCCACAGAATGATATGCCCCAAAAATGAGACAGTGTATCAATGCATTTAGGTATTCATTAGGTAGACCTTAGGAACAACTCCAGTGCAACCATTTTGGAAACAATTTACACAGCCCAATACTGAGGACTTAATGCGGACAGAAAAGAGCAGCTTAATATTATGCAAATATCTGGCAAACACTACTAGTACCAATTAAAACTTCCATGTAAGGACAGGCTCTAAAAGTTGGTAATGAGAAGTTATGACCTGTGAGACCATTTTAAAAGTCCTGGGCCCATAGGTCTTCAGCTAAAGTTAGCGGATCAGGGAAATGTTATCAGAATAATCTTCTGAATTATGTTCCACCTCTCTTTCAGCTTCTGATTGGGATGCAATTCACCTACTCAATCCCATTTCCAGTTTCGTATTTGACATAATACCCCCTGATGGTATTAGTACCAACTCCACAGAGGTCACTTTCCTTATGAATAAAATATTATGCCTGAGGAAGGCTTATGTCTACTCTAATTGTACGTATGTATTCAGAGCATGAGTATATTAACCACAATACCCTTAATTGTTGCCTGGAGCAAAAAAAAATATACATTTTTTTTTAATTCTATTGGAAAGATAAGTGAAGAAGACAAGATGACAAAATGGAAATTCAATATTGTAATGGCTTGAATGGGTTCTTATAGAGTCCTTATGAAGTCAACAAAAGAAAATACATTTAAACAGACTAATAATGGTGTCGCCATTAATATTTCAAGAGGGAGTACATACTTGCAAGTAACATATAGTATTGAAAGTGTTGAACAGACGATAACACTTCAGAACTGAAAATGCGTGAGCCCATAACGAAAGTATGCTGACAATAAAGGGATAACAAATTATGCAGTTATAGTAACAGACAGTACATTTGTAGACATTTACATTCACAAAACTAGATGAGAAATGAAAACCCAAAACGATATATAAATATTTATTATCCAGTGGAAGATGGGCTGTTGTCTGCTTTCAGACATTTTCAGTCTTGCTGTTTTGCTTAGTTTCAGTTGAATATTGAATCATTACTGTTTTGAATGATGAAGCAAAAATAGGGGCTAGTTAGCTGGCACATTCTGGCTAATGCTAAAAATATGCAAAAAGAGAATTTTTGTTAGGTGTTTAAACATCAAGAACAGTAAGAATAAACATTTATTGTCCCAGAAAAAAGGTAACTTGCATTTGAACCAACAAGTTGTGTTACATCTATTATGAGAAACAATGATTGTATATGCCACTAACAGTGTCAGTACTGATAATAACCATAGTTATGACAATTTCAGTCAGGACAAATATATTACTCCTCATTTACATATGGCTTTGAGTGAGAGGAGTCATGTACATAATGATTCTTACTTGATCATCCCAAAAGACTACATGATAACATGTGCTAATATTTTGAGTGCTAATCCTAAATAACACCTGTTACTTGAGATCTCAGTAAATCAAACCAAAGATCAGATAATTACTCTGAGACCATCGGTTCTGGAATGTGTCAGGGCCCTATAGTTCAAGAGCCTTTTGTGCGTATCATTGACGCAGTATTGACACAGACGTGTATTTGTATGGTGACCATGGCTCTGAAGCAGTGTACTATACATCAATGACAATATTGGTACAGTGCACAGAAGACCCGTGTCACCCAGTGCCACAAACACATGTTCAGCTTTCTGCGGAAGTCTGCCCTCTATGAAAATCCTTTGTCCCCATTGGTTTTTTTGTTGTTGTTTTGTTTTGTTTTGCTTTTTGGCATTTTTGCTCCATCAAACTGTGAAATTAAGCATTCTCGGGAGAAAGACATTCAGATATGCTAGACAAATGCAAACAAACGGGGGGAAAAGACTAAAGCTAATCTATAATTATGCATGGCTATCATACCCTGGAGGGGAATTGCTGTGCATTGCAGGGAGGGGAGATGGGTTGAGTCTCTGCCTGAAAAGATGTCCTTTTCCATCAGCGCTGTGTCCCAGCCATTTAATGAGATCCCAGTGGAAGAGAAAGGCGTTTCTGGGGTGCCTCCCTGAGACATTAGGTAAATGATCGGGTCCTTGTGCCATATCACCTACACTTTTTTGACTACCACCATGCCATAAAATGTGATCTTCTGCAGGCATGGGCGACAGAGCCAGCCGTGGCCCTGCTAGCTGGGACTATATGAAATGTAATTGGTTTGGAAATGCAGTGCAAAGACTAGCAAGATGAGTGAATAAAAACCAAAAGGTAGTGAGAGGCAGTGGATTTCTGAAAAGGAAAAAAATATGTTGCAAAAGACAATCTTTGGAGACCAGTCCCCTCAGGAAAAAAAAAAAAACACAAAAAAACAATGTGATTATGGAGGTTTCTTGTTCTTTTCAGCTGAACTATATTGCACGAAAATCCAAAGCTATCCCTTTGGAGTTATTGAATTAAAAAGCCTTTATTAGTTCCCTTTTTTTGCAAGGGAAACTCAGCCCTGAAGGTGCCAGCAGTATGATTTCAGTGTGGCCCCAGAAACTTTGATTCCATGATAACATGAAAATTAGAAGGAAGGAAGCCAACTTCTCTTCCATGTAATATCTTGTGTTTGTCACAGGTTTACTCGGCAGCATCAAACCTTTTTAGGAAATTATAATTAAAAATCATCTGACCACAGAGACATTCATTTCATTCTAAAATGAATCTGAATTTGTAATCCAGACTGAAATAACTGCACACACTAATTGCAGCTAAATACAGCCTTGCATTGATGAAAATAACCAGTAAAGCCATCCATTCATGTGAGAATGCTGCACCATAACAGCGGGTAGAGACACTGGCTGAGAGATTATCAGAATTGTCAGTTTTCTCTCCTCCAGAGCTACTTTTCTCTGCTATGTTCATTAGTTAGTTGGGCTATTTAATCCCGTTTTAGCTCCATCAACCCATGGCCTTCTGCAAACATCCCAGATGCGAATGAGTCAGAGAGAGATGAGGTAAAGTGTTTGAGGTGAAACATTGTGGCATAATGATGGGTAGACTCTCAGATTCATTCAGTTTAAACAGTCAAATTGTGCAGGGATGTCTGATTTAAACTGAGGCGCTGCACAGACAAGATAAAAATACACATTAATTAAATCACAGAGGGACTCAGCCCATTGTTTTTTTAAAAATTATCATCCATCTTTATGAAGCAATGATGGGTTTTTGAGCTCAGATAAACTCATAACATTATAAGTAATCTAGGGGTTAGATACATGACATAATTTCTGCAGATTGTGGCATGGATTTAGACATGCTTTCTTTGAATTCAATACATGCAAGCTGGTGGTTTACAAAATTTTGTGGAAGTGGCAAATTGTGAATGTATAGTATCAATATAGCCATCAGTAAAGGTCTCGTGTGTCTTCCTGAAGATCATGGGGTCACCCCCACTATAACAATTCTGCTCTGTAGACCAACTCTATAAACTCCCAATTCATATTTGCTATAGGTTATATTGAAAATACTGAGAATATGCCATCTGCAAAATCAGATGAGAGTCTGTGAATTTGCATACAATTACAAATGAGATTAATATATACTCGGGAATGGGGCAGATAACAGTCAACAGTTACTATAAATTTGAAATGTAATTTAATTGAATACCAACCTTTATGAATGGTGTCATGATTAAACCACAGGTTTGTATAGCTAGACACTGTGCTGAAGCTAAAAGCTTCAACAGAAAGCTAAACTGGATACAGGTGCATACAGAAAAAAACAGGGTTGATTAACATGCAATTCCCACATTTGGTCACATTTAAGAATAGTGTGTCCATTTCTCACATCACAATGTAGGGCCAAAAAAGGTATTGACAAAGTAAAAAGAAGGCCAACAAGACTGGCTCCATGGATCGAATGTTAATCAAGTTAAATAGAAGAGGGATGCTTAATTCCTGTAGAGAAGAGGGATTTGAGTTTTTTATCATTAGTTTAAATGGGACTATTAAAATAGCCTATATGAATTACAGTTTATGTTCTGTCTGTAGAAAAAGAGAGACTTAGAGAAAATTATTTCAGGTTAAATTTCACACTGATAACATGCCTTTTTCACATAGGGATTTTAAATCCATAGCATAGTGCCAACTCCACTGGGAAGTTGAAGATTAGGCTTTACATGGCGCAGAATAAACTCAAGACCACAAAATAATGAGCACAGACATCCATTTGCTGAAATCATTAAACTTTCCTGAATTCTAATAAAACTCTGTAAATTATTCAACAATAGCAGTTATAATCCTATATGTCTGTATTCTCATGTCCAATAAGGCCTGGGTCTGGAACAATTCAGCATGTTGAATTTGGTGATAGCCAAACCCACCAAACTTTGTGAGGGAGAAGAACCCAAGCATTTAATTGTGACCGCTGAGGACAAATGTTGATTGAATCCAGACCTTGCCGTATTTGGCTGTCAGCTATAATTTATTTGCAGTAAAACCATGGACACCAATTCCTCAACATTCATTAGCTCTGGATGCAGTACTAGTGGTGCCGTTTTGGTCATCCTATAAATAAGACACCCCTAGCTAGCACAATGTCAGCAGTTCAGATCCCGCTGTTGTGTTTTAGATGTGGCCAGGTGAGGAATGTGATCATCATGAAACTTGCATATGTTTGTTTATGTGCACCATACATAAGATTTGTATAGATTATGAATCTCATAGATCAAAACCATGGCCAATGAAAGAAGAGGCAAATGCTTCTTAGCATGTGCATTTATAAAAAGGTCTAATGTGCATCATAACAATTATACAATCATGAGCATATTAATAATCACAACATCACAAAGTGTATGCTTCATACAGTGATTAGTCTATCTATTATAATAGAAATTATCAATCTGTATTTGAAATTTACAGGGTATAGTCATATTGCATAATCATTAACATGACAAATAAAGCTCAGTATAAAGTATCACTTTACTGCCAGTCCAGTTGAGACATAACTTGGTATGCAGAGTATTCAAAGCAGTTTCTCCGTTGGTTATTGTTTAGTAGTAGTAGTAGTATTAGTAGTAGTAGTGATAGTAGACATGGTAATCTGGTTGTTCTGTCTCCTTCAGCCTGCCAACCTAATAAAATTAAGCAGCATTCCTTCCTGTTCATCATCAAAGGATTTATGGATGCTTCTCGTTAGTTGGAAAGACTCTCATGTAATTTTAAAATTAGGTTCATTTTTGCGTAGTGCGAATGTCTAAATCCATTATCTTCTCACACTGTTTTTTGTCGTCTTCTAAGTTCCATTCCTAATGAAATACAGAGATTTCATTAAGATTGGAGGAGTTGTGGAAATATGCTTAACTAATAAAAGGCATGCTCATATATATATATATATATATATATATACACACCCCACACACGTACACACACTCACACCCACGCACATGCAAACACGCATACATATACATGAATACGCACACAAATAGATACAGATACATACAAATATATATTATATATATCTAATATTATTTATTATGAATAAATATAATATTCAGCTATACCTAAATTATTTTGATTGTCTCCCCGCTCCAATCCAATAAGAATAACATACATTAGAACTGCTTTATGAATAATCATTTATAGTCTCTTTCCATGGCATTAGTCCATAGGTGGATTTACGGATGGAGGTGCTCAGTCTCGCTTTAATTAATGGCATTTCTGAATGTGTGTTTTTGTACTGTTGTTTTCCAGGGAACCAGCAGTGCAGATGACAGCTGCCTGGGGAACCGGTTCTGACCCGTCTCCACATGGGACGTCACGGTTCCACGCCAGACACAAACGAGTGTGCTGATGCACTGGGAAGCACAAGGCTGTCTCTTCAAACAAGCAAAACAAGAGAGCCATGATGAGATTAAATTAGGAGTGTGCGTGGAACAGTAATTAAAATACAATAAACTGTGGGCTACGCCAAGATTTTCTTTTTCTTCAGGAATTCGGGATATCGATAGACTTATGATAGGACATGTTCACATCTGATAAACAGTGTGATTCTGGAGGGAACATCATCAGACCAAATCAGGGTTTGGATTTAGCTAAATAAAGGTTCTACAACAAAAAGCTTTGTATTGGGACTGTCAGCTCAGTGTTGAATGTAAAACCAATGGCACTGACCTCCTGATGTGTATCTCATCCTAATGTATCACTCAGAATCAGCTGTCTTCAACAGAATCTTACTTGCACAAGGCATGCATTGCTGAAGCTCAAAGTACATAGGTTCAAACATATAATAAGTATTACCAATATAACAGTGGTATATCCATTAGGAAACAGGTGATCATTTTAATGAATGAAAAGCCATCGTGTGAAAAAAAAAAAAAAAAACATTGCACATGATTATATGTAAGGACAGTTTTCAATATGAGTAAATAGTGGCTGAAATATACATTACAGGATTTTGTTCAGTAGTCTAGGGCAGCCGTTCCACCAGGCTAATGCAGTACTGTATGTAACATGTGCCATGGGGAACGTCCTTGCCATTTTGCATGCGTAAAAGATAATGGTATTGTCTAGGTTAAGCATTCATAAATGATGCACATGTTTAATGAAATCTTTAATCCTCATTTATGTGGGATAATCCCTAGTTTTGTTTTGGTTTCTTTGAAGTTCAATGACAAAACATCTTCAAACAGCAAGGCCTCCAGCACTAAAACATAGACATTTCAGTTTCGCGATTCCAGTGTCCTACATATCCAGTGCATTTAATTACTGCCTGCATATAAATATGAGTGTTTGCATGGCAACAGGGTTGTCTCATTTTGAGATTACCATGGAGGTGGGAGCAAGACACATGTGGAAAATGTAAAATAATTTATTTAGTATACACACACACACACACACACACACACATGCACACACACACACACACACACACACATGAACACACACACACACACATACATACATGAACACACACACACACACACACACACACATGCACACACGTGCATAAACACAGACCCACACACACATATGTATGTATGCATGTGTCTTTGTGTGTGCATGTATGTGTCCACTTGTTTGTGTTTGTGTGTGTATGTGTGCATGTCAGTTTGTTTGTGTTTGTGTTTCAGTGTGTGTGTGTGTGTGTGTGTGTGTGTGTGTGTGTGTATAATTCCATTCTTAGTTTGCATTAGTTGAACATTGGTATTTAATCAGCAATATCTTTATATTCTGTGGTGCACATTTTTGTTTTCTCATTGTTCATTGGTTGCAGTTATAACTCGGACATTAGTTTTAGTGGTATCACAGGGATGCTTTTATGTACTCACCCTCAGTCATGATCTTATTACAAGGCAGTAGGCGGCAGTGTGGTGTGGCAGCTAAAATGGTGATTGCAAGTTCAACTCCCAGATGTGGCCTGGCACTGTCTCTTTTAAGACATCAAAGGCAGCCTGCTGTTTCACACACATATAAAACAGTGATTTGTTCTTTCTTAAAACATTGCAGCAAGCTATATCCTGGAGTTACTATGGTCTAGTTACTATGACCATCTTCTCTTTGGCAGAAAAAGTCTTCAATCAAAATAAATCAAACTTGCCAGCTTCAATACATGATGATATTGCTACCCAGCAGAATACATCTGCATAAATGGCATCCAACACCTACCCTTTTATATACTATACATTCATGGCATCTGCAGCCTGGTACTGACATGGTACCCACAGCCTGTGCATTGGTATGAAGATGTGCTTCTACTTCTTGACAGCAGGTGGCAGTAAAACTCTTTGTGTGAATTGCATAGACCTATTTTCTATACAAAGTGCAAAATATTGCACGGTGGCACCACAATGAAATACCATTTCTGCATGCAACTACAAGTCCCTAAATAAATGCACTTTAGATACACTGACATTTTACCCAAATTCTTACATATAAAATTGCATGATCCTGTCCAATTAGTGCATACTGAGAGCATAAACTACGAAACTTGAAATTTATCTGATAATTAAAATAGTAAAGGAAGGTGAGTGCTGTAAATACTGTAAATTTTGGATAAAACTGGTCTGGTGAAAGACACTTATTTTGTGGTTGTTTCCCGTGCAGCACTGTCTCCATGGCAACATGCCACCACACAAAACAGTACTTAGCTAATGATGACAGCGCTCCAAAGGGTAGCCTCTAATAAGGAATATTAGGTCTCCACTCCACTGATATGATTCATTTGAGAATGCAAGCATTTCTTTTTCCCCAGTAAACAACCCCCTCTCCTCCACAGCGTCTGAGCCAAAATGTCTGCGGGTTTTGTCTTCAGGCCTGAGCAGCCAGAGGCTGAATTTTTTGGGGAGAAACTGCTGGGAAAGAGGCATGCGTTTGGCCAGGATATGTAGCCAAGGCAAGGCTTGGTATTGGTCTGTAAAATAAAGTATACCTCTGCTGTAGGGGTTCTCACTTCACACTTACATTCCACTCACGGGTTGGTTTGTGGGGATAATCCCATTCAAACAGCGGGATTAGGGTAGCCCATTCATGGCTCCAGGCCAATAAAGCCATTAGCTAAAAATGTTTCAGAGGTTCAGTGATCTTCTTAGCTAGTAAACCAGCTTCCCTGTTTCCCTACTCCTCCTTTTAGTAGCCATTTGAGACCAACCACCAATTTTACTAATAAATCTTTTTTTTTTTTTGAATCCTGTCTGGTTGCCATTAAATAGCACTTTGTAAAATTGTGGATTTCATTCTGCCGGGTAGCTCAGTGAGAATGCCCACCCAGTGGAAGGGAGCCTCATTAGTGGAACAAAACTTTCCGCGAAAGAAATACAGCCAGATGGACCCTCTTGTCCATAAAAATCAAAAGCTCCCCAAAAGAAAGGTCTTTGTGATTTAAGCCTTCAGTGCAGATACAGAATGTTAAAACTTTTTAATCAGCTGTTTTTCTTTTTTTCATTCTAAGACAAAATATACGCCACACATTCAGTGCGTATGTGAGGCCATGCTCATTAGCACACCTTATAATTCTGCATCAAGCACATCCAATGACAAGAAGCTCTCTCAATTTGTCTGCTTTTCAGTGTATTCTTTTCTCCATACAAAATGAGTCATTCTTTTCAAGTCTTTAAATATATAGTAAATCTGTCACGTATGTCTTTCATTGAAGAAAGAGACTTTCAGTAATTTGCCTCAACAAAAATGTCTGCTTCTGTGTCAGACACGAGGAACGTGTTATCTTTTATCGGCCTAGGGATGAAAAAGCAGCAGTCGTTCCACAGAGGACGGTCACCGTTATGAAATTGAGCTTGACCATTGCCGACTGTAGCAGTGCTTTTTGTGTTCTGTTACCTGCGCTCCAGACAGACAGTTTCCACTGGAGCCTGGCGTATTGATTGGAGAGGCTGCAGAAAGGCCCGGAAAGATCCATAGGAGACGTGGTCCCCGGCAGCCATGGCACAGTGGGGGATGCTGGGGCTGGCTATCATGTTGTTAGCTGTCTGACGAGGGCATGCTATAGGTTCAAAACTGGGACAACCTATGTGGTATGCCAACTGTGCCAATCTGCAGCTCCAAAATGACTCCTCTTCCCTCTTTTTCACATAAGTTGCAGAATGAATGATTGTACAACGGAATAACAAAACCAGAGATGTATGTGATACTCTTATTTTATTTAAAATCCTAACATCTAATCTTGAAATCCTAAATCCTAACACCAACAGACAACCTCACTGCACCTATGATTGCAGGCTCTGACATTCGGTTGGATAGACCAAGGCTGTTACTTCATATTGATGGGGTGGCCAGCAGGGGTCATCTCCTTTTTACTTCCCAGTTCATAGTTTATGGAAGACGAGGATGACCATGACCCTACCTCCACATATTCTCTTCTTTGACTATATACTGCTTCACTGACAGGTGGATGGGTTTTGGTGAGATGCAGTTCCTATGATTTAAGGCAAATGTGAGCCCGAACAGCATTCTTCACCGTAATAAGCAACGGGGTGGGGTGGCAGAAACCCCCCGCTGGGGATGGGGGCTCTCCATGCTTGTGCCTGAATTTACAGTTCCTCCACTGTACCAAGGTCACGCAATTACCTTTCAGCGACCACAACTGCGCCCCGCGGCCAGTTAAAGTCACACATCCGACACCAACCCACAATTCATGGGGAATGCTGTACATGCTTGGGGAATGTGTGGGACTCCTGACTAAGAAATAGCAGCCTGCTTCAAGACGTCTATGAAGATGATTTTTTTTACTCTTTTTTTTTTTTTTTTTTCCAAAAATGGTCCAGGTTCCCTTAAAAAATGGTTGAGACTCCCAATCCTCAATTCATTCCCCCAAAACCTACCACCTGAGTCTGCTTCTTCTGTTCTCCCCCACATTCTCTTCATTTAAACAGTGCAGCTACTTCCATCAAGCAGCTTGAGAGCTGAGACTTATTGGGTCCTATCTACAGATAGTATAGTTTTAAGGTTTCGAGCTTTACAGCTGAACCAAGAAACAGTGTTGGGATCCCACGGGTCAGACACAGTCTGATTCACAGCTTTCCGTTTCTGCAGGCACTAAACGCGAGGAGGGGGCACTCTCCTCATTCGAGCTGCCGGTCACAAACATAGTATTATTAAAAATATTTAAGACAGGGGTGGGCTTAAAAATTAAATGCACAATCAAGATCCTATCTTTGGTTACTGAACCCAGACTAAGATTTCAATTCCATTGTGTATGAATATTTAAAGCAGATAGCAGTGGTGCTAATTGGAATCCGTGTTTGATTCTGCAGGCATCACGTAACTTAATTCCCTCAGCACACGCCCCTCATGCTCTGTTGGCACATGTATAGCAGTTTAAGTTAATTTAATATATAAAATTTTTGTTTAAAATAAGTATTGATGTTTGTGTCAAACTTGAAAGCTTCACACAATCTTATCATCACTTTTATGTTCACTGAACAAATATGTTTGGCATATGGACATAGTTTTCATTTTCTTATATAAATGATTTCTCTGGAAAAGTGAGAAGCCATTCGAATGCCTGCATTTGTACATTATCTCAAATAATGGGTATTTATTTTTATTGAACAGCAGTTAAAACATATTGGTATTTCCATAATTGCTCTGTCACATAGTCAGAATAGACTCTTACATTTCACATTTCAGCTATTGAGATGTATAATTTGTAAACTCTAATAATAAATACATTAAAAAGCAGATACTACAAATACTTTTTCATACCAGCATCAGCAGCTTCATTGACGATGTAAAATGAGTATAATGAACATTTAGTCCACCCCCCCCACCCCCTCCTACAACCAGATTCCAACCTAGAGTGGCCATGTTAAGTGACAGAGTCATCACCAAAACTTCTCAATGCACTGAATGTTTCATACTCTGTGATTGTACTTCTTCGTTGGCTAAAACCTTTTAAATTCACTTTTCAATGGTTCAGTATATGTGAATTCAATAAAATTCCAATCAAAGAGAAACAAACACATAGATGCACTGTTCAAACTGAAAATAAATAAATACATAAATAAATAAAATTCAATCCCGGATTAATGTGCCCATTTAGGCACAAATGTGAAAATTAAGGAGGCGCTCATCATAAAATGTAAACCGATGTGCAGGTTAGTGATTTGAATAACTTCAATGAGCTTTTGTGTAGAGCACTCTATTTAATTTCTTGAAAACAATGTTAAATTGTACAGTGATGCAAATAAGAGATAATCATCCATAATTTCAACCCATTTGAGCTGCTCATTAATAATTAAAGGAACTTGTGCATTCAGTGGAATTAAAGTAAATCACTCGGCTGTCGCTTAAATGACAGCACACGTATTTTTGATTTGTTTAGTTTTCGTATTAATAATAATAATAATAATAATAATAATAATAATAATAATAATAGCTTTTTCGGTGCTGTACTTCTGAACATGGAGGACGTTACTTGGAGAAGTTTGAAAAAAAAAAAAAACCAACAGACTCCGAAAATCAGAGAGGGAGAAGAGGCGATCGGAGATATAGTATTGAGCTGCAGTCTTTTCAGGCTGGCCACAGCGCAGACCATCCCTGATACACTCTGATACAAAATTAAACAAAACACGTCTTATTATTTGGACAATGAGGTCAACAGGAGCTGTTTTTTTATTATTGATTTAAGAATTGAATTTAAGAAAAAAAGCGCTCTCTTGAGCAGAGCGTTTATGAATGTGCCCAAAAGGTCATCAGGTCTAAAAAGGAATCCTTAGTATTGGCCTGTACTTTTGAACCATTTCTTTTGTTGTTTGTTTTTTCCATTCCCATATTTGGACTTACCTTCTGTTGCTTCCTGTTTGTTGTTTATTGTATTAGGAGGTCCTGTCACATGGAACCATGGCCTATAGACTGGGGTGGGATGAAGTCAGTTGTGGTCCACCACTGGGATGACCAGACTAATCTCAGAGTAGACCTGGCCTCTGTATGCAATTGAACAGTAAGAGTGTATGACAGACATTCAGGAATGAGGAACATGTGGACATTTTGAATGATTATTCGACACAGGTCAGTGTGACAGGCCAAGCTCAAACCTGAGCTCTGAATCCACAGTCAGTGATTTTACCCACTTAGCCCCGAAAACCAAACCACACACTGCTGCCATTGGGGCAATCCTAATGACACAATTACCTAAGCAATAATAGTCACCCTCGCCCTTAAAAAGGGTTCATGTTTTTTCATCTTAAATTCCCAGGTGTCTATTTAATCAACTGAAAATCAAGTGATAGTTTAAGTGTGGGTGACACTTCATCCTACACACCCTGTGGCTTTTATGTTTTCTAGTGTGCAATGTTTTTACATTCCAGGCACATTTTAATGCTGTCCAAGATGTACATTAGAAATGAAAATTAATCAATGCATAAAATGAAAAAAGAGCACAACACCACACATGAATAATCATGCGTGAACCTTCTATCTGAATTATTTATTACTTTTAAAACAGAATATAAATGATATTGTGTAGTTTATGGAATGAATTTCATGATGGATAAAAGATGAAGATGAAACGTTTTTAATATTTCTTGTTGGCGTTTGAGGTAGTGCAGGAGACATTTAAGAAGCAATGAACAGTGATTTATTCACTTTATTAAGTGGAGGGTGTCTCTGAGTCTTTCATGGGTGGCGTCCTGGGAAACATATAGCTACACACACCAGATACCCAGGTCACAGGCAAAGGTATTTCTGTTGTTCTTGTTGAGTGGTGCTCAGAAGTACAACCAAAGCCCCAAAACTCATTGTGTGAACTGACACTTTTAAGCCCTGTACCACATCGGCAAACACTGCATAACCTGTCCAGGCTATTTCAACATTAAACCAAAAAAAAACAGAATCCCATCTGTAAGGTTTTGCCCGCTGTGATTCCTGAAGCTCATTTCCAGGGCGAGCCCTTCAGTATTCTCACAGTTTGTTGGGGCTCTCCAAACAGCTGAGCGCTAAAAGCTGCCTCATCGGGGTGTGCGGTGCCAGATTAATGGCGGCTCTCCAGGCCGGACTCCTCTCTCCTCGCTCTGCCTATCAAGTGAGTGCTTCTCCTGATGCCTCAGAGTGATCGCTTAAGTTGCCAGTGAGACAGGGAAGACGGAGAAGCAAACAGTGTTTCTTTTGGGTTGCATCACCAGCCCATGCTGTGCTTCTGCAAGGGGGATATCTCTCTCTCCACCACCCTCCTCTCTCTCTCTCTTCTCTCTCTCTCTCTCTCTCTCTCTCTCTCTCTCCACCACCCTCCTCTCTCTCTCTCTCTCTCCCACCACCCTCCTCTCTCTCTCTCTCTCTCTCTCTCTCTCTCTCTCTCTCTCCACCCTCCCCTCTCTCTCTCTCTCTCTTCCACCCTCCTCTCTCTCTCTCTCTCTCCCTCTCTCTACCCGCCGTTCTCTCTTTCTCTCTTTTTCTACCCCTCTCACCTCACTGCCTCTCTACCCTCCTCTCTCTCTCTTTTTACCCTCTCCCCTCCTCTTTACCAACCCCCCGTCCTCTTCTTTTCTCACTCATTTAAATTAAAATATTCTTTCTTGGCATGATCACACATGGGCATAGTATTGCACATGCACACGTCCTGGTTTTAATATTGTGTAATGCCGATATTTCATATGCATCTCTTCATCCAATCAAATATGCCCTGGCTCTTTGGAAAATGTAGAGGAAAACCAGCTTACTTTGCATACTGGCACAGACTCTCACTCTTGCTCAGATATACATGCTGCAAAATACAATATATACATTTATCACTTGGGAATGCTAGGGGTGTTCTGTGCGGCAGAAATCTGGCAACACTTTATTTTGCTCCAACAGATTTCAATTCGTAATAATTCTTGTGTGTAATGTACATCTTCAATAGGCAATTAATGTTTGTGACAGCTGGGTAAACAGACAAAAGTACTGCAGTTCAATCCAAGAATTTCCACAAGATGTTTGATCCTGCTTCACTATTTCATTATTTATGATTTCCACATTCTGTTGCTGCTGGGGTATGAAATAAACACTTGCTGAGGAAAATAGGAAGAATTAATAAATCCCTATACCCACACCCCTTATGATGTAACTTCCTCCTCATCAATGTAAATAGGCACTGTTGTTACTGAAACTGTTCATAAAGTGTCTTATATTTTTCTAGAGCCATTTTAATGTGTGCTGAGCAAAAAGCTGTGTGTGAATGGAGCAGGGATGAGACCGTAAAAGAGAGGGGAACGGAGGGAATAGAAGAGGAGAAGTGAATGCAGGAGCCGTGGTGCATGAAATTAAAAAAAAAGCTTCACCGCATACTTGCTACCCTCAGTGTTTTATTGCTGTGAGCTTTCCTTTCTGCCCGCAGAACGGTGTCAAATGAGTGGAAAATCCTGCTATACTTGTCCATGAATTCTATTCTTCGACATAGACCACATTGCCCGATTCCTTGGCGAATGGAATAGGGTATAAAGGCAGACTTCGGCAGTCTTTTTTAGTGGCTTTCCTAACCATCCCAGGATAGGATTATTATTTTGCTTTATCTGCTGGCAGAACACCCTTATCCAGAATGCCATTCACAGCTTTCATTTTTACCGTTCCTTACTACAGCTGGATGCATACTGAAACAATTCTTGTTCTGTGCTTTGCTTGAGAATGCCAACCAGATAGCCCTCAAAGAATCTGAGCCTGTAAATGTCTGGTAAGATATTCAGATATGTATACGTTGCCCAGCAATTTTCTGCTTTTGCCAAAGAAACAATGCATGTTCTCCAGACCCTTTATCAGACATTGAGCTTCTGGAGTCAGGTGAACTGCTCCTGTGGCTTTGGGAGAGAAGGTAGACACTAGTGATGAATTAGAAAATATGGATTGCTTCAGCCCTTTCTGGCAGACTGAAAAGAAGAGAGATGATGTCTCACTGGTTATTGGCTAAGACTATGTGGGAGAAATCTGAACAGACAAACCTCCAAATCTGCAATGTTTGATTCACTCCCACAGCTCACAAATATGTAAGTGACACATCACATCATTGAGATTATTTGTGTGCTATTTCAACAGAATTTTGTTTTAAAATATTCTTACAGGGCCATCGCAAATCACTTCATATCACTGACACACCTTCTGCCTATATATATAGTACTGCGTTTCTTGCTTACACTTTTAAACTTGGAAAAAGTTAAGAGCTTGCATTATCAACAATGGCAGGCAAGCAATATGTACCTACATGTAGCATGGTGAGGGTAAGCATCAGTGTGGATTTAAGGAGAAAAAGAGAATTGTGGGATCTAATGGGAATTGGGCAAAGATGGAACTAGCTGTATTTCTTCTGAAAAGATATAGTGAAATCCCTGGTAGTCTGTCAGCAAACTAGCTCTAAAGTGTGTACTTATACAGTGATTTTGTAGCTAAATTGTTAAAATGCTTAGATCTAGGTCTACAGTTTCTGATAACCATATCTCAATAAAAGTGTTTTCAACCCAGCTAGTCTGCTCAGTATATTGCATTGATTTTGTTCTGTAATTCAAAGAACACATTGAGCAACTGTCTTTTTGTTTTGATGTTAGCTTTCTGTTTGAATTGATGAGGGAACTTATTTGTCACAGATGGCTAACACCACTGCTCTGAAGAAAGAGGGCTGTGGAGCTGTGTGACCCTCATCGATAGTAAAAGAGAAGAACAGTTATTTTGATACTTTCTTTCTGCTTTGAGTCAAACAAATTGGAAAATAATTGCATTAAAAAAAGTTGCACCTGCTATACTGTCTGGGCCCAGGTCTCAGTTTGGGTTAAAAAGCCCAATCTAACAGTCTGAACAATATAATTCATATTGTCTTATTTTTCCATGCTAATTGACCATTGAGATGGCTGAAACATACACTCTACAGCAACAATGGATTATTGCCATTTTCCTTTTTTATATAGTATAGGTCTATTTTATGATTACATTATGGCTTTATTAACAAATGATATTTTATAGCGTGTGTATATAAATTCAGAAAGCCATTTGGCAGTAGTGTGGACAGTGTTGTGCCTGCTTAAGGTGAGAGCTCATCATTAACAGGGCACACCTCTGGCCTGCCTGGGAAAACAAAGGATCACACAGGACATGACCAAGGTGGGGAGTTACGCCTGCCAAAAACACTGGGAAAATGAGTTCATAAAAACACCTGCCAGTTATTATCTTTACTCTGTTCTTACCATATTACCAAATTAGGAATATAATTACAGTTATGATGTAACAAGGGTGGGTCATTTATTGTCCCCATCCCATCATTTCCTCCTTTGGATGTGGATATGGAGAGGTTGACCAGTTCTAATTTTTGCCAAGTGATATCTGAAGAATAGCGTTTTGTGAGCACTTCTCAGGGAACGTTTAATTTAAAAGCATGTGGATGTCATTAGAAGTGAAAATGACCTTTAGATCAGGGCTGGGCAGCTGGGGCCAATGGTAGCAGCAGCCTGGCAGCCGTTAGAGAAACTTTTCAATTAGCAACTGATTTACACCAGGAGCACCAGGTGAATTGACCTCCTGTCCAAGTAATGACTTCAAAAACACCATTAAGCCCTCAGGTAGGGCAAAAGGCAATAGACCTCTGCAGAACCTAAGGGCTGAGGTCGCTTGTGCCTGCTCTGAATAAAGAGCTAATTGACATGGCCATTTTGCACCACTGCTGTCTGATTACCAGAGACTGCTGTGTCAATTAAATTGTCTTTTGTGAAAAGATCTTGTGTGGAGGTTAATTTATATAAAATATACATTCTCTACTAAAATACATTCATAAATAATGTAGCTGGAGTATTGGTCCTTGCTCTGTAAACCTTTGAAATGCCTGGATTCATATTCTCTCAGATATGGTTTAGAGAAATTCATAAATCAGCTGCCATTGAAATAAAAACCTGTGTTGTTCATAATTTTACTGTAGTAGTCTAGTAACAGGTGGGAAAACATTTTCAGTCAGTGACTGAAGCAATGACTGAAATGAAACTTGCTCAAACAAACACAATGGCATTGTTCTAATGGATAACGGTGTGCACAAATGCTTAGCTATTTTAAATTCATTCCAACCCTCAGTGCGATTGCTTTGACAAGATGTGAAGAAAAGATTTGATATGTGAATCATAATGTGAATTTGTTTCACATGACAATAAAGCAAACATCACGTAACATATACATAACACATTAACACATGCCATGTCATTTATGTACAGCTTTGTGATGGCTGCAGAAGTATTTCTGTTCTATGAATTTCATGCGGTAAGGTCCTTTTTCAATAGAAGAGGCTACATAAGTAAGCAGAAACACACTGTAAATTATTAAATATAAATAAATATAGTTTTAGTCATGTTGTATCCATTATCTGTGACACTGTGGTGATAATTGATTCAGAAAAAATGGAATTAAATGAATGTTCCATTGTGTGAACTTGGATTGTAATTCATAATGACAGGCTTGTATAACTTTAGCAATATGAAGTGTGTATCATCATAGACTCATCACCCTCACCTGCTTTCTCCCAGATGAGAAGTTAGCAGCGAAAAACAGAGTAACAACGATTGTTACAATCAGCAGCTGTCCAACAAGAGTGCAATGCCATAAGACTGGGGTGAGTTCAACAACACTCCATTGCTGCATACGTGCCAGGCCTGCTCAGTATATTACATTCATTTCAAGCTGCAATTGCAAGTACACATCAAGCAAACATCTTTTCGTTTTGGCTTGTTTTGTTTCAGCTTTCTTTTTGAAGTGCTGAGGGAACTTAGGTGTCTTTTTGTCACAGGTGCTATGAATAAATATGGAGGCGGTGTTATGCTCATTCATAGTCAAAGGGAGAATGATTGTATTATTTTGTAATGTTGCATTATATAACAATGTATATATGTTATGATAGTTAATTGATACTGTGTTTATTTTGTCAAAACAGATCGATCGTAAGAATTATGTGTTAAAAACATCTGCCTATCAAAATGTTATTTTCCTTACTGATTTTTGTATTCTCGATAGAATTGTTTCGTTTGATCAAGTTCCCTATTCTAGATTGAATGTAAACAAACTGTAGGCCTACATATGAATATAAGGACCCAATGGATTTTTCACTGACTTCCATTTTCATTTGTTTTATTGTGAACAAGGTGCCTATTTTAGAATGAATGTAAACAAAATGTAGGCCTACATATAAATAAAAAGATGTATTTTCTGTAGCCTAAACCATTTTGTTTGTAGACTTTGCATAGTGGTTTGGGTTAACAAATGTAAAAAATGCTGAGTGTAGAGTTCTATGTATAGAAGTGCAAGCATGAGAGTTTTGAAACCACCTGCAATAAAATAACAGCTATTCCCACCAGAGAAGCTTTCACATATTCAATATTTTATTTTTATGTTAGTTTTAGCATAGAAAAATGTGCTTGAAACTTTATCTATGAAGAATTACTGGTATTTGGACCCCCACCACACACACACACACACACACACACACACACACACACACACACACACACACACACACACACACACACACACACACACACACACACATTTTATGAACATGCAAAATAAAATGTGAGTCATGTCATTTGTGTATTTTTTTATTATCCTTTTATAATGTGACAGAAACCAGCACTGGTTATTGACAAGTGACCACTGTGTGATTCTCAGAATTGATTTAGCATAAATCGCTTGCTTCACAGAGCCAACGAAACCAAGTCAGCAGTAAATGAGTGGGATGAAGAAGAACCTGTTCATTACAATATACTGTATAAATTAACAACCATGAGACTGTAATTCATTAGATCTAAGTGGACTTGCAAACAGCAGATATAGTATTAGAATAACTGTGTCAATCATGCTCACACACACCACCTGGTGGTAAAGACTGAGTTGAGTAAAGTATCTGACTTGAGCACACAAAGTGCTATAAAAAAATTGAATAAAAAAAAATAAGATGAGAATTTCAGAACTGGATTTGCAGATGTGCTTCTTTGGAATAAATTATGCACCATCACCTTAAAAGTCCCCAAGAATGCCTTACTAAAGCTCATGCGCCTTTATCTCTGATACTGCAGACTCCACAAGATGACATGTAAAGGTCCCGCAAGACTGGAAAACTACATAACTCTATTCCTGCTGCTATGCCATTCATCTCCACTGCACATACTGTAAGAGTGTTGGGTCAGAGGTCCTGAGCGGACGTTTGATTCTCTTCTCCTCTCTAAGGTCTTCATTCCCCCGTATGCAGCCCGTCGCATGCACTGACTCAGGGTTCATTGTAATTTCACCCCCCAGCCTGAGAAGGAGTGTGTGCGGGAAGACGGAATGTAATATCCTGGCTCCATTACCCTGTGGAAAGAGCTTCACCCCCAGAGCAGGACAAGGGATTTTGATTTACGGTGATCTGCACTCAAAACCGGACTAATTTCGGCTGCATCAAAGCAGGCTCAGAAAGGGCTGTGGGTCCACACGCGCTGCCAGTGGGAATGACTGGTTGAGTGCGTCCCATTAGGTAATGGTGGATTTGTTTTTACCCCTATATGAGGGATATGTATGTATATATATATTTTCCTACCTAAATTTAACTATTAATTATTTAACTGTCAGCCCTAAAGACCAGGCTCCGCAAGCTCAGAAAGAGACAGCACATTACTCCTCCAATTCACATGGAGACAGATGCAACACCAATCACATGTTGCCCATGCCTTTGGAGGAACTGCTGTGTAAGATCAGTTAACGAACCCGCAGGCACCCGACTGTCCGGGGGAGGCCGCTAGAAAGCGAGGACACTGAGGATCCCGACCCGCTTAACCAGCTTTCATCCCCAGCGAGACGGAGCCAATTACTGCCCCCGCCAATGTGGACCTCCGGCCATAGCTGAGGCCATAGCTGGTAATAGTGCAGCGGGGACTTGAACACCCAGCCGCGGGGCACCAAGAACGGCTGTCTTTACTCCGTGAGCCACCCACAGGCCCATTTATTTCGCTGTTTGTTAACATTTTATTCCCTCCAACCCCAACTGGTTTTGTTTCTAATTTTAAAGCAGCAGTCCTGCCTGTGAAGCCACTGCTGACACTCACCCGCATCCGTGTTTGGGGCGCACTGGTCATTCAGTGCCCTCCCTCCTGAACCAGTGACTATCTCCCAGCTTTTCAGGACCACATGGTAAAACAGGAGCACTTCTGGGTGTCGCATTGCTACTGTTATATGTGTATACTTTGTATTTAACCAGACTGTGGTTGAAGTACAGGATTTCACAGTCATTTACAGTAAGATTTAATTTGAATTTGAATTAATTTAAATTTGAATTACATTTTTTCCTGGTGAAATGGTAGGAAAACGCACCAAGAGCATACATAATTGCCCTTATAAAGTAGATTTATTAATTCTTTGTACTGCTTGTTCAACCCAAGAATGTCTCTGGATTTTAATATTTTTTTCCTGTTAAATTAACAGCAGTGTGCTTTTAAAGAAGTCTTATCCCAAGCGTATGCACGCACTGGCATGGTAATTCTTTTGCTTCCTGTCACATGTGTGCTTTTCTGTCCTTGTCGAAGACTGGCTTTTTATTAGTCATTAAACCCGAGCACGAGGGGGTGCCTAATATGAAAGTGATCTTAATGGCTTTCCTGGACAGAATGCTGAGGTGTGCCCGTGTATGTGGCAGCGCACACGCACAACCCCGCCACACCTCGCTGCTGCAATTTTTCCAAGGCTCAATGTGTCAAACTGTCAAGCTATTGACTTCCATTGTTTAATTTTTTTCCCTGAGGGGGGGCGTCGGGTGGGGTGGGGGGTGTGGGGAATGGTAGCGACAGAATCGATTTAGCGGGTGATATGATGTATGCACACGCTCCGTGATGAAGTGCATGCAGTAGGTTGGAGCGGCCACAGGAACATGATTCATTAGACATGGTCGGGCTGCTATGAGGGTGCGCATTAGACTGCCGTCACTGCTCTCTAAATTGAAAACAGCCTTGGTGCTCAGGAGTTTATTTCCTCTTTCTAAATCTGGCTAATGCTTATGACAGACTGGGCTGAAAATGCAAGACTGATTAAGTAAGTCCAGACTCATTTGGATTAACCTTAGCGAGTTCATATCTTGTTATTGAGGAATTAAAGCTTAATAATATCGCAATCATTTACACCGCATTAAACCAAAGTGCATACAGCTGAAGCAGTGTGGAGCTTTAACCTATGTTTACAGCATTTATTCAGAAGGAGCCATTTTAAACTTATCAACAGCAGTAGCAATGTAGCAAAACTAGTGAAAAGCACAAAAGTGTCCAAATTCAAAACTCAGCTATTTGTGACAAGAGTTTTGATGCGATTAGAATTGCTACTGCAAAACTTCCATGTGTAACTTGAGGACTTTGAGGGGCATAGTTTTGTGACTTTGATCTGTGGTATACACATCTGATACCTAGATTATATAATATAGAGAGAAAGAGAGTGAGAGAGAGCATGGACACCGAGAGAAAACCATCCATATATCTATTTTTTTTTCTGTGGTATACGTGTGGTGAGAACCTTCATAAAACAGTGCGAATGGGTTTCATTCTTTTCTTTTCTATTTCTATTCCATATTTTTGCGGTTCATTAAATTGAGGAGAATGGGAAGGAGGGATTGACAAATGCAACGTGACGACACATTCCACTGCACGGCTCCATGTACAGTATTCCTGCTGAGCAATGCCCATCTGTGTACACTGGCATGAAAAGCTGTCATATATAGCACCTTCAGTGTCCACAATCACTCCTCAGCATCAGGCCTTTGGCTCATTTCATTCTCTTCCTTTCATTTTCAACACCTTATTTTGAAAGCCCCAGATGGGATTTATGCATTATGATAAGGATCCAAAAACCAAGTCTCTTATCCGTTCAACTATAAACAGGAAGATTGCATACATAATTTGTTTGTTTGCCACAAACATAGGGACATTTAATTTCCAATTATTGCTGAATTTATATGCAATTTGTACTGTTTGAAAGAAAATCATTATTCATTATTCTGCCAAACATTTCACTACCTTGCAGTGTTCTCCTGCAAGAAGAAGAAGAAGAAGAAGAAAGTTCCTCATGTACCCTTAAACATGTCATCTGTGGAGAGAATTCTTTTCCAAGCATTTCCAGCATGACTGCATGAAGCCGTTGTGAGACAAATGGCCTGCTTTTATGATAAAAGATGACTGAGGTAACCTCATGCCTGAGGCAAGAGGGACACAGAACTCCTCTTTAAGATCATGTAGCATGCAGTCAAGTGTAATATCTATAACTAACATACATCATCACAGAGCAGGTATGGGCTGTTCAGGTAGGTAACTGAGAGAGCCTCAAGGAAGTCATCAATCCCCACAGCATGCTGCTTTGCTTTGTCCTTAATTTTAAGCAACACGTTTCTAGGAGCAGAATTACATTTTATCTGTTATTAAATCATATTTTTGTGTTTATATCAGTCACTGTCGAATTCATACTGATATGTGGGAAGTGAAAAGAAAAATAATTTGCTCACAGTTTATTACTCATGGGCTCCAGACAGACATTAATGCTTGATACTCATTTTATGACTGAGCTAAAAAAAGGTCAAGGTATTTTTTATTAAAACTATGGCACATGTCATTTTGATAACAACAAACATCACCGATCTTGTTTTTAAAGTCTGCACTGTACAAGTCAAGTGAAATGACCTGTGACCCCCCCGTACGCTTGCCATATGATTGTATCCATTTTTATTTCGTGCTTATGAACTGCTATGCTATTCTATATCTGATCCTTCACACATGTGGCATAGGATACCAAATGAAAAGACTATTCATACACTGTGATGTACAGATCAGCATCTCTGCTCCTCCTTTAATGAAGATGTATGATAGAGAATGTGTGGCCTTGTTATTTCACCATGTCATAAATCTTTCCATCAGGCATAACTAGCGTGATAATGAGACCTATGTGCTCTCAGAACTGAAAACCTGGCTGACCACAGCTAACGAGCACTCTGACCCACAGAGCTACAGACATGGTCAGCAGTGGCTAGAGCGATTAAAACATGGAGCCACATGGAGCTCTATCCAACTATCACCTCTTTCTGTATTCCACTGCACTTACTGTAACCTCTGGTTGGCACAGAGAGAGACACAGAGAGAGAGATAGTATGATTGTGCATGTATTGAATGTCTGGAAATATTTCAAAGAAATTTCTGAAGGCTGGAGCGCTGTCTGCATTTTCTGACTGGTTCCTCATCCAGGGAAATTAGTAAAGTGCTGTGCAACAATTCCTGCAGATGTCAGGCTCTGCAGTGACTGAGGGATGTGTGCTGGGGTCTGGTGAAGTTGTGTTGTTTGCTATTTTTGAGAAATATTGCACTGTGTGCAGCCATCACAAAACACCTATTCAATACTGCTATTTTTGCTTTAACAGACCTACATAAAATGCTACACCAACCCATGGTTTTAAATAGACGCGCTGTTATGAGCCTATAAACTGGTTGTTAATATACAAGCATTATGACCTAGAAATTGATGGCAGGGATGTTGTTCAGCTGATTGGCTGTCATTCTCCCACTGGTTGAAGAGCCTGCTGAAGCTGAGCATTGGGATGGGATGTACAAAAACATCGATTCAATTATTTGATGTTGATGGAATAATCAGCATCACAAACTGTTAAATATGTTGTTCTTTGCATTTTAAAAATGAAAATGATTCAAACTCCTGCATTATTTAAGACCACATTGGTACTGTAAGCAACACAAAGCATACCCCAAAATAAGAAACAAACAGCTATAATACATACATACATACATACATACATACATACATACATACAGATAAAATAAACAAATTCATCAATAAATAAATACAATAAAACAAACAACCTGTTTTTGGACCATAGGAGGAACCCAAAAAACCAATGTCAACACAAGAAGATCATGCAAACGCGACACCGTGTCACCCCGCATTAGGTGTAAAAATGTGTAATGAACATGAAAGAAATTCATACCTGTTAAAGTGTGCTTAACAGAATGAAGTGGCTCTGCTTGTGTGAGAGTGTGATGTGATGACAGCGGGCAGAGCAGGAGGAGGATTCAAAGGCTGCACTGCAGGTATCAGACAGTAATGGATGACTACAGGCCGGCTGATGCAGGAGAAGATGCAGCCCCGTGTGCTTCCTCTCTGATAATGAGCGTTTGATACGATTATAAACCTCATCAGAGATGAAACTATACAGCACCAGTTAATTAAACAATTGCGGACAAGCGTAGAGAGTGCATTTTTCTGTTTTGAAAACACAAACAGGAGCTTACTGGGTATGGGAATGAAGAAGTAGGTTGCCAGGTTCAGTGGCATATGGTGTATACCCAGGTGATGTCAAAGTCCCATGCTTTACTTACCGTTTGTTTCCTCAGATGTCCATCTGTTCCACCATCTTCAAAGAAACCCTTTCAGGGCTTCCTTATAGGCAAATTAATTATTTAGATAACTTTCCAGGTGACATCGAAGCAATTTCTTCATCACTAAGTGGGGGAAACCTGAAGGAAATCCGCCCTTTCTTTCTCCTCCCTGGTCCCTCTGCAGAATGTTTACTTCTGTTCCCCTGGTGACATTTCCAAATATACAATAATGCATCCTGGCAAAATCTCATTTCCTCCACATGATGAATACCCTCCTGTATTTCCTCAGTAATACTTGTTTCTTGAAAGCCTATGAGCTATCAGCTTCACTTATTTTTAGAGACAGGGCAAGTCTTCATTCATTCATTCATTCATTCATTCATTCATTCATTCATTCATTCATTCCATCCATCCATCCATCCATCCATCCATCCATCCATCCATCCATCCATCCATCCTATCATGCATTCATTAATTCAGCTATGATCATACAGTCATCACCGAGAAGACTGTAGCCAATTTACAATGTGCCTTGAATCTTTTCTCAACAGCAGTGAATCTTTCCATCACACCTCTCAGTTTAACAGATCTGCAATGTACGGATATAAGCCAAGAATATGGCAACACTTGTACCTCAGAAAAGTAGATTGTCACTCTAACAAACAAAACCTGGGAAAATAAACATATTGAGCAATTGACAACTTGAGAAGTGAGTAAACCTAGGTGTCACCAGGAGCAGATGTTGCCTCTGGGGAGTGGTGGTGGAGATTAGGAAATGTTAGTAGTGCACTGAAAATGGAAACTGAGAGCATATTCTCTCACAACAAAAAGAGATCTGATCTCTTTTCCCCAAAAAGAAGATGAACTGCTGCAAGGTAGTGTGGCATGATCCCCTGTTAGATTTTCAATTGTTGTGACAACTGACTATCATAACAGAAAACCAATGTGTGACATCATTGTTACCATGCTGATTCAGGAAGCAAGCATATTTCATGTGCATTTTGAAGGTTTATGTCTCTACAAAAACAATAAAAATTGCTTGTGGGCATATGGACACTCAGTGGAAGTGAACACACTGAAAAGGGTCATGTCTAGAGCATGGCTGAGCTGAAAGCACAGGGTGTTTATAATTCTGTGATGTCAGATATATATGATGCCAACCTGATTCAAAGAGTAATCTCTACCCCTAGTATATCAACCAATGACAGAGTCAGGGAACAGTCCTTTGAACTACATCAGTTAATCACAATCAACCATAATATGGAACACACTCTTTCAGTCATTTAATAACAACGTAAGTTAAAATTCAGAGAGGCAGCTGGCCTGACTGCTAGTTTAGTTTTCAATGGCAGGAGAAAAGAACAACATTAGACCAGGTTAGTACGTCCCATTATCAGACTGTATAACTCATCACAGTGAGAGTGAGAGACGTGTGTGGAAAATACACCTGAAGAAGCATTTCACTTTAAGCTTTGTAGTTTCCTTACCTCTGGTAGGCCATGATTGAGTTGACCTCTAAATCTTGTGCCTGTCTCGTCAGTCCTCCTAATAACCTCCAGTTCCCCTCCATTCATTTCACAAAAAAAAAACAAACAAAAAACCCCCCCCAGAAAACATAACTCTATCAGCTGTGTTCAAAAGGTTACCATGAGGAGAAGACTGCTCTGTTCCTACATTATTTATACTGTTAATAGTTTGATTTATTGTCCATAGATGCCAGGGTTACACTGACGTTGATGCAAGCTTGAGGAAACTACTATCTTTCCTTTGGGAGGATACATTTAAGTACTTTTGAGATTGAACAACTTTCTTCTACATCAAACAATTTGTTTTATCTGTTCCATAGCCTCCGCTTCAAACCCAACTCAGATTCTCTTTTGATGATGAAACACGGAGGACATCCATACTGTGCGTCTGATTTAAAATGCACGAGACAGTCGCAGCAACATTTTAGGCGAGCGTTCCAAACAAAAAGCTGCCATCAGCATCATGTACAACCCATGTCACCAGGAGAATAGCTGTCGCGCCTGCTTGTGCATCGGCAACACTTTTTTTTTCCTCAGCTAGAATGAGAGGTAAAAAATTGGAAAATGTCCATACAAATCTCCTCTGGGGTGAATGTGATATCAGCCAGAACTAAAAATATCCTGGGCACTGCACCTTCAGACCAGCAAAATGTCTACGTCTGTGTGGGACCCATGTGGAGCTGCACCAGAGAGAATGTGCCACAAAAAACAAATACAGTTTACCCTCAGACTGTCGGACAACTGTCATTTTCTGAAGCCTTGATAGAGCACAGACAAGGATTTATGTGGAAATTAATTAAGGTAAAATTCATGAGATTTACCAACCAATATGAATATATTTAGCATGCATGTTTTGTTTTATTTTGCAGGCACTTTTATTTATGATACCATATTAATGTGTCTGAATACAAAAGACTTATGGCCCATATTTATTTAGCCATCTAAATTGTAATATACAGTATGCACATTGATGAGGTTCCTTGATTCCCCATGCCATGGATATAGTGCTTACTGTCACAGTTTTCAACATATTCATTCAGTTTTAACATGATACATTTTGATTTTCCTATGGTGAAATTCAGAATGTTGCTGTTATTAAGACTGATGCTGATTTATTTGATATTTTAGAGCAAGCACTAATTCCTTACAGAATCATCAAGGCTTCTCTTTAACCCACATTTAGTAGCTACAACTCCCGAAAGTGCTAATATAATTTTATGTTCTATTCAGAATTTGATTATTTTTAATGATTTGCTTTAGAATTATCTCACTTCACCTTTCAAATGGAATTTAATAGCCATCCTCCTCAATGAGCCAATAAAACCTTTCCCTCCTGAAATATTATTAAATCAGCATATCTGTTGTAAGTAGAATCTGTGCACCATGTGCTACATTTAATGTTTAGTGAGGGAAGTAGTGTTCAGTTGTTTTTCTTTGAGTGATTAATTTCATAATAGGAATTATTATGAAAGAGACAATAATATATTCAGCATATGGACGAGAGATGTGGCTTTCATCTGGAGTGATGAGTCCATTTTAGATGTTAATAAGGGATGCAGAATACAATCTGCTGTGCTTCAGTTTCATGATTGGTGCTTCTCATGAATTGGGAGGCAGGACTGTCAGCTAGTTTATAGTTTGGCAGCGCGTACAACCATGTCTGTCCTGCATAGAAATGAAGTCATTTTTGGGGTTATCTGTAGAGATTGCCAAATTTACTAATTTTTCAGTTTATATCTTTAAGAACATCTACTTCCAGGTCATTGGCAATTGAAAGACACTATTATGTACTTTATATACACATGGCATGTGTATGTACACTGTATAAACTAAGACACCTGTATACATGTACAATGAAAGACAGAGTGAGTGAATGGAACACAGTAATGACATTGACTGTGTCTTCTTTGCTTTGAATGTACCACTTCCAGCCCTGTGCTCTTCAGCCCTGTGAAAAAATGAACAAGCACTGATGTTCAGTCCCCATTTCTTGGGTGAAAACACTGATTTGAGCACACTAGCCTGAAATAAAATTCATGTCATGTTTAACTGTGCTTGCCCTTACAGCTGGAACTACAAACAAGTGTACACCTGTTGTAAGAACAAACAAATAGCGTTTTGTTTTGTTGAGCAGTTACATCACTGTGTGATTTGAGCCTGTTGATTTCAGTTGCTCATTTTCAATGATGAGACTGACATTTGCATTAGTTCAGCTAGAACATCTTGATACCTGCAATATCTTTCTGAAGCCATGTGACCAACAGTCTTTGTACATGCCTAGTATGGTTTAAACAGGCTGCACAGGTGGGTGCTGAAAGTAGTGCGCACTTTCATTAGGTGTCATCAGAATGGGCTTAATCCACTGCTGAATGCTGTGACCTCTCTGTCAGATCCTCTACAATTTTATATGTACGAAGGCTGCGGCAGAATCATAAAAGCCAGACCTCTTTGATGTGTAGCACACATAAGTACCATTGTGCGTGTCTGTTTACAGGGATTTTTTATATATATATCACCCCAATATATCCAAAATGCATTGCACTGCCATGTGTAATGCACTTCAGAAAATGGTGCACCAAAGCTTTGCTGAACACATTCTGAATGATGGAGCAGGTGGGGAGAACTCTGCTCCAGTTTAATATGAAAAGCACATTCGTAGTTGCTGTTACATGCCATATTATGCCACTTGTTCTCATCTGTTGGACAACTATACCGATGCGTCCCTCATGTAAAGTTACCATGGTATTGAAAACTACTCTCTACTCATCAGCTTTAACACACACAGCTCCATCATCATACCTGAGAAGACATGACTATGGGAGTTGTATTACAATACCGAATTGTGAGATCAGTTTGAGCATTGCAATGGTGTTATGTGGACAGCACCTTTAAAATAGTAGTGACACACATCATGGTGTACAATTAACTGACTGTGTCAAAGAACCAGGTCTCCCAAGCTGAGAAAACTATTCATAGTTTGCGAAAAGTTTGGACTGTATTTCTAACCTTCATTATACAAGAATTTCATTTTGAATATTAATATATTGTATGCATGTCCCTCCATTACCTTGCCGTGAGTGGAACAGCATGTCTGTATGGAAATTATTTCTGCAGAATCAACATGCCCTCTTTCTGACTGTCCCTCTTAGCCTGATATTACCATGTGATTTATTTACAACAAGGTAGCTTGGTACCATGTTGTGCAGTTTGGAGTTACATCCATCTCACTCCATCAGACTCGGGGAATTTACTTTTTCTAGAGGAATAAGAATTAAAACACAAATCTTTGGGCTTATATGTTACTACTTCTCTACAATGTTGGCAGGGTGGACATCCATCTCACTCCATCAGACCCGGTTCTGTGCTTAACACTTTCAGACCTTTTCTGCGTGCCGAGGTCTGTTTAATAAGAGGGATAAGGCGGCAATGTAAAACACAAATCTTTCCACTGGGCACATTTATTTCATCAAACTGACATTTCTGTGAAGGGCCATGGCCCTGTTGCTATCCAGAGAATTTTACAATGTTGGCAGGGTGGACCGAGTTCTTTGGCTCACAATGCAGGTCCCAAAGCTTCAGCAATCATCACAGGGACTGCCTTATTCAACTGCTTTAAGGCATTGGCCTCCGGTGGTTCTGCGGTGCTCTCTGTGATAGACACTTTGCAATGTAACAAATGTTAAGAAAACTTGCAATTTAAAGTGTCTGTTAATGTCCCTTTGCAGACACATTTTTTGATTTTGAACCTAAAGATGGGAGGTTGTCCTGCATGGTTGTGGCAGCGCAGTTATATCCTCAAGCACGGTACATTAGCTTATATTCAGCTGTAAAAGTTCTGCTGTACAAACAGATCTTGCAATATGTAAAATTATAAGTCTGTCCATGGACCTGCCCTTGAGTATTGTAAGGTTATATGCAATCATGCATAAGCCATTGCAATGTCAAAAATACATTATGATTACTATAAAATTGCCAAGTTCAGTACTAGTAAGAAATATAACATTTTCTATGAAGTTCAGCTGAATCTGAAAAAAATATTGTTCACAATACAGCTGAAAACTGAAAAGCCATTTTTTTCTTTTAACAATATTTCTTTGAGGTTTTCTCAAATAAAGGCTCTTATTTTCAAGAATAGTAGATTTTTTTTTTTTTTTTATATACAGGCAAGATAATTAAGAGCAAAATATCATTGTCTGGATTGTTTCTTGTGGAGCAGGGATGGCTAATGTTGCAAAAGTGCTTAGCTGTTTAGAGCAAGCGCCCTCATTTTCATTTCTGCCGTGTCTGGACTTGAATGAATGTGGAGTCTCATTCTTTTAATGGCATCGGTGCAATCAGCAGTTTAACGTAATTTAAGCAGTCACTATTAAAAGAGGGTTCCATCCACAGCAATACTTCAAGGGTCCTCTATTTATGCTCAAATAAAGCACACCATACTGAGGCCTCACAAAGTATTCATACACATTCCCCCAGCATCATAAAAGAGAGGAAAGCCTGCTTTTAGTACACTTCATATCCTTTTGTTTAAATGCAGACATTTACAGTTTAATAGTTAGTGGTTAATACTGTTGTCCAGTGTGAATGCTTGGCAAATGGAGCAGTGCTCTTTGCTGGGTCTTCAGAGCAAAACAAGTGGATGGACATCATTCATTGTGTCTGCCTTTTTTCTTTTTTCTATATAGTGCAGGTATTTCCCTGAATTAACTTTATTTAAGCAGGCAATATAAGAGAGGGTTCCGTCACAGCAATAGTTTGATGGTGTGCTATTTATGCTGAAGGAAAACACAGCGTACTTAAACTTCTCCCAACTCACCGGCTGTGACACATTTTGCTCCAGCGTCATAAAAAAGAAAAACATGACTTGTCGTACATGGCATACACCATAGATGCCTTTTGTTTAGATATAGATATTTCTTTTTATTTTTTAAAATCCCAATTCATACAATTGCCCCTAATAGAATAGTGGTCTTTCTTTCTTTCTTTCTTTCTTTCTTTCTTTCTTTCTTTCTTTCTTTCTTTCTTTCTTTCTTTCTTTCTTTCTTTCTTTCTTTCTTTCTTTCTTTCTCTCTCTCTCTCTCTCTCTCTCTCTCTCTCTCTCTCTCTCTCTCGATCTCTCTTTCTGCATTAACTGTTGGTATTTCCCTGGTTATGATGAAGTCCTCTTCAACAAATGGTAACCATTTGTATCAGTGGCAGGCTATTGCAAATTTTCAAAAACTATGTATTTACATCTGGAATAGTAGAACTGAATCTACAATGTGACCTAACCTCAAGAAATCTTTCACACTGTAAGATTCACAAAGCTGGTCCTTATGGCCCATGGCTCATAACCCAGTGTTAGGAGCATCCTTTCTCCCCTTCTGAATAGTGATTAAAGTAATGTGGTGTGGTGACTTGCCAATTAATCTTCTTTTCTGCATCTGAAAACATAAAACAAAAATATTCCATGGCCTCCCTGGTTATTACCAGCTATGAACACCAAGATTTTCTCATCCTTCACTTAAGAGTTGAAGAATGCTCCAATGTCCCAAGTCAAAACCTGTAGGACTGAAGATGTTCTCAAGTCAAAGAGTATCCCATTTTATAGTTAACAAAGTTTATGTATTGATTGTTGTTTCCATGATTTTGTTCATACACAGTAACTACTCCACTCATACTTCTTCATTTAAAGTGTAAATATACTGTGATATACAACAACATTTTTCCTCTCTGTGTTTATGCTGTAATACCAGGTTAATATTCTATCAAGAATTAACTCATTCCTCAGATTACATGGGAGCTATGCATCCATTACAGCATTGAGCAGCATGCTGTGCAAACCTCAACATGCACGCCATTTCCAAACTACATTCATCTCAATATAGAAACCTGTGTGGCAGCTTGATGTTACCCCTGTGAAGAGGTCTGTGAGGACAGAATTTAGAAACAGATCTTGAATGTGTTGTTTTTGAGCGTGTCCATGATTTGGATTGTGGTGGAGAGGCACACAGCATTTTTTGACATTGAGAAATTGCATTCAGAATGTATGTTTATATTTGAACAGCAGCGCCAATAGAGTTCATTACTTGGCTCACCTGACTGTGGCTGGAACAGCTATTTCCTGCGTTTCAAGCCTGAGGAGTTGAGAATTAAGCCACAGGAAGGTAGGATTCAGATGAAGACTCATAAATCAAAGGCATACTTTAATCTTTAGCAAGGTGTTTCCTCTGCTGACAAAGCAGAATTTTTTTTATGTTTTACTTTGCTAAAATGTCTCAAAATATCCCTGTATTGACTTCTTTGTTTAGTGCATTGTTATGTTAAGAGATTAAGCTGCTGAAGTCTGTTCAACTCCTGCTCCAGGTCACCTTGTAATTCCTGAAAAGTTAGGAGGTAAAATGCACCCAACCACGGTCCTTGAGTTTTAAAAGTCTTAGCATATCATGCAAAGTGCCACCACTCCATGCCTTGCAGACCACTGACTCCATGTATGCAATGCAGGCAAAGGGGATGGCTGTACAGTTGTTTTTAAAACACAAATATAGATAAACTCACATGATGACATGCATGTGCTATCCAAATACTAAATGGTGGGATCCCAAAACTGTGCAGTAAATGTAATACACTCACTCAGATTCTAAAAAATAACATTGAACACTGTCAGGTTAAAAACACAACCAGCACCAACAACTGCAGTAAATATCTTTTTTTTCCAAAATTGTATGTATGTATTTGCATTATGATGTTCCTGAGTGATGTTTAGTTTTTTATCTTAAGGTTCAGAGGACTCTAATAAGCTGGAGGCTGTTTTTGGCTCAGTGGTCTCCATCCTTTCTTTGACCCCTTTGGGTGAAAGCAGGAAGGGAAGGAATCATCATAGTCCTGTCCTGATAAAGCCCAGTTTATCTGTGATCACTGAACTAAAAGCTGTGAGAGGATCAGTACATAACGATGGCCTTCAGTGAAGATGCCTCCCCACAACGGGCTCCCACAGATGTCCTGTGGGCTTTGAGAACAGGGTGCAAGTCCATGTTGCCAAAACTTGCCTGCTAATTTATGCTGAAATCCTCGCTAACATCTGTCACAGATTGCATCAACTAGTGACAGACAAACCAGCTGCAGCTATCCCCATTTAATGGCCTAACTAACCCAGGTAGATATTCAGGTGTGTGTTCCTGGTCACACTCATCTTTGCAATTTTGCATGGAAAGGGGTCAGCAGATGACATTTTTACACAAAGCCATTTCCTTCTCAACAAAATGTAATAACCATACAGCCATGGAAATATAATTAAACATGCATTACAGGTCATTAAAAAATAATGCGTTGCCAGTTTCCTGCTGATAATTAGGTCGTAAGCATTCCTTGGATATTATCCTGTTTGAGAAGATGTATATTTTGCCAAGTGAAGCTGCAACAGAGTCCAAGCAGTTATCTGAGCTGGCGCTCTAGAAGCCTTTTGTTCTTGTCGTAAAGACTAATAGGCTCATGGATGTAAAGTAAGGTTGGTCAACAAATGTTACCATCTCTATATACTGGCAAAGTATCATGATCGTGCTTCTCTGTAGTGAAAAGAAAGACAGGCAAACAGATGGAAGGACAGAGTCAAGTCAAATATCCTGACTAATAATGACTGCTTTTCAAAAATCGTCACTGCTATGTGCAAGTAGCAGACATTTTTGTCAACCTATTCTACAGAATTCTGGAGCATTGATGTTTTTATAATGAATTATTGCCTTTTGTAAGGAAAATAATGCAGCTCAGTTCCAACATGGCTCAGAAAATGAAAATGAAGTTGTCACTGGTAACGCTGATGTTTGTTTTAAAAGTCAGAGAGAGAAATTTCCGCTGTAGATTGATCAAAAATTAATTGGAAAGTGTATTATGCATGGCATAATATTGACCAACAATAGAATATCCATCAATATCTTTATGATTTTTTTAGAATGCTGATTTTTGGAACAGCACAAATGTGTACCTATAGAGAAGAAATTCTTGGGTAGCAACATTGTATATTTGATGTCCACCTCTGTAGTTACCTTTCAAGACTCTCACTGTGATCAAAATATACCATTTTAGAATGCTTTCATGAAACATTGACTAGAAACACAGCATTCGGCATAGACCCTTATGTATTATTAAACAGGTTCCATTTTCATTCAAATAACCTGTAAGCTCTTTGAAGTCCAGTAAAATTATTCACAGTGTTCTTGGCAGGCAATTTTCTTCGCCACCATGGTATTTATCAAATATGTGCAGCCTGTTAACTGCGTACTCTGTCTTGCCTTTTTATTAGGTTTTTTTTTTGTTAATGCTCTATACATGCCAGTCTCTTCAGCTTTCTGTTTGATTGCATGGAAGCAGTGTTTTCAAAACAGCTTGATGAATATGTAATTTCTTATTTATTTGCAATTAACTGTCTAAGACACACTTTCTTGCTACTTTGAACAGTTATTGTATGTTTCCTTATCAACGCCTGGTGAGTTTATTATTTATTCCTGTGTCTTTTGTCCGTAATCCATCAAAGTACCATACATACTTTACCAATCATATGCTACTTTTCATGGGACTCTCAACACTTTTAATAAAACAGTTGGAAGTCAATGTTAAGGACAGGGGTTTAATGGAACCCAAGGGTCTGTCATACAATTTGTCTGCTTCATGTGGCATCTTGATTGTGTGTCATAATTATTTATGTGTGCCAAGTGCTGTGAGATGAGTGAGGCAATACTTTATGCGCAGCACAATAATATACAGCTCTGTGGATGAGTAAGACCTTTTAACAGTGACATCATCCCTAGAAACCAGAGAGCAACACTGCCAGTTACTGCTGGATACTGTCTAGATACTGTCTGGATATACTTCCATACCCATGCACTGCAAGTGTTATTCAATTGGCTGTAATCAATGCACTCTGTGATTGGCTGAGCTCCCTGCTGTTTTCTGTGGGTGATACGATGTTGAAATTTATCTCATCTCCATTTTAATATCCCTGAATTTGGAGAATGTTATCATAGATGCATATCTGGACTGTCCATGTTCACCATCCACTATCATTGCATTAATTGCAATAATACCAGGCTCAACGTCTTCTTCTGGATGTTATTACATACATGGTACTTGCAATTGCATTAACCTCAGACAATAATATATGCCAGAGTATTTAGTTTGGTTTGGAGAAAGGATGGGATATTCTTTTCAGTCAGTGTGTCCATTTGCTTCTTCACACCTGTACACAGTGGTCAATTTCATCTATCCTGCTGATTATCTCTCTTCCGCTCTCTTTCTCTCACCCCCTGACTGGTATATACTGGCCAATTGTATAAATGACTGTAACTCCTTCCTTCTTTCTCTTTCCCCTGTTCTCTTTCCCTATATTTTCCTTCATCTCCTTTTATTTCTCTCAGTCCCACTCGCTCTATCCCCCCCACAGGGCTGTACGTAGTGGTCCGTTTCATTCAGCCTGCTGCCTCCCGCAGTCAGAGTGCCGGATATTTGTTAACTGATCTATGTCATACCCGAGGGGTGGAAAATCAATAATGGGCTGGAGTGTAAAATTCGGCCCTCTCACAGAGACATGATTAAACGCCCAGAGTCTATATGTTGAATCCGCCCATCAGTTTCAGGGACTGCCCTGCCCGCTGTGTCTCTTAATTCTGACACTGGGGTTTTTGCAGAGCACCAACACCTAGTTTTTATATTGCTGAACACTTAGTTGAAGCTTTGACAAACTTCAAAGTGGAGTCAATTTATTAATATAATACATTACGTATATTCAATTATGTTTCTTTTCACCGCTGTTAAATATTAGAACAATTCAATACATCACTTCCTTTATTTCTCCCTTTATTTTTTGTCAGATGGATATTCTGTCTGCATTTTGTTTAAAGAGGGCTGTCAGAAAATTGTGTTGAGTTGAAATGGTGAATAACTTGGGAATAGATATGTAGTGAAAGTGGACATACCAGCATTCCCTAACAGATCCATGTTATGTGTGCAAAATGAATTTACCATCAGCGATAAAACATCTAACCTTCATTCTGGGATTGATTGATTTTCCTGGCCTGTCAGCATGAAGATATGGATAGAAGTGACAAACCTCATCTCTTCCTGACACTAAAATAGTGCAAATAATGTTTCATTTGTCACAGTGTGCTATAAACTTGTGCTACAAATTATTGGAGACATAGCTCATGTAAATCATCTTAATAGTTTATGTTTCCGTAGAGGCATGTGACATTCACAATCTATAGTAGCGTGAGCTACTGGCACTTGTATGTGTATATTAAGCTTATGTATATTTTTTTAATTTCTTTGTTTTTAATGTAAGCTGTGTTTAAATGCAGTTTAAGGGCATATTTAATGACATTTTGCAACTATTCCTTCTGTTGTGTTCCCCCAAGATTGATTTACTTTCATAATTCCCTACTATGTTTTCTCAGTGACAAAAACAAATCTTTTTTTGAACCAATCTGACATGTAGTAATTTCACCACAAAGACAGATGAGAGCAAACTGTGATAGTAGGTTAGTTATTACACACTTGTAAATGATGTAATTGCTATATAATTATTGTTTGACTGTTGTCTACTATAGTAAATAATGATGGAATATTGAAAATAAGTAAATGTGATTAACTCCCAGACTCATCCAGTTAATATTGTTTATAATGAGAGACTCAACATCTTATAATACAAAAGCAAATTGTGAATGTACAGGTCTACAGATGAATAAAGACACACATAAATGACATTTGTACACATTGCTTATACAGGAGGATAAATGGCAACAGCAGAGCTCACTGCTCCACATTCAGAAGGGGGCCCCAGTAAAGAATCCTTATTGCCATTAATTACCTGTTCACATAGGATTGGGCAGTCGCTTGTCTGCAGTCACAGCTGGGTGTGTGATGTCTCTCTGTTGGATTTCTTGTTGTAACCTCAATAATGCCAAGAAACCTGACTTATTTTCTGAGGGTATTAGTGACAAATTTATATTCCCACTTTAATCGAAAATAGAGGCTGTCAATTATTTGCTTGGTTTAAGGACCCTTTTCTTTACCTGATATCCTTGCAAACAATTAACTTTGGTGACATTCCTTCACAGCCGGGGGACATAATATTTCCTGCTGTCACGAGAGTGCAGGACAACACAAAAGCAAACCTTAAAAGACTACTCACGTAATGGAGACTGAGTTGACGGCTGATGTTTTATCCACTTGCCAGACCAGCTATTCCACACTAAATGAATGTATTGTTGTCCAGAATATTGCTCAAGACCACAGGGCTGTGAGTTATTCTGGCAAAAAGGCCAAGGGCCAAAAATGAACTGACAATTTATTTTATAATTTTAACATAAGTATTACAGCAATTCTAAAAAATTGTGCCGCTTTCAACAAGGCATGGCACTTTATCTTCCACAGGATGGCTAAAGGACTGTTTTTTTGGTTTGTTGTTTTTTTTTTTTACTTTTTATTAGCAGTGACCCAAAGAAACTACTTATGTGCAATTCAATCAAAACAGACTTTACATTACATGACATAACATAAGCTTTATCCTTTTTTTTCCTTTCCTGTTTTCTTATTTTATAGCAGACACACAAATGTGTCCTTTGGAATGTATTCATATCATTTTAATATAGAATAGTCTGAGACATGGCCACTGTCTGTATGGACTGAGACATGGCCACAGAAGACATTTCTAAACATTTCAAAATAACGGCCACATTCCTCTCCGCTCTGATATATGTCATAATGTCAATATCACATGGTGCATCGCTATAGTCAGATGCCAACCGATCAACGTGAAGGACATCAGAGCAGATTGATAACACAGTTGACCATTAAACTTCAAAAGTGACAGTTTTGTGTGAAAGTCGACCTTTTTCCTGTTTCCTTTTTGATATGTATAAGCATATATATTTTAGGTGGTTTGGACTCTCAGTGAATATTGCCTTTGATATTGAAACTGGGGACAGAAACACAGTCTTTCGTTCTTTAAGCTGACTGGTTGACACCTGGCCAGAGTGATTCAAGAGCCAGGTGTCCGCAGCACCATATGTGGCCTTTACCACGAGAGCATTGCTTTGACCTAAGCTGCAGTCCCAAGGTTGTAGATCTCAGGTGGTATTCCCTCTTCACAATCTGGCGATATTTCTGACTGTCTACAGCATGAACAGGGTGGGGGGTGCTGGGTGATGGGAGCTAGGTGTCTGGGTTGCCGCAGGGGGAGGGAAGAAAAGAAAAATCCACTGAAACTGCTGAAGTGAAGATAATTGGGGCTCTTACAACTGCATTCACTATAACAACACAAAGCTGTCAAATACAACTCTGAGACGAGGTCAGCTTCCATATTCCATTCCATATAATTCCAACAATTATGAAACTGATCTGAAGGGTTAACGGGTTTGGGAAAGGCTATGAGCATTTGTGTGGGGTATGGAGAAGTGCATTTGTGTCAAATGTAGCACAAATCAGGAGGTTTTTTTTCCATGAAGATGGAAGATTTCTTTTCTGAGACGTTGCAATGAGACCCTGTCTCTTAGTCTCCTAACCCCATTTTCCTTGCTCAGCAAAAGTAGAACAGCGCACTTCCTTATCAGCTTGACATTTCTTATCAATGCATAAAATATGCTTAAGAGAGAAACTTTTTGGGGTTGTTGATGGTTAAAATGGTAACCATTCACCTTACTGTCAAACTATCTACTCATCTTCGTTAAAATGGCAACTGCCAGTCATCTAAAAGTAAAGCATAATTCAATCCCTGTTTTGAACCTAAGGGAAAAGAAGCATGAAAATAATAATAAAAAAAAAATAAAACTCAACTTAAGGTCAAAAAACAAACCCATTGTCATTTGATTGGTCTCCACAGAGGCTGAGCTCAGAAAGGGGTTGCATGGGAAAACATATTTTTAGATTTAATTACTTCTGAACAAGAGATGAGCAAGGCTTGTAAAAATCGAACTTATTAAGGGCGTGTGAAACCAATGAAAATTTTATATCGAAGGGAGAATAGGCTCTCACTCCATTCTAATGAGGACAAATACAACATTTCGTCTTCAATTTTCTCCTTCTATTTATATCATTGTATTTATTTGTTTATTTTCCCAAATGAAATCCGGGGATAACTGCAAACAGAATACCATAAAGCAGTCAAGTTTGGCTGGTGTCTTTGAAGATGTTTGATTTTTGCCAAACTAATCCAATTGACAATTGTTTGAAGAAAACATTTGTTTCATTTTGGTTCTCTCGAGATAACACATGTAAATCATCGAAGATCAAAGTGGTCGTTGCAATGTATTAGGTTATAGACATTATTGGCTGTTGAAGTAAGTTATATATGCTCAATCCCCTTTTCTTGTTTGTGAGTGCGTGTGTGTGTGTGTGTGTGTGTGTGTGTATGTGTGTGTGTGTGTCTGTGCCTATTTGTGTTATGTACTCTCAAGCTGATAGCGAATCAAAGATTTAAATCCTTACAGTATTCTCTTTTAGGCTTACAATCACAAAAACAAAAACAACAGCCAGCCCTGGGAATCCATCAGTTACAGCTCTTATCCTCACTCTGAAAAATAAACACTACATTGAAAGCATCCATATATGCCAAAGGAGACACCTCTCAAGTCTTTTTTAATGCTCTGTTTGAGTCCCCATTGATGCAATACAACACAATTACAAATATTGGTATCTGCCATCAGTATCCTGGACAGCTGTGAGTTCAAATGGCTCCTCAAACCTCATAATAAACACTACACCTCAAATTTCTCTAAGGTCACTGTTGGAGCACCGTTAGAGAGACTCTTCCTGCCAGGTCCAAATACCCTCTGATGTTGTAGGTGGGTTGAATTCAGTTTTCTTCTGCACGTTGGCCTATTTGCTTCGCATCATGTCGAATCCCAGTGTAAGCGTTTGTATGACAACTCTCACAACACAAAGAAAGCCCTCTTTGAGCAGTTCTGCTATTGAACTACATGACTGTAAAATATGAAGACATTTCCCATCTTTGTTGAATTGAGAGGCTCCATGCATTGCCTTTCTTGCTGTAATTGCAACATTACCCATACAAATCAGCTTGCTGTAGACACCTGAACAGCTGTTGATAAGTCCTGGGCTACTGAATTAATAAACCTTTGATTCCCAAGAGCTTGCACCAGCCTTTGTTAAGGAGAATGCAAATTGCCTCAATTATTCAGAACCTGAGAGTCGCCTTTGTGCAGTGAAAACTTCAGTGGTGTTAATTATAAACTCCGCAGGATTCACAGGCAAAAATGCTGGAGGAGATTGCGCAGCAAAAACTTGGACAAAATGCCATATTGCTTGTCACCAGCGTATGCATATCACTTAACCAGCTGACACTATCTTTAGTGTGAGGAATTTTTCAAGCGTTAATGGATGCATCGCATAATAGAGTCATCAATATAATGTCCATCCTCAACCACTCCCCCCCCACACAACGCTGACGGTTTCGATGGTAAAGCTCGCAGTGATCTAACCGCAGCTGTCCATGGAAATGAGCTGCTTGAGTGTGTCACATTTTCCAAATGTGCTGCATGCTCCTCTCTTACAGCAATCCCGTTTCATTATGCTGAAGTGCAGTTCTTCCCATCTCCCCCTGTCCTTCTCATGGGCGACTTAACAAATCTAATAGGGTGATCTGCCTGACCTTTGTAAATGAGCTATTCCTCCATGTAAGTTCAATGGATGATAGCATTTATTTATATGATTCTTTTGGCCATTTCAGAATGTAAAATGCACGTTCACATACACATACACACATACAGACACACACAGACTGATCGCTTAAATTATATATAATTAGAAAGTGGAAGAAGGGGTGAAGTGGAGGTCATTTTGAATGAAACATGTCAAGTACATTTGCAAAAAAATGTGCAAATGTTATGCAAATGTGCATCACTGCATTTAACAGTGTGTGGATAATGAATAGCATAACATATCTGAAGGGTGAAATGTATGTTATTTTATTATTGAATCTGGCTTCCCAGATTCATCCCAAGTGTAGAATTTTTCAATAATAGATCATATAATCTAAACTAAACAATAGAGAGATGTAGCATTCTACCTGTATGCCAAACTGGGCAAAACACATTGGCTGCCAAATCATTATCAGTATAGTTGATGCGGTCACCTCTGCGACACCCACCCATGTAGATGACAATTTGGCAGAATGCGTGTATATACTCTTTTGCTACTGAACAAATTTTTCTCACTTCCTTTTGTATTTTTTTATTTATGTACTTCAGAAAAATTATTGAATATATAGGATCTTTATGACATTTGGCAGGGTTAAAGAGGACATGTACACTCCTGTAGGGGCCTGGGACTTGGTAGAAACTGCTTATGCTGAACATGTTGAATGAAAAACAGTTTATTAGTTTTTCCCTGTATGTTTGGGCCCTTCTCATCGCTGAGGCATTTCTGCTCAATGAATCTCACACTTGCATGTGCAATTTCTAGACTGCACACAGCCCACAATCCAGGTGAACTGTGCAGTTTACGTGACTGAAAGCTGTGTACCCGGTATAACTGACGCAGGCAGATCACAGATACTTGGCTGACCACGGGATACCCTGGCATTTCAAACCCTCATTAAACCTTCATTCTGTTGGAGGTGTTCAGTCCACTAACATACCACATGGCTGGAATCCTGACTGCAGTCTATACACAGTCAGGGATCCATTTCAGACACTTCATCTATTACATCTTTGCCAACTTTACGTCAAGTGGGGAGGTGTAGAGCCATAAAAGACCATTGTAAATGATCTTTTGTTGAATTTAAAGAGGAGGGGGAGAGGAGGGGGGTGGGGAGTGGGGCAAATACCATATGTCACCAAATGCCCAGTCAAGTGCCATAATAATCCTATTGGACCCTACACAGAAAGCTTTATGCATAAGCAACCTAGCATTCACAAAAACAATAATATAATGAATGTCCAGACTGCTGAGCAATCTCCCTAAAAGGGGAATGAGGACACTTTTTATGGGCATTATTTTAGAGGAAGGAATATACAAGGGAGAAAATAATAAGCTTATGGATTGTAAGTCTGTGTAGACTGTGTATAAACTTTTGCTTTTACATGTGATGGTTGTAAAATTGTAAAAAAGACAAGAAGTGCATTGCTCACTTGCCGGAACATAAACTGGCAGGTAAAGGACTGGATGATGACATAAGAAAAAAACATCTCTTGCAGTGTCACACATTCATGTAAAATGGATTTATCCATCCGGGAAAATGGAATTCAATTACTTTATAGTTTCAATATTGAAAACATGTACTGAGTATTGATTGTTAAATACGATAAATTAGTCAACCAATAAACAACAAACAGGATATGAGACAAGGATGCCTGCAGGATTTTTTTTGTATGCACAAGGCAACACTAACACTAATGCAAACACAGTTGGCGGAATAGTTTGAGAAAAGGTTGAAAAGTTTTTCCAATGTTGAGCTGAATTTTGTTTATTTATTTATTCATTTACTTATTTATTTGTTTTAATCATTGGCAGTCACCAGCCAATGTATGGTCTTTGAACAAGAAATGTTAAAATGCAGCTCAATTACATACACAAATCATTAAGGGTTTAATAAGTAAATAAACCTCTCCTACACCTGTATGTATGATTAACAAACTTGAAGGAATAAAAGAAGCTAAAGCACAGAGTGTTACCAGGTGTATCTAGATGGACAAATATCTCAGCGAGACTGTTCCTCAGGGGAGTATATATTCATTTTCTTAGCATTATTTAGTTGATAGAGCTTGGTTATTATCTTGCAACAAATGTAATTAATTATTCCCCAAACCTCGGCCATATCTGCCAGCAGATGGGTGTTTTTTGGGGAGATTATTAATGAGATTCAGTTCGATGTGGGAGGGACTTACAAATAGCCAGAAAATAACCTTTCATTGTGGTCAATGAATTATGCAATGAATGGAGATGGCATTCCTGGAGTGTGCGAACAACATGGCACCGCTGTTCAGAGTCCTGCTTTTCTCACTGGTTGAAGAGATTTGCTCTGTACTGCTAGCAATCTCTGTGCTGGTAATTAGTGTTGTCAGTCAAGTGTGTCCAATTGGATTATTAAGTCCTTTTCAGATGGTCACTGCCAGCAGAGGTAAAGGAAAGAAGAAAGAGCCAACACTTAAGATAACCACAAAGGGCTGCCAGTGTATACAATTTCATGAGAATTACATTTGAATAAAGAGAGGTGTGTGGCATTTCATTGAATATATTAACCTCATTTTTTTCTTTTCTCTATCCAAAGTTCCAACGTCCTTATGTTCAGCTATTTTCAAACTACCCTGAGAATCACTACTATAGAGCGTATAGATACAAAATGTATAAAAATATAGTTCCTTGCATATGTCAGAAAATGTATTTCATATTTTTATCTATTGGAATTCATCGGACATTGCCTAAGGTAAAATGTCATTGTAATTTATATTTTATTTAATGTAAAACTTTTACACAGATGTTTTCTGTATAACATTTCTTCTACATGGACATGTTTACTTGTAAAATAAATATATTTTGATGTGGTAACTCAGCAATGTGTTGGTTTGCTTCCTCCACCTCTTTTGCACTTAGGTGATTGACTGAGCTACTTCACTTTTTAGTCAAACCAGTGATAACTGAGATTCAGTCCAAACATGCAAAGTCCCTCATTTAAAAATGCATCTGGGGTCATTTACATAATGAAGAGTGAAATGCTAGCATGCAAACTTCATGCCAATAGGATTCATATACATGTATATACATGTATATACATATGTATATATGTGTGAGGTATGTTTCCTAGGCTGTGTCATGAAATGAATGGAAGTGAATTGGAGGTTAGGATAAGGCCTGGATGAGCTGGCACAAGAGTCAGTTTTTCCAGAAGGCAGGGGGACCAGAAAATGATTCTGCCTCCTTCATGAAAACTTAACAGAGGTGAATAAACTATTAAAGCTTAAGCTGTTGCCAAAGTGACATGCCCTGTAAATGTCATCTCCTTTTCCCTGTGTCACGCTCATCGTGTTTTCCCTTTCTCTTTGTGTGTTGATGCATGTGGAGAAAAAGACCTGGGATACCCACAGCATGAATCGCTTGGTACAGAGGCTTTCAATCGCAAAATTATGTGTGTATAAATGTATGTTATTATAACTTCAGTATTTAAAAATACCAGATTAATCCACTGGCTCATTAATTCATACTTGATAGTCACTTTATGGATCTTTTATCATTTTTTTACAAATATAAATATTTCTGTATTCCTTCCATAAATCATCAGGGAAATGTGGATTCATATTTAAAAAGTGCTTCTTTTTCAGATAGCACACTGATTATGCTTGCTTTTCTGAAGCAGAATTTGGTCTGATTTTCAGGCAGTGAAGGTGCTCATAAGCTGCTCATTACGTCTAAAATTAGATAAGATATGTTAATAAACCTGCTAAGCAAGTCTTTATGCAAGCAAGGACATGTGGAGCATGCTGAATATCTCAATGGTATTGGCGGCAAGCTTAGTATGAATAACCATGAAACTGGGGTCTTTATTCCCTGTTCAGTGCACCATAAATAGGTATTCTTATCAGCATTTAAATGGTAATTAAGATTATCCTAGACTGTTGAGAACACAGGGTTTCACAGATCTTTGACTGACAAGAGACCTTTTCGCGATAACAAAATAACCATGAAAATTGTCCTTGGAGTTACATGTCAAGTGGCTTGTATTATGGCATGGCTATTCCGTGCAACTTATTAACATAACCTTTCAAAAACAAGTAAAGCCAGTGAGGGAGAAAGAGCCACAACATCTTTATTCTCACTGAAATCCGTTCTGCGTAATCCTGAAATCCCTCCTGCTGCAATATTGATGCATTTTTTCCCTTTTTTTGTGCCACATGGTCTCATTTCAGGGCTTCAAAAGATTGTGATTGATCGGTGTGACAGCGTAATGCTTTCTATATATGTAAACTATGGCAGTGGACAAGTAGTAATGAAAGTTATTTCTTAATAATGGCACACATCGTAAAACTATTACTACTGTGTGCGATTGTATTAAGTTTATTAGTGAAGTGTCATTGTGTCAAAAATTAGTTGCAGGACTGCTGTAAGAACATGAAAACATTGTGGTATTCACTATTTTATTTGTGGTTTAAGGTAAGCATATCACCTATATGCTGCTTTCCCCATAGGAATATTACACTATCAATATCCTTCTGGTACATGACAGATTGCACCTGGAAAGTTTGTGGCGACTTCTTTTTTTCCCCTTCCAGATTTCCAGAATCCGCTCTGCTTGGTGCACTGCTAATAGGGCGTCATTAAAACCCTCTTGAACCTAATGAACCCCATTCACACGGAAACACAAAGCTCTCTTAGAGAAATGAAAGGAGTCCTCCTTCGTGTGGGGAAAATATTTTCACTTTGCTCCACCCGCCGACATGACCTTTTAATGCTTACTTTAAAAAGATTACCGTTTATTAGCAGCTCAGCAGTGATGAGTCTTTCATGAGATGTGCCCGCTCTCCCTGTGAAAAAAGAGAGGTGAATGAAAGCAAGAAAGAGAAGTGTTCTTTTGCACCAAAGCAGAAGAATTCCTTTTCGCCTGCTGGTTTCCCCCTTCTTTGCGGCACCTGTTCTGTCCCCATTATTGCTCTGGTCCGTTAGCTCAGTATGCTAATTCACGGTTTGAAATCCAGAGACATCCAAACTGTGCCATATCTCCACGTTTCCATGCAGTCATGAGTCCCAGCAGAGGAATGAATAAAGAGCAAAAACCTCTATTCTCCAGGAGAAGTGTTTTTAATTAAAATCAATCGTTAAAGTCAATCATTTTTAGTCATTTCTGATAAAAAGGGTTCCATAGCAACTGTGTCAAGGTTCCATCATCTCTCTCTCTCTCTCTCTCTCTCTCTCGTCCTCCCATCTGATTCTTAGGGCTAGTCGAGGGCCATACTTTTATCTGGTAGCTGCCCATTCACATCACCTAACATGTCACCTTTCGCCAATCCCGTCTCTGATTTCTTCCTGCTCCTTCATCCTCTTACTTCGACCTCCTCTGATCTCCCCATCACTCTGGATTCTGTCACTCTCTCTCCCCATCACATGCTGTGAAATTATGGGTCGCTCTGTAGCTATGACACTTAGTCTTTCTTTTGACCCAGTTCTTCCCCAGTGCACTCTTTTCCATGATATGTGCTGTACTGTGTTGAGTGCATTAGTGGGAATAGCACAGTGGGGGTGTTTGAAATTAAAGCATTAGGTGTTGTGCTATTTTTTGTATTGGCTTATTTGTGTGAGATTGGTGAGTGACATGGTTTTGAAATCATTCATACATTCTGATCAAGAGTGCTTCCATTACCTACTCAAGAAAGATGTGTCCATTATGTCCTGTATGTATTGTAAGTATTGTAAATATTATGATGGGAGAAATGTATTTAAAATAACAAATAATTAAATTAAATAAATAGCAGATCTCAAGCATGCTTTCTAATTTATTATTGAATGTATATTGATTGCTTTTGAAAAGTGTTGGCATGTACATTATTTGCAAATACTTTATGTATTTTGGTAATATTTGAAAAGCCTTATTTGTAGTTCAGTAATTTCAATTCTGGGTTGTAACTGGGAATTCAACATCATGTGCACATCACTGCGTTGTAAAGTGCTACCAAATCAGTGTGACAAAACCAATATTACAAATGATTGGTTGAATATTTGTTAAAAAAAAAAAAAAACATTTCAAAAAGACTCAGTATAAGATGTAGAGTTTGCCAGTCATGTCTTCAGGCACTGTTCTAAAGTCTAGGGGCCCTAATGCTAAGTACGTGGCCAACTATAGCTTTAAATCTAGATATTGGCACTGTCTGTACACACTTGCCTGAAGTACTAACACTCATAGTCCTGGTTAAAGGCCTAGCTTCAGCATTCTGCACTAGCTGCCAGCAATAAAGGCAAGAATAATGGGAACCACAGCAGACTAGATGAGAAGAAATAAATCCCTGAATAACTAGTTGCTTTTCTATCTTTCTGCTTGCTATAGTATAGTCAATGGGTGATTTTAGGAGGAATGGCAAAATACGCTAGTACTTGATTTTTAAATGTAAACAGGAAACAACTCAGAAACAGCAGAAAACAATGATCCATTGATGCAGCCTTTTGGTGTGGCGTAAGTTCATGAGCACTCAAGAGCACAAAGGCCGGCCAGATGACTGCTAAAGTAATGTATACCAATTAATGACACTGAGTCTAAATTATTATTTTTTTCAATTATTATTCACAGAATATTACTATTTAGTCTGAAACTACCAAGGGAAAGTTTTGCTGGTGGCTCCAATATGTGCTAAATTCCAAATTGTGATATACATGTGAAAACACTGCATGCTAATTGCAGAGTAGCACTGTAGGTTTGTGGGCTAAACACGAGTGAGGGGAATGATATGTGAGATGGACTGGCTGCCACTGAGTTTGCTGGGACAGCAAATTGTGACAGTAAAATATTAAGGATTTTCAGAGAGAGAGGAAGTTGAAACTTAATATTTTAAGAGAGGAGGTTTTATGAAATTGATCCATACTATGTCTGAAGTGCTGGCTGGGTGTCTACAGTATATTTAAATGTGTTTGGTAGCAATGTGCCTATTATTCATGTTTTCCAAATCTATTCACCAAAATTCAGCATGGATACACACATGTACTTTTTCACATGGGTTTGTGAAAAGCAAAGTTATCCTCACCTCTTTTAGATTGCAGAGGAGCAGGTGATAGCTGTTATGTCATTGTATGACACTGCTTACTGGCATATCAGTGTAAAAGGTTGGTGGTTCAATCCGTTATAAAGGTTGTTTTGTTATGAACAGCTATGCCATACTGAGTTTGAAATTCAATTTGTTCTCTGCTAAATTTTAATCAGTTTTTGAAAACATAATGAAAGAATATATGTAAGGTGATGATCATTTTTGATGGAATTATGCTGGTCATGGATCTTCTTTCAGCAAGTGGGTGGAATGCATCCTGATCCAAAATGACAGCTTGCATCAAGTCGAATTTCAGCGTAATTACAAAGAGTTAATGAAATGTGTGGTTTGTTGAAATTATCACATCCTTGGAGACAAGATAAGAATGTGCTGTGTTGAAGCTGTCTGCTGCAAAGTGTTACAGCCTGTAGGCTGGGTTGTGCACACATAAAAGGGTAAACTTTAATATGTGGAGTGAAAACCGTGTGCAATGTGGGGAGGCCATGTGATAGCCCTTGTGATGGCTTTTGGCATACAAATGTTGAGAATTCAAAATGCACCTCCAAGGCTTATGCCCCAAGTTTGTTAAGAATGTTTCTTGCTTTTGAGAAAAATAAAAGCAATGCCTGCCTGGGGCTCTTGTTAAGTGATAGGTAAACCAAATCTATATTTACAGTGCCGCACGACTTGACATTAAACTTGAGGCAATGTGCTCGGTGGATGTTTTAATTAAAAAATGTGATGTAATTATTGCTGTTGCTTGTTTCCCATTTACAGCAAAGGAACAACTAAACACAGTTTAAGTTAAAAGGCTTGAAATCTGGGGGAAAAAGAAAAAAAAACATTTTGTTTCAGAGCGCATGTAATTAAACTTATATCACCATGGCAAACTATACCTTATTTTTGTAACAATAATTAGTGATATGGTTTGCCTCATTTGGCAATAGTGATAAGCAGTTTTTTAAAATTTTTTAACCTAATGTAAAACCTGATCTGAAGGATAATCTATTCTGCTTTTGAGAGTTTATTGAAAGAGATGTAGTCATTCTCTTACAGCTTTTAAAATGACACCATGGACATCAAAGACCATTGATTATGGCACACATTGTACCAAACTGGAACTGATTGGTGTAACACAAGCCACAAGGATAAGATTCTGATTTGAATTGGATTTGAGCTATATATCGAAGTGATCCACACTGGTTTAAAAAAAAAATAAATTAAAAATTCCTTGTTACTTCTTTCTGCTTAGAAGGCCTAAGTTATGCTACTTTCGACACTTGTACATTATGGTACAGCTGGTTGTACCACAGTTAAGTCTGCAGATCAATAGTGAGCCCGCTACCCTGAGATATGACATGAGAATGGTATACATTTGAGCTAGATGGTACCATACAGAAATTAATTAGATCTTGGCATGATCATTGTTCTTTAGTAAACCTGCCCAGTCTTATCAGTTGCAGATGTTGCTAAAAACAACTGGAAACAGTTTTATCCATTAATTTGAGAGATAGAACATTGAGGAGAAACTGGTTGTAACCAAGCCAACAGTAATTTTAAGAAAATAAAAGGAAATGGATGCATGGAAGCCTGGCTGGAATGGATTCTGGAAGCTTCTCATGGTAAGGCATTCCAAGATTCCAACTGGTGTATTTTCTCATCACTTTAGGATATTTATGAATACCAAAACATCCCTGTCTCTGGTACTTTCATATCTTTAACACTGTACTGTAGTTAGTTTAGATATGAACAGTTCCACTGTAAATGGATGATGCTATAGTTTATTAAATCAAATCCTTTAACTGAAAGATGTAATAAACCATAGCTATATGTCATTACAAAAAAGATGAACATCAAGATGAAAGGTGGTGTCATCAGAGTAATTACATCCTCAGTAATATGCACATGTACTCGTTTTCTTTTCAATGGCAAACATCGTTGTTGAAGGCCTTAATTACTCTGCCACATTTGCGATGTTCTGAGTCCGTATCCGCATCACAGTGCAGCTGCTTGCCATGAGAGTGAGTGAGTCAGCCTGCAGAGCTCCGCTTACAGCTTTCTGAACACTGTCATCTTTGATCTAATCTGGAGGCTACCTCCACCAGGTCAGCGATGCCAGCAATAAGCACCCAACCCCACCTCCACAGCCACACGCACCCGCCCAGCCTGCCCATTAGCAGGGGGAATACAGCAGAATGACATTCACCAGCTGTTTCCCACAAACTATGTAATGGACTGCATTTTCTGTGCATGGTCACCTCAGATATAATCATATCTGTCCTGGCCAGGGCAGAGCAGCTCTTCTATCCAGGTCTGAATACCAAGCATGCTGCATCCCTGCTATTTTGCTACAGCACCGTGATTCATTTTTTTAGGCACCCATGATGACCATTATTTTTCAGATTTCACAACGAACTGGGCCTGGTTTCCCAAAAACCTCCGAGCGCTAAGATCACATTATAACCCTGGAAGTCAAGAGCACTATGATGATCTTAGAGCTAAGAGGGTTTTGGGAAAGTGGGCCCTGTTCTTTGCACGCCATACTGTGGAAAGCCAGATATGTGTAGCCATTATTATCTTTTCTTTGCTTCCTTTAAAATGGCTTTGGATAAATGTATTTCACCTTGATTGATTAATCACTGCACTAATCACTATTTGTAATCATTAAATACAGTGTGAAAATAACATTTTTTTTACACTGCATTTTTGTTGCTTTTTGTTGAGTCTGACTGAAAAGCATGAATGCTCCTTAGGGAAGAGAATACCCCAGCCATTCTGAACAGCTCAGCTCAAATTTAGTTGGTAATAGAGGGAAAGACATGTTTACCTTTAAACTGATAATTGGTCGCAGTGATTTTAACTGTTAAGAGTTCCAATGATTCTTACAATTCATTGCGAAGTATACTTGAGAAGTGTTAAGTGTCTCTCACAGATTTCACATGAATTTCTTTATATCCAATCATATTCAATTTTAAGCAATGGGTTGAGTTTTGGGAATGAATGGATAGATAAATAGATAGTCTATTTAAATAACAAACTAACACAAGAGAGAAATATCTTAATATTCCATCATAATGTTAAGCACAAAATGCAATAGAGACAAGAAATTACTGAGATAATATGATGCATTACAATCGTATTAAAGATATGATTTAGCAGACCGTCATAACCAGAATAACTTACAGCAAAAGTACTTAAGGGAAAATATATATCATAAATTTAAAAATTACAATTTATTATACATATTTTATATGAAACTGCATAGTGCTGTTTTGAAAATCTGTGTTTTTAAGCCTGTATCCAAAAGTAAATTTTAATCATGGCATGTTATAACATAGTGGTAGGTAAGATGTATTTTTTAATTGCTGTAGGTTTTATGCCTAATTTTAATTGTGCCTGTTGTCAAATGCTACAGATTACAAATGGAAGCATTACTGCAGGCAGGGTGGGATCAGGACAGTGTTTTCATTGAAGTGACATCTCATTGGCTAGGGGCGGGTTTGTGATATGAATTATTTTCCCAAATTGACAACTGTAAAAGGTAGCACACACATTGCTCTAATTGCTCTAATGAGCCCCAGCTACACTTTAGGACGCCCTTCATACGGAACAGTGGGATGGGAACATTCCTCGTCATGGTAAAGAGAAACGCATAGCAAAAGTGAGATTCATGCTGGAAAAAGATGGCCTTGGGGCTAATGCAGGACCATATAGTGTGGGTAACAGGGCCTCTTGACCTTGACACACAAACTGAAAAGTCCTGGGGTGACTTGGCCTTTTGTCTGGCCATTGCCATTTTGTTTTTTTTTGCCATGTCAAAAACACTGTAACTCAAGAACAGGTGCCTAATAATGCAATAGAGTAGTGTCCTAAAATTTAAAATGACATCACGCATGCTTCTGCTTCCTCAATTTTTCTCACACTACTGTTGGACTCACCATCTGATCACAGTGCTGAAATAGTTTTGTGCAGTCATGACTGTAATGAATGGAGAAACCAAGGGCAGTTACCGCTGGAGGAGACTGCAGCTGATGCTACAGCTAGATCCTGATTGACCAGATGAGTCACAGTGGAACGATGAGGTGAGAGACACCCTGCCGATTGGATCAGACCCGCTGATGATGCGGCATCGGTCAGAGAGGATTCCATCTGTAATACTTTTCTCTATGACATCAGCTCTGTCAGAACTGAGGTTAGGTTAGAATGTTTTAGAATTAAGGGTTAGGATGATAGGAGAAAAGATGAGCTAAACAAATAGTTAGTAATTGTTGGAACACACGCATCTAGACGAGAATAACTGAATACGACATGCTACATGTATATGTGTTATGCTCATTAGAAAGTATTTGCAAGTGAATATGTTTTATATTCACCTTCATTTCTTTTCAAACTGCAAGACATGAGTGGGTGGGTAAAGTGCATTTTCTTTCTATTATCTGGAAGTTCTCACAAATGAAATTATTATGTATAAACTAGTCTAGTTTCTAGGTATTTAGCAATGCATACTCTGATACCTGGATGCAGGCATACCACCAAAATGTCATGAAATGACTGGTTTCAGAGTCATATCAAAAACCTACTAGATTTGCAAAAAATAAATGAATTGAGAAAATCTAGCATGTTCTCAATTCATTTAATGTCAATTTTATCTTTATATTTACAAGATAAAATTATATATTGTTGACATAAAAAAGCACCAGAAGACAACTCCTACCTGCCTTTTCTAGGTGATGTAGTTTCAACAATCCTTGCAAGCAATCCTGACTTTTCTTGTAGCCAGCTGGACTGTGTGAGCTAATTTAAACCACCCTCAAGCTAATTTCCATAGTTAAGCATCAAATCAGTTGCATTCGAATGCATACTGTGTCCTGATTGACCTGCCATATTTTAATGATCCCCTTCAACTAGTCTGCAGAGCAAAGGTGATATCCTCTCTGCTAAATTTATGGGACATCATGAGAGGAACAAACAGCTATTAACCATGAACACTCTGCATGTGGGCTACTGGTAGAGAGCTACTTGAACCTGAACTCTTGCATGCACATCATTTTTTTTTTTTTTTCTGGAAGCACTTGAAGCCATGCTTCCTTTTTCTTTCCACATCAGTCTAAGGCTTGAGCTTGCTTTAGTGGACATTGACCTCCACAGTGCCCCAGTAAAATTTCCACCCATCTCCTGCTACCCCTGTGACAGGGCATCGCCTTGAACAACATTTTTTTTAGCTGAGTCTAATTCATGGAGATTAGTCATCATCACACTCATCGCTTATTTACTTACCGTGCCTCATGTCCCCTCAAATCAACGTCCAGTGGAAAACCACCTCCCTCCTGCGAGTTCATCATGACACGTCCGCAGGGCATACTAAGAGTGTCCTATGCTGCATATTTTTTGACCTCCACAAATTGCTGCCTCTAAAAGATACTGTACATAAATATTCACTTTTTTCCCCTCTCGTTGAATTTTAGCATGTCGTGTTGCCCCGCTAACATCCCCCAAATACGGCCTATATTGCATGGAGAGCAAACGCCAGGATGAGACATTACGTGACAAGCAAACAAGCTTCTGCTGGAAAAAAATAGCCTGATTCTATTCGCAGTTTTTCATTAATCTAGCAACCCAAATGACAGTCCTGAAAAAAAGAATAAAAAATAGTGTATAAATTATAGCTAGTTAATAAGGTAGATAATTTTAAACCAAAGAGGTTTGACATCTGTTTGCTGTAAGGTCTTACGCCAAAATTGCGAAACAACATCATTAGGAAGGACTTGAGTGACTGCACTTTCCCAATTTATGCTATAAAAAGAGAGAGCGAGACATATCTGATGCCACTACCAAACAAAGTACATAAATGATGAAAGACATTGTCAGAGCTTTGGTGCTGTTTTTGATCCTTCAAAGAAATAATTAAATATATAAATAGATGTAATGCCAAAGTCATAAATCACACTTGAAATGTGCAGAGCAGGCAGAATTCAAATGAGAAAAATGACTGTGTTTATTATCAAAAAAACACACACACACACACACATACGCACGCACGCACGCACACTCACGCACACACACACACTCACACACACACACACACACACACACACACACACACACACACACACACACACACACATGCACACACACACACACACACACACACACACACACACACACACACACACACACACACACACACACACACACTCTACATTGCAATATTTTGGATGGGTGAGTTTTCTCACTTGATCAATTGTCTTTTCACAGTCATCCCAAATATATCCATCATTTGCCCAGGTTATCACTGGCCTGGGATCAGTTTCAACAGTCAACTGTTACACAGGACTGTGCATCCTAATGTGTTGACAGGGACAAACGCGATCGACATGGATGTGATGAATACTAACAAGCCCGCTATGAGGACGGTGCATGGCTTAATGGGACTTGCAATAATGATAATGATGGCAACAATAGCAAACTCAGGTAACATGAGGAAAATGCTAAGCCTCTGAGCTAAGCATGTCTAAGCCTGGGGAAAAAAACAAAAACAACAAAAAAAAGTCTCTAATTATATGAGTCCATCTCCGCAGAAAGGCTGGATCTGCTTGTTTGTTTTCAGAGCTTCATTTGCAAGAGAATTCCAGCTGTGTAACATTGGAACCACTTTCATTATTAGAATGGGCCAGGAGGGCGCCGGCTGCTGCTGACCTAGAATCTGAGCGCTCGCTTGGATTCTGCTTCCCATGATTCTTAGTAAGCAGTTACATCATTTATTGTGAGCGAGCATCAGAGAAATCAAATGAGGATCATTAACAAGTGTGCCCTTGCCAGTGTAGCTTGTTGTGAACACCTATCAGGGATTAAAGGCCTAAAAATATGAAAGATTCTATTCCTGAGCACATATGAACACATAGATAGTCTATTCATTATGCATCAGTGCTGGAGGGCATTAGTTATTTTCTTTGAGTTTGAATTATCAATTTACACCACATATTTAAGATGCACATAACTTGTTTACATTATTTTTGTGAATATTGCGATTCACCCGCAGAAAGCATGGTACTTATGTCAAGTGTTTTTTTTTTGCCTAAAGCTTAAAAGTACAATTGATATTTGCAGGGAACAAATGGGTTTTACAGAATTGTACGGATTCATGTTTAGACGTAAGAAGAGACTATATTTTACATAGTGTTTTATAATTTATTAAAGCTGATTAAAGTCCACTAACAATCAAAATATTCCCTTTTTAATGTAGAGCATCAGCCTGGTTTTGGAAATAGATACTTTTAAAAGGGCCCAACGGATGGCTTAACTTTAGCAGAGAAAAGCTTAACCTCATAATGCTTTTGTGATCTTCCAATTCATAAGGATTAATGTTCAGGGAGCAATTTTCATATGGAATAATGGGCTTTATTCTGAGGCAAGGACACTCTGCTTCATTATTATTATTATTAATATTATTATTACATCAATAATAATAATAATAATAATAATAATAATAATAATAATTGATAGACATGTGTGACTTCAAGGGGGCCTTAATGAATATCTGTGTTGGTGGTAATGAACCAGCTGTACGGGCAGTGAACTTAAATGTGTTGGTATTTATCCCATAACTTTGAGAATGAAATAAAGTTTTAAGGTTTTGCCTCCAAGAACACAGCTTGACAACTTCACCAGGCATCACCAGAAATACGTTAACAACCTATTTATAAGAACATATGTGCACTCACATTTCAGTCAAAAACAGTCAGTCAAATAGTGATTGAATCATTGAATCCAAAACCTTAATCTTGCTTCAGATATCCTCTCTCTTTTTTTTTTTTTTCTTATCATTGCTAGCCATTGTGGTCCATCTATCTACTCCGAATGTAATGGGCACAGATTTCCATTTGGTCAGCCCATGTAAATTCATGCTTACTATTACAGAAAATATTGATTAACCATAATACAATCAGTGGACCTATAATTATTCATTTGCATGAAATTAATCACTCTCCTGTGAGATAATTAGCATGTTAACCATCAATAACAGCCTGTTATGCGTCTCACAGCAGATAATATGTTCGACATATTAATAACCCACATGAAAAGCTCCATGGCTACCGTGTATTGATCTGAGGGGGGTGACACTGGGACATATGTAATTGCATTTGACCATTACACCCTACAGTACACTCAGAATGTTGTGCTTACACCTGCATGCCAAAGAGGTTTGATAAGTGCTGAAGATTCAGCCCCAACACTCGTGATTTTCTGGTTGAGCCCTTCATCCAAAACCCAGAAGACATAACAATGAGCCTCACCTCAATCCATATTCTGCTGTCCAATAGTGTATCCAAGACAGTTCACTCCACCCAATCCGGTTTCGTTTTCTTTCTTACAGTTATTTACAGTTAATAGACACTTTAATCTCCATATTGGCTAAAACCAACAGAAGGTGTGTAATCACTTATGTTTTCTTTTTTATTTGTCAAGCTGTTTTGTGTAGACAAGTTCACTTCACACAAATTTGGTACTTCAAACCAAAATATAGATATAACACCTGACATAAAAAAGAATGATTCAAATGAAGTATGTAGCATGATTACAAACATATAAGTATTGCAGGTTAAACAGCAGAGGTTTATGTGACATTGATCAAGTTACATTGTTATTGAAAATAATCAGCAATAACAACCTTATTACTGGCTGTTATTAAAAGAAATCAACGGAAGGAGGCAATTCACCAACTAAGGTGGTTCTGAATTTTGATCTGAAAGGCAATTAACTATAATGGATACGTTTTGGTGAAAATTAAAGACCAACAACTTAGGTTTTGAAGATTAATTCAAAATGAAAAGCTAAATCCATCAAGCAATGTGATGTGAACATGCACAGAATACATATTGATCAAATAAAATGAAAATCGGGGTGGACCATGCTGTTTTTTTTATGGAAAATGAAACAATCAAACTGGTATTACACAAACTCTGCAAACGCTGTGCAATGTCTGTATCAGAATGTTACCACTCGTCAACAGTCAGTAGTTATAGATCTCTTAACTTTGTGATCAAGCATCACTTATCTCATTGAACAGCCATCATTTGTAATTTGTCTCCCTTTCATCTTCCTGGGGTTTTTTATGGCATCCGATATCAGTCATTGTTTCCATTTGAAATATAATCATTATGCATCAGCCATAGCTCCTTTTGGGTGTCAGGATTCATCTAAAATGATTTTCCTTATTCTGTTTAAATTCAGCACACTGTTTGTAACCATGGCCAGCGGGGTTTAGCTCAGGCTTGTGTGGAATGATTCATGCATTTTTTATTTATTTATTTATTTATTTATTTATTTATTTATTTATTTATCTTAAACAAAGCTGTGTCTGTGAGGTAGCGTTTAAAGTTTCATCCAAGTCCACTGATTTGGTAGACTCTTTTTTCTTTCCTGTCTATGCTTTACCAGTCATTTGCAGCTGGGCGTGAGGTAAGATGCACCCAATATTGTAAATGACCACAAATCCTTATCTCACATAAATTGTTGTGGATGAAACGGTAGTTCAGTATTGTCATAGTTACAGCAGCCTAGCGAAGGCATGTTGAAAATATACAAGTTATTCAACTTGTCTTAGTCTATCCCTTCCCAAAGAATGGTGTCGGTTTTATTTTGTACCATGACTTTTCCGGTCAAAACACCCATTTGTTTGTGTGGATGCTTTTCACTGTAATAATGGGTGCAGTCCATTTCAGGCACGGGGACGTCATTATCTCACATGCATCAGTTGGTTTAATATGCTTGTGTTCAAATCAGTTTCAGCATATCTCTCTGTACATGATATGAAAAATGCACTGAAAGTGAAGGGCTGGCATGATCACGACATGATGAGCTAACTATGCTCATAAGGAATCCAGGCTGACAAAACACTTTTGTTTTGTGTTCCTTCAAAGCTGTGCAATTAAAAAAAAATCCAAGCAGATAGGCATTAAACATTTAGGCCCGCAATTTCAATAGTAATCATGTAAAGTGCAGATTGCCAGAAATGTGCAGTGCATATGGAAATGTCAGACTTGAGTGGATATTTCAGTATATTTTTATGAAGCGCACTGACAGTGTATTATTAGAGTCTAATTGAATGCATTTGTGGATTGTGTTTTATTTTAGTTAGGCAGCCATGTCAGCATTAGAGGATGGCATTTAGTATATGTTGATTTAAACAACCCATTACTGTATGGACTCCATAGCATAACATGCAACAGAGACTGTAAGTGCCATTATCATAATTCAAGATTCAGTTCATGATAAAGAACTTTCTGTTCTCTTAATTCTATATCTTATTAAAACAATTTTTATTCTAGTTCTTGTCCGCTTGTAAAAATGCATCATAGTGTGTAGATTAGCATATATGATGCTTGTCTGGCATATATTTGTTGTTAAAGCAACTGTCAAAGAAATCAATGCCTAGAATATTCTTCCTAACAAAGTAACATTTGTGTTTCATTGCGTGACACATGTGCCATACATCATAAAAAGGCCCAAATCATTATAAGTGATTATCCTCAATTAATGGAGTCTGTTAAAACAAAGTTTCAGGGGAGTCATTTTCAGACGATGAATCCAGTCTCCTTAAAAGTATAAAAGCGTACATGCCTCATCTCCCATCATGCTCTGCATCTCTGGCATCCCACCTCCTCCCCATCACCACCTTTTCCTCACTATATTTTCTTCCTACAGGGGGGTGCTCTTCTCCTCTGAGAACAGCTCCATTCCTGTCCCCCTTAGGACTGCAAGCCCAAAACCAGCGCACCATATCCTTGTCTCTTACCCATTCCAATACTAAATATTCATGTACATTTCCTGGGTTGTGTTTCTTTTTTCAGATCACACAATTTTTGGGCAAAAACAGCTTGTATAAAACCTTGAGGTGGAAAAAAAAATCTGGATTGTACTTATACAACAGAATAGTGTTACGCTACAGTGTCTGAATGTCAAACACTGACCTAAATGCATCTGGAAGACTGACACTACGTTCACTCCTATTTTTTTTCCTCTGTCGAGTTTTCACCTTTGATTTGTGTCATTTTTTTTAAAATAAAAGGCTTGTGTCAGGTGGCAGCCTGAGAAGGAGCACGTTTTCACCCTGTTCTTTTACAATATCCCAGTCTCACCTGCTGCCTCACATGGGAGCAAGAGTGCAATGACAAGAATAATTGGGAACTGAATTTTTATAACATTTGAAGCTTTAATTCACATAAGATCACTGTTCTCAGGATCCTTAACCTCACCTGGGACTTATGTGAAATATATATATTTAGGTGAAAGACATCATTAAACTTAAAATACGTTCAAATAACCATTACACTTTTCAACTTCAACCATTACAATGATAATTAAATGTATGGTCAACCTTCTCAAAGACTATAAGCAGGTCTGGTGTGCAGGTTCCAGTAATGTAACTGTGTATAGCCAAAGGACTGCTTGCACATGATGTATTCTATCTTTTGACTGCTGTGTCTGCTCACTGATATGTAATCTTAAAAATGTAGGCAAACTGAGGTGGAAGAGTCTAAACATGTGTTTTCAAATGTATTCCAATAAAAAGTGCATTCGAGCGCTTTTTATCGATGCTTGGCAAGGCACCATATTTGAGCTCATATGTATTGTATCAGTGATTGGACTTGAATCAGTTCTGATTGAGATGACTCTTTTTCCATATTAAATTCCTGATTTTTACATTTAATGTATTCATTTTCTGGGAAAATAGCATGACATTTCTTTTTATGCAGAAAGCAGACGTGAAGACAAAGTTCAGTCATACAACAAGATACAAACAAGTTCTATCACTGTTGCCACCAGGTTGTCGCCACTGAATTAGATTGTCAGACCATAAGCTTTTTTCTCTCAGAACAGGGTATCCCAAGAATCCTATATTAAATGGCTGCTTAGATTCTCTCAAAGTCTCTGAAAGTTCACAGCTCTTCCTGTGTGCAGTCTGTTGAAGGGAAACAACAAAGGGCTGCTAGCTGACTGACAGCTTTGTTTGTAAACCATGTTGGATAGTATCTTGCGGACAGCATTGTCCAGTCCAAGACACGTTTACTCTGCAGCCAATCATAATTCTTTTTCAACTCTTTTCATTCAAACTTTCACTATGCCTCTCATTCATTTCCAGATGTATGCTGCTGACAGGCAGAGGGAGATAAGCCCCCCCCCCCCAGCTGGTGCTGCCCATCTGGGCAGACTTTAGTGAGGTCAGGGGTCAGACTGTGTGCCTGTGCACGCGTGTGTGTGGGGGTCTCCAGTGACCAGCCCCTCGACACAGGCCACAGTCCGCAGATGGTGTCTGCCCAGTCAGGCCATATCCGCCCACCAATGGAGCCCCGAGTGCAATTCCCTTTGGTGTGAAAACACTCGTTCCACAACCTTTCAGTGCAAAGATCTCATTTTAATATCACTCAGAACAGATTTGCAGTGCCAGTAGAATGGGATATTGATTCTAGAGAAATAACCATGTTAAACCATAAAAAATATAAAATATTTTTTGTGTAATTAAAAAAAAATGGAATAAATTAAAAGCAAAAGTAAGAGATTGTCTAGATCCTCGTACTTATCTACAAAGGTGCTAAAATGCTCTTTTCCCCTCTTTTTATGTGTTCCTTAATATCATGTCAGATCATGTATATTAGCATGTCAGATCTAAAATAATGTATTCATTTTATCGCATTGTAATAGTTTATAACTTAACTGTGTAATTAAGAAAATAATAGATTTTTTAATTTAATTTTTTTTTATGAAAAGTATTTTTTGTTATATACTCACCTCTGTATAAGTGTAGTTTCAATTTATCTAAAATGTAACATCAGGAAATAAGGAATGGAAAGCTGCATATTGCAGTTGGAGGAAAAACATGCCGTATTCAGTATTTAGTATTCAGTCAGACCCTTAATCAAATGTCAGACAATGTTTGTGCTGCATGTGCTGTTTCCAGGCTGTGATGCATATTCTCTTCAACCTTGATTTACAAGTGTGTGATTCATTCCATTTCTTTTAAAAAACCTCAATTATAAAATTAGCATATACAATGTAATATTAATTATACACATAATATTGAGACATGCATACGCATGATATAACATGATTATACACATAATATTAAGACATGCATACGCATGATATAACATGATTATACACATAATATTAATTGTATGCAGATGATACATTGTACTGATGGAGATGCATGGCATAAGATCTCTGTCTCTTTCACCAGACTGCGATATAGAGGTGAAGACCAGGCAGAGCTCAGCTGTAGAGAACATTTGTATGGGACGGGGTGTGGGAATAGTGGGTTAAATATAGTTAGACTGTTAAGATGAAGCCCAGTTGTGAGGCACAGACTGATCAGAGACTTGAACCCTAACATGGAAACACAGCAGAAATGAACCAGTGGCCTGCTATCCTTGTAGGAAGAAAGAAGCTTTGATTTTTATCATTCATGATAGCTTGTAGGTAGCTACAACCTAATCATTATCTGTCATGACTGCCAGAAGCTAGCTATGATCTGACCGTTATCATTTTCTCTTCCACAGCTATTACTAGGAGTCACAACCAAAAAACAGATAAAGCTTCCAAAGTAGATGAAAGCTAAAATTTTCTACTTTGGATCGTCTCAGAATCAAAGACGTGAGGTTTTGTGAAGATACATTGGGTTTTATAAAGATAAACAGATTTTACGCCAGAAAACCAAGCTACAGAAAAAAGACAACAGTGACATTAATTCAAACTGCATTTTCTCTCAGTGATCAATTTCATGAGAAATCCATGCTGAAATATTTAATGTTTATCAGAGAAAACCATATAAGAAATGTATACAGTGTGTTTTTTATATAATATTATAATGCAATATAAAAACACTGTCAAGTGGGTTTTGCTTGCACTGTTGCTTGCCATAATCCCACTTTATTTACTCAGTAATTTACCCCTCATCTTCTGTTTGAGGTCTGTGAGTCCCCAAATAATCAGGAAGTAAAGCCAATCTCAACAGAACACGCCTTGAGCATGTTGCGTGTTTGGATGCAGAGGCACTGTTGCATGTCCAGCCCTCTCATACACTCCCCTCTGAGGCTGTACTGCAGGACAGACCCAGCTCTGATGACAGCGGAAGTTTATCTCTCACTCATGACAACCATTAGCATGTAGTCTAGTCACCTGGCACACCATTGAGAATAAATTCAAAAAGTCCCTATTGAAACCAAAAGTTGTGCTTTGGCCATTTGGACAGCAACTCAATCCTATAGAAATACAACGATACCTATTTTTGCCTATGTAACAATACCTATAATATATTGTATTATTATTAATAAACTATTGAGGAAAAAAAATATTGCAGCTACCATCAGCAGTCCGTACACCTATATTGCCTTGTGTTTTCGTGGAGCAATGCTATAAAGAGGTCTTCTGCTGGCCGTAATCTGATACATTCTCTGTATGAAATGCAATAGACACGGCCTCTGATGAACCTCAGAGTGTGGCTCAAATCAAAACGCATCCCGCTCTCTGTCTCGCTCCTCCCTGTCTGTTCCAGTATCTTTCTTTGGGTGCAGCGTAACTTCCCCATGAGGGAAGTCTGCAAGGGCAGATCGTTTTACGGACTGGACCACGGGCCTGGGGCGGCGGTAACCCAGGGGACCCATGCTGACTTACACTTGCCCTGTCCTGATGAGACTAACTGCAGCTCTTTGCTATGTTACACACTTTGCGATTGAGACAGTCCCCACAATGTCAGGGGATCCCCAACGGAGAGAAGAAGACACATGTGCATCTGTCTGCTATTGATTAGTTAAGTCAAGTAAATTCCTCCTTCCAATCAACAGGCTTTTCACTCCCCATCCACCGCTGTTTCTCCCATGTCTTGCCTTGTAAAGATATGATTAGATCCAGGTAGCAGTATTGTTGGGAAAGTGGGTGCTTTTTATGGATATTTTCCTTTATGAAAAAAGGACACTTCCCATGTAGAATTTATTCCAAGCCTTTGTGTTCTGTTATGCTGAGGGATACAATACAATATCAGTTAAATATTGGTGAAAACACGTTCTGAAGTGCTGCTGAATATAACAAATCAAATAGAGAGTGACAAAAGAGAAAAATGAATATCTGGATTCACATTCACCTCAAGGTTAATAACAATAAGGCTCAATGCAGCGACTGATAGTGTGCATGTCATGGTCTTCACAAAACAACTACTGCACATTGTGTTCTGCTCTATGAAGCTCTCCTGCTATATTCATTAATATCATAGACAACGTGCATTGAATGAACTGTAACGATGCGACTTAGACGGTTCAGAGCATTAATGAAATGAAATAAAAGAAATAAATAAAAAAGACAGTCTGGCCTTAAAAGCTACTACTTTACTGACTGATCCAAATGCAGCATAAGCTTTCTTCATTCATCTCCAGTGCTGGTGTGTACCCTAGGTGTCAGCATGACAGATGGACCATACAGCACCCTGAGATGGAGGCCTGGAAGCACATGCAAGCACAGGTCATCCGTCAGTGATTCAGTCCAAGGCAGGCACCACACTAATAAGCTGACAAGTGAGTCAGATCAGGCCCATGTTGCCTTCTGAAGTGGCCTATAGCGCATTCATACATAATTTCTCTCATGTATTACAGCTCATAATGGCTCATGTCTCAGACTGTGCATAGCCTTGCTGCATTAAAAAGAGATGGTTTACTCCATACAAAAAGAGAGAGACTACAGATTCCCATGCATGTCTGCTACAATAGATATTACATTCTCACTAAGGGGGCTTTGTTAAAAATGTCAGCTAGCAAAAAAGGTTTGCATTGTTAAAATGACTGGAAATGCTTCTACGCATCAACATTACTTTTAAAATCAGTTTTTTTCTACACAATATATATAAAAAAAAACAATTTTCAGCCTCTATAAAAGCATTTTGCTCTCAATCACAGCTGAAAAATCAGTACACTAAGCATTTGTGTCAGCGGGCAACGGGGGCATTAATTATTCGTCCTGACAAACTCTCAGTACTTTCTTTTATGCAGACAGGCTCACAATGGGTCACATGGTGCTTGTGGGCCATTCAGCGTGCCCAGACCTGGGGCTGTTGACTCCATTATGTGGATCGTTTTCCTTGTAAATTTCACTGCTGGCTGATTCACTAATTAGAGTTAACTAGTTGAAGGACACATTTGCCCTTTAGATTGCCTATTTAAGTGCAAAAAAGAGATGTGTAACAACTTTGAGCAGCAGTGTCTGAAATCAAGATGGCTGAGGTTCAGTTCATTAATTCTTTACTGAAATTCTTTACTCGTCTTACTTTGGTTGGTTTCAGCTGATGAAGCTTGTCATACTTGGAGGCCATTCTCCTAATTATTCTCAACTGGGACTCGTCCTTATATGAGGTAAAAACATAATTTTCTGTGTATAATAAATTTTTAAAAATAGTCAAATAAAGTACACTTCAAAGCTTGGACACTCTTGAGAAAGTGACCACTCAACAATAGATGGGCAAACTCAAAGATGACTCCACCGATTAAATCTGCTGTTGATGGTCTGAGGATATTCAAAGCAGTCAAAATATCAAGTTGGTAAAACCTCTTCTCAACGTGGTCTTTGACATTTAAAGGTTAAAAGTCTAATGTTCAATTAAAATCTCACTTGACATGTGCAGGCAGAATTCAGATTAGTAAAAAACTAAATTAGTAAAAATCAAGTACTATCAAGAAAAAAAAGAAAGCTTTGCAGCTGTGTGCTAAGGAGATTCACATTGTTAATACATATTTATATATTGTTTGTTATTACAAGTTTTTTTTTATGTTTGTCTATTCCTTGTAGGATATAAAAATATTCTGAGAGCATAGGGTAACGATTTTTTTAAAAATAATTATTTAATTATATTGGTATATGATTGATCTAAGCACACCAATACAACAATCCTTACAACTGTGATTTACATTTGAAGGCTTGCTACTTCCACTGAGACACTGTTCTGTTTTTTTTTCTCAGATCAACTTTAGGTATTTAATATCAGTCCATCTCCACAGATGGCTCTTTCAGTAACAATCAGTGCAACTTTGCAACTTCCATCTATCTTCATCTCCCACAGAGCAAAGCCATTCACAAGTAAAAACTTTAAAATGTCAGATTGTGGGAGTGTTTTATTTTTTTATCTCTTTTTTTTGTAAAGCAAAAATACTTCAGGAAGACATCAGGAAGGGATGATTTTGTATGCATTTGCCCAGCTTACATATAATTACAGTGGGGTTACATTTGACAGGATGAAGGCCCAACACAAACAAAGCCACTAACAAACCTGTTAACCAGACGCCATTTTTGGATGACAGTCTCTAAAGCAGTAAGCCTCCATCAAACACACATCTGTCTACATATACATAATAGATAATTTCCCGTAAGCAGAGGAATGATGTTTGATTTGGTGGACACTTTGCTCTCACCATTGAATCATGTTATTTATGCATACGTTTCACTTTTGTCCAAGAGAATGATCTCATAATTATCAAAAACATGACTGATGTTTAATCATCATGTAGATTATAGGTTCACTGATTTATTTGGGACATATAAAGAATGTAGACTCACAGTTAAAAATCTTTGGTCATGAAAGCCTTTTTGTTTGTAAATACATTTGCGCTGTAGGGATTTTGTAGCTATTATGGCCCACCTTTTGCAGAAAAATCCCACCACCATTACAATTACTTGTAAATCTAATAAAACAAAAGTAATTAAATGTTCATTAATGTGTCAAACAGTGATGCTCTTTTGGAAATATAGAGTTGGGGTTATTTCTACCTTCAGAGGAGGTTCTGTCCTTCTTGGAATGGTTCAAGAAGGAAAGTGACCACTTGTTTGGGAGATGGAGATAGAGATCAGGTGATTGTGGAGGCCATGGAATCCGTTTGGCTATCCTGGCGCTCATGGAAGCACTTTAATCTGTTTATCAGTGTGCAAAGAGGTGATGTCTTTGAATAAAGGAACACATTGTCAGATCAATGCTCATTTTGTGGGAGTCATTGGCTGCCCAAGTGTGACAGATGCAGCATCATGTTGTGCTTTAGTTTGTAGCTGAGGGGCATGCTTGTCTCAGCAGGGCACAACACCTGGGGTGAACAAGGATGAGACTCCTGCAGAGGATGGCTGAGCAGCTGAAGGGATGGCATTGATGTTATTACCAGGGCCAGAGGCTGTGCTCATACCATCTAACACCCTGCACTGCCTCAGGTTGGTGCTGTGCTGCTGTAGATGTGTCAACTGCCCACTGGGTCACTGTTTTAGGGCTAGTTCTCAGCTGCAGGGTCTTATAGCTGTGTACACCCTGAGTTTGACATTGCATGGACATAAAGAAAATACCAAAAACAAGACATTTCTGTCTCTTTGATGGATTTTACATATGCTATAGTAGTTTTCCACTTAAGGTTGAGCACATGTGAAATGTCTCACTAACTATACTTGAAGGAAAAAGATGAATCCAACAAAAGCAGCAGGAAATCTCATTTTCAGTTTGGAAGCCGATATCAGTACCCAGCTGTCAGTGAGCAGCTGAGTACAACAGCGGTGTCTGAAGAAGCAAACCATAATGCACTACTAGTCATCCTCTCTCATGGATGCGGCATGGTAGCAAAAAATGCTAACCAAGGTTCACTACTGTCAGTGAAAAACAAGAAGCCGCGATTTCAGTGGGCTACACAAAAATGGAAATGGAGGATTACATAAACATCACCTGGTCTGATGAATCATTGGCCCTGCTTTTTCCACCCATGGGAGGACCAGGATATGGTGATAACATCATAAGTCAATGGATTTATACTGCTGGGTGTCAACAATGTGAGGTGGGGTTGGCAGTGTAATGGCATGGGGTTGTTTTTCTTGGGTTGCAAATCTTGTAAAGAGAGGTTTGAGTACCACAGGCTACCTGAACACCTTTTCAGGTCATGTGCTTCTCTTCATGACAGTAGAGTATCCACCTGCAGATGGCTCTTTTCATAAGGCTGAGATTGTCCTAGAATGGGTTTGTGAACATGACGCTGAGTTACACTTATACACTGCAGCCTCCCCCGTCACCAAATCTCAGCTCAATCAAGCATCTGTGGAATGAGATGGATCAGGCTATGCGGAGATCCACCAATTAGCGACAATTATGGGAAAGAATCGGCTGGGGACAGGATCTCTGTGCTGTGCATGTTGCAGCATGGGCTTTGGGAACCAGCTGAAGCACCAGTTGAGGGGAAAAAAAGCCTCGGTGAGAGGTGGGAATAGTGTACAAGATGTCTGATTCACCTAGTTAAGGAAAGAAAAAGTGTAATGCAATTACCCTGAAATGGAGCAAGGAGACACTGTTCTTTTATTGGATCCACTTCCCTGAAACGGAACAAGAGGGACTGTGATTTCATATCTTAAGCTTCTTGTTGGGAGTGAGCAAAAAGATAGTCACCCTCTAGGCAAACACCAATACCATTACTCTTGATGGATTTCTGCTACCTCAGATATTCTCAGTAGATGTGAAATGCCATGAGGTCTGATTCATGCATGATATGAAGTTCTCGGCCATAGATAATTCTTTGCAGCTAAAGAAGAATCAGTTTTGGTGAAAGTTTACACTTTTACTTCCTGTTATGCAGTCACATCCTTTCTGCTGTCTTAATTCAGAAACCTTGCTCAAACGTAAACTGCTGCCCTGATTAAAATGGTAAAGCGTTTCCATACCCTTCATATAATCTTGGAGTCTGTATTTTATGCATGCATTATGCATATTTCTTTCAGATTGCTTTCAGTAATCAAACAAAAATAACAACATGAGTCTGAGGAAAGCATGCTGGTGTAGTAGAGGTGTCAAAGCCGTGGTGGTAGATTGTGAAACTACACTAACGTACTGCAGTTTATTATAGCAAAGCTTTAATATCTTAAACCTGTGAAAGTGAAATTCATGGGCATTATGTTAACAAAGGCAAAACGTGTAAATGCTTGCTAAATGATACATTAAAGGTGTAGGTGTAGTAGTAGGCTTCTAGCAGTATTGAGCTACATACTTAGTGATTTATTGTGGAATCAAAGAATTTGATCCAGTAACTCAATGACGGCTCAGGAAGAATGTATTGTGATATATATTAATACATGATTTGTGGTAATGAAAGAGAGAGAAATGACACTATGCTTTTTTCAGCCATCCTTTTTATTGTGACAGTTGACATATTCAGTAGGATGATACATACTGTTTGTTGCAGTTGCAGCTAACATACACATTCAGTTTAAGCCTATACAATACGGTAGCAGGAGAAGAAAACGAGAAAAAAAAACAATATTCTGTTTCAGATTGGAATGCAATGTGAAATTTTGATGTCATGCCACTAATTTTAGCCAGAATCAAATGGACATTCATTATGAGGCAACCATCACATCGATTATGTCCAAAGGTCAGTTAAGACCATCACACCAGTTATGTCCAAAGGTCAGTTAAGACCATCACACCAGTTATGTCCAAAGGTCAGTTAAGACCATCACATCAGCCATGTCCAAAGGCTAGTTAAGACCAGCTAAGAGCAACATTTTTGGCAAACTCACATACATGTGTTATGAAAGAGTTAAAAAAGCTTGTGAAGGGGTCACGGTCACACTGTTCAATCCCAGCTCTACGATAATGTTAGAAAAGGTAGACCTGTGTGAAAATATCATCATGGAAAACTAAGAAATGAACAGCTTTGTGCAACAGAGATGGTAATTTATTTATTTAACAAAAAAGTAAGTGGAGATGTTTGGAATTATAAGTAGCATTTTTTTAAATATAAAACGATACTTTTATTTGTAAGTTTGAATTCTTTGGATTCTCATATTGTTGAATCATCAGTTCATTTTACAGTATCACAATCTGTACTGTGCGAGCAGCTGATCCCTAGAAGCCTAGAGCTGTCTAAGAATATTTCTTTTTAATGCATGTTTACCCTTAATCCCCCTTGAATCGAAATGCTATCAGTCCCACCCACAGCAAACCCTCCTAACAGGCTTGTTTTTTCACATGTCACATGTGCCACAAACCACATGTTGTCTATGCATTTGGAGGTACAAGGAATGACCTTATGATCAGCTGGCAGAGGTCACTAGAGACCGTTGGCTTCATTGTTTTTCTGTTGCCTTGCCAATGTGGACCTGTGGCCATCCTTAACCCTTACATCCATGGGTCACAGTATTGATGTTATATTTTCTCCATTTAAAAAAAAAAAAAAAAAAAAAAAAACAAAAAAGCTGACACAGTTTTGCTGATCTAGGATCAGATTTCTCTGGCTTATCCCAACATTATTCATCACAATAAAAATGATCAGTCTGGACCCCTACCCCGAGACTTCATGAGTATGACCTTCTGCCTCTGGAACATCTGGGAAAAGATGATGAAGGTTGTGAAATTACATAACTTTTAGTGGAAACAAATCTCAATTTTTTCCCAATAAGTTTTAGAATTGAGTCATTTAGAGACAGACCACTGTTGTCTGCTTTGAATCACCACCTGAGATAAGAGCCCTACCTACACAAAATCATGATTCATCAGAACACATAACTGACCACTGGTTTATTAATATTCCTCTGAAGAGGGGAGGGCTTTTGTTAGATGGGAGAGTTAGCCTGATCAGTGCTATACTGACATGAGGTTCTGAGCCTCACAAATCAGACTACTATTTAATGCAACAGTATGTCCTCTCTGGATTTTTTAAAAGCTTGTATATTACTCTAGTTTTCCACATTTGTACAGTGCAAGCTGAATTCAAAGAGCTGATTATGCGATCACTTTGTAACATTGTATTTTTTTCCGCAGCTTTTGAAGTTGTTCATATTCACACCCTGCCTCTAAAATGACCAACAGCCAATTGTTATTACAACGTGCAACCTCTGTGGCTTTCCGACAGGCGTTGACAAAGAAATATGCAATGAGAGGCCAGTATCAGTCCCTCTCTTTGTCTGGCTGGGTATTTGTTTGTCAAAGTGGTTGTCACAACCACTTAATCTGCGCCTTTAAAAACCCTTTTTCCCTTCAATACACTGTGTGAGATTCTCCTTGTTTGGCTCCTCAAGTGACAGTAATTGGAAAATAGCTCCAGGCTTCCCCAGGGCCGCTAGCTCAAATGTCTCGTCTTGATTAGCCGGGGGAACTTGAAAAGTTTGGAACGGAACCGTCAGATTCAACATTTTTCCCATCTCCCGGGAGCTCATCGTGTCTCCCTGACCATGCAGGCTGACCACTGAGCTGGAGGGAGGGTGGTGAATGACACTGACTGCACCCTGCTCACATGCTGAGTGACTTTGAGAGACAAGGTGGAACATGTTTTTTGTTTTTTTTTCTCTCCATGTGTGAAAGCCATGTAGATGTGATGGAGATGCATGATGCAGAAGGGGGATTCAACTGTGAACGCACAGCACTGTCACCATCTGCTTGATTATGGTATGAGAAAAAACACTTCATACTGTTTGCATATTATAAAAAATTTAGTCAACAGTGAGAATGGAAAGTGAAGTGGAATTAGTAGAAAGAGATGAAAGTTCAGTTGAATTAACAGAGCCGTAAGTTAATTGGTTGTGCCAAATAGCACGGAGACTATACTATTATCGCTTCTAACACATAGGCTTTCTGAAGCCCAGGGCTTTTACCGATCAGACAAGATTGGCTGGAATGATATCATCATTTGCCCTTCAGACCATGAATTTTGCATAAAGACATAAAGGTGTTTTTTCACACAATTTTCAACCTCAATTTCTTGATAGCTGAAGCTCCCAAACAGTGTTTATGTAGACAAAAAACAAGCCTTCTCATTTGTGAATCAGAGTTTAATTTTCATGTTTCTTAAATGCAAGCATTTAACTTGACTGTGCAGCGCTCTTGGTAAATACTCAGAAAAAAAGTGTTTAAACACCTGCAGAGCAATGTGGGAGACACATTACTGCACTGTGCACAGCAATAGGATGTGCATGGCTGTGAAACATTCCTTTACAATTAAAGGTAAAGGCACACATTTGCTTCACATTCTCGATTCTGAGCAGAAGCTTCATTCTCACCGACGCCTCTGGAGTGCCCTTCCTCAGTCCCCAGGTTCAGGTGTTTTTGAGACCTGACCAGCATTTCACGTGGGGCAGATGAGGGAACAGTGCTGAATTCTGGCTGGGACTGCGCTTCTCTGGTGCTGCTTCAGCAAGCACACGGTACGGCTCTGCTGCATACTGTACAGAGTTTGCGGTTGCCACTCAACAGCAGTGCACTGAAATAAGCCCGAAGGACAAGTGGAATAAGAATATTTGGGCAGAATAATGAAAAATCTATGATAATGCTCTCCCAGATTAGATTAGTGTGTTGTGTACCAGAGCTTACAGTGTATCCCTGTTACTCAAATAATTTTCAAAATCAAATCCACTCCCTGCTTTCTTCAGTAATGCACTCAGCAGCAGAGAAAGTGGATCTCCTCCACAACCACACAACTCTCACCACTGTATAATGTGACTACTTCTCTATTACAGAAAACAAAAAAGCATCAATTTTTTATCATTTCCATGCATAAAGAATACATAGCCACCATGTACTAATTCCAGTACAGGAACCAGAAATGAAGAAAGTACATGATTAACAAAAGGACATTCAAAGGACGATATTGTTGATTACCAGTTGCTATTCCTGCTATTCCATGTATATGTTATTCATTTTAAAACAAGTAACTTGGGTGAAAAGAACCAGAGATTTTGTGCATCTAATGAAAAACAAAACAAAAATAAAAAAACAAAAACAAAGAATGGGTAATATAGCTACTGATATCCATGAAACAGAAAGAAGTATCATACTGATAATGATTTCCTGACCTGCACAAATACAGTGGTATTATATTGGTCCATGGAGTACAGAAACAACATGGATGCTCCATATCATTATCCACACCATTTGAATGAATTAACATATTTTTTTGACATATTTCCTCTATATGGAAAACAAACTCTTACTCACACACACACACACACACATACACACACACAAACAAACATACACACGCGTGCGCACACACACACGCGTGTTCCTGAATTACCCCTGTTGTTTTTTGTTTCTCTCTCTGAAATCTTGTCTTGTGACATTTCCTGAGAATGGTGACACCGCTACTGGCGTTGCTGGTTCCCCCTCTGTCACGCCCCGGTGCTCACGGAACACTTCCTAACGTCCTGGGCTCTTGTTGCATTTGCGACACTGTCAGACTGCGTCCTTAGCCTTCTCGCTGCCTTCCCACCACATCTCCACATCTCTGCTGTCAGAAACCATGCTGTGACTCAAAGCGCGTCTGTAGCATATGAGATCGGGCTGCCACTGAACGTTTTCTCTACATAGCGCATTTTCATACCACCAGCTAATTTGATGTTTTCTTGTTTTTTTTTTTTTTTTTTTGTTTGAACAACATTTGCTCTGGGAAAAGCATAGCAGAAACTGAGGATTTGTAATCTCATAAAAAAATGAAATCACATGGGTGTGTGTCAGACAGCATGTAATTGTAATTTCTAAGACCTGGACAGCACCTCCAGGATTTCAAAAGCCTCATTTTTCACTGCCAGAGAAGGGCCTGCTATCAATTTAACTGCTTTGTACTTTTGACCTTGAATTTTTTCAACAACCTCTTATATTTGATTTAATGCTGTTCCATACAAATAATAATAATAATAATAATAATGATACATATTGGTATAAGTAGTAGTATTAACACTAAAAATAGTGACTCTATTATATGCTTTCATTGAGTGGGAACAGTTACCAGTGAAGACGTAATGAACTGGTATCATGGCATGACTCCATTAATTTTGCACATCACAAGCCACATAAAACTAAAAAAAAAAATACAGAAGTGTTTTTTTCATTCTGCTGAGTTTATTACATGTGTCTAAAGGGTAAACATCACAAACGGTAAAATGTATTTCTCACCATGTGTCTGATGGAAGCACAGTGTGCACATCTTATTAATTTATTAAATTAAATTATACACTACAGCTCAACATTTCCATGCTATGTAAAATGCCTTCAGCATTTGTCATACCATTTTCCTCGGAGAATACATTTTACAGTTTTAATTAAGATAAAGCCACTGATACTGTCAATTATAGCAGCATTTTTTTTTACATTTGGGAAGAAAAGTAAACATATTTAAACATGAAAATAAGTATGATCTGTAATGCTATTATAATGACAGCAAAGCACTGTTTAACTGAACACTTTATGTGTGACAGACAGCCAAACAGCAACTTTGTAGAGCTGTTTATGATATGTATATATGCATCAGTAAAAATAGTGTGACATGTTGTCTGTTTTCTGTTTTTTATGTTGTCTGTATTGTCATAGATCATACATTATGTGAGAAATAGTATGATAAGTTATTTAAAGTGTGAACGAAGTTCTTTGTTGTTTAATCAGTATTTGTCAAGGTTAATGTTGGTTGATATGTTCAATGATCCCAGGGAACAAAGAATACATGAGAGTAGGCACTGATGGGTATGCAAAAATGCAAAGAAAGTGAGAACATTTGTGGGGATTATAGCATGTACTAGATGACATGAACAGCACATCAGTGCATTATTCAGTGCAAAATGTTGGCCATGTCCATTACACAAGAACACATGTTGGGATTTATAATGGGGATTTGTTGTCTGCATATGTGGAATGCATTTGGTTATGGGCCGAATGGTGGCCATACTTACTTGGACATGTATTTTGAATGTCAACATCTTAATCGTAGTGTTGCACTGACAACCCATGGCATGTTGAAAAAGTAATGTATGAGGTTTCCTTTACAGTAGTGTGTAGGTGAATCAGTATCCATTGCTGGTTGCGAGGCAAAACTCTTATGAATGACCTTAGTTTTTTTTTTTTTTTGGATTTTTGAGCAGTTGTAAGTACCCATATGACTATTTCTGTTCTCTATGGATAAGAGTATGCTCTTCAGGGGGGTTTTAATACAAGTCTTCCACAAAGTCCTCCAGAAATTTCACTTTATCTGTGGAAAAGAAAGGCATTATTTAATGGTGAACAAAAATCAGCGTACACATTGTATTTCACATTACAAAATGACCCATTTGACATGCCACATCCCAGTGCTGTAATCACCATAAAGAAAGGAAAAAAATCATGAAGACCCACACAGCCATCTATTAAACATACCCTGTGTACATTTATTTGAGGATAAATATTAATCCCACATTCCTCACTTGTAAAGAATCCGCAGCATGATCTCTTTCTTTATGGTAAAAGCAATACGTCAAGAGAGCATTTTCTGTGGGGCTGATTAAAGCACACATTCACAAGGGAGTGGAGTTCAGCACACTTTCTCTCAGACATAGTTTCTAAGGCAATCTTGCACAACGGCAGCCAATCAGGATTGATCTAGGAGACAGCAGTGTCATTATACTGTCCCCGCAGGCTTGGCTGGGAGGCAGATATGTGTGCAGTACTTGATTGTCAGGCCTCTTTTTTCCCCTTCCCCATTAAGTGTCCTTGGTTGGTGCCAAGATAAGGTTTGATGTTTTTTTCCCCTCTTCTCTGAAAGTGTTCAATTGATGGTTTGACTGCAGTGGTAATATGCACAGTGATCCAGACCATTCGCCCATCAGTGCAAGCTAACAGTCACCTAATTACTGTGCTTGTTGTATTTTTATTCATTTTGTTTTTGGCAAAGCTGTCAAGACATCAATGTATAATGTCGATTTGGAGTGGAGAGTTACGTAATTAGGCCCTCAACAGGATGCTCACAAGAGCTGCCAATCCAGAGGGTCGAGTCTTCAAATAAGCTTGCATTTGGTGGACGTCGAGACATTGTATGTGTTAAGAATAGCTTATGTCCTGTAAGTGAGAACAGTAAACAGAATTACTTCACTCAGACACTTGTTTTGTCATCCTTGGCTATAAAATATCAACATTTAATTGATGTCTTTAAATGTTCTTCCTCATTTGTGAATGTGTCCCATGGCTTGCCTCGTCTCTGCTGACAGAACTGTGTGAAAGCATTTAGACATGTCATTTTTCGGAAATGAGTTTTACAAAGGTTTATAAATGTTTGCTAGTCATCGTGTGCCTGTAGCACCTCATGTTTCAAAAGGAATGAGTCAGAAAGTTTGATTGACTACAGTATTTAATATTACTGTACATTACTACACGATGGAATAGTCAAGATGGATTGCACTATTGACTTAATGAATGACATAAATTGTTCCTGGCACACACAGTCATGTTCTGAGGAGTGCAAGGCAGAAGAGTAGATTTCACCACTGAAATGCTGTCATGCTGACTTTCTGAATATCGGCCCCATCAACAGGCACGTTGAATGCAGACTGATGTGGGAGCGGGGATCCCAGGGCACGTCTGCAGTCCCCACAGTCTGGCTGCATGGCACACACCTTCCTTAACAATCAATAACATGTTTGAGCATGCATGTGTTGCTTTATATTAATATTTATTATAATGCATTATTTATTCATCTTTACACGTTTTTGCATAGCTGTGTGAATTTGGAAGCTACTAAATGTACATTTAAAATGACATGGTATAGACCTCTAAGATATGCTGAAGGCATAGCAGGTCATTTGAGGGACAGTGATCAGCTGATCAGTAAATATGAAAGCAAACGGAAAGAGCAGGAACCTAAATCTGCAGTCTCCCATGTAGGTTGTGAGGACATGTTGTTGTTTAATACAGATGAGAAAACCTGCTGCTTCAAAAGGCGGTGGAGATGTCTCTTTGTTCTAGGGATGTAAGAGTCAGACACACCTCTGACACCGTGCTCACTGTGGGAATCCATGGCTGACAGGAAGAGTCCAAACCTGGGCTGAGTTTGATCCCCGTCCTGAGAGGAAACACTCAGACCCCAAGCTGAAGGCAAGAAGAGTCCAAAATCCCAGGACAGCCTGATCACCACATTGTAAACCCAGGGAGAGACATAACAGCTGCCCTGACCAACCCTACAGGAAGAATGTCTCCTGCAAGGGTTCTGCTTTACAAGTTTCTTATGGCCTGATTCAGCTGTTCTGAATCCAGCAGTTACATACAAGGAAATCACCTTTCTAGCATGTTCTAAACCATCTTATTGCACCAGTCCTCTGTACCAGTCACTTAGAACTCAATCAATGTTACCGATCCCCACCAGCAGTCAATGGAGGGGTTCTTCTCTTGTGTACATGATATTAGATAATAATTATGATTTTTATTATCATGAATGGACAAATTTCATCCATGCTTTTACATAAAGACATAATGAATGTTTACTGCTAATCTAAATTACCATTCATTTTTAAATTTACTCAGCTATTTACTTTTCAGTAACTTGTTTTTTTTTTCTTCTTCTTGAAGCCGCAGAGGTGTATCATAGTTACAGGCATGGTTTGCATTGACAGACTGCACTTGCTATAAGGTGAATTGGGCTTCAAGAAACAAATTATTGTTGTAGAGTGGTGGCAAACATTTCTAAAATACTTTGGTCTTTTATCTATTGATCTTTTAAGCCCGAGCAGTAAAACTTGATTCAATGTGCCATTAAATAAATGGGCCTGGCACTAGCTCAGATGGCATCACCCTCTTGTGTAGCTGTCATTAATTTAAGAGCAATATCTGTATTTTATTTGCTATAACCCTCACACTCTCAGCATGGGTTATGCCTTGCATAAGTGCACCCACCTTCCCTTTCTCCCTATAAAAATAGTCAACAGACTTTGATTAAATCCACATATCACTGCATCCTGTGATGTAGTGTGTGTTCGCTGTAGCAAGTGTTGTGGATGTAAACTTACTGAACACGTACAAACAAAGCTTTCTCCATTTATGAAATGTTTCCTTTTCCTTTTCATGCTATCACAGAACATCTTGAGAACAGATGTAAACCGTACCATGTCTGCACATTTCTTGAATTTTAGTACTTGCATCGTTTTGAATTATGCAATGTTTAACAGGAAAACCGAAATACACATGGCACAGCATCAAGTGTATTCAAGGGAAACTATTGATATTGTCCCATGCTGAAGAATGACAAATTTCCTTATATTTTCTGTAAATTAATAATATTAAAATTTGTGAGAGATTTACCATGAATCACCGGTAAAAATACTTGGCACGTTCTCTCTCACATCTGTTTTCAATCAGGACAGTGATTGCTGACAGAGCTCTCAAAGTTCAACTTTTTAAATTTTCTCGACTACAGTTAGACCAATCCGCACATGGTAAAAATGGCAGTGGTTACTTACAGTCACATAATTACAGATAATCACGATATTATGAGTAAAAAACTTTTTGACTCACTGCAACTCTTTCTATATCATTGCTATTAACATTTTTTTAGAAGGGATGGCTGACAAAAAAAGAAATGCCTGATGTTAATTGACAACAGGGGTAATTCCGGAACACGGTGTGTGTGTGTGTGTGTGTGTGTGTGTGTGTGTGAGAGAGAGAGAGAGAGAGAGAGAGAGAGAGAGAGAGAGAGAGAGAGAGACAGAGAGAGACAGAGAGAGAGAGAGAGAGAGAGAGAGAGAGAGAGAGAGAGAGAGAGTTACTATGAGAGAGGGAGAGCATCCACTCCACTCCAAGAAATGATGGAGATGAAGATGACATATTAGCTGAGCATAACATCGTCATCTGTGGCTCTGATAGTGCCTCTTATATTGCCGTCAGTGTGTCTTGCTCAATGTCATTCTTCTTTTTAAACACTCTCTCAGATGGAAAACTGTATGTATTTTTTTCTCAGACAAGAAGGGAATGGACAGAATTAAATCCAACTTTAAAGCATACAATGTCTGCAACTCATTTAATCAATATGGAATCAAAACAAGATCAACTGAGTTGTTCATATTGGTTTAAATAAATGCAAGACCCACCTTAATAATTTTCACCATGCAATTTAGTTTTAATTGGAAAACTAAGTGTGCTAGCTATGAAAATAATAATTTTTGAAATAAGCATTCCTGGTGTCATGCCGTTCCACTCTTATGAATCAGCTCACAGCCATAATCTTTTGCGCATAAAAGTTGTTCCCCTCTATGTTTAAATTCTAGTCGGTATTGCTGTGTTAGCAGCCCCATGGCCAAGATGTGTGATGTGCCGGTAAAAAAGAGAAAAGGCTTACTAAGCTGGAAAAGTAAGGGCAACGTGGCTGCTTTGACCAGAATACAGGTAACAATAGATTTTGGGAAAGAGAAGATGCTGGTATGGAGTCAGACACTACTGTCATCTGCCTGCAGGTATATTTATCAAATCAATTGTTTTCAAAATAAAGTATTATGCATAAAAATACGAAGAAAAATAGTATTCTGTTAATGTTATTTTAAATGTAATGCTCTACACTTTCATACATTTATATCAATCCTAATACATTGCATTTTTCCTACCTGCATCCTTATTTCAGGTTAGTCACATTTTAAACATTGTCCAGTCCTACTTTTTTACATTTACCAGTAATGATTCTGGCCAGTGACCTTACTCAAGGACACAAAAGCAGAGCTCCAGTCAAGCACTCCAGCACTTACAAATAAATGCAAGTACGTTTTTCCTTCACACACACTGATGTTTAAAAGTTAATTTTGGTGATTGCTGAGCTCAACAAACCAGTAATCCAAAGCTAAGGACAAATGTTGATTGAATCCTGGCCCAAGTCTGTTCGCCTAACCTCCATGATACATCACAATGTAAAATGAGATACATTTGAAACACTATGTATTTTGTCACACATGGCACAAACAACAACACCACCCATTCATTCCCAGGCTGGTGGCGGAAAGCGCTTAGAGTTGTGATCACCGATGGCAGTCGCTCACAGAGACTGTCTATACCTGACTAGCATTCCAGTAATGGTAGAAAAAAAAGAGCCTCCGGTCGAATGACAGCGTAGAGGGAAATTTAAAACTAATATTGATAAATTCTGCTGTGTCGCAATAAACACCTTCATTTCCCCTCTTCTTTATGCCACAGCAGCGCTGAATTACTCAGCATGTGTTTCTTGGAAATGTTTTTAGGACATATATTATCTTTCAAATAATCTGTCCAAAAGCATACATTTGAGCCTCTTTCAATACCCTCATATAGGATTTCAATTAATGCACAGAGACATAATTGACTGTACACATGATCATTTGCAGAAATAATGTCTAGTGATTTGTAATATAAATACCCGTTTTTGGATTGGCATGGTGACATTCCACAGCTAAAAAGTGTGGCTCAAAACTGCAGAATGCTCCTGTTCATCGACTGTAGCAGTTACAAAACGTTTGAAGTTGCGTAGCTGACTTTGATCTTGTACCTGAACAGTTCTTCCATGACAGAAAATTAGACAAGTGAGCCTTCATAGTTTACAAATGTCATACAAAAGGCCTTGCTTTAGGCTAATTTTAGCATGCCTTCAAACATCAAATCATTGATCCATTTAAATATTCCACACAATTGTATTTCAGATATTAGAATTAGAATCAATATTGATGATAGCCCCTTTTTGCTGGTAACTAAAAGTGAAGTCTTATGTAATGATTTGACAAGTGATTTGAAGAAGATTTTTTAAGAAGGAAACAGTAGACAGTTGATATTGTTTCTCACCAATAAAGATAACAGAGTGTACAGTTCACATTCAGCTGTCATAAGCTATCATCAGAGATATTATTATTGTAACTGCATTCTAGAGGTGTACAGAGACGTCATTATCTGTCTCTGCATCTGTATTCGGATAGAAGACTGCAGGTAGGCATGGTTCATATCGGAAGTCACATTAAATTGGGCAAATGTTGTATTTTCTAACCTAATATCCATTGGCAATGTACATTTTGTACTTTCAAAGCATCAAATTGATTTGATATTGGCATGTAATTATGAAATATATTTCCACATCTTCATACTGTACTTCTCATCTCTCTCTCTTTCTCTAAGCTTTTACTTTTATTTTTATCTAAACTAACTTTTATGAACTGTCTGGTCTGAATGCCACCACAGACCCCCCCGCCCTCCCGTCCCCTTTCATTGGGGGATATTGAACACTCAGAAACAAGAAAATGTTTTATAAATTGAAATATTCTGTTTTGCATTGGAAGTAGAAACTATTTACAATAAATATATATAGAAAAATACCCTTCAGTTCAAGGGGATAATCTTAAATCCATTAATGCTGCGTTTGCATATCTCGATGTGTTTACATTACTGCAGTCCACTAGCAAAATGTGAATTGCTACTTTACAACAGTAATTAGCCTACATAACAGTGATACATGACCTTTTTACTTGTTTTATCTTATTTTTTTTTTTTTTTCCCCTACTGAACTAAGTTTGGATTGACTGCAAAACATCTGAACCATTCCACCAACCCCCCAAACTAGCTGAGGGGCACTGATCGCTGACACTGAATATTGACCGACATACATGGTAAAACATGTTTTTTTCAGTAGTTTGGTTTGGTTTTTTAAATGGAGGAAGTTAACACAGACAGCTAAAAACTACAGCTGCCACTCCAGGCGTTTGTCTTTCTAGCTCACTCACATGATGCCTCCTCCCCCTTGATGCGAGAGTTTTCCTGAGTAACAGGCGGGAACAATCAGCACTCAGCATTCAGACTGCCTGCTTTGTGCTGACTTGGCGGTGGAGACTAAAGAATATAGCAATCACTTTTCAATAATGTGTGGTAAATGAAATGATGGGTTAGCATTTTCATGTTGCGGACATCCACAATGATACAAATTGATTTGAAGAACCTTTACTGGCTAATGCAAAGACATGTCAATCATGGCTTTTTTTTTTAAAAAATAACGAGAAGATTCAGGTAAAGGAAATATCCGTTATCTGTGCCTTTCCAAATAACGTATTCGTATTTGTTTACATCCCTACTGCATTCCATTGAATTATGAGGAATACATAAGTAGTGAGCTAATTAATGGCATGTCTGTATGAGTTTGCTGGGTTTTATGTATTGTTTTTAAGGATGCACTTGTTTTTGTTGTTTATTTTGCTCTTAGCACCCTTTTCAAAGATAAAACGACAAACTAATGAAGGCTGACAAGGTTGTACAAATGGATGTCTTTTGTACCCTTGTGACTAATAAATAATTTATTCAAATGAAGCGGAATCATTTGAATGGGCCTGGGCTCATTGATTGTGTCATTTTCAACTGTGGACTCAAAAACAAATTTGATTCCCAAAATGTCACACTTTCTGCAACGTGCTTATTAAACAAGACTTGTGATAAATTTGATGTTGTATGTTGTGCCAATTTATGTTTACTGTTTCACATAGTTTCAATCCCGGTCAGTTTCAAGAATATGATTCAGAATAAGAAAATGTTCATTAACTGCATGTTCTCAGGTACATTTTGTAGTGTTAGTGTCAGAGAAGGAATAGTTTAACCTGATGCCAAGTAATATAATGTGCTGTGCATAACACACAAAAAGGTAGTCTCATTCAGGCAAAAGACAATGCCTGACAAGCTGGTTAGTTGCTCAGAAAACACCTTTGTTGTCCATATGGTGTGTGATGCTCTGGAAGCTTAAGAAATCCAAAAGCCTGCAGAAAAAAATCTACACGTAATAATGCATGTGACATTTAACATGGTTGTTTTTGATGGGCAATGAGAATTTAAACAGGGAGGAAATGAAGGGACCCGGACCTGCCTCCTAGCCCTCCCGTCCTCCCCCCTTGCCTTATTATGAGAAGATTAGAAGCCGATTTTAAAACACTGCTGGAATGCCGAGTGTCTTATCATCTCTGACGGATTCTGTTCTTATGAAACTCCAGAGCTCCTCGGGCTCTTTGTGGTAAGGCGGCGTACTTCAAGGTGTAATTTGATTCCAAATAAGGTGATGTTACCATGCAAAACTGCCGGGCGAAAGAGATGCTGCCTTTGAGCGAAGGAAATCAAAGCGATAAGAAACAAGCCTCATCCAATTATTTCACCTGAAAAAAAGGAAGAGAAGACACGCTCAACTGCGAGGTGCCATCCTCACACCCACTATTGTAAATTGGGTTTGCATTCTGAAGAGGTTTGCAAGAGGCTACATTTCACTGGCACCTTCTACGTGCTTGTTGCTCTGATGGCTGAAGTATTCTTCTTCGTGCTCACTGGACCCACAAGTAATTTTGAAAAATGTCCTAACTCACAGGTTGTGAAGGTAATTGCACCACCAATTTTGGTGTGGATGGTGATGATGAGGATGATGATGAGGATAACAATCATTTAAGGATGCTCCATGTATGATGGAAAGCTATAAAGCACTCATTACAATTTTAAATTGTTTTTTTTTGCCAGTAATATATGAATATCTCACCTGGGTTCATCTCCAAGGTAACATTAAAAGAGTTTATCATGAAATCTGTTTTCTTGTCTTCTCAAGCCCATGCATTGTTTATCACAGACTATAATTGAAATGAATTTAACTTTGTCAAAAACTTTAAGACCTGCTACATCCTCCAGCATAATGCATTATGGGAACATGTCTTCACATGTATCCTGTGCATGATGTACAGTATTAATAGCAAAGTGGTATATCACAGACAACAAATTGTCATAATAATATGCTATTTCATGAAAGTGCAGCTACATGTGATCACAGAAAGGTTATTTTATGAAAGTAACTTGAGTAACTGAGATCTGAGAACTTAAATCCTCATCTGAACCATGAGCTTCAAAGACATTTTTCCATGAATCTGTTCATCAGCCACCAGTCTGTGCCTGTGGTCATGACCACTTCAGAAGCCAACTAATCATTTGCATCGAGAGAACATTTATATCTTTAAAAGGCTCATGCAGTATACTTAGCATAGTTAGATTTTTTTTCTCATATTTATATTCAACAGAAATGTACAGTCTATATTGCTATTTATGAGTAAAAACTGAGGTTTGCAAATCAGTTTTATTACAATTATTTATTACAGTAAAAACATAATTATAAATGTATGTGCTCAAGCATAGAGGTCCCTGTCATGTGATAAGGCACCCTTTGTCCCCACATGGCACTCAAAATGACTGTGACTGCTGCCACAGCTGTGGTTTGAGCACTGAGGGACACTGCTTTACCAACAGATGGTACAACGTTCGAGAATGAGAGAAGTGCCTTGACCACTTCATTTTGCTTGAGGACATTCATCATTGGCTCCCTTGCTATGGTAAATGAAACCAAAGGCAAACCCATAGTGCATCATCAATGTTCAGTCCGAAGGCAATGGCATGCCATTCAGGGGAATCTTTTATGTCATCCCCTGAGAATGACCGCAAGCAAAGAGCAGAGCAGGGTCAAGCTGTTATTCGGGACACCCATCACCTTAAATGTCAAGTAACCCTGAAACTGCCATTCGCTTTCAATATGTCTGCCCTTTGATGACCAGTCCCCAGAGCTTGCAAAAGGCTGTCATATAATGGTTGTTGTTGAGTGGATGCCAAGAACCTGAACATTGCAATGTGAACCTACAATTGTATATCAGAGAAAAAAGAGAGTTTGAATGGGCATCCAGGCATACAGCTGTTTGCCCATTTGTGCACACCTGTACCTAACAGCTATCACAATTACAAGACCCCTGACCCAGTCTGTGTTCATTCTGTGGAGCATTTAGCAGATAATCACACAACTTAATCACGTATATTTGATTTCCAGTAATGAAGTAACTGGGCCGGTCCGGCCGATTAAGGTTTCATAAATGTCATTCCATTATTATAACTCATTTGATTTCGGAATCGTGCAATCAAGCTCACCACATCTGTGAGCACACCCAGAGTGACACCAATTATGAAATGTGATTATCAGTTAACACGGTCACTGAGTGGAGACAAGGAAAGCTCATCTGTCCCTGCTGTTTTTATGTTGTGCCGTTTTGAATAAAAAGCTCCAATTTTTTCCTGCAGTGGCCTTTAGCTGGGTACAAGAACACTGTAGGGTCACTCTTGTGTGAAATTATGGCTCAATGTCAGACCATTCAAAAAAAAATAATAAAATCATCAATACTCAATAAAAATGTTGCTATGAGCTCGGCCAGCTGAGCAGCCATCTCGCCCCGTGTTCAGACCTCAGTCCCAGCTCCAGCCCTTTGAGCCATGCTGTCCTGTGACATTCCAATGGAAGAATGGCTATGCCGAATACTTGTCCTTCTTCATCTTTAAATTTTGCAGGCATCACAATATTGTTGCTTTTATTAATCATGGTTCTTACTTACTGATTTAATTAATAACAACCATCAATGCTACTTCAATATATTTCCTTTCTGTGCTCCTTAGAGATATGTTTAAAAAGGTAACAAAAGTACTCCCCATTTTTAGTTTCTGTGAAATGCTATGAATGATTTACTTCATTTACGTTGCCTTGGATCAAAAGGAACCCATTCATCATGGTAATCAGAGAACTAAAACAACGTTGATACAGTATTTATTGACACGGAAGAGAGAGATGATGTCGACAAATTATCAAACAGTTAAAAGAAATGTAAAATAGAGGTTTTATTAACATTTAATATGGAAATATAAGGGACATAATACATTTATCTGCATTCACAGTACTTCACATCGTGCCCCACATGTTTGTGGTTCAGCTGTCTGATTATTGTGTCTATGCTGGATTTATACAGCTCTCCTTTGCACAGCTGATAGTTGTTGTACGAGCAGCACTCATTTCCAGCACAACAATCGCAGGTCACTCTTCACCTGGAGAGTGTCACCTGAGGTCTTTTTTATTTAAATGCTTTGCAGATATGCTCTTGCACCTATTAGTCCTTTCTCCAGCTGTATATTTGCTGAATAAATTCAGGTTAAGTACACTCCTTGAGGGTAAAGTGACAGTGGCCCATGTGAGAATTGTGAAAATATATTGACAGCGCTTTCTACTCCCCAGGGGGATGAAATGTTAAAATGAAGAAAATTTGCAAAAGCATGATTAATATGATTTGGGGTTTGTTATGCACACGAGCTCACTAGGGACAGTGGTGGTGACCCCTATTCTGATTATTAAGCTCATTCATCACCCCAGTGAAGGACCTTGGTTTTTGGTGTGGTGAATCTATCACACGCCTCTTGTCAGGAAAATTACAGTGTGGTTTTTAAAATGCAGTTTCGATTCTCATTTAGACAATATTTTATTGTACACATCGATTTGTTTGATACAATGGAGAGCATCTCTAAAAACAGTTCAGTGTCTTAATCCTCTTTGACTGTCCAGCATGACCCCATTTATTTACTGATTTGAGACTGATGCTCTGTCTTGCCATTGCTCAAGGTTGCTGGTGACATTCTTTTATCAATTAAAGACGACATATTGATGTGTGAGATATTTATTACTCACTCAAAGCCATCTGATTGAGTCATTTGTGAATTATTAGGGCAGATAAGCACTGCTGGTTGGTAATATCAGGGTCATCTGTTTTTATCCTTCCTTGACAGGAAAGGACTTTTTTTTTCCTCTTCAGCATAATTTATTTCATTAAGGTTCTGTTTGGAGCTGTGTGCAATACACGGAATACTGTAATTATCCATATCAATTGAAATAAACTGTGGGGCAGGGATGGGAGAGCTCCTTGGGCATGACTGCACCTCCTCAGTGATATTTTAATCCATACCTGTCCAAGGTTCCTTCACAGTGGCAGTAAGCCATATTGACCAGGAGAGAGAAATACATAAATAAAGCTTTGATGAAGAACATTTCTATTGCTTAGACAATAATGACTTTCGTTCCTCTTGTAAGATCCAAAGGTCATGTCCTCTGATAGCAAAGGAAGGAAGCCCAGGGATTACATGGAACAGCAGATCGTCAGGTATGATATACCTGTGACAAGATGGTTTCATTAAGACAATCTGAGCTTTCATGTTGAAACATCTTTAATTCATAATTACCTCATTGATCCATTCTTTAAACTCAATGTCAAATGTAAATCAAAACTCTATGATTCTGCAGGAAATTGGTAATACAGTAAGCATATACACACTCGTCTCTTTGGTGAGGAATCCAATTATAGTTCTTTAAAAGAGAACAGAGGGCAGAAGGTGAGATTGAGCTGAGTTTTAGGTTGCTTGACTGTGGCTCTTGCCATGTTTGTCTGATTGTAAACGAGTGCCACATGAGCACATGTAACATGTCAGCCTCAGTCACAGCGCCATCTTTGAGATCTATATGGGAGGATAGCAAAAGTAAACCTGCTTCACTTTGTGACCTGGCAGCACTTTTATTTATTTATTTATTTAATTTGCAGACTCGACTCCCTGGTGTCCCTGCTGAAACATTACACAAGCTGAGAATTGGAGGAGTCTAGTGTTTCCTAAGTTTCCCATGTCCTTAAAGGGTTTACAGTATAGAACTTCTCTGAGACGCACAGACATGCCCTGGTTCTTTCAGGCCATCAGTTTGTTTCTTATCGAGCTTCCATTGTTCGTCATGTTTGTCTCTGTGGATGGATAAGGTAAACGTGTATTTTCCTCACACGTCAATCATCTTCAGCAAGATTCACAGACACATTCGGTCTCTCGTCGTTACATTTCTGTTATGATTTGACAAGAAACTGCTCAAGAGAAATTTCAATTATCTGTGAATTGTGATTTTTCTCTGGCAGTTCTTCATCCTATCTTCTGAAAATGAGCACTCACAATTCAGATTTGCCATGAAAATACTTTATAGATGTTTTCAAGTGAGTTAGCTTAATGTTTAATAGCACCAATAAGAAAATTAAATATGACATTGAGCAAATATATGACATTTTTCAAGAAATAAAAATACAACTTACCTTTTTTCCTCAGTATGTTGACTCATTGGATAGTTTTAAATGCTGTTCCTTTTTCAAAGTAAATCACTGATAAACAATCAAACAAAACTTACGGGTACTAAAATTTATTAAAGTAGAAAAGCTTAATCTGACAAAATGAGTGTATATTTTAAAGTATTTGTCCTTTGGGTTTTTTTATTCTGTGGCATCAGCAAATATTGAATCTCCTCTGAGCTGTCCACAAGTGAGAAAGAGGACTGCCGGCCACAAAACACTGCTGGAACGTGCTTCTTATGCTAAATGCTACTGCATTATAACACCTGGTAGATAGATGGCCCTCTTCAGTCAGTAACTTTTGTAAGCACAATATGAGGAACATCATAGCATGAAGAATCTTTGCAATGATTAAGACAATCCACATTAGAAGGTGTTAATATGTCAGTTTAAGTGAATTTGAAGACTCATAAAAAAGAACAAATAAATAAGATCCAAAATTCTCAAGAGATGGAAACACAATTTAACTAAAAATAGTAAAATAAAAATATGAGAGAAAAGCTGACAGTTTAATACCCCTAAATTTAGAACAATAAAATGCTTTGACAAAAGAAAAAAATAATAGATTTGGTCAAATTGAATTTGTTGAAAAGTAATTTTCTGTGAAATGTTTTGTGCCTGTTTCCATTGTAAAACTTGTCTCTCATTCTTTGATTTTAAAATTGTGAGATTATTTGGGGTAGACTTACCTATTAATATGACAGCAAATCATTGTGTGGGGACATGGCAATATGCAATTCCTCATTTTTGCAATGTAGAAGCAATATTTATCCACATAATGCAGAACAACAAGTACAGCTGACAGTTATTGATAAACCCAGCTATATTATTCAGCATTGATCTAAATTGAATATAATAAACCTGGGGTTTGAAATGCTTTAAATTGGTGTAATGCTTCCATTACTTTTGCTCAAATAATAATAAACATACAGATGAATAAAGAACTTGGAAAAAAACAACAACAAAGAATTAACCGCTCAGTAAACCAACACAATGGATTTTACATTTGATTTTATAGTTTGAGTCTCTGTCACCCTCCTCTCTCTTATACTGTCTATAATACATACAGATACACTCTCTCCTTTTTCTTCTCACTCCCAAACACACACACACACACACACCACACACACACACAGACACACACACACACACACACACACACACACACACACGCGCGCACACACACACACACACACACACACACACACACACACACACACACACACACACACACACACACACACACACACACACACACACACACACACACACAGTACCCTCTGGAGAAAACCTGACTTCATCATTGCTTGCTTAAAGATAAAACACTGTCATCTATAGGATTTCCACATCACCCTGCAAACTGAAGGAAAAAACATGAGATAGGATTGAAAGGATAACCCGTAGGCTTGTGGCCTTACGATTTTACCTGCAGCTTCCCTCTAAAGGAACAGAGAGGACATGATATAAAGACATGTGAAAATCCAGCATATATGTAATGCAAGAAAATGCAAAGTGAAACACCTGGGTGCAGATTAATGAGTAATACTCCTGGATTAATTTAAATGCTTTGGACATTATTAAAAACCAATCATGTGGTGAAAAGAGGCTATGATAGCAAACATAAACGGCACACGTTAGCGCACAAGGCATCTCACTGTTCAGTTAATCAGGGCTTAAGTCACCATTCATTAGCAAGCTAATCCACCACTCTGTCTGCTACCACATAACATCTTCACTGACATGAGGGTGACAGCGATTATATGTCTCACCATTCTCCGGCACTCCCGTGAGTGTACATTCGTCTTGCGGACAGCCAGTTCCTGTGTTTCGGGGGCTGCGGATATAGTCCACTCCTGTGCTCCCGTCCTGCTACTTTAGCCACCAGGGTCTGAGAGTGGTTTTAAAACCTGTTTAAAAACTGCCTTGTCAAATCCTTAACCACCATAGGCATGTTTATTTCTTTGGCAATATATACATAGGAAGGGTTTATGTATCTATGTATTTCATCATCTATCGACATCCTTGAATTATCCAACAGTTGTTATTTGAGTTGTTTCCGTAACAATTTATATAACCAATAAGTCAACTTATCTTGGGTAAAGTTTATGTAGCATTTCCTCGGCAGGCACCCTTCTCAGGGGAAACATACCTAAGCGACTCATAACCCATGAACGCACCTCAGTATTAAGTTTAATGAAAAGGGAATACGGCAGAACAAGCACAACCCTCTGGGTACAAACCCAGAACCTTCGTCACCACTCCAAAATAACACCCCTTTGCATCAGGACTTCAACAGATCATTTCTGTGTTTTGTTTTGATTAAAAAGGCCGGCACAGCCCAAAATATATTTAACTAAACCAATGACAAGTTTCCAGGAAAATTTGTGAAAAAAAATGAGAAACAGTCTGGTAATAATAGTTTAAGGCTCAGCACAATATATTTCACTTCACCTTATTTGCTGCCCTGCTTCATTTAAACTCCCTTCCTGATGCCCTGGCAATAGCTGTATAGATGATTGTAAATTTTCATTTCTGCTTTGGGAGGAATACCCACACCTAAGGCACACATCTGTGCCATTTTCCAAGTCCTCCATGTTCTTAAGAGGACTGCTGCTCTCAGGCCCCACATGGGAAATGTTATAGCACTGCCATCTTGCCTGTCAGGGATAAATGACATGCTTTGTCAGGGGAAGCTGTCTTGTTGTGTGCCAGATTGACCAGTGAAATGATATCCCCTATGGATTTCTGGGCAAGTGGCACATTCTCCAAAGTATCCTTCCTGAAATGGTCATCCAAGCATCAAGTACATATATGCTTGATGCTTGGGTTTATTGGAAAGTACATATATGTCTGTAATTTTCTTCAATTATGCTTACATTTTGTAATTTAGAAGAATTATTGAAAAGGATATTGTTGAAAAATTGAGTGAATTGAGTGAAAAATTGAGCCTAAACATTCAAGGCACAGTCTTTCTCTGAACCTTTTGTTGTCATGACAACGGCTTGCTTATAGGTTGTGATTCAAACATTTTGGATGTTGACAACCTATATTTTAAAAATATGTTTAGGTACATGACACAGAATCACAATGAGTAACAATAGGTTGAATCCAGGCTTTAAAATTGTCAAGCATCAAACCTACCTCAAGCCCTGTGTTGGCATGGCAACTGTTTGTTTCCAGGGTGTATAAACTTTCTCCAAAGACTACCACTCCAATTGTTCTCATGTTAGCAGCCTTGATTAGAAGTGAATGGCCGTATCCCACACCGAACATATGGAGGGAACCTCAATTGCATTACTCACTCAGTGAGGAGAGTGTCCTGTGACACATTTCAGACTTCATTTAAGGAACATTGTGTACTATCACAGCAAGAGTTAGATTTCCAGAACCCATGAACTGCATTCACCAGACATTTTGCTTGCAAAATGATAGTGGTTCACCAGCACTGCAATACTAACAATCTATCTTTGGAGAGAAAAGCAAATGAGTTTCTCCTGACACGTGCAGGGATGAGGCATACTTTCAGAAATTGCAGACAGCCAAGTTAATAAAAGCTTCAGTCATGCAGAAAGATGCTTCCAGATTTTCATAATACAGAGAAAACACAATTTACATGATACATTGCCCAGAGATAATATCTTCCTGCCATGGCAGTGGGTTTGTCCCTCTTTTGTCTCTCAGATTTCTGACAGCATGCATATCAGTACAAAGACAATCCACACACACAAAAAAGGCAACATTATAAAAGTATAAAAATGTAATTTATATCTGTTTCAGGTGGAATGCTACAAAAATCAAATGTTATGTAAATAAATAAACGCAATACAATGCAATACCAGCACCAATTGTAGCAGTTAAATGCTGCATTTCTTCAATCCTAAGAAATAACGAAAGCTTAAAAAATCATCGACCTTGGTTTGTGCCATTCAATTTTTTTTCTCTACAGTATTTAAATTAGCTGGTTTCTGATTGTGAAATCAGAAATATGAAATCAAATCAAAGCACGGGGTTTTTCTTATGCATGCTCCTAGCCCAACAAGTACAAATGCAGTAGTAGTTTGAAGCACTAGGACTCATCTGAAACTGAAATATGAAAACTGAAATATGAAACCTTAAGAAGCGTTTATAATTACATATGGGTAACTTGAAGGCTTGACTGAATGTCATCTGGTTGAAAAAGACCGGTTCTTTTACATTACTTGTGTTGTGTCTGGAGTGTTATTGTAAATCAGCACCTAGAGTCAGAGGGATTAACACCCATAAACCACAACAAAATATCAACCGTTTATCAATAGCAGATGTATACCCAGTCAAGCAATTGGACATGTGATTCACTTTGGATCTTCTTATGGGCTATTAAAAAATGCTGTGCTATGTTAAATCCCCCTCTCCCTTTTCCAAGTCAGTCAAGCCTAATATCTGAATTTACTTCTTGTCTAAGTCTGCGAGTGTGGATCTGCCTGCTGGCCAGACTGATCCAGCTGAGGCATTCAATCAGAAAACTCACTAATGGAATATGGATGCAGTACTCATGGTGTCTTTTATATGGAAGAATGACCATGTGTGTGCTATAGATTATCTATTATGTCACAGTATTTTAAATTAAAACAACCTTATATAGGTAGATGTGTAGTAGTTAATCTGCTCACAGGGAATCAGTGGAAAGTCACATCCAGCACTTGGAGTGTTTGTTTTCTTTAACGACTGCTGCAGCATTTTTTAATGATGGGCACTTTGTACAATCAGGAAGTGATGCAATGTGTTGACTAACCTGCCAAAAGTTATATAGTGAAGTTTTCACACTTCGACAATGTTCTCTTCGGGACATCACTTCCTGCATACCAGGCTGTGAAACTGCACTGCTTACCAGATAATTACAGAGGAGGATTCATACAGGACACTGTAAATACAGACTCCCTTCCCCCCAATTTTAAAAGGAAGGGCTGCTATTTTGATCGCATTTAAAAGTGAAAATAGTACTGCACAGTGAAGGCAGATTATTCATTGAGAGTCTGGTTTTGGGTGTGCTTTTACTGTCTGCAGAGAGAGCCTACAAAATGAGTGCTCAACTGCAAATGGAGTACTGACACTGTAATGGCTGTGGAAATGGTCTAAATGATGGACTGTAGTGTCAGAGCAGCTAGGTGAGAAGTGCTAGCTCTTACTGGCCATTATCCCTGTGGTCGGAGGTAATTTGAAATAAAGTTATGTAAAATGGCTGAGGAGAGGACGTCTCCAGCGCTTAACAATGCGGGCACATGAGCTATCAAAGTTTAACATGACAGTTATAAAACTACAAATGACTGAAAATTACTATGAAAGGTTGTTTGGTGGTTATTATATTGTAAAGTTTGCTCTTCCCAAAACTTCTGTCTTCTTTCAAAGCAATTACAAAGCCGTTGTGACCCTTGTAAGACAAATATAAATAAATACATAAACACACTTTTTTGCCGTGGTGATGATGAGACAGAAAGTTACAAGTTGTTATAATATACTATAATATATATTGAGAGGTCAAAGGGGGGTTGCATTGAGGAATCTATATCTGTACAATTTTTAGACAGAAAGTGTCAAGTGTTCAGCAAAAACAGTGACCTCCCCATCAGAAAGAGATCTGACAGTTTGAATCTGAGCCAGCAGCCAGAGCTGAGCCCATAAAAGAGACGCTTTTAATTTGCAATTCATACCTGATGTTCAGAATGAGTGAAATGCAGGCAATGTATATCCGGTCATGGCTCTGTACTTTTGGTGCCATCGGGGTTCTACTGGTATTGTTGATGGGATATTCAGAAACATCTTGCTGTAGGGTCACAGTAACACTCACAGTAAGACTTTACTTACTGTTGCACTGAAATTTTAATCACAAGGTTGATGTTCATTTGCAAATAAGTGAGTACAGGCTGTTCTGCAAACTAAGGGCCTTTTGCACCAAAAATTCCTTAGGGATCCATTGTAATTCCATGCAGCATCCTGATAAAATGTCACTGTGCTGCCAAAGTAACAGGTTTGCCCATCTGAAATGGAACAGTGTGCTCTGGTAGGGAGAGGGGTGGCATTAGCAAGGGTGTGTTTATGAAAATAGGTTTGTGAAGTGGCAGTTACAACTGTTTTCACACGATGAAAATGTACAACACCCACTTAACATCACTTCCCCAGAACAAACGCAGTGGTCTTTCTGCATGATTGTAAGATTCTCTCTCACTGAAACATTATTCATGTTATGAGACTTTATATTTTGTCAGTTTTAATCCATATGTAATGTTTTAGGAAATCCGGATATGTACCTACATTACATAAAATTAAGATTTGGATATGCAGTGATGCATTTAAAATCCCAATAAAAAACATAAAATGGCATGTTAAATTAGAGCAGAGCAATATAGACCAGTGTGTGAAACATAAGCACACATTTCTTAAGTATATTAGGTCATTGAAAAAAAAACTAACTCTTTACAAAATCTAACTACTCACCCCCCCACACACACACACACACACATCTATGCACACACCTACACATACATAAACACACACGTACACAGACACATTGTACTCTGTACACATGCATTTTGGGGTGATCACTGCTTTTGAAATATCCCCATTTCAACAAATTATGGATTACCCCTGCTGGGTTTGCTGTAATTATGCGTGTGATATGGAAGGCTTAGTGAGGAGCAGAATCCAGAGCTCACAAGCCCACAGACTGGATCAGCACGTAAAAGCTGCCGCTCTGACTCTCATCCACTGAGCAGATATCACCCTGCTTCACAGAGCACTATGGGTCTGAATGCATAAAACAGAAAAGAGTGTACATGAAAATAGTAATAAAAGCACATTTCAAACTGTAAGATAATTAAGATGAGTTTAATATGCCATATATTTTAAAATAACATTTAGTATTATGATTAATGACAAGGAAAATAATGCTTGTGGTATAGAAACTAACAATCTTTTATTGTTCTCAATTTTGCCATTTATATGTATTCACAATTCTCTTTTGAATGGTATGCTAATTATTTAGAATTTTCCATATTTTAAGTTATTTCAGATGTATGTAATGTTACTTATTATTTTAATGATTTATGGCATAATTTTTGAAACTCTTTTGTTTTCATTCCTTTGGGCCATTGTGTTGTGTGCCATTCATAATTCAGCAGCTTCCCAGCAGAGATACAGTAACATGTAGACATCCTGAGTGCCATGCAAAACGCAAGCACACTATTTTATTGATGACATTTTAAATGTGCCCTGACAATATCCCCCCAGGTTCGAATTCTTACAGAGAGTCATTGGTTACTCATGCAGTTAGATGTATTGCTTTTTAATCTACAATTGCAGAAAGCAAAACAGATATCACATTCAAAGGGATCTCACATATGGATGAAATTGTGTGTATTCATGTGTGTTTCAGTTGCTATTGTGAGATCAAGAACCCATCTCATCTGCTGTGGTGAAAGCTTAGAGCCCATTGCAACTTAATAATAATTAACGTAATTTTTTCCTCTTCCTTGTTTCTGAAAATTACATTCTACATCTTTGTTGTGGTGTCAAAAATCGAAACAAATGGCTCCATTGCAGTGAATGCATAGAGAACGCATAGATAGTTAACTGTTGAAGGAACTGCTTACCTGAGCTGGTCACCCTTAACTTATTCCAAAATAAAAGTTGTTTCAAAATGTTATACAAGACAAATCTGCTTTCATTATCAGAATAAATGGCAATTCATTCATTGGCCATTAAACCAGGATGATAATATATGCCACAGAAGAAAGAATTAGAAATAAAATGGAGTTATATTTTCATCTGTTAGTCAGTAAGGGACATTGGTAAAGTAAAAGTAAGCCAGTAAAGTAAAAACGTAAAAATGCCATGCAAACAGTAATAAGACATTTAATACAGGAAAAAGTTGGGGGGGCAGTCTTGGGTTTGACAGTCTTTACATTTTTGACTACAGTTCTGTAACATTATGAGTTAATTATTACAGAATGTACCGCAGACAGGAAATGAAGTAAAACCCAAACAGCTATAGCCTCAGATTATTCAATGTTTCTCTTTCATTCTTTGTGACACACATACAGTTTCCATGGGCACCACACAGAATTAAAGTTTTCCAATGTTTGGGAAAACAAAACACAAGTGATGTATGCTATTGTTTGAGAACTAATCATATTCTGGTACTGGCTTAAATTTAGGCATTAGCAAAAGTCAAAGAAAAAAAAGTCCAGGATATCTTCTGTGATGAAACCAGGTGTTTAAGCACTGTTTGAGCCAATAAAAATAGTTGTTATACTTAGCCCTCCTCTCCACAAAAATCAAAACAAAACAATAAAGGTCCATCCAAACATGGGTTGCAAAGTTAGTGGAAAAGCTGCCAGGTGTGTGTTCTGGGTTTATCATTGAGATGGTGAGTTTCCAGCTGGAGGAATGAACTGGACAGATGCTATGCCATCCTCCTTTGGGCCAATGCCCATATCCTGCAGCAAATAGTTGCTCTTGCATGTCTCTTTAAATTTATTTATTTATTTATTTATTTTGGTAACATGGCAGACAGTCGGTCTTTCATTTTGCTGGAATTCCCATTGTCAAAGGGGCGTTTGACTTTGTAACACTTTGTGAATGTTGTTTATTTATTTATTTCACAAAATCACAAAACCACCTGGGAAAGACACCTTTTCCACATGTATGAATGCCATGAGCACAGAACTTGATAATGTTGTATCTTTTTGTGTGTTCATTCTCACTGTCTATATATATTTCATATAAATACAATTTTCTGAAATGATTGGAGTTGACATGTTTTGTTTCCTGAGATTACTATTACTAGATAGATCGCACACTTATCCTAACCAGTTTTTCATATTTTTTCATTGGAATGTATTACATGTTGATAACCATTACAGACAGAATCTGGCCTCCAGGCGGCTGCAGAACATTAGGGCTCTGGATGGTGCTTATTTCCAATGTCATATTTAACCTTTGCCCTTATGAGACAGTGGACTGGCACTAGACAATTACTGCTTAATAATGGACTAAAGCAGATGGAAATTACATTTTCAGAATTAAGACTGTTAACAGGACACACTTGACTTTCTTGGACATGTAAGAGCTCACAGGTCAGTCACACGTTCTCTGGACCGCAGTAAATAAATTACATACAATAGATTTGGCATTTGAACGCATTAGTTATTCAGATGTCCCTTGTTGGTCACAGGGTCTCACAGTTACTGTATTGTTATATAATGCAAAGTAATGTCACATAACTATTACAGAGTAATTACAATTTATCAAAAAAAAAACACAAAAAAAAATGAAAGTATGGATTTTTAGAAGCTGTATCATGATAGAATGTATGCCATCACGGAAAGCTAAAAACACAGATAATTAAGCTTCTTCGGGGTTCACTGCTCATTTCAAACAATTGAAAACATCTATAGAGGATAAATATGAGTAGGTTACTTGCTGAAAGGGTACTTGTTCCAGGACTGCTATTTTATCATTGCTTCAAGAGGCTCATATCATGATCAAAAAATTAAACTTACAGAATTTAAAAAGACTTCTAATTCATTGTATGGGCACAGCATCCTTTTTTGGAAACACATTTGTGACAATGACTCAGTTTTCACTTTTGAATGTGTAAAAATAGCTATACACTTATTTTTATTAGTAAATGAGCATAGCTATTATATCATAATTGCCCAATATGAAAGTATTCTTCACAAAGGTAAATTATTCAACAGGTAGTGGAAATGAAAAAATACACGAACACAGTTATTATGAAACAATTGCCATTGAATGATGTCTATTTTTCATCAGGTATGGAAAACTAAGAAAATATTTTCCCTCCACCCCTTTTTATTTCTCATTCTGATGGAATTTATTATCAACTGGAAATTACTGAGCTAAAGCAAGGTCCTCTGTGTCCTTTATCATTAATGTAATGCACAATGAATTCTGCACACTCAACATGTCATATCCTTCATTCTATTACATATGGCTCAGATGCAATATCAGTAATGTTGATTTGTGTGTGTGTCTGTGTGTGTGTGTGTGTGTGTGTACAAACGTCCCCCAATATATTCTATTCTATTCTATTCATTCAATTCTATTCTTATATTGCTTAACATTGATTAGTATGATTATTAAGGTTCAATTCTTCATTATATGCATGTTCTGGAGCCATGTTATTGGTATACTGCATATTTGATTGGTTTTTGCATCATGTGGCAACATTTAAAAGTCAGGTGTGCCTGAAAGTGCATGCCTCAGTCCTGCTGTCACATTCAGCTTGGACCGGTACTGGACCGGTACTGGACCGGTAATGGACCGGTCCTGGACCAATGCTCACACGAGTGCTACATCTTCACAAAAACACCTGCTTGCAAAAGCAACCGTCAGTATCAAAACATTGTGGGTGACCTCCTCTTATTCCCATCCAAAAGCTGTCTATAGAAACTCATTACACACTCCCTCAAATGTGAGTAGCTAACTGCCCTAACATAAAACAATTCTTATTTCATTAAAATGAGACATTAACACTTATGAAGAGGAAAATTCTGGCAGTTGCCTGAATATTAGCACATGTAAGAGTAGCAAAGAGAAGAGTCGATACAAGGTGTTCCTAAGCACTTCAGTCGACATACTAAGCAAATGAGCTTGAGAGGGTGACAGGGAAGACAGAATGAGACTGATAAAAAAGAATTCAACTGGAGGGTAGTCTCCTGAGACAAAGTAATTCTGTTTGTGAAAATTTCTCTGACCCTCATCTCGAATCAGGGGTGTATTCAGCTCAAATCATTGTCAAACTAAAGATGAGATGAGAGCACTGCTAGGGAAGTCACTTTATCTGTACAGCAAAGTTCTGCCTTCAGTTTATCTCAAGTTTAGTTATGATATTAGTTCCATCACAATGGCTCGTCACAAGTCTGGAAAGGATAAACACAGGTTGCAAGGGTAATCAAATCAATAACAAATAGGCTTGTGTCTTCCCTGGTGTTGTCAGGCAGATTCATATTATATAGTATTAATCTGTTCAGTAATTATTTTCTGTGAATTTGCACTTTGTGTAAATTAATTGAATAAAATGAGATTCAACTGACCTAAACAATTCTGATTGGGTAATTATGTTTTATTATTAAAGCAAAACCTTTTGCCATAACAGCCATCTATGTCTAATTCTTTAATTCTCTTGAGTCACTCGACTCACAACAATAACAACGACACCACTTAATTAAATGGCTGATGTAATCCCGTAAGGACAACAAATTGACATTTTACATAATTAGTTTGTCCACAATAGGTTGCAAGGAGCCATCTAATATAGTTGCATATTATTCCTGGACCATTGCATGAACTGCTTTTAATATGTGCATATCTGTAGCAAACTGTGTGCGGTAGTTTTTAAATGAAACCACCAGCCACATGGGGCCACATGAAGGAAGACAATTAATGCCTCAGGAAGGGAGATTAGGGCTCGGTTCATAAACAGCACTGCGGGCTATAGGCAGACTCTCTCCTAGGGTGGTCTGCATGATGGAAATCCTTTAACGGCCAAGTTTGTGCTGAGTTACTATTGTTTTTTATATATAAAAGTGCTGAATCAAAACATAACCAGCACCCAGCTAGGTCCAGCTGGGAAGCCGGGGCACTGCAAATCTAACAAGCTTGAAATTATTAGAGGAGCTGACCTCTGATAGTTTTTATGTTCGCTGTGTTCTACTGGATGTTGAAGGCTCCTTCCTGTTTGTTGTGCTTTATAGTTTTTTTCTTTCTTTTTTATTTTCCTTTCTTCCCACATCTATAAAGATCTGAGGACAGAAGTTACACCCCAGTATCTGGGCAGATAAAGCCGCTTGTGATCTTTCCCAATCTTTTGAGCCTGTCAAATGGAGACCACTATTACCGTTGTCTCAAAAAAAAAAAAACACAAGTTGTTTTTTTGGTGTTAATACAATAGTCTTGAAATAATGGCCATTTTTATTTAGTTAATAACCAAAGTTAAGGGAAAATGCTTATCAGATTAAAAATATGATCTTTTTGCAAATATGTTAATTAAAAAATGTTCTGACTGACATACAAGTGTTTTGTATGTCTCTTTTACATTGTTATTTCTGAGGCTGGAGATGGAACAGACTGAAGAGCTCTTTGCGTGGTTCAGGTAATCACTAAAACATGTGTGCATAAATAAATGTGGTCACCAGTGGGTACCACACAGCTCTCCACTCTGGTCCTGACAAGAAGCCAAACTATGACAGAAGCAGCAGCTGCAGCCTAAAGGTTACTCTTTTACATCAAAAAAATACTTTTCAGTGAATGATTACAATGATATATGACAAGCATTCATTCTCTTCCACGGATCCAGCATTTGGTGGAAATATGATCAATATTTTTTTCAAACTTCAAGAGCAATCAACTGTCTTAGAGGGCAGGATATACTTTATGTGAAGCGGTTTTGCCTCCAATCATGGGGTCATGGAGCCCTGTAACAAATTGTGCTGAAAACTGTAACAATGTCCCTTTGACAAACAAGAAAAAAAAAAAAAAACTGCCTGTCTGGTATATGCTACGATGCATGTCTGCTTTTATTTGTTAAATGTATTCCTTTTTCTAAGCAAACTAAATACCCAACAATATAGTCAACAATGTCTACCAAAAAAAAAACCCTTTCTATTTTACTGCTCTGTAATTATGATAATAATTACCTATATATAAGCATGTTCTACTGTACCATATGTTCCAATGTGTTCATGAAAGTAGAATAATACTTTCTATGATGTCTCTCTCCAAGGTATAAGGGCAAAGCATGTTATCGTAATGGCAAATCAAATCTGGGAACCATAATATTGAGTGATCCATTATGTAATACCTTCCTGGGTAGAACATGTGTGGAGGATTTACAGACATAAATGAAAGAAAGAATAAATGAATAACTTCTGTAACTGTATTCAGTTGGCCATTATACTGGCCTTGATTAAAAAAAAATACATTTGCTAGGTTTCACAATGCACATTTTCCCGATGTAAAAAGTCACTTTCTCATGCATTCATCGGATGTGTGTGAGACTTTATCAGAAGCATGATTTGTGAATCTGTGTATAGAAGTTCGGGAATATTTTCAAGGCCAAAACCAAACTACAACTTTGATCGACATATAAATCACAAATTAAAAATCCATACCTCATCTTTGCTTTTGAAAATGGTTTCTTGTTTCTGATAAGGTAACAACAGGCTCTGGGATGGAGTTTGTACTCAGTGTATTTTGATTTGCTTGTGGACAGTGGTCCTTTTATCTTTCTTATAAATGAATTTTCCAGAGGATCTTTGATCACATGACTAGTTCTACTAAGAACACAGCTGAAACATTAAGCTTTTGATTAGCAGAAAAGTCCTTAGACCTTGTGGCATATCTCTACTATGAATCATGACAAACGCACATACACATAGCAGATGATGAAGAAGACACATGCACACATCATTACTGGAATAAAGGACTCCTAGGTCTGGTTTCCAAAAACTAAACAAACAATCAAAATTAAACCTGACTTGGATCCAATATGAACAGCATGCCTGGTATTAAATCAACTTTTTCCTTTGGTTTTCATTTCCACACAAACACAGCTATTATTGTTTTCTCTCTATCTGGTGATGATATTTTAAAGGTGTTAGAAGACAAGAATGAACAGTTTGATTGGGAAGTCTCTGGTCCCTTTGCTCTTTGTATTGTTCCTATTTTGTAGTCTCTTATAGAATAGTACATTTGTTACAGTGATTGGTCAAAAATGTCTAGCTTCCCCTCATTAACAGTCAGTGGTCAGATGTATGAGCAAAAAAATCAGGAATCTGATTTATGTGACATCAAAAATAACATAAATGACATGACTGCGACTATAGTGATATCGGTGCACACCAATACATTACATTTATGCACCTTCACTTTACAGGCAGAAACACTCTGGATCCTGAAGCAGGTAAGTATGTTCAATTGCCCCTGTGGTCCACAGGGAAGGTAAGAAAGTTGGCACACAGTCCGTTCCTTTTGGCATCCCAACAGTGTGGCTGCCATCTGGAATAGTGACTGTTCAGGCCTAGCGCTGAAACAGACAGGGTTAGGCATACATGCAAAGGCCAGGAACATCACTACAGACACACGAAATGCATGACGACTGATTTTAGAGATACAGATAGAGAAAGTCAGATAAGTTAAATTATATTCCCTCAAAGAAAAGTGTTTTTCATTGTTTTCATTAAAATGAATGACTGAAAGTATGATAAGTTAAAGGTCCTAAGAGAGTTTCCCAAAGGGTAACAGCTGTAACACGATTGGCTGAAATTGGCCATGTATACTGGGAAATTCAGACTTGCACTTCAAGGTTCTTTTAAATAATTAATAGCAAAACAATTGATGGATGTTGTGGCTTTGTGAAAACTAAAAATGCATGTCATTGGCTTTCCTAGTATTAAAAACACTTCAGCACAAATATCTTGCAATAAATTGAGTTTTGAGTGCACATAACTAATGGCTATTAAAGATATGTGAGAAGGACACAAAGAGCAACAGGAGCACATAGACTGTTCATCACTGACTGTAACATATCATCATCTGGCTTTTATGATCTCTAAACCAAAATCACAGTCCACAATAACATACTTGTAATAGAAATATTATAATTGTAGAAATTGTTGAATTTTGGCATCACCAACACGTATAACCATCTTGTAGTTGCAAACATCCTCACTGCCTAATGTGTCTGTTTTTCCACCTCCTGTCCTGTGGTCTTCTCCCCTGTCCTGTGGTCTTATGACTCTCCTGCTCGTGGTGACATGGCTGCCTGTGCTGCTGCTGGCACTGGTGACCAGCCCTGCCACTCTCTGTGTCTCAGACAGCTTTCTGCAGGTCATGGCTCTCCACTCTGAATGCAGACAGAGTCACACTACAGTCGTTATGGTGGGGGTACAGAATTTCCCACTGCACCACTGGGCTGATCCTCTGTACATCTCAGCTCTTCAGTATTTCATTTCTTATTATGTATGCAAAACAAATGAAAAGACAAAAAAAATCATCCTCCCAGACAAAACCAAAACCCAACAACTGCGAATGAGTCTGAATATGAGTCCTGTTAGAGGAAATGTACATAACACAAGTCTGAACTAAAAATTGCAATTCAAAGGTTAGTTGAGGGGACAGCAAGAGTAATATAAGAGGGTAAAATCATATTTTAAAGGCTTAAATACTGTAAATGCTCTGCAAGCAAGTGGAAAAATGTATCTAAATTTGTAAATAGAACTTTCATTTCACGCAAATCCATGCAAACTGTTGTCACTGCACTCCAAAGACAAAATTGGCAGGCGTCCTCAGGCTCCTTAAGTCCCATCTGCACAGCCTGCCAACCTCCATGCACCATTGGCCTCACCTGGTCTCCCTCTCTGTCTGTGTTCTCCCCTTCCCCAGACCCCACCATGCCCCAGCTTCTGCTGTCTCACACACCAGCGCCGAGCCCCTGGATCCCGCTCACTCTCCTCCGCAGTCTCTCAGGCAATCACTCCTCATCTGCTTCCCTTCATCTCCTCCATTTTTAATAGCGGTCCTTACCTCTGGCCATTTTCCTGCTTTGGTTCCCACTGCCAGGATGAACATTCAACCTTTTCATTTTGCCAAGTGCCAAATAACTCGACTTCACTGCAGTGTTACTCTTTGATGACCGTGTTTTGGGAATTACTGAAGGTAATTGTATGTTGAATGATCTAAAGTTTGGCACCCTGCAAAAACTATGGCGTAAGGTTGTACTATTCATGTACAATAGATCATTGTTACGGTCAATATGTATGCTAGTAATGTAGGGCTATTCATAGGATAACTGGTGGGCACTATTTGCCAAAATTACAAATTAGATAGATAGATAGATAGATAGATAGATAGATAGATAGATAGATAGATAGATTACATGGTCATATTCTGATAGCCAACACCACTACCTGAGGATAATGAAAAAAAAAATGACTGCCATTCATGCTAAGTGTGAATATTCACTACATATTACGCATACTCAATATGTATAATATGCAACTAAAAGACCACTGTATGTCCATGCCAGCCAAACGAAACATTTTGGTGCGAGTGTGTCTGTGTATGCGTGTGGATGCGTGTGTGTGTGTGTGTGTGTGTGATGCGTGTGTGTGTGTGTGTGCAGCTACCCCAAGAGTAAAGTCTGCTACTTTGAAAAAAAAAAACCCTTTTATTTAGTATTGCATCACCAATCTTCTATATTAACCAATAACTTTTTTTCTTTGCTTCTTCTTCTCCTCGCGCATATTCATTCAGGAATAAAATCCATCTCCTCAGGTTAAGCAAAGACAGAGGTCAAATTACTTAAGCAATATTTTGAGCCCTCCAGGAAACATTTGATACTGTCAGCTACAATTTCGTATTGGCCCCACTATGCAAAATTTCTGTCAGTTTGGATCGCGTGCACTCCAGTGAGAAGCTGGCAGAAAGGAGGGATTTCATGGTTGAGTCTGACGAGAGCTGGCTGCAGACAAACCACGAATTAGCGTCACAGGGCACCCTCTGTGTGCTCCAAATGCAGCGAAAAGGCTTCTCCTTTCCAACATTTTCAGCTCATAAAAACATGAGACAATGAATTTCATTGTGCCTTTAAAAAAAAGCAAAATTTTGTGTCTTGTTTGGTGAATCTTTCTTCATTTGCTTGTATTATAGCGTGCATAATCCTGGAAAGAGAAATAAAAAGTGGTGTCTTTCTTAATTTAATGTCTAGCATATCACATCATGACAGTTACAATATATTAAAATGTCTGTACACCTGAGGATAGAAATCTGACTTTAAAGACACATAAAAACCCATCCTGTAATAGTTTACAGTTGTGTCCGCTCACCTAAACTACTAAATGTAAACACAACTGGATTGCATTGCATCATCTGTCTGATTAAGCTATATAAATTGATGACTAACTGATAAATGCACAGCTTCATTAGTGCATTTGGAGGAATTAATGTTTGCTCATGATTTAATAATTGATTCACATCTCAATGAAAATGCTACCTTTCACTATTTCACCAATATGATAAATTACAAAATGAATTAACCAATGCCTTATTGTTAAGCATTACTGTCAACACTTCAAACCTTTCGTAATCAGTCATACTAAGATACCACTTGATAACATAAAATTTAGTTTAACAGGTAACTTTATTTTTTACTTTAAATGAGTAACCAAAAGAAAGCACATTGCTGATTTTTGGATGGTAATTAAACAGGTATAAATTGAGAGCTGACAGTTCTGAGCCCCTGCCCATGTAGATTCCACCCCATATGGTCTTCATTTTCGTATATACAAACAGAGTTACACTTTGGGAATTGAAATACTAGAATGTTGGGCTGCATACCTCCACAATTAGTCTGTCATATCTAGATCTGGCACTGCACTCATAGCCTGGAGGCAGTGTGTCTGCTCCTTCTGAGATATACGCAATGTAACGCATGGACTTCAACATTGAGAGCTATGTGTACCAACTAAATTGCCTTTCCTTAGTGTACAGGGCATTCACGAAAGAAAATAAGGATGCCAGTTTAGAGGGTGTGTACTTTTATTTTCCTAAGAATTTAGCATTTACATGTATATTTTGAGATTGAAACATGTGAAACGTGTGTAAAGTCATACACTGATGTGTATATCCAGCAAAAACACACAAATCAAATGGTTAAAAAAATGTGACAGGAATAAATTTTCCATTTGTTTATTGAATGCTAATATTAATTGTAATTAACTGTGTATGTACTGCCTTTGGGAATAATGCCTCTGGATATGTATCTAGGCTCCAAGGAAAAGGTACAATGTGTAAAAATGGCTGCCATTCCTTCTACAGCCCTAATGACAGTTGCACTTCATGATTACCACTTAATGTCTGGCAAAGTTCTAGTTTCTATTTAGATAACAGCTTCCAATGAGTAATGGAGAATTAAACGCAGCAGACAGTGTGTCCATGAAGGATCCGTTTTCCCATCCTCATTTTCGACGGAATTTATGCAAAATGTATCTGTTTACTCCCAAGCTGCTTTCAAGTTTGTTGCTTGTATTAAAAAAAAAAAGAAGCAACAAATTGAGAATTGAATGGCGAATCAGGCAAACACGACTGAATCATTGCAGTTCTGCTGCACTTAGCACTGCGGATAATCTTCCTTTTATGCATTTTGCAAAACATGAATCCATCATTCTGCCCTGTGACTTTAAATATTCATGGCATGCTATCATTTCACATGCATAGCCTGGTTGTACCACATCAGACTTTGTCATAATACAGTCTGACAACAGTCATTTACACAATACAATGAGCTGTTTATAAGCATTACATTCATTCATATGCCATTAATTGTTCATCTACAGCCCAGGAGTAAGGAGAAAAAATAAATAATTTAAAAAAGCATGACAAATAGATTTCCATTAAATAAAGTTTATAAAAATAGATAGAGAATAAGGAAGAATAATGTCTGGAGCCTTCTAGAACATGACAGACATTTTGCCTGGTTGTGTAAATGCATGAATATGTAATCTAGATAAAAATGGGACTTCACAGCTAACATTGGTTTTAATTATAAGTCTTGCTCCTTGTGAAAAATCGTACTCTTTCATTTAAAATTCCAGCAACTTACTTGTGAGTTCATTCTTCCTTCTGGCAACAGGAAAACAAACCTTAAGAAGTTCATTTTGAAATATGTATCTCATATATTATAGAACAGAGTCCCCTGTTTGTGGAGCATATCGGAATGTGGAACATGCAATACCACAGAATCCTTGTGATGTTTTCCCTGCTCTCGAATCAGAGTAGTCGTCCCAAGGAATCTGGACTCTGAGAATGCTGTACAGCAAAACTCCGTCCATAGCCAACCCTACCAAGTCATGCCATGTCATTTTCACCACCGCTTTGATTACACTTTAGCCCAAAGATGACAGCCCATGTCATGTAACCAGTAACTTGTTTTTCATCGTTTGTTTGTTTCTTTTTTCTCTTATTTTTTATGTATTTATTTATTTATTTATTTTGCAATATATACATGCAAAGAATGCTCACACTACTATGAAACTGGGCTTACAAAGCAAAGATTTCATTGATACCTGATTGAGGAAGGCACATAATGAAAACCACTGATATAAACACCGAACTGACTTGTGGATTACATATAAAAGAACGCAAGATGTGTCAGTGAAATACACAGTTTTGGTGAATATCAATGGTGATGAAAACAACACATTCATGCCAGTTTCAGGAATCACAAAAAATGCACAGTTACTTTCAAAGTCTTCAAAATGCTCATCAATCTGAAAATTATGAGACGACCATGAATCTGTTTTTGACATCGCACTGTATTGCAGGGGCATATTACAATTCACCCCCTCCCCAATTTATAACTCCTCAATCACGATATCGAGCTGCTGTGATTGAGATTTCATGGAACCGGCGGACAGCAATAGGAACATTATTCTCATCTACACCTGCAGTTGCATGCCTCTTCAAAACAGCTATATTGCCTAACAAATTGACTGTTTTTCTGTGTATTAATCCTGAAAATAAAACATGGCTAGAAAATTCTATCTGAAGGCAACTTCATAACGAATAATTGCAACAGATGACAGGACCAAAGTTCCCCATCAGCAGACAGATTAAAGATTTATAATTTTCCCAGACAAATGAATTCTCTAAAGGGCAGAGCAATCCACCAATGACAGATCTTCTCTTGTGGATACTAATGGGTGGCCATCTTATGGAGAGAAAGTATGTCCATTGTAAAGCTAATCAATATGTGGAATAGAAACATGAAATTAAATGACATACTGACAAGATTTATTTGGCCACAGTAACATTTGTCTTGTCCATGCAATCAACTGTGTTTGATTAAAACTGTGGAGGGTCATTGACTGTACCACAATGTAAAGAATAAAGGATTCACAATCACACACACACATACACACACACAAACACATACATACACACACAACACACACACACAATTCTTTAAGTCATTAGTCAATCCAGCTATTATCTGTGTGTGTTCTTCCATTTTTGTTCATTCCGACAATTTATTTTGGAGTCTTTATCTAAATGTTAGCTTGTCCTTGCTTAGACAATGCATGTTAACGCATGTATAACACTTCCATGCCTTGAAAACAGCCCTCCAGAGGATTTTGTCTAAGTTATATAATTAAGTATTATCCAACCCTCCTGTCTGACAAGATCTAGCCATAATTAGGTCACATTAACCTGAAAAGACCTTCTTGTCGGGCAGCAAACTCTTGCCATCTGCATTACCAGTGGGAACAGAACAAAAACCTACCACAGCCAGCGCAGGTCCAGGTCAGCATTCAGGCAGCCCTTTTCAAGTGTATGTTCAAGATACAGGTTTAAGACCAGGTTGTAAAAAATGGATTGATTTACTACAACTGGATTTACCAAAACTAAATAATACAAATTATGAATGAGTGCTCTTCGATTCCACTCTAGGATCTAAATTAATTGCTAACACATTGTTGAATACTTTCGAATGTTGTGTATTGAATGTATTTATTTACAACAATTATGGGTCAGGAGCATAGTAACATACAGCATGACTGGAAAAAAATTGACCACACATGAATGAATGAATGAATGAATGAATGAATGAATGAATGAATGAATGAATGAATAGTGTGGCTTGCTACCAAGCTCACTGATTTGGTCAGTAAATTCTGCCCAGATGGTTTGTAATACATCACAATGCAAGATAATCCACAGTTCTGGACCAGCAGTGTCAGTTAAAGTATCGTTAATTAAACCTCCACTAATGACGAAAAAAGGGTCAATTTTCATTTGGGCACTGTCATGCCATTCTATTACAAGTATTATTAGCAGTCCACTGTATTTATTTGTTCATATTGTACAGTTTCACTTTTACTAAATGTGATGCTACTGTGATTCGGATTCTATATATTCTTCTTATATATCCTTCTTTCATTTTCTCTCTGATTAACCAAATAGGCACTTGTTTGTCACTTTTAAACATTGCTACTGCATGGACAACCTTCCTGACAAAATCTGGTTTGTCATGGTTTTGATACCAATGAGCAACAGAGCAGGAACTCAGGGGAGAGGGCAGCTTCCCACCTGTGACAGATGCAACACTGGCCCCAATATCCAGTAGCTTCTCCCTCGAGAGGTAAACAATCCTTTTTCGAGAGACACTAGCTGGGCCTGTTACAGAACACCTGCCAAATAACCTCCATGGTGGCATTTGCAACATGTGTTTTCTTTTGTTAAAATGGGACTTCTTAAGGATATGTCTAAGATCAGTTAGAGTATCCCCATGCCAGAGACTTCAGAAAAGGGAAAGAGTCTGTGTGCAGTATGCGTTGTCATTTCACTGAAAAAAAAGAGATCAATTCACACATTAATTTGTTTGTCCTTTATTAATTAAGATATATGCTGTTACAAATAATTTTAAATTGGCTTGAACATGTAAATGTAGCATACATATAAAATGAAATGAAAGAAATCGCCCTGCAGTGAGATTGAAACGGAGCCTGTTTGCTGGAGAATTGCCTCCCTCCTGCTCCGCCTTTGTACGTTACAGTTGGATAGGCCCCTCATACTTGAAAAGCTGCTGGTCTGGAGCGGCACTCCCCTCTGCCAAAACCCACTGTCATAATGCTCTGACGATGCTCTGGTGACCTGCACCTTCAATGAGTCTCTGAGTGGCTCTGTGCTCATTACAGTGACAGCTGCTTCGCCAGCCCCTCCATCCCCAGCCTGTTATCACATGCTGTTGGATCCGCTGGTCTGATTAACCCCGGTGATATCCCTGTGGTGGGAACAATGTAACATCCAGTAATCATCTTAAACGTCCTACCTGGCTTTCGGAGATGTCCAGCACAAAAACATTCTCTACAACAGACCTTCATTGAGTGTGTCAGAGCTGTGGAAGAAAAAAGGAAAAAAAAAAAACAGACCTTCTCGTAGTCTCTGCAACCAAACTCCCATTTCCAGATTTAATAACTAATGAAAGAAGGAATCAAAAATTATCCTACTAGTTTAATGTGTGGCAGAGAAGAAAAAAAGTGAAAAGGGTATAAAAAGAGATTTTTTTTTTCATGGCTCCCTATTGTTGAGGGATTTCTTCTTTTCAGTTTTCATTTTTTGTTCCTTTTTGATTTGTTTTGTATTTATCTTCCCCCTTTCTTTTTTTTCTTTTTTCGCCTTGTTCGTCTTGTTCGTTATTGTGTTATTTCCCACAGGTTTTGTTCTCCACAAGGACATGCAGTAAAACGTAATGCCTGGTGTATGCATTTCTGTTTGGTGGCACTGTAGCAAATTGCCATCTGGATCATGTTTCCATGAGTGATCTGAGACCAGCCATGAATGTGTTGCTCTCATGAAAGACATTAAGCCACAACTATGTGAAAACAGATAACCCATAATTTACAAATATAGAATAATAAAGAAAGACAAAGATTTTAACATACATGCTGAGAGATAGTGACTGCATTTGTATATCTATGTTCTATGATACGTAGGACTTCCTGTCAGAGAATGATCTGAAATCTCCCACAGCACATTCTACATACCCGAAAAGCAGCAACCATGCATCATCTAGCATTAAGTCATGTTTGATACTGTGCCATCTTAAAAAAAAAAATTGTTTGTAGGAAGATGTGAACTGTTGCGAATCGAATAAGTGTTCTT